>CM069446.1:46931466-46980975 GCA_035610835.1 Ophiura sarsii
CTGAAATTGCCACAGGTACAAAAACATCACTATATAAAGATAATACATTTACAATGTAAAATGGGTTATTTAAACCGAGGATTTAAACTCCTTGCAAAAAATTGCAACGATCTTGGATGTGATCATATTATAGTTGAATTGAAGTTTGGCAATATCCTAAATCCTCAAGGTCTTTTTGACTTAGTAAGTCCATAGATTTTACTGTAAAATGAAAATCGGTGTTCGTAAATGGTAGGCCCTAAAGTTATAGTCCCAATCGCCATCGGTACCGTACGTAACATTTTAGTTTGTATACATAATACATGTAGGCTACGTAGTGTACGTAGGGTAGAGCGTGTATCTCAACCGTTAACCGAGATTCTCGAAATGACGTCATTTCAAGTAGGCATTGATTTTACGTCACTGTTTGTGATTGATTGATTGATTGATTGATTGACTTCATTCAAATCACATTTTCTCACTGTTCGGCCATTTTGGAAAAACAGTATTTTGATCATAAATCAATCATTTTTGGTCCAATCAATTTGATTTTGGTAGCAACACCTAGCTACAAAAACAAGCATTGACTTCCTACGTCGTATTTGTTTCATAACAAAAAAATTAATTTACTGGTAGTAAAATTTAAGTTATCCTTACTTATAGAACTATACTTACGGATCATTTTGATACCATCGATGTAATTCTACGCTCACGATTTCTGGAGATTTTAGAGGTTTTTTAACGACTAAATGGTTACCGTTCTTCAATGCCGTCGAGTTTGCTTGGTCCCTGCATCAATGGGCTCCACACAACTCATCCAAAAGGGATTCTGGGTACCGGGAATCAGCCTAAGAAATAAGGGGTCAATTCAGGGTCGATTAGACTAACTCTCCGTCGCCCTCTACGTCGCTATCTTGCAGGCTATATTTGTACAGCTTTTGTACGGTAATATTGAAGACTTGGGGATGTACCTAGGGTCGATACGGAGAGTTCATATCAAATAGCGTTCTTCCGTTTGCACAGCGCATTAATTCCCTTTCTAGTATTTACGTAATGAAAACTGCATACCCAGGACCCTAATTGTACATAATTTGTCGTATTGGATGGTTTTAAATGTCAAATAAGTTAGAACATTGTATAGTTTGGTAATAGACCATTTAAAATTGAGATCAGAAATCTTCGGAAAATAGGTCACGTGCGTTCTTCGGAATCTCACTAAAAGCAGCCTGGTGCCAACTATTTGGAACCAGGCTGTTGTTAACAGTTGATCGCATTCGTAAAATCGTAGTATTGGTTGTCCGCCTAGTGATTTACTATGTTTGCACACACGCGTACACCCATGAGGAGTAAAACGGGGAACGAGACTAATTGAAAATATTCGGAACCAATCGTAAACTACCGCGAATTGACTTTCATCTTTGCTACGACTTCTTCATTTCGCTGTGATTAGGGCCGATTTTATATCATTAATATTTCATTTTGAGTAGCATTTATGGAGCTGAAAATGTATCTAGGATGCAATAACAGTACATAGCACATGTATAACCCAGGTAAGTGTATCCAAATGTTTTAGAAATAGGCAAACTAGAAACGAAAATCGCCAGCGTACGAACATATGCTTTCATTTCATAGCTCTCATACTGAGTCGTATCACGACGTATGAGAGCTATGAAACAGAGCTAAGCAACACCCATGTTTGTGGGGACATGGAATAATCTTATGCAAATTTTATCGCATGACGATGTTTCGTTTTCCTAAAAATGGCATTTTTAGTGAAAATAGCCCTGTGGTTAGTGTGGGGGCGCTGTTTTAAGCATCGAAGCATCTAAAATTCTAATGTTGAAATATGATAGGAGTTACAATTTAGGCATTTCCTGAAAATCTGAGTAAAATACCATTTGTTGTTTTGAAGCTAGGCCTACACCATTTTGAACATCTTTGAATTGTCTCCATTGGCATTGAAACACACACTAATGAAAGTTTGTTGACCCCTGTACTATCCTATGGATTATGGAAGTGCTTTTAACGTGTTCTTGTGATTTTAAAATGGATGCCACGGTAAAATGAAATGAGGTAAGGCTAATGAAAGTGAATTGTTAGTTTCCCATTTCATTTTTTTGGGTCAGTGAGTAGGCTAGGCGACTATTTCATTATTCATTATTCATTATTTTTAAAACATTCATGATTTTTATAATATGTGCCCATATACATGTAGCGTATAGAACCAAGAGTGTATAATTGTGAATAGGGGCATAAATATGTCCTTACTACAATAAATAAATGAATTCCAGACCATTTTGCATACAAAGTCTTGTTTATTTTAAAACTGTCTTCCTCTTTTATGAAAAATCTTATGAAAATTTTTTTTTTTATAACACACACATACCCACCACCCATCTTAACAAACTCAGAAGTTCAAATCATAATGATACGATTATGGCTTTGAAAAGTGCCTCGAAATCGCTAAAAATCAAAAAAAGATTGTCATATGGACGGGTTGGTATGTCGAGTATTCGATTTACATACATCGTATTTGTACTTATTTATTGATGAAATACGATATAATTGTAGTCAAACTTGGCTTATTTTTTCTAAACAAACAAATAATGAAATATTTACCAAATAATGAAATATTCACGCGGGGACCAAAATGTGAGTCGGTCGGGTAACGGGAAACTAACAATTCACTTTCATTAGCCTAACATGCTCACATCTTCAGACAATGTTTCTTGACACACTCGTAACATATTTCAGGGGCACCCTGGATTTCGCATTTTTTTCAATTTTGTTGTTGAAAATATTGTCAGTACGCATAAAGTCATCAAAAAATCATGTAGCAAGCGTGATCTGAAACTATGACCTAAAAATGACCCTCTATTCTATAGCCCACTCCTACTATAAATTGCCAATCAATCAATCAACCAATTAATCAATCAATAAATAAATCGATTAATCAATCAATCAATCGATTAATCAATCAATAAATCAATCAATCGATTAATCAATCAATCAATCAATCAATAGATTAACCCTAACCCCCAAATGATTGGTCTCTATAAGATCCCTGACTACTACAACATACTCCGGAGCATTTTGTAATAGTTGGAGTTTCCCCAGTGATGTTATACCTGTTTTGCTCAGAGGCTAAAGCACTGAGTATTACAAAGTACTACGCACAGAGCACTACTTTTTTTACAAATTACTACGCATATATAATGATACATGTCATTTTGTAGTTATGAGTGATTGGGCCACCTCATTTGAGTGCATGCACTGGTGTATCAGACCACTCAGTATTACAAACTACTACAAGTTTGCTTTTGGGGGTGAAACTCCAAGTGTTACAAACTACTACGAATTCAGTTAATACAGGAGTATACAACCAAGTACTACAAATTATTACATATGACATACTGTAGTACTTTGTAAGACTCAAGAGCGTTAGGGTTAATCAATCAATTAAATAAATAAATGAATCGATCAAACGATCAATCAATCAATAAATAAATACATAAATCAACCAATCAATCAATCAATCAATCAATCAATCAATCACAAACAGTGACGTCAAATCAATGCCTACTTGAAATGACGTCATTTCGAGAATCTCTGTTAACGGTTGAGATACACGCTCTACCTGTACGTAGGATCCCTGATGATCAACTCGCCCCAGTCAACAGAATGAAGAGGCCACAACGAGAAATTCACCATTCCCACCACCACCACCCGCACCAACTTGATGAAAGGGTTGTATTTTCCTGACACCATCCGTCTGTGGAATCTACTGCCCAGCAAGTCGTGGACACTTCAATCTCTTGCTTGAACTTGATCACTACTTATAACGGATTCCTTATAACTAAAGTATAGTCGGATTTATGATTGAAAGAACACATTGAAGCAGCGTATTGCGTACATTACGTGATGCGCGTACAACCATAAGCGTGATAGTTTCAGGGGCGATCATCTTTGTGCTGCGTGCGTGTTGTTTAGGCATGCGAGCGGGACACGGTTCGACCGTGTCACGCACGTATGACCCGTGGCCCGTAAGCAAAACACTGTATAAGAAAACACGAACTAGATTTTACAATTTGAACTAACACATTTTCGTAATAAAACACAAGGAAATACAAGGAAACTAATGGATTATTAGCCATTTATTTAGACTATGTGCATGAAAGTTCAAATAAAAAACAATGATTCCGTCCCTTATTACTGCTAATTAATATAATAATATGGAGTTTACCAGGCACTTCGATCGCTCGCGAGTGATACTAAAGCGCCATTGTTACAGCTAGTCTTATTCCCAATCATTTTTATTGCTCCTTTTCGTAACACTCAGCGGCATGAGAACAAGACTAGCATTAATTTAAAAGTGACGTCATGATTATAATTGATAAATTCTCTGAATTGCGCAGAAAGCCGCCATTTTGTACACATTTTAAACCGACAGAAAAAATTCTGCGCAACTACGTGTAAAGCAATGGGATTTTTAACTCTGGACGAAAGTGAATATGAACTGCCGATATTTAAGGATTTACCATACATTGTTTTAGTTATATGAAGATGACACTCAGTCTTTAGGTTTGGCTTTGATGGTACGTGATCAGAGATCAAGTAGGGAATCTTTTTGCGTAGCTCTTTTTGCTACATATTTGTGCATTAGTGTTCAAAAGTGTGTCGCATTTCGTGATGCTACATTGGTTAAATCGAACGCTGCGTGGTGGTATGCACTATGCCGGTTATTACGGGGCATGGGCTCTAATGTGGTTTGGGTTTGGGAATTCACGGAGAGTGAGACTTACGGGATACGGGTACCTGTGACACGCACGTATAGAATGACCCGTGTCACGTAAGAGAAAAAACACGGGATAACTCATACCTAGTGTTGTTCATTCAATTATAATTGGACTACATACTATATTTAAAACATGTATTATAATTATAGTATGACTTGACATCGCGTCTTCAACTTTCAAAACCCGGGTTAGCATTTAGGCAGAATCATAACATTTTGAAGACATGTATCTCTTTGAAAATGCAATAACAATATTAAAACATTATACTTTTCTATAAAATATAATGGTTCAACCATGACTATAGTGTAGGTTAAATAGTGACAAAGTTATGACCAAAAGTATTTTCCCTTATAATTGCCAAAAAGTGGTTAAAGGTAGATGACCCGACAGTGTCCGAATTAATAACATGGAATCTACATGCACTGGTGCATGCAGAGTCAAAATTCTACATGCACAGCATCAAAGTTACATGCACCAACTTTATAATTGTTGCATTCCAAAGTTTGAGTTGCATAACTCCAATGGTTCTATTTTTAGAGGCGCAAGGTCAAAAGACATGTGCCCATTGAGTAGTACACAGACTGGTTGGTGGTTAACCACCTTTGGCAGTAATTCACCACATTTTAGCCTATAATTTCCAAATTAAATATTTCTGGCCCCTAATATTTTACAGACATAATGAGAAAAATATGGGGATTCTTCTGATACCAAAATATCTTGATGTGAAAAAAAAAATCATAGCCCCCAAAAAGTGATCGGGTCATATATAGTACTGCGGCCAACAGCCCCAAACGTGTCATGAACCCCTACCGGAGGTAATCAACTCCCATAATGTATCATTAGAAAGATATTTTCATTCCGCATCTGAAAATCATGGTTGTGAATTTTGTACCCGGGGAGAAGGTCAAGTAAAGGTCAAATAGAGGTCATTCAGAGGTCACCAAAGGTCAAATATTGGGAAATACACTAATTTCAGCCACAATGTATCTTAATATCAATGGAAAATGTCAAATTTGGTGTCATCGTAAAGGTAATCAAATTGTCTATCATCCTATATCACTTTTAAGGTGGTTCCCGCCATTTTTCCTTGATTTTTAGCTAAAAGTGTCATTTTGGGGACTATTTTTCACCATTTTTAGGCAAATTTCAAATTTCTTCTCATACATTTTGCCTTCCTATAATAGCAAACGCATTTGTTACATTATGGATTCTTTTTTAAAAACTGCCCACATGACGTGTGTATATTGTCACAAAATATCAGTTTTCAAAATTCATAAGTTTAAAAATTATACCGAATGAAAGTCAGATACCCACAATTTCAGAAATTAGTAAAAATTCACCCATATTTATTGTCCCTGGATATGAATATCCATTTTTCTTAAATTGTCAGCTAGATGGATCCATTATACAAATGAAATTGATACAAATCGGGTATTATATTGAAGATCAACTCGTTTCCTATGCATCTTTATAATTTTTCAGTGTCCCCCGTGGCCATATACTTCTTAATTTTATGCCAAAAGTAGCACTTTTGACCCATTTGTGCCCGTTTTCTAGCTTATTTTAACCCTTTTCTCAATTTAGTAGACGAAAATCCATTCTTCAAAAGGCTTTACTTTTGAAGCAACCTTAAAAAGAATAACCCGCATGAATATATAAAATTAAACCTACAACCCTCGGGAATCTGAATTTTGTAGATGCACGTTACTCATGCATTAACTTATGTTATATAAAACTATTCTAAATTCTTTTTATTTGTATTTTGGTTACCATGGCAACCAAAAATAATTAAAAAATCCAAATTTTACATGAAATTTGGTTTTTTAAGGTTGTGCATTTATGATATATTTTGTAAATTAGTCTTTAATCCTTGATTGTTATTACTCTGTAGCTAAAACAAATGGTTTCTACAAAGAAAATGATTTTTTTTATCAAAAACAATACTTTTTATAATTTTACCCAAAAGTTAATCAAAAAATTGCAATTTCAAAAAATTCAAAGAAAAAATAGAAAATGCTTGAATTTGGTTTGTCTATCACATAAGCTTTAAATTGAGTCATTTTAAGCACTCTCAAACATAATAATCATGAAATGAAGTTTCAAATATACATGACCACATGATTGAATTAACATATTCATCAATATCTTGACAAATCTGCAGTTTTACAGTATTATCGCAATTTGCTTAAATAATCAGTACATGCATGTTCAAATCAGCTTATGAGTCTCTTACCATGAAAAACCAGTACAAATACACCCAATTAAAGCTCCACCTGTCAAAGGTCTTTCTCATGGTGAGTCTTAATTAATTAAAGGGATGCGTGTATGAGTTCTTCTATCAACCAGTCTTTGGCTATAGAAATACTTGCGGATTTCGAGTCTGGACCTTGTTTTGACAAATTTCTGTGAGTATCTTCTTGTACGCTGGTGCTTGGCCTTCTTGAACGATGTGTCAGGGATTTATCTCATCTATATTTTTCATTATCTGCTCTTTCTCTTCTTGTATATAGTGTATTCAGTGAAGTTCTGTAGTCGCTCTTTGTATGAGAGGTGTTTGAGGATGGGTCGAGGCTGGGTCGGGGCTGGGTATAAGCTTGGTTGCTAGTCATTAAACTTTTTAAAGTGATGTCCTATCCTTCTTTAGATATGTGGGCACCACAGTGGCGTAGCTAAGAGGGGCGGATGCCCCCCCCCCCCTCCCACTGATAGAAAAAATCCTTAACAATCCCTTACAACACCCTTTATGCCCTCGGACTCCCCCCACCACCACCACTTACGTAAATTCATGAGTGACTGCAACAAAATATGGGGGCAACCTTTTACGAAAATTTCAGAAATCTTGCCCCCCCCCCCCCCCCCCTGAAAAAAATCCTAGCTACGCCACTGGGGCACCAAGCTTGTATTGCATATTCTAGGTAGGGTTTGACCAGGGACTTGAAGAGCATCAACACTACTACTGCTTTGCGTTTGTATGCAGAGTTCCATGTTATCATACCCAATGCTCTGTGACCCTTCTTAGCTGCTGCTGCGCGCATTGTGAGGATACTTTGAGTAACTTTTCTATGAGGATTCTGAGGGTCTTTCTCTTCAGTTGTCTCTTACAGCTCCGTGTTCTGCAAATGATAAGTGTGGTGGGTGTTGTGGTCTCTGAAGTATACATTTATCAGCGTTGTACCTCATTTGCTAGTCTGTTCGTCCAGTTTTGGAGGTGGTCAGTGTCATGTTGCATATCCTCAATGTCTGTGTCGGTGCCTACTGGGTGGACTACTTTTTTTTTTTTTTTTTAGATAAAAATAACATTTAATAGCATGTGACTTGCGACAAGGATACTAAGACCTGTCAATCACTTGTTTTAACTTGCTTAACGAAAGGGAAACAACGTAACGTTTTAGATAAAAATAACATTTAATAGCATGTGACTTGCGACAAGGATACTAAGACCTGTCAATCACTTGTTTCACCTTGCTTAACGAAAGCGAAACAACGTAACGTTTTAGATAAAAATAACATTTAATAGCATGTGACTTGCGACATGGATACTAAGACCTGTCAATCACTTGTTTTAACCTTCTTTTTTTCTTCTTTTTTTTTCTTCTTTTTTCCACAGTGCATATAGCACTCGTGCTTTTATTTTAATTAACTCTTGTCATTTATACATAGTAACATATTAATAATAATCATATTATGTAGTTCATATAATTAAAACAATATATTCTTACTATCTTAAAGATTTTTAGTTACATATTACTTATTGTTTTGAAAATTTATACATGTATATAGTGGTAGCATAATAATCAATATCAAATATTCATTGCATACGTACAGTATTGGCTTCACAGCTTTTCACAAATACGCTGTAGCAACACAGACTTTTGGTCTTTGATATGTTTTGCTATTTCAGTATAGAGTCTCACATCTTTTTTGAATATGATGTAGAGGTTCTTTCTGACTTTTAGAAATGTGCTCTTGTCGTTTCTGAATTTACACCACGTTTTGAAAATTGTGTATTTTCCCAAAGTAAGTAGAGTATTAACGACATGTATATTATCGTTGTCTCATAATACTCTCTTTATCTTGAAACCCAGAATGAGTGTTTCGAAGTTTACATTAATGTTTCGATTGAACGTTTTATAGATTAATTCGGCTATATCGGTCCAAAAACACGTTAACAGGTGACATGAAGTAAATACATGTTCATAATCATCTTGTACATTGCATACGATACATAGATTTGAATTTGACATATTCAATTTATGTAGGTGGGTTCCACATGGTAAAATATTGTGTAGCAGTTTGAAATTAAATTCCACCAACTTGAAATGCTTTGTTAGGTTAATTGTTTGGTTTGGCCAGATATCAGATGGGTGGACTACTTTGGTATCATGTGCAAACGTGCTAACTGTGGACGTCTTGCTGACACCGTAATCCAGGTCATTTATGTATATCGGGAAGCAGAGTGGGCCCCCGGAGCCGATCCCTGAACCACTGAACTGGTCACTTGTTTCCATCTAGACTCTGCTCCATGTTTGACAACCTTCTGTTTTCTATCAGTTAACCAGGCCTGGATCTGGGAATAATATCTTACCGTCAATACCATGCGTCTTAATCTTGGGGAGGAGTATGTTATGTGGTACTGTACCAAAGGCTTTATCCAGGCCCAGATAGACTACGTTGACAGGAGTGCCTTCATCAGTGGCGTATACAGGGGGCTCAGCAGGCCATGCCCCCCACCCCCCCCCCCCCCCCCCCCATTGAAAAAAGAGTTTAAAAACAGGAGGAAGAGGAGAAAAGAAGAGGATAATTAAAGAAGGAGGAAGAGTAGGGACATATGCGGCGCAAATGGGGGTGGGGGTATGGAGTCACGTCTCCACAATTTTAAAGAGAGGGACATTAAAAACGTTATACTAGACCTTGTTAGTGTTAAAATGCCAACTTTTGCCCGCTTTGCACGTATTGGTTTCAATGTTTCAATATTCAAGCTTAACAAGAGGGTTTCATGAACGTTTTTTCTGGGCTATTTTAGTTCAAAACCTGGGTCTTTTTTTGCTCAATTCATGCTCACTTTTTCAACAGGTTTCAACATTATAATGGGTCTCAAAACACACCAAATATTCTAAATATTATGCGGAGACGTTAAAAACATCATACTGGACCATTTAAGTGTTAGAAATGTCAATTTTTCGTACATCGCGGGCATTAGTTGAATGTTTCATTATTCAAGCTTAACAAGATGGCATTGCAGGACAGTTTCCCATGACCATTTTGCGCGCTCTTTATCTCCATTTTATCTCCAGATATTCTCAGTTGTGGTTTAATTTCGTCGTAATTGGTATTTTTAAAGTCTCTTTTTGGTGTTGATCATTTAGTTCATGACCCACTTCATCATGTTGTGGTCGTATTTTGCCTATAGATACGCTTGGCAGCGTGAATCACAGATGCGTGAATACGGGCAAATTAGTTGGAAATTGCAGTATTTCACGCCGGTAAGACAAGAGAATAGAGATTATCAAAAATAAATTTTAATAGTTGTGACATATAAACTACTGGTATTATGTTTTAAATCTCAATCATTATCAATAACTATTACCCCATATGTATACAAGGGACACACTCTTTCAAGCTAGAGACATCCTAAATGTTGTCCCAATGTATTACAAAGAGTGATGGTAATATAAATAGTTACCGTTTAGTAGGTAAATACGTTGTCTGAGGGGTTGGGGGGTGGGGGGTCCTGTGTGCATTAGAGGCACTCGCGGTTACTCTTCACAGCAATGTTCTAATAGACCACAAACCATACCAGAGAATCGAGAGCAGACAATTGGTACCCTGGCTAGTTTGTCCGCTAGAGGGCGTTTTCAAAATGCCCGCCAAAATCCAACTAACTGATGAGGCTTCAAAAGGCTTACTGTTGATCGAGACAGAGTTGCTTTTATGGTGCTTCAACACGCACCATAAATGTTTAAAATATTCAAGATGGCTACCAATTGTTAGAAATGGACCCCAAATTACTTACAATTACTGGTTGGTTTGTATACACGGCTTCAAAATGCACCATAAAATGTTTAAAATATTCAAGATGGCTACCAATTGTTAAAAATGGCCCCCAAATGACCAACATTTAACGCTCAATACTGTTTCCTGATATATAAAGGCTATTCAAATGGTAAGAACACACATTTTACCCCCTCCTTTCATACATTTTACCCCCTCTATTCAAATGGTAAGAACGCACATTTTACCCCCCCCCCCCCCCCCCCCCCCCGGCCCCCCGGGCTATGGAGCCCGGGGTCAGTTGAGATCTTTTAATGTTAAAGATGCTAGGACTAAAAGATGTATAGCGGGTTTAACAAAAGCCAAAATGGCCGCCATAATGCCCAAACAGCCATTAAACTGCCAAAATGTCACAATTATTGACATATTTGTCCAAATATGGTTCAATTTTGCCTCTCGTATACATTATTTAGGGCTTCATAGCGCGGGAGGAGGTACTCGGATTCGGTTTGGTTGGGGGTGTGCGGCTGGAGATTCAAACCCCTACCCAAATATACAACATTTTCGCGGAAATAGGCTTTTCCGGCATAAAATCATACCCCATGTTTAGGGATTTTTTTGCCAAAAAAGCGACCCGTTAGAGCATCACATTAGGCGAGTAACTCCCCGGGCTCTATAGTAAATAAGGAGCTTTTGTAGATGGCTCACAAATGATTAGAATAGCCACCAGAAAGACAATAAAATCGACCATACCTGTCTACATTTCCATCATTAGACAATGAGTATAGTATTAGCCTATTAGGTCAGATGATAATGATTAACTTTAAACATTAAACCATTGAAGATGTCCATCGGATTGGTTAAATGTTTATCCAAATAAATTTAAGTAGTCCTCTTAAAGGTAGATGACC
This sequence comes from Ophiura sarsii, assembly GCA_035610835.1. Taxonomy (NCBI): domain Eukaryota; kingdom Metazoa; phylum Echinodermata; class Ophiuroidea; order Amphilepidida; family Ophiuridae; genus Ophiura; species Ophiura sarsii. The sequence continues at coordinate 46,943,144 of CM069446.1, forward strand.
CGATTTTCAACTCGATGTTTTCTATTTTACATGAAAGGTCATCCTTTAAATTGTTGCATTCCAAAGTTTGAGTTGCATAACTCCAATGGTTCTATTTTTAGAAGCGCAAGGTCAAAAGACATGTGCCCATTGAGTAGTACACAGACTGGTTGGTGGTTAGCCACCTTTGGCAGTAATTCACCACATTTTAGCCTATAATTTCCAAATGAAACATTACTGGCCCCTAATATTTTACAGACATAATGAGAAAAATATGGGGATTCTTCTGATACCAAAATATCTTGATGTGAAAAAAAAATCATAGCCCCCAAAAAGTGATCGGGTCATATACCTTTAATGTCTACCTCGCTTTTCTGGTATATGGTTAATGATCTAGAACAGGGGTGGGCAACCTTTTTGAATAAGTGGGTTAGATATAAGGAATGAAAAATTGACTGGGCCGCACCCAACTAAATTTTCTAGCAATCGGACCTGCTGTTAATTTCAAACCTTTGATTCAGAAGACTTTCCAGCAATAGGTGTGTGTGTGCTTAATAATCTATCTTCATAAAATCGTAATCTCATTACAGTACAGATGACAATTAATGGGGAAAATAGACCTGCGCACGTTGAGGAACATCATTTGTGCCGATAAATGCTTAGCAGCTAGCTGTTTTTTGATGATATAAAATAGATTGATTTTTTTCCTTTTTCTCAAGATATCTCGGGGGCCGTAGGTTGCCCACCCATAATCTAGAACATTGCTGTGAATAGTAACTAAGGACCTCTCTCACGCACACGGACACTCCCCCCCCCCCCCCCCCCCCCCCCCCCCCCCCCCCCCCCCCCCCGGGCCCAAACTGGCCAAGAACTCATACATGCATTCATATTAATTGAGAATCATCATAACAAAGCCATTGACAGCTAGGTGAAGCTTTCATTTGATGTTTATTTGTACTGGTTTTCATGGTAAGAGACTCATAAGGTGATTTGAACAAGCATGTTTCGATTATTAAAGCAAATTGTGATGATACGAGCGTAAACTGTAAAACTGCATATTTGTCAAGATATTGATGAAAATGTTAAATCAATCATGTTGTCAGGTATGTAAATTTGAAACTTAATTTCATAATTATTATGTTAGAGAGTGATTAAAATGGCTCAATTCAATACTTATATGATAGACAAACTAAAATCAAGCATTTTTTATTTTTCCTTTGAATTTTTTTGAAATTTCAATTTTTGGACCAAATTTGGGGTAAAATTACAAAAACAAATATACTTTTTGATAAAAATGTGAATTTCTTTGTGGAAAACCATTTGTTTTAGGTTACAATCAAAGATTTAAGACTACATTTACAAAATATGTCATAAATGCACAACCTTAAAACATAAATTTCGTGTAAAATTAGGAAAATGTGTTTTTTGGTTGCCATGGTAACCAAAATAAAAATAAAAAGGATGTGGAACTGTTTTATATAGAATTAGTTAAAGCATGAGTAACGTTTACGTGGAAAACGGTGTTCTGAAATATTTTATGTGTACGAAAATTTAACAAATACAAATTTAACAAATACTGTTTGCAAATTCTTTAAAATGCTTTCCACTTATTTTGTGGTTGCCATGGAAACGGGTCAACATTTCATACACGAAACCACCCATATCAACGGGGCATCTACGAAATTCAGATTCCTAGAGTTGTAGGTTTAATTTGATATCAATCATGCTGGTTATTCTTTTTAAGGTTGCTTCAAAAATAAGGCCTTTTGAAGAATGGATTTTCGTCTACTAAATTGAGAAAAGGGTTAAAATAAGCTAGAAAACGGGCACAAATGGGTCAAAAGTTCTACTTTCGGCCTAAAATTAAGAAGTATATGGCCACGGGGGACACTGAAAAATTATAAAGATGCACAGGAAACGAGTTGATCTTCAATATAATACCCGATTTGTATCAATTTCATTTGTATAATGGATTCATCTAGCTGACAATTTAAGAAAAATGAATATTCATATCCAGGGACATTAAATATGGGTGAATTTTTGCTAATTTCTGAAATTGTGGGTATCTGTCTTTCATTCAGTATAATTTTTAAACTTTTGAATTTTGAAAACTGATATTTTGTGATAATATACACACTTCATGTGGGCAGTTTTTAAAAAAGAATCCATAATGTAACAAATGCGTTTACTATTATAGGAAAGCAAAATGTATGAGAAGAAATTTGAAATTTGCCTAAAAATGGTGAAAATGGTCCCAAAAATGACACTTTTAGCTAAAAAATCAAAATAAAATGGCCGGGAACCACCTTAAAAGTGATATAGGATGATAGACAATTTAATTACCTTTACGATGACACCAAATTTGACATTTTTTATTGATATTAAGATACATTGTGGCTGAAATTAGTGTATTTCCCAATATTTGACCTTTGGTGACCTCTAAATGACCTCTATTTGACCTTTACTTGACCTTCTCCCCGGGTACAAAATTCACAACCATGATTTTCAGATGCGGAATGAAAATACCTTTCTAATGACACATTATGGGAGTTGATTACCTCCGGTAGGGGTAAAATCTTTATTAAGGCCCTTTTAGGCACTTGGCCGCAGTACTATATACCTTTAAAGCAAAATTCGCTGAGTCATGACCATTGGACATTTCCCCATAGAAACCTGTGCAAATTTGAAACCATTTTATTAGTAGCGTTACTTTCATGATGTCTAGTTGCTTGTGTGTGGTTATTTAGGCATCAGTATACAACCCAGTATGAGAGACTTTATGACACAAGATTTAAATGGACTAGGCCTAAACATGAATGTTTCATTCCTCCCCCCCCCACCCCCATTAGCTTACATAAGCCTACTTGTATTGCAATGATGATTACTATAATCAAAACAAAGAATTCTCGATCAAATCGTTTATTCCAGTCACGCCAGCGTTCATCAAAATTTTGAATGCAGCGTGACGGGTGATAGTCGACAGCAGAGAACTTCGGCACTTTATAAAACGGCAATGCACGCAATCTAGTTAATGAGTGTGTGGGCTGGGACATTCATGATCCATTAGATACGATTGCGGCCAATCGAATAACAGATACCGCGATGCGTCAAACGGATCAAAGATAATACTGTTGTGGCGTTTTTCTACAACGCACTTCCATGTTTATGCTGTACGCAGTTGTCACAGAAAAAGTGCCGAACTTCACTGGCGCCGACTATATCATTCATGCTTCGTTCACTTGAAATGGGTTAATGTCTAATCTGTGCATTTTCTTACCCTTATGCTCGCTAAAATGTGGATTTTCACTTCCGGGTTTGCCAAGGCCGCCATCTTGGAGTTGGAACACGTGGACACGATTTCAACAAAAGATGGCGCCCTCACAATTGGCCCGCCCAGAGTATTGTTTGGAGAAATTCCGGAATTTTGAATCCGTGTTTACCCTGTCGGCATTTATGAAATACTTGACACAATTTTGACAAAAGATGGAGCTCCAACAATCAACCCAGAGTATGTTTGGAGAAGTTTGCTTTGCCTTATCGAAAAATCCCTGTCTGCATTTATGAAACACACTTGACACAATTTTGACAACGAGAAATTTAAGTTTGCTTTGCCTTATCGACAAATGACACCGTTTTGTTATGGTTTTTTTGCATTGCAGGTTGCTATGGCAACAGGCCAGGTGTTGTTCCAAAGATTCTATTATTCCAAGTCTTTTGTCAAGCATAACATGGAAGTAAGTATTGTACATGAACTTATGTAAACCAGTGACTTTGGACAGCAGGTGAAATTTGACAAATAATTATTTCAGGTCCACACCTTGTTAAGAATAATGTGCTTTTTATTCATGGATGGATAGGAATACTCTATTTGATTTTTTTTTTGATTTTTTTTTGATTTAAAAATAAAAGTTAAAAAAAGTTCTCCGTAAGCTTGGATAAGCAAAAAAAAAATTGCATACCTCATAGCCTATTTTCTAAAAAAAGCAAAAGAAGAAAAAAAAGCACAGCACTTAGCTTATTTGCACAATGTTTCTGAGACAGACCTTCTTCTTTGTTTGGCCTTATAATCATGTCTATCTCGTCTAGGTAATGTTTTAATGGTCCGATTATTTATTTCAGATTGTTGCCATGGCTTGTACCAATCTGGCATCCAAAATTGAAGAGGCCCCGCGTAGAATTAGAGATGTGATCAACGTTTTCCATCACATTCGTCAGAAGCGAAATGGCAGGTCAGTATTTTCATAACGAATTGTCTTACCCTTTGACAGTATTGATGAGTATTGACTAAACATAGAATGTGAATTGAATGCATGTCAATTAGATTTTTTTACACAAAAAAATATCTTGTTGATTGATTTCAATGAGTTTATTGCATCGTGGCTGGCATAACTTTGTTATCTCTGTCCAGGTTTTGTAACACACAGGCCAATTTCTGTTTGTTCCCTGGCAATGGAGATAACACATTTATACCTAGCTCACTTTCAAGAGTATGTGGCATTTGGTCTGTTAATGATATTGTACTTGTAGTTATAATTGAATCATTAAAATGTTTGTCTCTTTGTAATTGTATTTCAAAGTTGTAGATTAACTAAAGTCAAATTGAAGATTGTATTACGTCGATGATCGCTTCCAATTTGGGATCACTATTCACTACCTTATTAAGAGTGCAATCTTAAATGGAATAGGCTTTTTAAAATAAATAAAAAATAAGCATTTTTCTGGAATTGCCTATTTCATGCTGATCATCAGTATTGCTAGAGAGAACAGAGAATTACATTTCCATCACAGCACTTGTTTATCTCATCAGCTGTTGTTCATGGAGTCGTGTTTGGGGACACTGCCATGATAGATGATTGCATATTGTCAACGCTTTGGCAGGAGATAGGAGGTCCTACAATATTACAATGACTTTGATTTGGTTGTAGGTCAAGTTTCCCAGTGATAATGAACATTCTTGGTTATCAGTTAAAAAACTGAATGTACCAAATGTGTGCTAAGTTTACAAGCACTTCCTCTGAAGCTGATGATTCTGTCAATAATGATGTGGCATTCATGGATGGATGGATCTGCCATAAGATGGTCAACTAAAAGAAGAACCCTCTTCATGCATGGATGCAGGGTTGTAGCTAGAGCAATCTTAGTGCCGGACTCTGATTTATTCCGGTTAGGGGTCCAGGGGCCAAATATTATGTGAACAATGATAAATACCATAAACATACTTAGATCCTACTTCCAAGTTCCTTCAATACCAGTTAAAATCATATTTGTAAGTTTATTAACTACAACTTTGTGGTGAATTAGTGCCGGTTGGAGGGGGGGGGGGGGGGGGGGGCTTGCATTGACTGTGAGTGCCAGGCACAAATGGCCTGCTCGCGCCTGCCATAGCTACAACTCTGCATGTATGTAATCTGAGAATACCACCAACATGGGAATTCTTCTTCAAGTTTGACAATTTGTGATGACCTCTTAGATCATCATTGCAGGATAAACTATAAGGAGGAGTCAGTGATTGGCTCTCGGATTGATTGCAGACAACAAATTCACCGTGTGAATGTATCCACATTGGGAACTACATCTATGCACCAAACAAACTAATCCAATTTGAATTGAGGAAATTGACTGATAAATCCTGCAATGATCATCATGAGAGTTTACTCTTGGATATTATAATGTGTGGTTAAATTGAGAATTTTTACATGTACATAACAAAGTTTGGCCTAAATAAATTTAGATAATTGTAGTTTAATAAGGGGTAGGCAAAAAAGAAGATTGCGTTTCTTCCCTACCCTTCAGTACCGTACTATTGTATCATAAGTTACTGTCTATTTCAGTATAAACTTGGAAGAGAATACTAATGTTTTAAAAATATTGTATGTTTTTCTTTCAAGTGATCATTCTTTACACTAGTACATGTCCATGTACACCTGTGTCCCACCAGAGCAATAACATATTTCTGTATTGTAATTGTCTTTTCAACAGTGCTGTCTCATGACTGTCCACTCACCACTCACACACACTATCATGAGGGGAGGGCTGTAGTGGGCCGGTCAGTCGTCCAAGAGCCATGTCCACTGATGATGAGTACCAGCTAAATCATCTATCTCAACATACAAGCTGGCTGGAACGCAGCCTAACAACACTGGGAACAAGTTTGTAATACGAGCATCTCCTGAGCCAAGCAGCTTGACTCGGTTCCACTGGGGCAGGCCTGCGGCTCTGCTCGGATGACATCTTAACCCTCCCAGAAGTTGTCGTAAAGCTTTTAAATAAGAGTCTACAGATTAGATCGTTTATATTTGATATCAGTTAGGGTTCACACTGTTTTAATTCAAAAACAAGTTCGACATGAATTTATGTCTGATAATGATTACCATGCATTTTTGTAAGAAAATGTATTTTTAATTTTATATATTTTATTTGACGAAAAATTCCAATGAATAGACCTCATGTTTTATTAGCAAAGGTTTATCACACATACACAAGAGTAGAGGATTGATTTTAGGTGGCATGGTATACGGCGGTAGAGTCATGATGGTAGCACTGCATTTTGCACACATTTAATATGTACAAGTCTACGTGATGAGCACAGTGGTGAATGCTACTGGGCCATAGCAGCCACAAGGTAATAGTACTATCTTTCTTTATACTTATGTCTGTATGCACGTTCGTAGAAAGGAACCATGGTCACTCGGAGTATAAGCCCAAGGAGACGCAATTGAACATAATGATGTGGGTGCCATGTGGCAGCTATTGAAGGCAGAGCCTTCTTGCATAACAGTGGTTGCCCTCAATGTCATCCCTACAGCTGTGTAACATATTGAATAGATAACAAAAATATCAATTAAGGCAGCTATATTACAGATTGCCTCAACACAATCACAAAATCACAACAAAATATGGTTTATGGATGTATTTTCAGAAACAGTTGTGGGAATTATTGTGAGTCCCATAAAGGGAAAAGAGGTGATTTAAATGCATTTAATTAAGCACATTTTGGGCATATCCTTTAGCTTATACCCGAGTGGTGAAAGTAAGTAATTATCTAAACAAAACAAATTGTAGTTGAAGTGTCTTTTTAGGGCTATATCTGTATATCCTGAAAAGCCAATTTGGTTTGCTATAGTTGGCCATTTTCTTGTTAAGAAAACACTGAATAAACACTGAATTTGCTTGTTTAATAAATAAAGGCCATTCTTGGTTGATCAGTTTCTGTGTTATTACAAGCCTGATCAAGGTGTACAAATACATATTCCTGATATTAGGTTGAATGACAACTATAAGTGTAGAACTATACTTGCGATCAAATGCCACATATTCAAATGACAAAAGCAGAAATAGCGTTTTCTTGAGTTTTGGGGGTCCTTGAAATGAAGCCCCTTAAAATGTGTACTATAGTTTATTCAGTTCCAAATGAGCTAGAAATATTCGACTTGGATCTCTCCGCACGCAAAAATAATCCAAGCTTAATGCACTTGATTTAATGGCCACACACACGTGTCACGCATATGGTGCGCTTGTTGCTGCCATGCGCTCCCGTGTCATTCTGTATTCATTCGCCGCAGTTGTTATAGGCTTCGCCAATTTGGAACTGCTAAATCTATAGTGATGTTTAATTTTTACGATAGTCCAGATTGCATGCACATAGTTTCAGACATTTGCTACAACTGGAGATTTGGCGGGACAAATTGGAGGTGGAACCCCATTGCCTAATTATCCTGAAACAATGGCAGTTTTAATGATGCCGCCTTTGGCTTTTAACAAAATTATCAGTTTAATTGATAAATTATAAGTAGCTTTCTCGACCCCCAAGATATCAAGACACTGTTGTCCCTGCATTTGTACAGTAATAGTGTAAATTAAGAAATCATTAACTAAAATTGATAGAGGTAATCTTAGTCAGATTTAATTCACATCAATGTGTAATGTACCTCCATTTGTATTTGATGTAACATATCATCAGTAAAAAAATGATCTTGCAGGGAAATGTGGTGTTAACAGAAAATGTTGTTGTTTACCGTTCTTTTACCACAGGAATCCAGAACCCATGGTGCTAGATCAGAAGTACATCAACATGAAAAACCATGTTATCAAAGCTGAGAGACGAGTTCTGAAAGAGCTAGGCTTCTGTGTCCATGTTAAACATCCGCATAAGGTAAGAGGGCTCTCCTTACAGGGGGCAAGAAGATGATATCACTCACAGACAGTTACTTTCTCTATCAAAAGCACACACAGCGAAAGCAAACCTTTGATTTGGTGCTATTTTGGCTATTGAAATAACATGATTGAGTCACACAAGAAGAATTGTAGCTCCTTATCATGTTAATGTAAATTTGGCATTTATTTAATTCTTGAAGGTTTGGGAATTTCCACATTTTTTTAGAAATCAAGAAGTTTTTCACAAAATCCAATGTAATTGTTAATTTTTGAAGAAAAGGGATTCTTAATATTTCAGGAATGTTTTAAAAGATCTTTTACATGATTGTCATCCATTTGTAAGAATCAAAACTCTGAGCCATTTCCTTACAGCTTCATAATTTCTCAGTATTGCGCTGAATTAAGTATAACATTCAAGGGTTGGCTTGCTTTGACTGTGCTTTTTTAGAGAAGGTTTGTTTCTTAGCCTGTTTTATTTGAAATATGAAACTAACTCAATGCTTTCCATTGATGTTTGCCACAGGCAGTCAAGGAAGGTAGCATTGTCATCGTCATATTTACAAACTGGCTATCTTCAATTCAAGATGGTAATCTTTCCCATACCCACTTAGTAGTGCATCCTTGCGTTGATGTTAAAGACGAGTGTGACCCTATTTCAGTCAAAATGTTTCACTGAATGTTTACAAACTGTTATGTTTACTTATTTACATAAAGGCACATCATGACTTCAGTCATATTCAAAAATTTGAGTTAAATTTGTTTCAGTGGTTTCTTATGATAGAAGCAAAAAAAATTCACTTGAGATTTTCCCACAAAACACTAAGTAAACCCATGTAGCAATTTTGGATTAGAAAATATTCTGGATGTTTGACTTGTACAGAGAAGAAATGCAATAAGGGTTATCGCAAATGGAAAAAAAAACCCATTGATTATCCTTTTCTGTTGCATTGTGGGATCGCAAATGGGGCAAAAATGCCCCATTCTGGATCCCACAATGCATCAGAAAAGGATAATCAATGGTGTTTTTTTTGATTCGCGATGAACCTTATAGATCAGGGAAGGATTGCCTCTTGATTTTTACTGATAACGGTGATATCATCAGTTGCCCTCTGTTGTTGCTATAATTTACCAAACTGTTGCTAATCCTAACCACACCATTGTCCCCTATCAGGTTACCTAATTAAAAACTGTGTTTATTTTCTAGATCAGTTAGTTTCTGTTGACACTATGGACATGGTCTTCACATTCAATCTCGGATTTGGCTCACAAGCGGATCATAAACCTTGGCGATTTACTCCCCCGATTTTTGCACTTTGTGTTATGCTTATTATTAATACAAAGTGCATTATAGCATCATATTGAATGTCTTTGTTAACCAATTTTTCTTCCCTATTATTCTCTCCTTTTAATCATGTGGTGTTTTGGCCACGCCTTCGTCAATCTCTGCATCAATCAATCAAACTCTGCTACAGATGATAGTGACTTACTTGCAGTTCCTGGAGTGTGAGCGCAACACTCAACTCGTCCAGACAGCATGGTAGGTATTATTGTTAATTTAGTATCTTAATTATAAATAAGAGTTAAAGCGCATAATGCTCTTGAAGATCAACAATATTATGACTCCTTCGCTCGTTAGGACTTTGTTGCATAGGGGGCGACAGCTATTACTTGATTTGAGAACGAGATGTATTGTGAGGGAATACAACTTAAAGACTTTGAATTCAGTAGTTAAGAAATAAGCACTATTGTATTCAAATTAGTAGGGGAGTATAAAAAATAAAACCTAGTTGAAAGAAAATTACATTTAGAAATCAGTAAGAGTGTAATTACATGAAGCGTAATTTTCTGAAATCATAGATTTTTTCAGTAGTCTTTGGTAACAACTATTCATACAAGTGAACAGAGTTTCAAAAGTTTGTCGCATGTGTGGTGATAGTGTTATGCTTAAATTCTTGATATTTGATCAGAAACAAATAACTGTAAAGTGGAAATTTTCGCGCTACATTTATTTTCACGCTCGAACCAGCTACCGCGAAAATAATCACACACAAATATATGTTTTTTGCATAGGTCCATGTGATGAAACTACAAATCGCCAATTTAAAAACACGCAAAAAAGGTTGAAAATCAGCCAAGCATGAAAAATTAATCGCGCAAAAAATACCATTTTTACAGTAGATGGAACTTTTCTGACATCAGAATTTCATAACAGGATAAACACTCTTCAATGTTTCATGGTCTATCCCTCACACAATTTGACAATTTTGAACTCCAAAAATTGAAATGCTTGTTTTACAGCATTCAGGGCAGTAAATTCATCTGTCTTAAGATTGGACCCAAGATTTCAAGTTTTGAACGCTAGTCCTGGATCGTAATGTACACTTTTCAAATTATATATACCAACCAAGACTGTTACCTACCTGTAAAGCAAGAACTCAAACAGTGTAATCAGTTAGCATAGAGCCTATTTTGTATCAGAGTGCTCCATTGGTAACTGTATTCTTTGTTCTCTCTTGCCTATAAAGGGCCCACTTACTAGGTAAGTAGAGAATAACAGTGATGTTATGGGGGAGTTGAGTGAACCCATACACACACACACTACTATTGGTCACACATGGCCCAGCCAACCTACCAACTACACGCAACACCAGCTACTGGTCTCCATCAACAACGCGGGTGTGCCAACCGTCCTAATGGATGTTCCCTTGTGTTATGTGGACACGCTGGCCGACGTACACTCGCGTGGTCACCACTACCAGCGCTACAACATCCCGTCTTCTGCTCTTGCTGTATGGACCACAGACAGACAGAATCGGTCGTCTTCGACATAGCCTCGTTTCAAGACGACACCAGGACTCATCAGTCAACCATCATCCGTCTGTTTGTCGAGGGTCTTCAGTCTTTTTGAGTTTTTAGCAAATTTTTTCATTGTGTGAATGTTGATGCTTTTTGTCTCTATGTATAGTGCATCAACAATACAGGTCAAAAAGCTTTAAAAATGTGTGAACAGTTAACTCAGTTCCCATTGACCTATGTTGATTGTGCACTTTGTTTGATAATAACCCAAGTTTCAGTTAAAAATTGTTTCTAAATCTCAACAGTCAATATTGATAGCGGTTAAACAGGAAAATCTTGATGTATAACATAATGCAAACAAATTGGTGTCAGCTCCAAACTTTCTTGAAATCATAATTGGTTGATGATATCCTAGATATGATGTATGTGACATGTTCAAGCGAAATGAGTCGCTTGTCAGCAGTTTTCAATTTTTTGATATTTGGCCAATATTTACAAGCCAGTGGAAAATGCTACAGTATGGTCCCAACCCCACTAAAATTGAACTTCTAGTTTAATCAAAGTTACAGGAACAATATACCAACTGAGCTGAGAAAACAAAGTAAACACAAGACTTTGTCACTACATTTTACCTGTAACTCAAAATCAATATTCCCGACACCCGACTCATTCAGCTTGATCTTGTCACTTATAAATACAGGTGAGTCTTGTTGGGATCCTTATTGTATCAGTCAATCAGAGATAGCTGCCTTTTCTAAACCCGAGTTTTATCAAGGGTCTAACTAAGCCTTAGTAATTCATAATTAAATTTAATACATACAGCAATGGTAAATTATGTGCATCGGCTGGAAATCGTTGATATATTATGCATAGCAGTAGGATCAAATCTGAGCAATGCATCCAACAGATCCGTGTAAGATTTGGCTGATGTCGATTCATCAAATAGAGCAATGTGATGCAGTTTAACATGTTGAAATACGAATGCAGCAAATTGCCATTTGACAACACTAAACTAATGTGGTAAACATTTAGAATGGCTAGTTTACTTAAGCATATTTGTTCTTGAATGACATTTTGCTTCTAGTTTCTTTGAAGTCGTGTCTTTATTACAGAAGTTCAGCTTGCTCTGGTCTACTGTCACGAAATGGTTATCACTCCATCAAACGTTTGTTGGTGAAGATGAGAGCGTGTCGGCCAATCCTCGCTCCATGGCACAACTACAGTGTGTGGCAAAGCAGGACAGTGCTGAATGAATCAGTTACAGGAATAATGAGTGAAATAATTGAGGTTTTGCATGTGCTGTTGTGCATACTTGATACATTCGTTAAGCAAACAAAGTATTCTGTAGTTAAAATTTGAATGAGTTGAGTGCTGCATGGTACCCCTATCCTTAACTTACCGCTGCAGGTTGCAACTTGTGCAAGACCTTTACTTTTCTTTGATCCAATCAGTAATACAGTGTGTTGACTAATCTCCTAAATCTCTCTTGCAATGCACTGTGCTATCCTCATACTATACCTGTCCTTATTGTGCTGTTTGTAATCTATGAAGCACAGCTATCCTGATATCCACTGGTCTATCCCACAGCAGCCTCGATGATCTTCCCGCACCGCATAGCACTTCGGACTGTGGACCATTCTTAAACATGGAACCACCATAGAACTTGTGAACAATTGCGCTAAGGCCTAAAAAAAAGGTGTTTGATTGGCCTAACATGACAAAAACAAATAGGGTAGATCAGTCGGGATTTTTTTTAATTAATTTTTTTTAAATCACCTGCTTTGGGGAATTAAAATAGCCGGAAATGAAAGCAAACCGTCAGAAACGTTAATACTTTGTTCAATATTTTTTATTTTTTTATTTATTTTTTTACATTTTTTTACATTTTTATTTTTATTTTTTCCTCCCTCAAAATAATAAAAATATATTTAGGGTCAGTCAGGTTAGGCCAATCAAACTTTTTTTAGGCCTAAGATCACAGCTCTAGCGCACAATACAGGAGCGATTTGTGATTGAACAGCACCCACAGAAGCTGGAGTCCTAATAAACAATTCACATTGTTTAAATTGCTTATCGCTCCGTTATATTAATTTTGAAAGAAGTATGGAGATCAGCAACAGGTAAGAAATCGATCTCCATACTAAATACATCTTCGATCAACGACCTTGCCTTATCAGTTAATCCTGTTTAGCATAGTGGCCACACTCTAGAGCTCCCACGCAGGAATAAAAGTTTGATTCATATATTCAAAACAAAATAATTATATATTGTTGTTTTTGTAACATAAACATTACGGTAGCGCTCATAATTCACCTTGTCAGTAGCGGATGCTGCCAATATATTGAATGAGAACAAAAGAAAAGCCTTACTTATTTTTAATTTCATATTATAGGATGAACGTTTACTCTGCTGTGGGTCTATAGACTCTATCCTATATAATTTCTATTTGTATCCACTAGTCTGTCCTCATAAATTATAACCACTGTTTACTAAATCTCTCCTAATATCCACTATATTTGGGTCATCCTTTATTCCTGTTTTTCAGTGTGCCTGTGAGTTTGTCTCAACATGCAAAATGTATGTGGAGGTGGTGTGTAATTAATTACATACTGACAAACTGGAGTCGCTGCACTCCAGTAAATGAAACCCAATCGGTTGAAATAGCATGTTATGCGTGTGTTATAAAAATCTGCACTGTATAGCAATTATGCACCCAGCAGCTATTTATCTATCTATCCCGTAGTCTTGTCGACCGTTGGGGCGCCACAGATGCCCTGACCACCAGCTCTCTCCATCCTTGTCTGCACCCAGCAGCTAGATAAATATAATTTGTGTGGGGGAGGGAGGATGGAACCTCACTTGGTGGACATTCCACACTCTGAAGCATGTGTGTGTGTGGTTATGTCAAAGGTCATGTGAAGTCAAGTTGTAAATACGCTAAAAGTGTCCATTAACTGTAGGGTGTTACCTTCTCTTCAGACCACCTCTATGGGCTGCTGCAACGACCCCTGCCTCCTGTCAAGAACCAGATTATAAGACTGGCCAATTGCTTCACCTGCTTGGGGGGGGGGGGGGGGGGGGGAGTCCAAAGGGTACAGTTGGACTGCCTCCCCAATTTATCCACTGGTGTCCCCCTCATCTTCATTCTGCTGCACCTATTATCCACTGATCTCTACTACTATTGGTTACATATCTATCTGATTGTCCTCTGTGCTATCCGTATGTCCTCTGTGCTATCCTTTTATCCACTCTTTTGCTCGTTCACTTATTTTCCATAAATGCCTAAGTCATTTAAGAAAGGGCAAGTTTATTCTATCCCTGAGGTTAAAAACCATATGATACTTTCCGCATTGTCCATGATTAACCCGGGGAAAGGGCAGTCAGTCATTACACTGTAAGCATGTGTAACAAGGGGTGTTTTGGGGATTAGGTGTAATACCGTATTACACGATACGGAGGTCTAAAATTTACCATTTTCAATCAAGAGAAAGGGAACCTTGTCTGAATCCTGTTGATTTCTCACACGTGTAAGATGTCAAAATGTGGAGAGAAGTATGCGAAATCCTCATCTTAAAAATTCTATCTTAGGCTTCCGATTTCGGAAGAAATATGATTTCAGTGGTTGTCTTGAAATCTAGGGTCATGCATGCACTAAGAAAACTCCTATGTAAATCAATCTGTAATTGACCGTGTCCGATCTTTCCATTCTACAATCAGAAGTAAGCCCATATTTTTCTCATTATCCCTGCAAAATTTTAGGCCTGATAGACATTTCCTTTAGATTCTATGCTTGAAATCGAGGTGATTTCCCACAAAAATAGGTTAACCATCCAAACAGTTTGTATGGGAAAATGTGAAGTAAATTTTCGCTTGTACCATAAACACCCATGGACAAATTTAAGTGACATTTTGGAATATGACTATTTATGACACACCTTATGCAAATAACTAAACGCCAAATTAAAAATGTGAGCTGAAATTGGGTCGCCCACCTTTAAGGTGTCATATATCAGACATTTTTGCTGATTCCAAAAAAATGAAACTTTCAATCCATATTGTATACCCATTCCTAAGAGACGACCCACTTTTTAAGGAAATATATTTCATTGTTTTTAGGGCATACTACTATAGGCCACAAAAAAACAAACCTGTTCTGCGGTCCCGACAGACTCATTTATTCCGAAATTGGTGAACACAATTTTTACATGCAAATGCATATCGACCAAACTTTTTTTGTGCAAAATGTTTACGGATTTTTGGGATTTTTACGGTCATTTTGAAGGTGGAAAAGCGACATAAAACCTGACCGACTGACCCAACCTGAGAGGTCTGTTTGCCCATAGAACAGGTTTTTTGTGTGTGGCCTAATGGCCAAAATTATATAATGTGCTACTAAGAGTGACTTTTATTAGTTTGGTAGTGACAAATCCTAATACCTTTCAAGAGGCCTCTCCAGGTCAACGAGATACAGGTAAGTAGAAAGCCTAGGTTGTCATTGTGTATTGCTATAAAATGTATTACTTTTTGTATCAATTATCTGCAAGTAAGGCCAAAAAAATTTAGTTGTGTTGCCCTCAAGTGCTAAAATTTTAAAATCGGGTCAGTCGGTCGGATTGTTTTTTCTTTTTCTTGGCTGAAAAATAAATGGTTTATGTTGAGACAAAATTGGTATAGGCCCCAAGTCAATTTAACTATGTTTCTAATGTGATAATAGTCTAAAAACATTTATTTAAGCTTATTTATTTCAAGCAAGAAATAGTAACGTTTAGACAGCTTGAAGATCAAATTTAAATGGGAAAAAAATTTGAAAAAAAAATGCAACCCTCGTTTTTAGGGTCGGTCGCTGAGGGCAACACAACTATTTATTTTTCTTGGCCTTGTTAAAATCTACACATTTTCACTTAAGAACCAATGGATGTAAACATAAAATGTTAAGATTCTTCACAATTTCCGACAAATCAACTGATCAAAGTCATTACCAGTTCAAACCATTGTAACAAAATCTGTCAACATTTTGTCATTTAAATATTGATTAATAAATCACTATTCTGTAAAAAGGGCTTCAACTCTGCCATTCGTATTATGAATAAATCATCTTTGAACTATGAAACAGCCATCGGCAAATAAGTTCAGCACAAGTCCTACTCACAGGCTAAATGATTTGTGCATAGGCGTTCAACACTAACTCTACTAACGAGGGCTAAATAATGTGCGCACAGACGGTAGCATTCATGACCCCATGGTCCTACAATAAGCGTGGTGTTTGGATTAAAGCTGTGCTGTTTTATTTTAAACCAACGGATACCAAACTGTTGTGTGAATGCTCGTAAAGGGGAAAAAATGCTGAACTTCTTTGCAGCTGATTAAGAAAATAGATATCACTGCTGAGGGAAATCATTGTTTTTGTATTTCATTGTTACGAGATAAGTTCTGCATCTTATTAAAACACAACTTGTAAACACGTATGGAACAATGAGGATCATATGCAATATAATGAATTTGCTTGTCTGCAGACATTAGCACACTTCTTAACTGATTCACCTGTGAGTTGCTATTATTATGCTGTGTAAGTCGACGGATAGGAACTGATTGAAGACTTTAAGTAATGTTGCATTTTATGTTTGAGGAGGAAAGAGGCCTTCGTCCGACTTGGTGTCACACCATTGATGTCGTGAGCCAACTTTGATTTTCACATCAAGAAACGACGAAGGACAATATTTCAAGAGGATGATACCATGAGAAATAACAGCAGTTGCACCATTTGTCCTTGAAAAGTAGACCACCGGTCTGAGGATGCTAATGGTTGGAGATCAGTACACGGTAGTTTGGAAGTTGCCTGGTATGGTTGGGAATGTGTTGGCCAATGTAAGTAGAGGTACGATGCCACAGGTAAAAACAGTTGGAAGGTGAGCCGTTTGGCATTCTTAATCATTTTCATTTGTTTTTGTAAGTTATGATTAATTTATAATTATTTAAAATTAATCATTTACAAAGTGATGGTAGGAGATGCTTGCCAGAAGTAATTGAAGTCAATCACATAATTATTAAAGCATGTGGAGCAAGACCTCAAACCAAATGCCCTCCTTAACCTAAAGGCCCAAGTCTTTATACTGCTATAATTTAAATACCCATTTCTTGGTGATGACTTGACTCCACTCAATCCCCTCTTATATATTTGGGATGGGTGGAGGGTTTGCCCCTAATAAATTTGGTCTGGGCCCCTGACTAAAGTACAATACCAAGCACGGATGGGAGGTAAACTACCCATTTCTCTTCCCACCCGAGATTTCCCTCCAATTTTGGTGCTCTTTAAATTGGTGGATATGTACATTAAAGAATGTGGAATACCTTAATTAATTTATCTTATTGTAATTGGGGGAAATAAAGAATAGGGATGTGAGGATACATACATGTAGCTATGTCATGTTAATAAAGATCCTAGTTGTATCAGTGTTTAGTAGAAAGACACTGAAATTGTTACATTAAATTTATACCTGCATTCTTGCCAACATTTCGAAATAGCACATTTCTGGGTCAGTCCACCCTGTTGAATTCTTGAGTCGTCTAATGGGAGATATCCATTTTCAGAATTTATAAGTGAACCTGCTTCAATCTGCTTGCTGCCAATGTATTAAAACTGTCTGTGTCCAATTGTTATGTTATATTTCAGGAACTACATGAATGACAGCCTGAAGACCAATGTATTTGGACGTTTTACACCGGAGACCATTGCTTGTGCATGTATCTATCTCACAGCAAGACAACTAGAGGTAAGGGAGTGTTCATGAAATTTGGAGGGGCCCGGTCAAAATGTTTCCAACACTCACAGAGGCCCCCTGTTTACTAAAGCACATTCGACTAAATTGTGAATTTTCATGCAATAATGGAGAGGAAGATAAACCCATGAACAGGTGGCTACCGGGACTGTCCACAGCATGAGTCCAGGTAAAAAGATTCAGTCTTAATTTTGACTCACTCCTGATTCTTCCCACTGCCCACCAAGCTGTGTCTATGTGAAAGCCTCTAATTAAGCGAGAGCTGATTGTTTTTTCATTCCTGGTGTTTTCAAATTTTGCTAAACATATGTCCAGGAGCTACTTTAGTCAAAAAAGTTACAAAGTAGCTCCTGGTCCTCGTATGCTTAATTCGAGGCATGTCCATGTGTAAATATATATATGTTGTGTACAAATAAAGTGGTCAAAGGAATTCAAACATTGCCCTTGAATGTTGCTGTCGGGTAGATAACATCAAAACCACTATTCCTTTAATTATCTAAGCGTAACGTTCGTTTTTATTGCATACTGCGTTATCTCCGGTGTTGTGACCAAGTCGCTAAACCTCAAGGAACAAGTCAAATCAAATTGCTGACTGGGGTGGATCGAGTCATGTCGGTCGTTCTAAATTTTAGTCAAGTCAAGTCGGTCCAATAGGTCATGTAAATTCAAGCCACTGGTTGGCTCAAGTCAGGTCAATTCTCTAATTTTGTTCAAGTCACACTGAACATGAAACATACTGAACATGAAAGTATTCACTTCGTTACTGAATATTTTAAGTATCTTAAGCATGATTAACTTCATTTTGGCAGTTAAATTTTGTTTAGACTCCACTTCCTGAAGCCAGTTTAGCACTGGAATTTAGTCAAAAGACTTCTGGAAAAGTGACTCTCGAGTCAAGTCTTTTGGATGAGTTACTCGAGTCAAGTCAAATCATTTGAAAAGTTTCAAAACCAAGTCACAACTGCTCAAGTCAATTTATTTCTCTCAATGACTTGAGTCGAGTCATCAAAATTAGTGACTTTAGTCCAAGTCATTGACTGAAGTCATAACACTGGTTATCTACGCACTGTTGTTGAGCGTGTGGTCAGCCTTAATCTTGGCCCACATGCATTTAATCACTTGTAGTAAATGTTAAAAGCATGGTGGTTTTTACTTGATTAAAACATGACCGTATGATAGAAATAAATTCGGGGCCATTACAAATCATAGAACCATGGCATGGCTGTTTTACATTGTTGCTTATATTTGTGTCTTCCACCAGATAACACTACCAAGTAACCCACCATGGTATGGTTTGATGGGAGCCAGTACAGATGAGTTAGAAGATATATCACTTACTATACTAAGACTATACACAAGACCAAAGGTGAGTGATTAGCATCAGATGTACAAACATTCAATTGCCGTTTGTTTGATGATGTCCAAAATGTTGACTAAATTTAGGCCACACACACAAAGTTTGTCTCAGAAACATTTTTCAAAAAAGTGCTGTGTGATTATTTTTTAAATTATTTTTTTAAGAAAATAAGCTATGAGGTATGCAACATTTTTATTAACCAACCGGCAATGTTTAATTTGACGTTTTTATAGAGAACTATCTACATGGCAAAAGACCATACATTTGTTGGTGACAAGCTTTGCGATAAATTTGCTGGCTTCCAAATGTATGCACATCATTTTCAATATGATTCTAGCATACAGACAACAAAAAACGAACAAAAAATGGAAGAAAAATGCCTTGCCACGTATAGCTATGCGCCAAAGCTTATTTCACATTCCTATGCGCGCAGGTTTCTGAGACAAACCTTTTTCCTTTTCTTTTTTGCCTTAATTGTTGCTTGTATCTCCATTTGGCCCTTCAGCATGTATAAAGTAATACTTCCTATGTGTAGCCTTTGGGCAGTCTGTTCTAAACGTGTTCATAAACAAGGGCCAAAAACGTCTATTAAAAACCTTGCTAGTGCTCTTGCCTCTGAACATGTATAAAGCAACACTTCCTATGTTCAACCATGGGGCAGTTTTATTTTATACATGCTGAAGGGCCAGAAAATATACAAGGTTTTGACTGAACAGCGAGACCAAAGGTGAGCATCAGATGTACAGAAAAACTCAATTGGAGTTTGTTGATGTCAGAGAATACACACCCTAAATGCACGATAAGCAGCTTGATGTTTTGCTTGTATCGTAGTGATTGGCAATTTCGGTTATGTTATCCCTAATAATTGATGGTGGTAAAGATGATCTCGTCAGCTTTTTCCAATCAAAATTAAGATTTTGATATCGGAAGAAAACCCAAATTTTTATCGCTATCCCTGCAAAATGTATGTCTTAAAAGATTTGTCCTTCTGATGTTATAAATGAAAAAGAAGTGAATTATCCCCCTAAGTTGTCAACTACCCATACGTTAGTGTACTGTTCTGTGGGCAAATTCTATGTTAATTTTTGCATGAAAAACCGCTAGAGAAATTCAATTCAAATTGTTGAACAAATCATGATATGCCTTTAAAGGTGGATGTTCCGATCACTGTTATACCTTTTTTTTTTGTCCATCCACATATTTTGATATAAAAAGCTCCATATATTTAACGTAAGATATGGTCCATTTAGACGTTATAGGCCAAAATGCAGTGCATTACTGCCAAAGGTGGTTAACCACCTGGCCAGTTTGTGTACTTCTCAATGGGCTGGGAAATTTCATGTCACCTTGTGCTTCTAAAGAACAATTGGGAGTTATGCAAGTCACTTTGGAATACGACTATTTTTAAGGATGAAAATCGGGCCAGCAATCGGAACACATACATTTAAGTAAAGAACACACAGTGTGGAAACAAATTGAGTCATCACCTTTCATGCCACAAGGTCATATTTGCTGTGATCGCCTTTAGTTGCATCTGATATTCATAGGTTCTTCAGATTAATGTCACAATACTGAATAACAATGACAATAATTGCATTTATTTGTGTGTGTGTTGCAGAAATCTTACGAAGAACTGGACAGGATTGTGGAAAAGCGGCGAGTGGCGATCCAAGAGCTGAAACTCACCAAAGTGAAAGGTCAAACCGAGCCCCCTAGCACAGGCGGCACACCCAACAACTTCTCCCCTCATACCTCCAGACCCAATTCCCCCAAGCCGACCAATAGTTCCCCTGCACTGCTACCGTACAAAGTTGCTGCAAATAAATTGAAGGAAGAACCAAAGTCTACTGGATCAGGGAGTAGTAACAAAAGTTCAAGGTCAGTGGATTAATAAGTCTTTCTGTATGTAGCAGGCATGATCATTTCCCTAAAAAATGTTCAGCCTGATTTTATGGCCCTTTATTCTGGTGATTTTTTCACCATTTTCCTTATTTTTGAACTAAAAGATCTTTATCATCATGCCTGATGTGAGGGACTGGTTAATTCTGATTTCTTATGAAGATAACCCTCATTGTAGGGTTGCTATTTGAAAACCCAGCCTATCTAGGGAAATACTAGACTGGGTCCCTGCGTCCCCCTATGTGGCCGCCACTGGGTCCCTAAGTCCCCCTATATGGCCGCCATCTTTAAAAAATGGCGGACCAAAAAGAGTGACTGGGAAAATAGTACGTCCAAAAGTGCGTAAAACTACCGGCGCACTGTAGCCTGACTGGTGCGTGAATAAGCTCATGTATATTCACCAGTTCATGAGTGCAAACTTTTGGAACTGTATTTTTCCAGTCTACACATTTGAGCACTTTCGTAGGGGCCGTGTGTAAAATAGGGAAGGAATGAGGATCAAGTCTAGGGAAATACAAGATTGAATATAGAAACACTAAATCATGCACCTTTTTGGTTGATAGCACTAGCAGGTGGTCGCGTGTCAAGGTGGGCATGCAAAAAGGTGGTGGTGTTACATTTTTCCGTATGGATTTATCAATAAAATCGTGTAACTTCACAACACCTTGGCCTATTTCTTTTCAAACATTTCATACTGTTTTGTTAAAATATATGAAATGATTGAAAAGAAAGATATTTCTTTTAACCCTAACGCCCCTAAATACTACAAAATAGTAAAATACTACTGCCAAATCTACTCAAAGTGCATTTGCGGACGGTTTTCGATGATGTCATCAACTGAGCCTACTATATCTGAGAGCTGTGTCTTGTCTATGGGGGCCGGGGTATTTGTTCCGGAGGGAGGGTCCCTAGTTTAATCCCCGGTTGGGGAGCGGCGATTTATTTGTTATTTCTCTTCCAAAATTGTGATCCCGGTTAAAATACCAGTTAGGGTTAATATGTAATAGAGATATGAATAATGAGGGCATCTGAAAATTGAATGTATCTATCCCAGCAAAGAAAATCTGAAATTTGTCCAACACCCAAATATCATACGCATTATACGTTACATTTGTGATAAATGTATAATGTGTTACATATCAATGGAAAAGCTGACATGTTCCTCTTTCCAACGATACCTCATTTGTAGCAATCATTGGTTTGAAAATATTCAGTTGTCCGACCAGTAGCTGAGGATCAATGTGTAAAAAGATTTGGTAGGGTAGTCTCTTACTGCTTCCCCATCACACACAAATGCTTAATGAGTAAGAGATTTGATCTATTGGGTTGATGTTCTCACTTTTTGATGGGAAAATGTTGCTCTCTTAATTATCCACACCTGTTCTAACCTTTATTTATTTTTAAACCATATTTTTGTTTTACCCACTCACAGGGAAAGAAATGGACATTCCAAAGTGAAGCACAGGCAAGGAGGAGCCAGCCATTCAGATTCCGATGTCCAAAGTATCTCTCCTAGCCCAAGACGACACTCCCGCAGTAGAAGTAGAAGTCGTTCTCATTCAGATCACAGGTCTTCGCGTGGCACAAGCTCCAGTAGAAGCCGCAGTCGCAGTGCGTCATCACACGATGGACACGATGCTTATATAAGTCGTTCCAAGCAGCGAAGGAAAGATCAACACAAGAAAAGTCACAGAAACGGCGGCAAAACCAAAGGTAGACGGATGACTAAGCGTAAACGGAGCCGGTCTCTGTCTCGCAGCCGAAGTATAACGAGATCAAGAAGTAGATCACCACCACCACCGAGACGTTCGCGGAAGCATAGGTACAGCCCGTACCGGGATAGTCAGAAAGGACGGAATAAACGGTCACGTTCTAGATCCCCAATACGTGAGCGTCTACCCAAGGTGCCTAAAAGAGACTCTAGGAGACGACGCAGTCGCAGTCGTTCAAGGGATGGGCGGCGGCGTAGGTGACCCTAAATTCACCTAGTGTACAATGTAAACAGATTTAGGGATTATAAAATAGACTGTGACAATTGGATAGAAAATGATATGACTAGATGATATAAGGCCGGCAAGGTGGATTTTGTTTCTTGTTCAATGAAAATGGGTTTTCGCAAACAATTTTTTTTTAAAGAATTGTTGCAAGAATTATTTCTGGCAGATATATTCATTCTGGTAGGAAAATGTGTTTGAAATATTTTTGTATCAAACCAGGGGTGCTTACTTAAATGTGTGATATTTGCTTGTTGAGAAATTCACCCTAAAGTTATAGACTATGTTATATTTGTCAAGTTTTTTTCATCCAAGTGTTATTGTGCTGGAAAAGCAAAACAAACAAATTAACAACTGAAAGCGAAGATATTCATAGCCCTCGAATGACAATTAATCATGACCAATATATGTATGCATTATGGTGTTTTTTGTGGGGGGGGGGGGGGGCATAGAACAGATTTTCATTTCTTGTAAGTCGTCACCTTATCGGCTGCCATAGGTATAACAAATTGAATGCTATTGCTATATTGGTAGACAAGTGCCTTTCAATGTGAATGTATCGTACCGTTGGTATATAATATTAATGTACTTGTATATTGTTAATGTTTTGTGAGATTGGTAAAATCTTACCTATGAAATAAATCCCGTAACAGTTGGCTAGAGTCCAATACAAAAAAAGTAAGTTGACAATGACAACACATAACATTAATTTGTTTTCAAAAGCGGCCAAAAAGAGGGTTAGGATTTTGTCACATACTGCGAGAATCCATTTAAGATTCTAGTCTAATAATTTTACGAGAAGTCTAAAATTTTCATCCATTTATTTTGTGTATCATTCTAAAAAGAAACCAGAATTCCTAAACAAAAAATCAACCCTAAAAAACCCAAATAGGTCAGTCAGGCATGTGAAACATGGTTTTCCCCCATGGCCTTATTGTTTGTTGAATTTCATCTGTTCACTTCGGTGGCCGGAAATGAATGAATTGAGTCTGGACGCAATAGGGATTTTTAAAAGTGCCCTATTGCATTGCATCAACATGTGATGGCAGCACCGCACATTATAATTATGGGTAACAGTAGACAAGGAGTTGATATATATAATATTAAAACCAAACTATTGAGCAATGCCGGTGCCCAGAACCTGCTGATCTTATCTGGAGCAAGAGAAGTAACATTGTAGCTTAAAGGTAGATGTTCTGATATTTTACATGAAAAGCTCATCCTTAAAATTGTCCCATTCCAAAGTTTGAGTTGCACAACTCCAATGGTTCTTATTTTAGAAGCACAAGGTCACAAGTTATTTGCCCATTGAGTAGTACACAAACTGGCGAGTGGTTAACCACCTTTGGCAGTAATTTACCACATTTTAGCCTATAATTTCCGAATGTAACATTTCTGGTCCCTAAGATATTACAGACATAATGAGACAAATATGGGGATTCTGGAGAAAAACAAATCATAGCCAATAAAAAGGTGATCAGAACATATACCTTTAAGTGTAGCATTTCAGTTTATTGCATATTGCGTGATCCCTGAAGTTCCACCCACACGCACATGAACCACTGCATAGTACACCTTGTAACGGAATGGTATACGTAAGCTTATACTTTAGTCAGAGTAGAACTATTTCAAAATGTCCTTTTAGTTTGGTCTGATTTTTAACGAAACATCACACCTATCACATCGATGAGAAAAGCCTAAATTGTCCCTGTTCCCCTTTGTAAATTAGATTGTACATTGTCAAAGATCATGTCCATGAAAATGTAATTCATTCATCAGTAATTAAAATGAACAATTTTGCATTTTCCCCATTGATAGATGAAAGGTGTTTCGATGCAGTAGTAGACTTAATAGTGGTTCCGGGCACTATTGCATAAAACTTAAGAAGAGTTATTCTTTTTAAGTCTTCAACTCCTAGGAAGATTGTTTAAAAACGTGTGAGTTAATCAACATGATATAGACCCTAGGTCAAACTTTCGAACTTTGCCCTTACAAAGCTTAACTTACGAAGAATTATTAATCATTATTGCTTAACCAGGCTTAAGAAGAGTTAAGAATAATTCTTCCTAAGTTCACTTAAGATTTATCTTAAGTTTTATGCAATAGGGCCATGATGTATCAAACTTTGTTACTGTAGTCTATCCAGTTCTACAGTCATAGAAAAAACATAACATCGCTGTAATATCAAAACCTTGTATCCCCATCTGGCCTATTGATAAAGTAAAACTGTTCAATGGTTATACATAGGAAGTGTTGCTTTAGACATATTCAGGGGCAAGAGCACTGACAATGTTTTGACAGCTGTAGCTTTGGCTCTTGAACATGTTTAAAGCAGACTGCCCAAATGTTAAGTATTAGTTTATACATGCTGAAGGGTCGGATACAAGGTTTTGATAGAATAGTGGCGATAAGTGCATTTGAATGTATGTGTGTTCTACATTTAATACGTTTTAAAAGGTATTGTGTTACATTTCCCCCCCCCCCCCCCAAGTGTTGGTTATGGGTAGGCCCTACTGTACTTAACATCAGAAGTATTTATGAATTTGGTAAAAACATTTTGAATAAGCATTTATCCTTGTAGTAGCATGGTTAGGAAACTAGGGTAAAAATGTTCAGTATGCCATCCAAACTTTGTTCACTTGGTACGTGCTATAAATGAATCAAATAATTCTCAATCAACAATTGATTTCAAACATGCACCTAAGAAACATGCATAAGTACAACGCAGTCAAATGCGTATGGTGATTGGTTCACTGCATGATGTGCACATCATGCGTGCATAGGTGTCAAATTGGTCGAGAATTGTTAGCTTCGATTATAACATGATCAACGTTTCCAGATTTTAGCTAATTTATCATGTTACAATGTCCTCTCTGAGAAGCTACCTATTTCACACCATGTCAGCCTTTGAATTTGAATGAATATAAGTGCATGTTAAAAACACTTGGCATTAAATGCATGTTTTTAGGCACCAGCTTTATCAACTGTTTTGGCTACTCAAATGTTAGCCCTATGCTTACAATTTGTATTAAGATTTTGCCCATTTTGTAGGTTATTGTCAGTTTTCAGTTGATTCCCCATTTTTTCTAACTTTCATGTTTCCAAGGGTACAACAGTGGTGTGTCCAAGGGTGGGGAGGGGCTCTATCATTCAGTTGAATAGCACCTATTTAGGGGGAATTCACGGGATTTTACTCCATTTGTATCCAATTTGAAGAAGTCATTCAGGGGAATCGAAACCAAATTAGTAAAAAAAAACACTCACGTTTAAAACAAAAAAATAACCTTAATTATGTCCAATGTAAATAAACTGCACACTATGCGCGGATGTTTTCAAGGAACAGATTATCAAGCAAACTGGTGTCAGGGAATGGCGAGCCTGGCCCCACCAGAAAAATCCTGGACACGCCACTGGGGTAAAGATGATAATAAGACATGTTCAGTGTTCAATAAATGGTAGGCCAAATGCCGAATCGACAATCTGTATACGAAATTATGAATTTCATTTAGGTATACAAATTGCTGATTCAAGCAGTTATTAAATTTGCCATCAGCTCCACAACAAAATGCTTACGTCTGTTTATAGTTCTCAAGAATGTTAGCATATTTTAAGCACGGACATATTATACAATTATGGTTACGAGTTGGTTCAACTCAATTGAGATTAATATTTTATGAACAAAATTTAAAAGTAGCACTTAAGTGTGGGATTCTCAAATTGCCTTGTGTTAATAATGCAACTTGGTGTCACATTTATTCTTTACATGTTATGAGTAAAGTGTGTCTATCAGATTGTTTAAGTAGGTGTCAAAAGAAAATTGTTTTAGATATGAACCGATAACTAGTTCTCTCAGTTTGTATTTATTTTTACAAGGTTTCTTTGTAACTTAAATTAAGTATACTTATGTTTTAATAGAAGTTACATTTTGGACAAAAGTAGATCCTGTTCACTTACTTTTCTGCTGCCTAATCTGGTATCAGTGGCGGCACTATGCCCCCCCCCCCCACCTCCACAGTCGCGACCTTTGTCCCCCAAACAATCAAATATGTTGACTTTAAGTGTCAAAATTACTTTTAAAATAGCTTAACACCCCCCCCCCCCCATTTTTTCTCCCCCTTCCCCCCAAAATGCTGGTGCCGCCACTGTCAGGTATGCTGCCAATGCATTCAAACCTTAACTACAATTCTGCCAGCTCTCTTGGGCCAAAAAATTGAATTGTTGTGTTGCCCTCAGGGTCCGACCCCTAATATCTTGTAAATTAATTGGGTTCACAATTATTATTTTTTTTTTTTTTAAGATTTAAATTTCACCAAGTATTCAAGATATTACTATTTTCTGCTTGAAATTAATAAGTTTGCTTGAAAAATGTCTTTTCTAACTATCGTCACGCAAGAAACAGTAACATTAACGTTTACCAATTTTGTCTTGACACGAATCGAGACTGCAAAAAAAGAAGAAAATCAACCGACCGACCCAACCTCAAAATTGTTGGCACTTGAGGGCAACGCTTCAATTTTTTTACCTTATTTGACGTATGCTATTCCAAACGATTATCAATTGTTTAGATGAATGATCTTTCAATTCACCATCGAAGTGATTATATAACTTCGGTAACTGGATCACATACCTTTTGGTGTGATAGTTCACGCCATAGACATGTGGCGATCATTTTGATCGGGGTTCACTACTCAAAAGCTTGATCCATTGGACATTGTGATAATCGAGTAACACTTTGCCGGTAAATTGGTTTCATTATTGAACCCAATGTGATCAAGCAAAACGAGCATGAAGACGAAAATGTCACAATTTTAGTTTTCAGTACGATTGTATTGGGTAATTTTGATGCTGCATTTTGCAGACAACCCCATTTTAAACGAACATTCTTAAAAAGCTAAGAAAGTTTAAGCAATCTCTTTGGTTTTCAGAGAAATCGGGGACATTTTAACAGTGCGTCCGACCTTCACAGTGCATGGTTTGCTCCATGACGCGCACATCTGCAGTGCGTTTGGCGCCTTTCCTGCACTTATGACGGGCGGGGACGCTTACGCATGGTGTACTCATCGCATGGGATTGGATGGAATGTTTATGGGTTAATCGATCCTAGCAGGGGTAAAAGTTGTCAAATGTGAACAATAAAATGTACTTATTTCTTTGATTAATGTCTTAAGTATGATTGTTTAAGAAGTTCGTTAGTATTATTTTATTGCGTAGAACAACTCCGCCTGTGGCGTCGTTGTTCTACTTAAAAGACTACTATCGTCCGGATTTATGTCAGACAATATAACACAGGTAGAGTCTAAAAACAATTCCTTTATTCTCTAACTCTAATTCCAAAGATATTGGCAATTGAAGGGCATTCAAAACAATAGAATACAAATGAATGTCTACCCTTTGGTTACGATATTGATGACTTCTGACTCATTTTGCTTGATCACATAATATGTCCATATGAGAAGGATAAACAGTAATTCTTTGTAATGTGATTTTAGTGATATCCTGTTTTGCATTTGCAGCCATTTGGAGTTAACACTAAAAACTATTCAACTATCTCTTGGCTAAAATGCATGTAAGGTTATACTAGTATGATGTAAGTTTGAGGTCGTTCACTAGACTGACTCGTGGTCGTCACAATCACGATTTATGCATGGCCTCTGCAAGGGTGCTCAAAAGTGAAGACTGAAAAAAAAATACAGTTCCAAAAGTGTGCGCTGATAAACTAGTGAATAAACATGAGGTTATTCACGCACTATCACGCCACACTGCGTTGTTGGTTTTATGTAAGTGTGTGCACTGCGCAACGCGGTTGGGCACGCTGATTTACTTCCCACGGCGCAGTGTGACGATCGTGAACATTTCTATAGTTTAAATTTGACCAATTGGGAGCCTTTGCGTTATTGTCGGCCAGATTTGCATAGGCAGTTTGAGTTAGAAGTGACCGGAAGTGTGAACTTCCCACGACACATCCGTTCACTTTTAAACCATGTTCTTTTCCCAGTCTCTCGATTTGGACCACCATTTTTAAAGATGGCGGCCAAATAGAGGGCCGTGGGGGACCCAGTCTAGTCATTCACCAGGTTGTATTTAGTTTGGATGGTCATGGGTCCGAACCGTTTTGCAAACAATTTTGTGCTCCCTCTGAAACGGTGATGAATCCAAAGCGTGGGATCTCTCTATTGCATGGATTGTGTATAATTATGAGGCATGTCTTCGGTATATTTTTTTGGTAAAGAATAAAAAAGTATAATGTATGATTCAGTGTAAACTGTAAAATGTAAATTAAGGATGCAGTTTGATGCAACCAATATTCATTTTGTATTATAATTATTTAATTTCTTGTTTACAGATCAAAAGACTTTTGTTATTATGAAAAGTTGACCTGGGTGAAATGATTGTGTTTACAAGAAGGAGCTCATTAAAACTATATGCATTTTAATATAATTACTTGTTTGTGTTTTATCCGAGTATTTTATCTAATTTGTCCAATGTATTTGTGTTTCATAATTAAGATTTTAAAATTGGTAAGAGTTTAAAATCAAATGAAATGTCAAAATTAGAAGAAGAAAATGAAAGAAAAACAATCACAGTTGAACACTTTTTATACAAATCTGTCTTGTCTAAAGGTTAGCGTTCTCGTAGACAAAAATGGATCTAAGTAGTTGCATTATGTGCCACTGATATGGGTCACATTTTCAACATCTACCTTGACAATGGTTTGGGTTTTTGTAATGCTACTACCAGTTCAGGCCAATAACTTATTCAGGAAACTTTCCTTTGGGGAAATATTATCCGTAATGCCATGCGATAATTTTGGCTAATCCAATGGAAGGAACCCTCTTTTCATAACATAACAGAACGTGTAGCATATAAAGTAGACCTAGACCTATTACGAAATAGGTGAAACATTTGGTATACACAATGATAGATTTTAAAGTAGTTCTCAGCGTTCAGTGGCTCATTTTGTTATATTGATTTGAGGGTCCCTAAAGTGGACTATAAACTATGAATGAATAGTTGATATTGATTCTTTATTTCAAAGTGTGACTTGCTCAAACTTGGTGATGTGAACACTACTAACACTAGGCAACTATGACAATGGGTCAATATTTTTAAGCCAACTGTTGGAATGGGTCAATATTCTCAATGGAACTATGACAATGGGTTCCATTTTTCGGTAGCGGTATGGTGTAGAAGTCCCAAGTATGCAAATGAGCTTACTGAATACAATGTCATGCTCTACCACACATCTACCCAGTACTCAACAACAGAATAAATCTCATTATCCTCATTTGCATACTTGGGACTTATACACCATACCCTTACGCATTTTTCAAGCCACCAGCGATCTGTACCAACTTTTAGGGCCCTCACCCACCCTGGAATCTATTCTGGTGATGATGCATGTATATATGCTGGTTCTCTGTCAGTGGCATAAGGGGAGCCCCTTCCCCTCAAATGAAATGACAAAAACTCTATGTATATTTACAAAAAAAGTCAGTTATGCACCAACAGGCCCTGAAATGAAGACCCTAGTTACACCACTGTTCCCTGCATTAATGAGCTCGTCCATAGATGCAGGTACGCACAAATCATGTCACACTGATTTGCTAGCATAAAATTCAAGAATGATGTGAACAAATATATCCACAAATAAATTTCGATCAAGCCAGCTACTAGCTAGAACGGTAACATACACTACTGATTGGCACAAATATAATTGTGTCTACGTCCAGCGTCAAACTTCACACGCAGGGCATGGCGCACTCTAACGTGTACAATCAGTGGTGCCACAATCTAACGTGTACAATCAGTGGTGCCACACTCTACCAATGCGTACAACCGGTGGTGCCATACTGTACCAACGCGTACAATCAGTGGTGCCACACTCTACCCATGCGTACAATCAGTGGTGCCACACTCTACCAACACATACAATCGGTGGTGCCACACACTCTCTACCAATGTGTACAATCAGTGATGCCACACTCTACCAACGCATACAATCAGTGGTGCCACACTCAACCAACGCATACAATCAGTGGTGCCACACTCTACCAACACATACAATCAGTGGCGCCACACACTCTCTACCAATGCATACAATCAGTGGTGCCACACTCTACCAATGCGTACATTCAGTGGTGCCACACTCTACCAATGCATACAATCAATGGTGCCACACTCTACCAATGCGTACAATCAGTGGTGCCACACTCTACCAATGCGTACAATCAGTGGTACCATACTCTACCAATGCGTACAATCAGTGATGCCACACTCTACCAATGCATACAATCAGTGATGCCACACTCTACCAATGCGTACAATCAGTGGCGCCACACTCTCTACCAATGCATACAATCAGTGGTGCCACACTCTACCAATGCGTACAATCAGTGGTGCCACACTCTACCAATGCGTACAATCAGTGGTGCCACACTCTACCAATGCGTACAATCAGTGGTGCCACACTCTACCAATGCGTACAATCAGTGGTGCCACACTCTACCAATGCGTACAATCAGTGGTGCCACACTCTACCAATGCGTACAATCAGTGGTACCATACTCTACCAACGCGTACAATCAGTGGTGCCACACTCTACCAATGCGTACAATCAGTGGTGCCACACTCTAACCGATGCGAACCATCATACTACCAATGTGCACAATCCATGGTACCACACCAATGTGTACAATCAGTGGAGCCACACTTTCTAAATACATACAATCCATGGTGCCACACTGCATCAATACATCAATCCGTGGCGTACTCCAGCAATAAATGAGTTTGCATACCGTAGCCAGTGGTGCTACACTCTACCAATTATACAATTTGTAGAGCTACACCAACAATACATAGGCCTACAATCCGTGGTGCCACAATTACTACTGTATTAATGGGTACATCGACCAAAACAGGCGCCCAAATTATGTTCTGCCCGACACTTGTGATCGCTGTGGTACATGTATTATGTTATGTCCTCCTGTGTGTCCTCCTCTTCTTCTACCTCTGGATCCTCTCCATCCTCCCCATCAGTGGCGTAGTGCGGTTTTTCATATTGGGGGGGGGGGGGGGGATGAAATTGAACCGACAAGAGTTTCCATACTAAAGAAATGCGCGCGAATTTTTTTGACTGGACACTACATGATCCATTTTTAATCCCCCCCCCCCCCCCAACTTTGACCCCAAACTGGGTAGGGACACCCCCCCCCCCCCCCCCCCCCCAACAAGAACCTTTTTTCTTATCTCCCCTAAGGCGGGCCCTAGGACTTTTTGTTGTTGATCCCCCCTCATTTTCCACCTCCGCCCACCAAAGTATTTATGAACACTCCCTTATATATTCCAAAGTATTTATGAACACTCCCTTATATATTCCAACTTCCAAGAAGGTATTTGTATTTGGTCGGTTCTTGGATGGGAAGTATGATCAGAGGGTGTATATATACTGCTCACAAAAAGTATCGAAACACTTAGAAATGATCCAATATATACCGGCTCGAAAGAATATGCATCAATCGAAGCAAATAACAAGTGCATAATTTTGTTCTGCGTATTTTGACACCTCGATCGATAAGATATGATGTTGAGGAGCGGAGTTATTGTCATTTCAATGGTCGTGGGTCCAGTTTCAAAAGTGACAATCATCCTATAGAAAGAGTTTTGCATTACTGTTTAGAATGATCAGATTCGTGCTTTTCAATAGGGATGAGTGTCACTTTTGAAACTGGACCCACGATCATTGAAATGCCACTAACTCTGCTCCGCAACATCGTATCCGTCAACGATCGAGGTGTCAAAATATGCAGAACAAAATTATGCACTTGGTTATTTGCTTCGATTAATGCATACACTTTCGAGCCGTTATGTATTGGATCATTTCTAAGTGTTTCGATACTTTTTGTGAGCAGTTTAGTTCGTTCGATTGTGTGACAGTGAAATTATACAAGGTATACAAAGTGACTACATGTATAACCTACCCCGCCCCTATTATACAAAATGACACACAAAATTGGCAACACTGCCACGCGGATTAGGTCAAGAGGTCAAGTTTATTACACTATTCAAAACACTGCGTTGATAGCAAGCAGTCATTTTATACGCATTGATGTGTGACTGATAAATTGGTTGAAGTTTAATTCCAAAGTATATAATATGCCACGTATGGTTCCCAATGCGGCGGCTGAACCAAGGCGAAGAATCAAAACTTGAGCCAAATCCGAGCCATATCACCGGGAATACCGGCGAAAAAGTACAGCCAAATGCAACAACAGATGAAATGCAGTCGTGGGTAAACAATTCTCGATCAAAATATCGTGGCGGTGGACGGCAGTCTAAAAAAAGGACATCTTCTTCAGTGCAGTGCAATCATATATTGAGTAGATTAGTGAGAATGAAGTTACTGAAATCCCTTATCGTTATAGGATTGTCATGTGTTGTTATTTATATTCTTGTTGGACTCCTGTACAACAATGTGGGTGATGAAGAACGCGCTATTGCTGGTGGCGTCAATTTTGAGCAAAGAGAAGCACCGCCAGCCATGCCAGTTGCAGCAGATACCATCCAGAAGGTAGAGTACATGTAGATACATAGTCATAACTTCCTCTGGACATAGTCTACTATTTGGCCATTGCTAGGCGACGACGATAACTGCGTTTTCTAATTACTAATAGTAATTGCAGCACATAACGCACAGGCCTACCATGACCTGGCGTATACAGTATACACACAAGCATTGCAAGGAAGACGGAAGATACATAATCATATGCGTGCGTAAAAGCTGTGCCTGTCAAGTTACGTCACTGTCCAGAGGAAGACAAATAGAGTATACTGTGTGAGCTATACATAGCTCTGAATCATAGCCCTCCGAGCCGAGGAAAGCACTTCTGAGTCAGCATCAGATATTTTCATTAACAAGCTTCGATTTAAGGACGTGTGAACCGGGAGCTACTTTGTAACTTTTCTGACAAAAGTAGCTCCCGCTCATATACTTTGCTATACAAAATTTGAAAACACCGGGAGCAAAAACTTGGCAACCGGGGGGAAAAAAACTCCCAGCTCCCACTTAAATCGAGGCTTGTTCATTAATATTTTTCAAATTGGTTAATAAATACCTCAACCTACTACTATACAGTAAAATAAAATGACGCTGACTGTCTACATACATGTATGCTAGTTTTCGTAGAGCAATTATAAATGAAGCAAAGACAGTCCATGCTGTATTTTTTACTGTAGCGGGACTCTAGGCGCTTTTAAATTTAAGCCAGTATTTCATGGAAATCGTTTTATTCAGAAAAGTTGAACAATATTGATGCAAATATCCGACGCTGACTCACAAGCTTTCATTACATAGCTGTCCAGATTTTCCTAGTTTTTGCCAGTTCTTGCCACCTTTTGCCCCAAAAAACCTGGCAAAAAAAGGTTTTTGCCTTTTTTGCCGGCAAAAATGGCAAAAACTAGTTTTCAATTGCCGGCAAAAACCGAACCCTGGATACATTGTACATACATGTATGTAGAATGCTAAAATCAACCAATTGTCATTGTTGCTTTTAATATCAAGTCCCCACATTTTCCGGTATACATGATCATGTATGTACTGAATGGTTTTGCGCCGGGATGGACACATCTCAAGCTGCTCGTATACAATGAAGGCCGAATTAGACAAATAAAATCTGATTTAAGAAACCTTCTGTTCTCCAGGATCTTTCCTTTTCGTTATGTAATTGGTGTCAAAAAGCTCATAAACAAACCTTGACAAAGAAAGAAAAGCTTACAATTGGTGGCAGCGGTGGGATTGGTCGAGTTTAGGCTTCCTATAGACAGTGATTGGATAAATTATGGAACGTCATAAATTATTCATTGAATACAAATCGAGACCATGCTGAAATCTGGTCGTATGCCCTAAACCCTGGCCTGCATACACTATTTTTATTGTAAGTTGTTACCGAGATGATCGTACCATTTTTAAGGCTATAATTAATGAAAGTCGATGCCTAGGCTATAAGTTGGTTCCTGTTTCATACTTTTTGAATTGCAATGAGGCAAACAGGAACCTACTATAGTACATGTACATGCAGATAGATTGATGTTATTTTAATTTAATTTTATAACATCTCTCTGATCTGCTACATGTATTTCATTATTAAAATAAATTCAATATTAATTATTTCTGCTGATTTTATGCTAAAATGACATGAACAGCATTATAACATCAGGCCTGTAAATAACATCCGCCCACCTCCCTATAGTGGGTAACTTTTGCGTTGGGCTGGGAAATATGCTAAAGTACCCGCCTAGGGAGCGATCACTTAATATGGCAAGGGGGGATGGGCATTTTCCATTTTTTTATCCATTTTTTGGGGGATTCCCCACTATTTTCTGTCAACATTTCGGGTTCCCCCTAATAATGTAGAAAATAATTCGGGTTCCCCCCTTGATAGTGACAGCGCCTACATAGGGCTCTATGAACATTCTCAACAGGCTGTACATTGTGTTATTATGTTATTTTTAAAAATATTTTAGGTGTGAATATTTGCAAAAGATTCTCTTTTTTTTTTGTTTTGAAATGCAAGTGAAAATTAATTCGGATTCCCCCCCTAATGTAGGGACAGGGATTTTGCGTTTTTTAAAAGCACTAAAAGTGCTGCTTGATGTTGGAAAAAGTACTTTTTGGAGCAAAAGGTGCTTTTTTCACCAAAAATATGCCATGTGTTAAAAATAAATCCAAAAGCGCAGTTATATTGCGTGTTTCCATGTTGACGTGTTTCTTTGTACGTTGTCAATAACCATCATTTTTCATTCAAAACTACATTCAAACTTAACTAAATGTAGAATAAACACTTCCACAGTTATGAAACTTGTGGATTTTTAGGTAAATGGACATTATTTGTTAAATATTTAGACAACTTTTTAAAAAAATTGCTGTGTGATGAAAAAGTGCTTTTTTGAGCAAAAGGTGCTTTTTTGGGCAAAAGGTGCTTTTTTGGTGCTTTTACGCTTTTGAGCATTTTCCCTGTCCCTACCCTAATGGTTGAAATAAAGTTCAGATTCCCCCTCAAGAATGGATAAAAAATTCGGATTCCCCCCTTAAATTGCCCACCTCCCCCTAGTCTGCTTTAGTATACCTTTTTCCTTTTCTTTGTCACTCTATGAACATGTACCGATAGAGGGCTCACTCCCCATGGACCGCTCCCCATCCTCTGATCTCACCCCGGGAAAAAAAGGTCTACTTGCATTGGATTGACCTCGTTGACCTCCGTATACTTTTACATTAGTGCTCGTCCAAAAATTGGACGCATATGTAATGAGCAATTTGTTCGCGTGGGGTTCAAAATTAACCAATGGCAGACACGATAAATACGAAGTATATGAATATTTATATACGTCTTCGCAGAGAGACGAATCTTGCTCACTTGATAAATTCAAAATGTCGATTTTCTGGCAGTGTATAGCCGCCGTTTCGATCTAAAATCACACTTTAGGAGTTATCTTTGACATTGGTCCTCGCCCAAAATATGTTCCTCATAGATATAGCTACATTTCCGCATATGTGACTACATGTATTTCCATGCTATTTCCTATCTTTCAATATCGTGTAATAAAAAAACTTTTTACGTTTAAACAGAGACAAATAATTTGATCATTGTTTACGATATAACTAGAGACTCTTACACAGCCACAGAAATACCCCCTTCACGCGTTTCTAGATGTACAAACAGCAAATTCAATATTAGCGCGTTATGAAGGGGTGTGATACTATCGTGACGCATAAAAAGCATCGTCCCTAGTAATCCCTAGTGTGCTCAAGCACAGTTCTTTTGTAAATCCAATGCCAGTAGACCTTGTATTTGGTCGGTTCTCGGATGGGAAGTATCAGGGGGTGTTGTTCGATTGTGTGACAGTGAAATTATACAAGGTATACGAGTCGACTATTTGGTCGGTTCTCGGATGGGAAGTATCAGGGGGTGTTGTTCGATTGTGTGACAGTGAAATTATACAAGGTATACGAGTCGACTAACCCCCCCCCCCCCCCCCCCCCCCCCCGCCACATTAAATGATCGCTCCCCTAGACAGACTGGTGATCGTGAGTATAACACTCACAGTGACATATTTAGAGTGAGTTACAACGTGTACATGATGTACATTGTATAATGGCTGGTGGAATTTCTGTCAGGCAGGTATTTATGTGAGTTACCCATCTGATACAGGCTGGTTGAAAAAAAATCCAGCCTGTATAACATGCAATTAATACACAATACATATGTTTTTGACAAATACAGTACCACACATAACATGTTTTTGTAATTTAATGTAATTTTTTCAACATAGCCAGACATTTATATTCTTGCCAATCGTTTGGTATATTATTTGTCTTTCTTTGTCAAACATTTGTTATTGATTTTTCTTTCCTTTTTGCAGCAAAAAAAAAATGTCAACAACTTTTATCTTGTAAATAAATTACATACAGTATTATTATACAGTTCTTACTCACTTGCTACAGGTTCATGCTTAACTGAGCACATCATCAGATTCATTATTTTTGGTTCAGCGTCAGTATGGTACAGGAAATAGTGCTAACCTAATAATTATTTTCCGTATCATACCGCTTCACCTAATTACTGTAAAACACTAACATTTCATGGCGAATTTGCAAAACACCACCTTTGAGTGGCATTTTAATTTCACTAATTTGAATTGAATAATCTTGCTATTTAACCTATTATAGAATGTTTGTGGCATTTAGCGATTAGAGGTCCTAGTGAAATTAGCAAAATTAAAATGCTAGCGAAATGTTGTTGCTTTACAGAACCTATAAAAATACAATGTATCTTGCAGTTCATTCAACTAGAAATAATACTTTGGTATTGCATACAATGCTGC
>CM069446.1:46981075-47017092 GCA_035610835.1 Ophiura sarsii
CCAGTTTGTGTACTACTCAATGGGCAAATTTCTTGAGATCTTGTGCTTCTAAAATAACAACCATTGGAGTTATGCAACTCAAAATTTGGAATGCGACAATTTTAATGATGACCTTTCATGTAAAATAGAAAATATCAAGTTGAAAATCGGGCCAGCAATCAGAACATCTACCTTTAATCCAAGTATCCACCCATTCTTTTACATAAAAAAGGATGGACCCATACCCATTGTTTGGCTGCAATTTGGTTGGAAATGTGTCTACCCCCTTTAATTTCCGCTTATCAGATTTTTAAGGGACAATGTATCAGGTAAGCTTCTGATACAAGTCACACGAATTGTGAATTTATCATTAGGAAAATGAACAAAACATGCCAGGAACTTGATCCTCGTTACGCCACTGAAAGAGAAAAAGTTAAAATCGGACAAGCCTCTCTCTACAAGCAGGAAAATAATATTTCTAAAATGGATATGAATTTCCAATAATGTGCATCTCTGACACAAGCGGGTGTTGGAAACTATATTTAAAATCACCTACCATAGAGTTAATGATGAGTGACTTTCCATTAAAATGAACTTGGGTTCATTTTAAAATTTGTTTGCTATCTACTGAAGATAGCAATGGTAACAGTTACCTCCAGTAGACATTGATTTGGTTTGATCCCTTTTTGTTTACTATCTACTGAAGATAGCAATTCTTTATACATGTAATATGATGATATAGCTGTTAACAATTAATCAGTAGTCCTTTTGGTTTTGTTGATTTCTTGACTGTCCCAATGTTGTCATCAGGGCCCAAATTTTAATTTTTGAGGGCCCCCAATTTTCAAGGCCACTGAACAAATTTATGATGGGGCACTAAGACCAACAAATGGTCAAGAATAGGCCTACCTAACTAAGGTCTCAACGGCCTTGGTGAAATTTGAGCCCTGGTTGTTACCTTTGCTTTCAGTTTACGTCTATGTAGAACTTTCAAACGTTTTATGGATTAAAAAATGAATGATATGCCATTAGCCATCAAAATGAAAAGATGGAATTGGCATATCGATGGGTTGTCTTTTTTCAATCCAAATTTGA
The DNA here is from genome assembly GCA_035610835.1 of Ophiura sarsii. NCBI lineage: Eukaryota > Metazoa > Echinodermata > Ophiuroidea > Amphilepidida > Ophiuridae > Ophiura > Ophiura sarsii. The sequence goes on from CM069446.1 coordinate 46,982,150, forward strand.
ATCGGCATACATGTACTGATGTACCCGAATTCATCAAATAGGAGATGAGAACCATATTTTTGTACTTTTGTACTTTTCTGACTCAGAACTTAAATTTTCGAATACCACCATACAGTATCTATACGAGTATACGGTCTAAATTTTAATTGTAAAATCAGCTATCATCATATTATAAATAATTGCTATCTTCAGTAGATGGTATTAAACAAAAAGGGATCAAACCAAATCAATAATGCCTACTGGAGGTACATGTACGGTAATGCCTACTGGAGGTATAGGCCAAACGCAAAATTAAATATATCAGCTTTTATAAAATGATCCTCAAAAATGGATTAATAATTAATTGGAGGTTTTGTAAAAGTAATTTGACTATCTGTGAGTTGAGCTTGTGTGTAATTCGGTACCTTGACAGGCCATGGAAGAGGCGGGACATGGACAACTGTTGAAAGGAAAGGGACAGCAGTACAGTAGTAAATGAAAACAAATCAATAACAGCTTAATAACAGACACAACCCCAAGGCCTTCTTGATACATTCTCAATGTTTCAGATCGTGGATAAGTTCTTTTTCAATTTTGTCTTTGTTCCATAATCTTATCTTTATTGTCCTCCCATACCAACTCCTACATGTACAAGTATACTGTACACCGAAACTTACCCGAAAGCTTTGATTTACTTCCTTGCTTCACCTCTTCCCAGACAAAATGATGGCTTGAATATAGCCGAGCTGGGCCGCAATGGATGGACATATCGCTGAGACGCTGATGCCTTGTGGATTCTTTTTTCTTGTCCAATGTTTAAATGTCTTGCATAAGAAATTGAAATCCTTCTATGCCTTTGAAATTTCAAATTTGAAAATGTCTTCGCATATCCTGATAGAAAACAGTCGTGAGGTTGAAGAAGTAAAAAAAAGATGCAGCAAGTATAATTTTTGACCATTTGAAATAAGTTCCCAACCTGGCCTACATGTACCCCTGGCCTTAACCCCTGATATGTGCTACTTTGTATCTACTGAAGACTGCAAACTTTTGTGTTTGTCACACTGATTTTTGTCTTCAAAAATACCCAACCGAATCGAATGTGGTATTCACCAAAATGTTGCACTACAATTGTATAAATTCCATTCACATTTGGATGGACTAATTTTTGAAGTGACAACTGCTCATGGGACACCCATACATTCCTCTTTAATAAGACAACTGAGTCCCACAAGTTTCATCAACATAGCTGGCAGTCGCACCATATAATTCCTTACAAGGTGTAAGATAAGTTTGAATTCCTTACGATCAACCCCAAAATTGAACTCCAATTTATTTCATAATTGTGTTGACATGTTATAATGGTGTTTCAAACTGTACAGTAGCTACATTTCTGACAAAATAGCCAGTCATTTGTCGAATTCAATATGTGGATAGTTGAGATGGCACTACATTTTTTTGTACATTTGTACATGTATGTGATTGATATTCAATGTTTTCTTATTCTTTTTAGATGTTTTGGATGTGTTTTGTAATGTTTTTCTGTGACCCAATCCATGCTTCCTTTCTTTGTTATTATACTGGACATGGGAATATTTAGGAATAATGTGGTGTTATTTGTTTTGACTAATAACGGTTATTTTCTTTTGCTCATATCAAACAGGAGCAGCATGATGAAAACAACCGAAGGTTGTATGTCAATGATCAGGATCCAAAAGCATTCCAGAAACAACATGACGGTATTCAGCAGCAACAAACGCAGGAAGACGAGCAGCGGCTACTGCAACAATTACAGCAGCAGGAACAGCTACGGATACATCTACAACAGCAGCAACAAGAACGCGAGAAGCTGATTCAGCAACAAGAAAAACTCTTAAAAGAACAGCAACAGCGATTGGGGGAACATCAACAACAGATACAGCAACTACAGCAGAAGCACACGCTTGAAGAACAGCGAGAAGCAAAGAAGCTGGCAGAACATCAACAACAGCAGCAGCAACAACAGCAGCAGCAACAGCAAGCACGGCAGCAGCAACAGCAACTACAGCAGAAGCACACGCTTGAAGAACAGCAAGAAGCAAAGAAGCTTGCAGAACAGCAAGAACTGCTACAACAGCAACAACAGCAGCAGCAACAGCAAGCACGGCAACAGCAACAGCAGCAGCAACAGCAACCACAGCAACAGCAACCATGGAAACAGCAGCAACAACAACCACAGCAACAACAGCAACCACAGCAACAACAGCAACAGGTTATTCAGCAAGGACAGCATCCAAACAGCAAACAGCGGACAAGTTTGATTACCATATTCTTCAATCTCTGACCAAAACTGACAGTATACCCAAACTAAAAAAACGCTTTGTGGACTGTGAGATTTCAATACTGGAGAAAGCCTCTGTAGATTTGCATTTTTTCTTTGTTGTGGATCCTCCAAGTAGAAAGTTTATCGAGGAGACAATGCAAGACATCAAGAATAAGGGAATTGCAAAATCAAACTTTCAGGTTAGTAAACTTGTCAACACATTATCCAATTGATTTTCAGAGCTCCTGTGAGTGATGAAGTGTTACTTTTTGGCTGCCCTGGTGAAGGGTTAGGAGGGATGGGGGTTATAATTAGTTACAACATGAGGTTTCTTTCTTGCATAATTCATAAATACCACCAAAGTCGCCATCCACCAATGGTAGCTGCTATAGGGGTTCTTGCCTTTTTACAAATAGAGGAAAGAGTGAGGACAGCTCGGGGAAAGAGCAAGGAATAAAATGTCAAAATCAATATAATTGTAGGTAACCATTCAAGTCGAAGTACCCATTATATCCTTCTCTAAAATTGTGAAAACCCAGCCATTTACAATTAGGCACTCAAAACAGGCATCTGATTTGCATCACTGCCCATCTCATAAAACCTGGCTCTTATCAGTTAAAGGTAGATGACCCGATCACATTTTCGTAACACAGAATTATTTCAAACATACGGAGATTTTCATATCATATGAAAGCTCGTATTTTTCTCATCATCATACTGAAATTTGACGGCCTAAATCGGTATAATTACGGAGAAATTGATTAAATAGCGTTGAATTACCGCGAATGGTGGTAACCACCGATATAAGTTTGTGTACTACTCAATGGATACAGTTCACAGCATCTTGTGCGTCTAAAATAAGAACCATTAGAGCTATGCAACTCAAACTTTGGAACACAACTTTTTTAAGGATGACCTTTCATGTAGAATAGAAAACTTCAAGTTGAAAATCGAAAATGTGATCGGGTCATCTACCTTTAATCACCGATCCTTTTTTTCACTCCTTTTAACAATAGAAAAAAGGAGCGAGCTTTTCCCAAAAATCATCAAAATATATCAAGTCAGAACATTTTACCATTTATTTGGTATGTAACTCAAGGGAGGGAGTCAAAAGTTATGTACGCTTTGTACTGTATCGTAAGTAAAAATGGCAATAATATTGGACGACCCCTAGTGTGTGCTTGATTGTATGCTTAACATTTGGTGCTTTTTTTCTCATTCACAGTACGATTTCTTGGATGTTGATGTGCTTGCCAAGGAAATTGCTCCCCTCGTATCATTGATGCAGCAACATCTAAGTGCTACACATCCTTATTTCAAGGATGCCATATTCTATCTATCTGTAGCCCTACATAATGAAGGTAGGTACCAGTGTTCGAGTCGACTCGAGTCCACCCTACCAGAGCCTGAGTCCTTACTCTCGAGTCCGAGTCATTACTCAGAGTCCTTGATGTCCGAGTCCAAGTCCTGAGTCCTTTTAATGTAACTGCAAATTTTGAGCGTTTACTTTTGGACAAACTAAAAGTAAACGCAATACTAAACACTTATGTGAGCCAAACAACTAAGCCAGGGGTGGGCAACCTACGGCCCGCGGGCCGCAGTGGTTTTTTTGCGGCCCGCGAGATGTATCAAGAAAAAAAGAAAAAAAATTTTTTTTTTTACATCATCACAAAACTACGAGCTAGCTGCTTAGCACAAATGATGTTCCTCAACGTGCATAGGTCTTTTTTCCACATTAATTGTCATCTGCCAGTGGCATAACAAGAGGGTGGCGAGGGGTTCATTTGACAAGAAGAATCATGGAATTATGATGGTCAAATGTACAAAGATGAAAAAAAATTCGCGCGCTACGCGCACATACAATGTGTCCCCAAATTGCAACATTCTTTAGTAAAGGCTTGTTTAGAGCCAAAATATACCTCAATCGTGCCATAAATAACTGTAAAGTCGACAATTTTCGCTCGCTACGCGCGCCCGAACAACTTCTTGTCGGTTGACTTTCATTCGTCCCCCCTAATATGAAGAACCTAGTTACGCCACTGTCATCTGTACTGAATTAAAATTACGGGGTTTTTTTTAAGATATTGAGATTATCAAGCACACACACCTATTGCATGCTTGCAAGTCTTCGGAATCAAAGGTTTGAAATCTACAGCAGGTCATTGCTACAACATTTGGTTAGGTGCGGCCCAGGCAATTTTTCACTTCTTATATCTGGCCCATTCATTCAAAAAGGTTGCCCACCCCTGAACTAAGCTGTTTTCCACCCAGCCTCTAATCAATAACTGTCCTATATTATATCACAGATGGTGGAAACATCTGTAATTATATTCACTCACTCGGAGCATGCTTTGAGGTCTATTGGGTGCAAAATGCAAGAAATGTTTAGTTTTCCGTTTACTTTTAAGTTTAGTTTTGTGTTTAGAATTGTGTCTACTTTTGAGTTTACTTTAGTTTGTCCAAAGGTAAACGCTCATAATTTGCAGTGATTACAAGCTCTGACAAAAAAATTGCCAATGAAAGATCCTCCTTTGTTAGTTAATGTTATCATTTTGGTTGAAAACACCGACAGTGACACTACACTAAAAACCAAAAGATAACTTATGTCATACAAACAGCTTGGATTGCACATTGATTATTACATCTTTACATTATTTAGGTCCCTATGCTTATCATTTTGTGTTTTAATGCTTGTAATATTATCAAAAGGTTTTTTCAACAGCATATTTTCATGATGATGATTTATTTCTAAACTATTGAAGATTTTAAAGTATTTAATTACTGTATACAAAATAAGCCAATATGTACTGGCACAATTCCTGAGTCTTATAGTGCCCCAGTCCGGGTCCTTCGTCACCTCCGAGTCTGAGTCCGAGTCCTTCAAAATAGGAACTCGAGACCGGTATCGAGTCCGAGTCCTAACTCAAGTACTCTCTCACTGGTATGTAGAAAAAGTTAACTTTTTGAGACCAATTTGACAGCTCGCCGGGTCGTGCTACGAGAATCGTAAAGCATGCGGTACAGCAGCTTTTTGCTGTGGCCTCTTGAAAGGTTAAGTATGACTTATAGCAGCTTTTTGCTGTGGCCTCTTGAAAGGTTAAGTATGACTTATAGCACGAGGCAGCGCAGCCGAGTGCTATCAGGAATTAATAGCACTCAATCGACAGTGACTATTAGTGATGATTTATGTGACAGAACTCTACCCCTACACACCCACTGCACACCCTGAAACCTCAATAGATAACACCACTTTCATAGTAGGACACCTCTCACTCACTCAGACTTTGACAATCATCTACTAAACACACCCCACACACCAAGTTGGGTAATAATTACAGTGCTGTAATTAACCAGGTTATTTACGATGTCATATTTATAGCATTCAGAAGCTGTACAATAAGTGAAATTTGTGGAACTCTGGACTGGCTGTGTATGTGCTATTATTGGCGTTAAGGAAACACGAAGAAAGGTGTTTCTAAATTAACCCTAACTCCATCAGTTTTTTGACAACAAAATTTGAAACGCTTCATTTTTGTCACTTAGTACAGGGTTTTATTACCACTAACTCATTCATATTTGTTGGTTTATTTCTCATTTGATCAGGTATTCTACCAGGAATCCACAGGGTTCTCATGTTAGACACCGACCTGAAGTTCATGACAGATGTCAAACAGCTGTTCGATTTCTTCCCCAAGTTCACTGGTGACAACGTAGTCGGAATTGTCCACGAGCAGCAACCAGTATACCGCCATATGCTCTCACTGTATCGCTCCAGGAATCCGGGCACTATCATAGGGGGACCTGCACCAGATGGCCGCAATGGCTTCAACAGTGGCGTCATGTTATTAGACTTAGACAAAGCAAGACAAAGTGCGTCTTATGCTCATTATCTCAGTGGCGATACAATCAAGACATTAGTTGATAAATATTTTTTCAAAGGTCATCTCGGCGATCAGGACCTTTTCTCGTTGATAAATATGGATAAGCCAGATTTGTTTTACCTTTTGCCGTGCACTTGGAATCGCCAGTTGTGCACATGGTGGCGTGATAAAGGTTACGAGGACATCTTTCATCTATACTATGATTGTCCAGGACCTATCAATGTGTATCATGGCAACTGCAATACACCTATTGTCATCTAAACTTGTATGTTTTGCACCAGTGATTGGTTTTCATTGTTTACTGAATTGATTTTCACATTCTAGATTTAACCCTGTTTTCAATTGAAACTTTAAAAGTTTTATTACAATTGTGTAATGCAAGCAGAATTTAAGCTGATATCAGACCTTGCAATATTGATTGGCAAAACATACAAAGTTTCACCGATTTTGCAGATTTTCATTGATCACAATCATTTTAAATACAAAAGTTTACTTTTACAAGGATTTCAATATTTTATATTTATAAAAAAAAGTTAAAAAAAAGCGCATTCCGCATTAGATTTTGAAAAACTGAAGATCTTTGAGACAAAAGATTTTTTTAATATAGCCTAAGTATCTAAATGTTGTCCTATTTTATTCCATGCAAATTTTATTTTGCTTGCTGTAACACAAATTTGCAATAGTAAATGAACTAATTCAGCATTTTAAGGCTGATTTCAGTTTTACTAATTGCTGATTTCAGTTTTTACTAATTTTCAAATTTTACATCCTGCGATGGGTAATGGCTTTGAAATGTCTTAATTTTAATTTGTTTAAATCACCTGGTCAGGAACCTTTTGCAGTAGGTATAATTACCGCGCTTCTGTTTTGTGGAAATAGGCAAAAAACCACTAAAAATGTGACATTTAAAACCAAGAGAGGTTGAATTATATATAATTGGACTTTCCTTACTTTGGCTTTTTCGCCTGTGCTGATTGGCCGACAGAGACATTAACAGCTTTTAGGACTAGGGAAGTGTCAGCACTCCCCCTCCTCAAACGGCTACACCATATTTAAACATGCCCGTATTCAGTATATTGATACACACACAAATGTCTTTCATTTATATAGGGTGTCCCAAAAGTTTCGATACCTTTTTATAGTTTTATATTTCCAGTAAAATAATTTACAGTACGTATAAAGCTGAATACTTATTTGGAGAGAAAAGCTGTTGAATTATTTTGATACCAAACTTTCATCTAACAGCTATATAATCTGTGTTGCCTTGCCAAATTAAATCAGAAGAGAGTTTTTCGAACCATAAAACTGCGCTTTCATGTACACATATTGCAAAGTATGTCCTTAACATACAGTCATCAAAAAAAGTAACTATACAGGTAATAAATGTACTTTTAACTCTAAAAATATATATCCTACCTAGAAATATTAAATCATAAAGTTGTTGAAAAATTTGTCTTCTTTAATATGAGATATTGCACGCTAGGCATATTTTAAGAGTTAGAAGCCCATTTATTACCTGTATAGTACTTTTTTTGATGACTGTAATGAATTAAAGGGAATGGAAGAGGGTAAGTGAAGGGAGTGGTTTCCATTGTGATTGTTTTAGATTTGATAGATTAAAACAATCCTTTTTTATTATGAACTTTAACACATTGAACAATGTATGTATCAAAAAGACAACTTTTCAGCAGTCTTTTCTGTGGGCTTACATAGCACCTGTTTTTAGCTCGAGGGGGGGGGGGGGGTTCTCACATTTATATGGTATACATATTATGTGCCTGCCTTGTGGGGTGCTTTTTCGCAAAAATTGGTATAGCGATGGGGTGTTTTTCATCACAGACCAAAGCGCCCAATTGGCATACATTTGTGTATTTTGCTGAGTTTTTTGTGTAAAAAGCACCCAATTTGTTCAAAATTTGGTGCTTTTTACAAAATTGGTATATTGATGGTTGGGAAATTTGTACGAAAATAGGTATAGGGAAAGTCAAATTTTCAAAGTCTGGCAGGCACTTCCACATACGATTTTAGCGAAAGTAACCTCCCCGGGTCTTAGCTACAAGTACGCCCGTCTGGCATCCTGCAGGTTAAACAATGTATGGCATTGTGAGTTAATACATGCATGTGACAGCTTGTGTTATATTAAGGGGCCTTGGAATAGTGGCATCAAAATAATTCTACACATTTTTCTATTCAAATGTTTTCAGTTTTATACTGCAAATTGTTTTACTGGAGATATAGAGATTTTTAAAATGTATTAAAACTTTGGGACACCCTGTTATATAACTCTTTTAAAACGTCGCTGTTCTGACATACCGGCACATCACTTTACTTAATTCTGTTATGATGTGCCGGTATGTCAGAACAGCGACGAAATGTATACCTTTTACATGTGTTCATGTATTTATAATGCAAAATGTAAATACTTCTCTTTTGCACAATTTGTATATTAGCTACAAGCTAAGAATGGCAACTTTTGATATTAAATAAAACTACGTGAAGAACGGCATTTACTTTAATTTTAAAGGTATATTATGTGATCTTTTCAAGGGGACGCCCTCAATCCTCAAAAAAAAATTGGAAGCAGATTTTCTTGCCGATTTACTTTTCTGATCATAAATCATAAATATATTCCAAGTTACAGAGCGATACGATTCCTAATAACCTCAAAATCATAGTTTTAGAGTGAATTTAGAGTAAAATTTGAAAAATAGATTGTACCGCTCGGTACAATCTATTTGTAAGAAAATGTGCAAGAAAATCTGCTTTCATAGTAAAAATCAATGATAGAGGGCGCTACTTGGAAAAGATCACATAATATGCCTTTAACAGAGCAAAAAAGTACTCTTTTTGGGTGTGTCAGACACACACAAAAAATAAATTGAAATGTTGCTTCCTTTGTGTAATTAATTATAGTAAGTGTGTGGTTTTGTATAATTTTTGTAGATCTGTAAAACAGAGTTTCAGATAAACTGTTTATTATGATAATTTAATTATATATTTTTGGATAGGAGGAGTATAATAATATATTAAGAGTTTTCCAACCTCACCCCACCAATACTCAAAAGAGGAAATAATGGGTTAAAGGGGCACGTAGAAGGAATTTTGTCATTAAACGTATCAGATTTATACCAATTATTGATTTTGGATTAGACAAAGCACCTGGTAGGGGACTATTTGTGTTACATGTATATTACTGTAAAAGCCAATATTTTTTCGTAAAGATATTTTTTGGAATTTTTATATCATAGAAATTTCGTGAATTGTTTTTTTCGCGGGCGACCTTCTGGATGCACTGCATGAATGTTGAAAACAATATTTTTGTTTGTTTTAATTTTGCAGGAAAAGCGTGAAAGTAAAACCCCCGCAAAATGTCAGCTTTTACAGTATCTATCTAAAAACAAGGTATTTAAATTCATTTTTTGAGAAATCTGCCGGGTCTCTCAATGCACATATTTCTTCATAATGCAGGTGTGACAGATAATGCTAATGACATGCTTTGAAATGGTATTTTATTACTTTTATATACACTGAACTGTAAACACATTCAACTCTGTAGATTTATTAGAAAGAGCTAAATGTAATATCGTATGGTTTATAGTGTCTGTATTTAATATTTAATGGGGCTTGCTGTGAATTGTATGAAGGGGTTACAGGGGCTTTTAGGTTAGATATGTTTTGGTTGTTGACCCATCAAATTATTTGATGGGGTGTGCTGCTAAGGTTTGAAATCCTAATCCACTTTTAGGGGTATTTTTACCACAAATAATGACTCATTTGACTGGGTTTTTTCAAGATCTGGGACCCATGTTTGGGGTTTTCCGGTGATTTTTGGACCCATATGATTAGGGTTTTCCAGCAGAAATCTTACCCAATGTTAGGGATTTTTTGCAGAAAAGCGACCCATTAGAGCAGAGCAACACATACCCAGGCGCGTACCGCGGCATGTGAGCCGGGGGGCAGAAGTATGTCGTCCTGGTAGTGGCGTAAATTTTCGTAAAAGGTTGCCCCAAATTTTTTCCCAGTCAGTCAACTCGTGAATTTCACGTAAGTGGGGGGGGGGGGGGGGGGGGGGTAGGGTCAAAAGATTTCGCACGGTCAAAAAATTTCGCATAGTCACAATATTTTGCACAGTCACAAAATTTCGCACAGGCAAAAAAATTCGCACGGTCTCAACATTTTGGACTCAAAAAAGCACAACGGTTAACAAATAATGCCAATTCCTCAGTGTTTTAGGCCCTATTTTTTTTCCTTATGCAAATTTAGCGACCCGGTCTTGGGAATTTAGCGTCCCGGTATTTGGAGCCAGGGGGGGCAACTTGCCCCCCCGGTCGGTACGCCACTGCACATACCTATGTATACTTTTATATGTGAGTACCCCTCCCGCCCGGGTTGTGGGCTTGATTCCTGTACTGCTGGTACCAATCTTTGGTTAAGTTGGAATATGTATTTACCAAGCAGTTAAATGTGTGTTTAATCAAGGAGTTATTATAGTTAATAATAACTCCTTGGTTTATTCCTGGCAATATAGCAGCAGTGCTCCTGTAATCTGGAAAAAACCTAGTAAGTCAACATGTTGGTGAAAATTGAGTTAGACCCATATTTAAACTTAATAGGTTTTTCCCCTTCAGTTATCAAGTTAAAGTGTGTGAAACTCTTCTCTGTCTGCAGTTTTTCATCTGGAAGAAGCTAGTATGGAAAAACCTAGTCTGGAAAAAATATGGGAACAGTTCTCCTTTTGTTTTCTAAAATATGCGTTCAACATACTAGGTTTTCCAGATTACAGGAGTGACATAGCAGGATAATCATTTTACACGAGGCCCTGTCATTGGAGCTTCTAATCCTAACTCCCGAGTGCATTTTGGGGAATAAAACTATCAGCAGAGACAAATGGGTCGGCTCGTGATAGACAAATAAGTGCCACAATGGCCTATCTTTTATTAAGCAAGTGAACCTTTTTAACTGACGCCAAATTGGATAACAATGAAATTAGTTCATAGTACAGTGCAACCTCGTTAACACAAAGTCTGTTAACACACATTTTCTGATAACACACAGTGTTTTTCAAGTCCCAAGCTTATATTTTACATTACTATTAAACCTGATAACACAAAATTCCTGTTAACCCAAACTAAATTGTGTGGCCCAAGCATCATTGTGTTAACGAGGTTCCACTGTATTTAATATGTCTTCTCTCTTTATAAAAAAATATCATACTGGTAGAGCCTATATATGGCCTTAAACTATTTTGGTTCCTCTTTTGATTATTTTTGTCAATTTCATAATGTCATTGTTATGCTTAATAAAATGTTGGATTGTGAAAATGAATTCGATGTGATCAAGCAAAATGAGTCGTGAAGTCGCAAATATTGATTTCAAGATATAACCAAACAAAGAATGGCAATTCTTTTGTTTTCGTCGTCTTTCATTTAAGCTTTCATGAAACTAGTCTAGCTTGAAAATTTCATTCATGGATTATAAGCTTTATTCCGTGTAATACCTCGATGAAGTCTTTACTCTAGACTAACTCTGGCTCTCTTACACATAAAGCTATATTAACACGCTGCAAAATGTTATTGCAATGGCTGATACTGTCAAGAAAACTAAAAATGTGATAGACTCATTTTGATTGATCTCATGGCAAACATCTAATATTAATTATAAACTGCTACATGAGGGTGTTAGGCCTAGGGTGTCCCTAAAGATATACTTCATATCTTTTTGAAACAAATACCTTCTTGTTTTTAAGAAATGTAATTTATCTCCACTATACAAACCCACAAGCTAAAAGATGTTTTATTGTGTTATGACTGTCTGAACCTGTGCTTGATCAGTTGTAACGTATCCATAGGGGATAGGGCTATTAGTGAACACCATACAAAACAAGAGATTTTTCAGAAACCTTTCCCAACTTTCAAGTGTATCTCAAGAATTACTGAAACAATGAAAGACATATTTGTACTTTTTTAATGCATTTCTCATGGTGATTCTAAATATGGTATGAAAATCCAAATTTGTTGACATTTTTGAAACATTTTGGAATGTCGTCTGCAGACGCCTGCCGCGTGGAAAGTATAAAGAGCCTACATATTGCCCCAATTGCAAATTTGGTGATTATTTGAATGAGTTTGACTGTGATAAAGACTTTTCCTATAGAAGAGTACTGTATGGTACAGGGTTGTAGCTACAATTCAGGAAAATTGGTGTTGGACCACATAGTCCATTTCTTTGCTAATATCCCACTTTAAGGGACTATTTTCAAGCGCTGATTTTGCAACAAACTTGTGTGGGGAGCTTGAGCTATCTACTAAGTGATATCCCTCCCCCGCCCCCACCAATCAATGTTGAGGGTCCCAACGACCGTGGTGATGAAACGGTTCCGAACAACATTGAATGGGGGGACTGGGGGGTTGATTTCAACGAAGTCCTCAAAGTGGTTCAACAGTTATTTCCGGAATTGTCTGAGGCTATTGGTAAATGCTCAATATGACAACTGTCTATAGGAAATAACTCGTGTTCTATACATTGCATATTCTTCTAATTTGGAGAGTGACAAGATATGTATATAATTGTTATATACGGTAAAGATAAAGTAAATACAACATTTACATTGTTAGGGACTGGTCATTTTATGCGTGATTATGGCCCGTTTGTATGGTAAATCACTCAATATGACAACTGTCTATAGGGAATAACTCGTCTTCTATACATTGCATAATCTTCTAATTTGGAGAGTGGCAAGATATGTATATAATTGTTATATACGGTAAAGATAAAGTAAATACGACATTTACATTGTTAGGGACTGGTCATTTTATGCGTGATTATGGCCCGTTTGTATGGTAAATCACTCAATATGACAACTGTCTATAGGGAATAACTCGTCTTCTATACATTGCATAATCTTCTAATTTGGAGAGTGGCAAGATATGTATATACTTATTGTATATGGTAAATATAAAGTAAATACGACATGTACATTGTTAGGGACTGGTCATTTCATGCGTGATTATGGCCCATGTATATGGAATGCGCGAGTGTTACATGTAGTCTTACATAGGGTGCAACGGGTGAAATTCATTATTTAAACTAATTATATGACAGTAGTTTATTATGCAACAATCAATTAAAATCCTTTTCGTTATCGCAATGCGTTTCTTTTTTGATTAGGGACCGGTCACAACCGCATTATAGACGCTATGAAGTAATAACTATTGTGTCAATTATTGTAGCGTTGTATTTGCCATTGAAGTCATGGAATGATTGTATTTTCTTTGCATTTACTTAACTTGACGGTTATAATTTATCTTCCGTGTTTAATAAATGCATTAAAAGTACGAAATGCATTGTGACGGACTGGTCATTTTACATGTGGTAGACAGAGAGAAAGAAGGACAAACAACAACCACCGAAAAAAGTTCAAAAATAAAGAAGAACAAATAACCACAAGAGAGGAAAAACAAAAACAATATGTGACAAACAGATGAATAAAATAAACCAGTTAATGAGCCACGCGAATAACGAAAATGTTATACTAATACATTATTAAAAACACCAATGGCTCCCGCCATGAGGATTTGAACCCGTGTCTCTGCATAGGAATAGGCCAACGCGCTAACCAATTGAGCTAATCGCCCATCTATGCAATACCAAGCCAAATCAAGTGTCATATTATCTTCGGCTTTAGAAATTAGCACTGATTCACAATACACCTTTCATAGTAACGCCTTATAGCGTCTTTTTATTCAGAACCATGCCCTCGTACTATCAGAGTATGGTCAACCGTTGCGTTTGTCCATCCATTGAAAAGCATGCACATCGGTCGATTGTCCCCGATAAATAATAGAACTAACTCCTATTATCTATTTAATTTAGACGGACAATCGTGTACACGCGTGCAATTCAATACGGTCAACCGTGTAATGGTTGTCCATCACCGCGTCATTAGAATGCCAAAGACAGGGTTCGGCGAATTACCTACAATGTAATGTTTATACCACTGTGGACGATGCTATTTAATATAATTCTCTTTATTTAGCTTTGGCCTTGTTATTATAGTGTTATAAATGTAATAATTCTGTAATAAATGATTGCCGCGGTATGCTACGCGAGCAATGTCGTGCGCTATGTCCGAGCCGCTTGGAGAGATATGCGCGAGGCGTGCCAATCGATGTGCACGAAGCGCTGCGCGCGAGACGTATAGATTGTTAATCATGATCTGTACACGAACAATGAATGTAATGACTGAACCTATTCATATCTTGCCTGTATTGATATGTAATGAACCGCAATCATGGCAATGTTAGTTACCATCTCATTGTTCATGTTATTTCTTGGTAACAAAGTCGAGTGCTATGCTCGAAGTTTATGCAAACGCATAGCGCAAGCTGTAACCAAGGGATACGCATGGGATTGGGTCGAGCGCCACGCACGAACCATCAAAGTTGTATTTAAATCATATTTTATAATGTTCTCGTGTTTATCGAGGTATCAGATGCTTTTTTTAAAATAAATAAGTCAGGCTTCCTTGAATATAATAGGAGCAAATATGCAGGTTTAGGTATTTAATACGACCAGTCCCTAAGTCAGTACTGTAGACACCTCTTGATTATGGTATATCAGGAGATTCATAGCATCTCTATTTACTGAAAATTTGATCAAAAAAGACTTGCAAATAAAAAAGTTGTGGCTAAAAATGTAAAATCAGATGATTTTTTTTGGACTTCATTCAGACAATTCAGGAAAATTGGTGTTGGACCACATAGTCCATTTCTTTGCTAATATCCCACTTTAAGGGACTATTTTCAAGCGCTGATTTTGCAACAAACTTGTGTGGGGAGCTTGAGCTATCTACTAAGTGATATCCCTCCCCCGCCCCCACCAATCAATGTTGAGGGTCCCAACGACCGTGGTGATGAAACGGTTCCGAACAACATTGAATGGGGGGACTGGGGGGTAATTGATTTCAACGAAGTCCTCAAAGTGGTTCAACAGTTATTTCCGGAATTGTAGACCAGATTGAGTGCCGGACAATTTTACTGACGGCGAACGGAGTAAGTGTAGCAAACGAAGTGCAGTGGATCATGGAATGGGGTCTAGAGGCCTTCTTAACCCTAACACTACCATATACCCCAAAATACCACGACTGGGCACTTTGGTACCACCCGGCGTGGAAGTTTTTTGATGAAAAAATGGACCCAATACATAATACACTGCCCAGAACTGTGCTTGACAGCCGTGGTGAAGTGTGGAATCCCTCGCCTCTGGTGCGAGAGGTCCCTGGATCCAATCCCGGGGGGATCGGGGGGGATATTTTGGTCAATTTTCCGCGTTGAAGAAAAAATTCTGAAAAAGTGGGGGGTAGAGTTAGGGTTAATGTTTTAAAGGGTTATAAATGCACTTTGAGGGTTCCTGCCACATAATTTCTTGTTTTATGAGGCAGTTTAATGATTCTTTCCACAAATTGTAAAAAAAATCTTTTTTTTAATTAAAGGTATATTATGTGATCTTTCCAGGGAACGCCCTCAACATCGAAAAAAAAATAGAAAGCAGATTTTCTTGCAGATTTACATTTCTGATTATAAATCATGCATACATTCCAAGTTACAGGGCGATACGATTCTTAATTACTTCAAAATCATGGTTTTAGAGTGAAAATAAACTGTCCAAATCCGGACACTTTATATTTTTCACTCTAAATTCACTCTAAAACCATGATTTTGAGGTAATTAGGAATCGTATCGCTCTGTAACTTGGAATGTATGTATGATTTATGATCGGAAATGTAAATCTGCAAGAAAATCTACTTTCTAAAAAAAATAATGAATAGAGGGCGCCCTCTGGAAAAGATCACATAATATGCCTTTAAGTGCCCGTTTTTTACCCTTTTTTTGAGCCTTTTTTTTGAGAGTGCCGGACGCTGGGCACAACTTCGTCCGGCGTAGCTTCAACCCTGGTATGGTACAAATTGATTCTGTCCAATTATGCTTTTAATTATTTCACATGCAATTTTTACTTACTGGCAATCTGCCGTTAAGGTGTGGTAACTTAGTGTTTTCCCTGTATGATTGAACATTGAATAGTTTATATAAGAGGGTCATTCAATAAGTTCTACCTCCTCACTCACAACATTGCTAATATAAATGTCAGCCTCATGACATTTGTTATGATTATAGCTCTGAATCATATCTACACATATACAGTTATTGATAACTGATATCTGTTATACTTTTGTTATGATGCAATCAAAGCCAGTGAGAGATTTTGGACAATGGACATGGAAATTACACTAACGATAAATATATGTTTTCAGGTTTTCTCTCCATATTGTATGATTAGATATAAACAGTACAATTTAAATACTGAAAATAGAAAACAATCGATAATTTCTGAATATAATACTGTAGTATCACATATAGATTCGATGGTTGGTAATATTAACCTTTGTAGGCTTGCAAATAGTATAATATCAACTCGAATGTATTGCTCGGCTTTAGCATACTGGAATACTGCTATTCAATCAAATGTTCGTTGTTACAAGTCAAGTCACAGTGATGCCTCAGATGTTAAATCTTAACATGATAGTCATTTTATGAGTTTTACTTATATGTAACCTTTATAATAGTCTATCAGGTAGTCAGTGGTAAAATATTGGAGGAGCCCATTTTGTTCCCACTCCCTTTTTAAAGAGTTAAATCACTTTTGGACCTGTGGTTTGACATTTCGCCGGAAATAAATCATCTTAAGGTTTTGTCAGCCGCTGACTATGTGGTCCACTTTCAGGATTCTTTCGAACTGGGGTTCACCGGGGGAAAAATACCCTTTGCTCTCCCTATGCCACTGCAAAACTCAGTCATTCCTTATTTATTTTGCAATTTGAGTGGTCAAATATACAGTGTATATCAACATAGGAAACCCCAATTGAATCAAAAAGGAAAACTGCAGAGTTTTAGATATAAATTGTGATGTCTTAAAAACAGGATGCTATGAAAGCATTGTCCAGTGGCAGCACCAGCATCAATTTTTTAGGGGGTGTTAATGTCAAAATTGCTTGAAATTAGCTTAATTTGGTGTTAAATTAGACATTTCAGACCAAATCTAAGCTAATTTTAGGTCAAGAATACATGCTATCCCAGCTGGCCATTTTACGGTTTTTAAACGTTAAAAATACGTTTCAAGTTGGTGAAAAAAACGTTTTAATATTACGTATTAAAAACGTATATGTGTGGAGTTTTTTATGGGTTTTAATAACGTTTCCATGTAACGTTTTGAAAACGTTAATATAACGTAAAAATAACCATATTTAAATAATTTAGTCTGGCAAATACGTTTTAAAAACGTGTTTAAAACGATGTTTAACACGTTTTAACGTTTCACAAACACGAAACCTAATTAAACCCAATTTAAAATGTTTTGAAAACCGATATTAGGTTATTGGTAATTAATTGATAATTAACTGGCAATTTAAAGAACAATTCAATAATTTGGCTTTTTATTAACATTCTCCAACAAAATTGTTCATTTGTTTGTGAAGTAATGTTCTTATTTGCCATTTAATTATGAAATGATGCATGTTGCAGATCGAATACCTTTATGAAAGGAAATAAATATACAATCCATAGTGTTACCAAACCAATATAACCCAGGTAAGTGCGCATGCGTGTAATTGCCCACGTTTTTAAAACGTTTCGTAAAACACAAAACTTAAGGTCCAAGACCATAATATTTGGTTTAATTTAGGTTGTAATATAACGTTCTATAAACGTTTTGATTTCGTTTCAATCATGTGTTTGTTTATAAGTATTGTGATAACATTAATTTAACGTTTTTATAACGTTTTGATAAAACGATTTGCAATAAAAAAAAACATGCTTTGAAACTGTAACGTTTTTAGAACGTTTTAAAAACGTTTCACAAAAACAAAACCTAATTAAACCCAATTCAAAACGTTTTGAAAACGTTTTGTGTTTACTGGGAAATCAACTTGGTGTTTGTAAACAAGCAATAACAAGGCATGATGCAATGATAATTGCTATGCACTAAAAACTAACTAGCAATAAAACACATGCACTAATGTAGGACACGCAATAAAACAAAAGAACTGTGTAAAGAAGATTATTGAACTAAACAAGTACACCGCTATATAATAAAAGGTAATATAAGGCGGTCGATCCTGTAATCCCAGGAGCGGAGTGCCCATCTCTCTTTGAAAGCGGTAGGGCCAGACTCACTCCTTTTTATAATGTTGCTGTGTGGGGCTCGCTACACCTCTCCGCAGCGCAATGTTATTTAAAGTGATGTTATCTACTAGACATCTGCATTTTTGACCCTGTGATGAAGGGTGGTTTATCCATTCGAAAGTTTCTTTCGTTATTTGTTTTGGTTTAGTGCACAGCAATTTTGTTTCACCCCCCACCTCCGTCACGATCCCTTCCCCCGGTCAGATCAAGCCCCACCCCATATTTTCCCCCAAAACAATAACAAAAACTGATTTTCATGTCAAAATTACCTCAATTTTATAGCTCAATATGTGTCTAAAATCTCTAATTCCAGACCAAATTAAAGGTAGATGACCCGATCATATTCCGATTTTCAACTTGAAGTTTTCTATTCTACATGAAAGGTCATTCTTAAAAAAGTCGTGTTCCAAAGTTTGAGTTGCATAGCTCTAATGGTTCTTATTTTAGACGCACAAGATGCCATGAACTGTACCCATTGAGTTGTACACAAACTATATCGGTGGTATACCACCATTCGCGGTAATTCAACGTTATTTCATCGATTTCTCCGTAATTATACCGATCTAGGCCGTCAAATTTCAGTATGATGATGAGAAAAATACGAGCTTTCATATGATATGAAAATCTCCGTATGTTTGAAATAATTCTGTGTTACGAAAATGTGATCGGGTCATCTACCTTTAAGCAAATTTCAGGCAATTTTTAAAATTAAAAGCCAAAATTGATGCTGGTGCCTCCACTGCGAATGAGAATGATCTGTCACTAGTTTGTATGTATGAGAGATTTAAATAAAATTATGACTGGTGGTGTAGAGCCAAGTATAAATATGTCATAATTATTTTTTGTGTAATGAAGCCTTTATATGCAATATTGGAAGGAAACCATTTTGTTTTCAAAACCATGGTGAATTTTGAATTGTTTTAAAAATTAATTGTAAGACAGACAGATTTGTTAGCGACTTTGTGTGAACAAAATAAAGTCATTCGCATTTACAATACCGTGTCTATGGTGGATATTTTTTTATACTTCCGTACACAAATTTACATATGTGTGCACGAGTCTAGTGAATTGACAATGCACACATTCAATTATCACATTTCGATAGCTCAGCAACCGCAACAAATTTTGCAATATATTATTATTATTCTCATTTGGAACACACAACACAATTCATAACATCAAGGGCTCATAAACAAAAGGCCTCATCTCTAATTTTTCAAAAATGAGATTTTGGTATCAAAATGTTTAGAAAGAAATTCTCTTTACCATAACACACAGCCTAACTCCATAACACAATCCCTTTCAAAGCTATAGCCAGTATCAAAATGCCTCATCTCTATCTCCCAAATGTGTTTAAAAATCTTCAATGGGCTTTTTCTCAAAATTGTCAAAATGGAGATAAGGCCTTTTGTTTCTGAGCCCTAGACATTTATATGTGAACATTTAGAATGTTTTTCCCAGAGATAACAATTCTTGTGGACTCATGTGGAATTGGATTGTAAAAATGCCATGAGTCGACCATGTGGCTTGTTTTGTGAATTTTGGCTGCTCCTAGTGTAAATAATACGTGTGCATAACATTTCAATCCCAACATAAATTAATCTCTGGTTTTCAAAATTGAACAAAGAACATTATCTTTGCCCTCTTCCGCATGTTTTAGATACCTTGTGGACAAAAAAGGTCCACCCAGGACAAATGTATTAAATGCGATTGACTTCATTTGTTCAAATAAAAATACTAATATTTAAGCATGTTTTTCTTATGTTTTAAGATTCACTATTGCAGGTTACTTGTTTACCCACCCTGTATAACAAGATTTGAACCAGCCATTTTAGCTCAGTTCCAATGCTCAGTGTTGTAATCAAGAAATTTTCAGTTACGCCAGGTCATAGACCGAAGAGATGAGACACAGAAATGGCTAGATAAGTACAGGGTGGCCACAAAAATTGGCACATTAATTATTTTTGTAAATTGAAATGTGAACCACTTTTTAATTTTTCATTGCAAGGGAGTGTATTGTTTGTCCTTTATCCCAACGCCAACATTTTGAGATACGAGTGTTGAGGTTAGGCATGTCCGTTTCCCCACATTTTTGGTATCCAATCAATGATTTTCACAGATTAACATCAGGTACACTACACACCTTTTTTATATGCGAGTAAGTGGTTTGCTTTATTTTGACAAATATTAGCTTTCCCGTTTTTGAACCCAATTTTCTGGACCACCCTGTCCTCGCACTTTCTGTGCTTTGACATAGTTGTCCTAAAGTTCTAAAATTGGTGCATGTTTGCACACCAATCACTGGTGATCATACTACAGAGTGACTCAATCAAAGTGTTCCATGTGAACCATGATTTCTTTGGCAATGAAAAATATAAAAATTGTTTGCGAAATAATTATAATCATGTTCAGCAATCTTTAATGTGCCATAAGATTTTTTTTCCTATCCATTTTGGAACTTCCGTTATCAAATTATGGCAAATCTACTCGGGCATATTCAAATTCAGCTTTGGCCACTTTTCATGTGAAGAGAGCTCTTTTATTAGAATCGTCATTCAGTGTCTCATTGAACATAATCAATAAAATCAATAATAATCTACCCACTAAAGGGTATACACCACCAATGCACTCCCCATAGACGCTACGTGCAGTTTGGGTCAAACAATTGGTTCTTACTCAAATTATCCCATACGTCCTTATATATGACATTTACAGATTATTCCTAAGGGATGTCCGCAAAACATATCAAAAGGATACGGCAAAGTGTTCAAACAGATTTTTCAATATTTCACGATTAATTTGATGTAGTGATTTTGGCCCTATATTTACGCCCCAAAACTCAGGATGGATCTTCCGCCGATTTCAGTCGCTTTTAAGCGAAAAAAATAAACTGTCGGGTTAACACGACAGTTTATATTTTCACTCTAAAACCATGATCATGATTTTGAGATAATTAGGAATCATATCGCTCTTTAACTTGGAATGTATGTATGATTTATGATCAGAAATGTAAATCTGCAAGAAAATCTACTTTCTAAAAAATCATGAATAGAGGGCGCTCTCTGGAAAAGATCACATATTATGCCTTTAATATTCATTCAATCTTCACGTGTAATATCTCAAATTAAGGAGAAGAAATGTCCTTGCAACTTTATAATTGAATATTATTATGTAGGTGAGAGCATATTTATTACCTGGTAAGTTACTTATTTTGAGGACTGTATACCTTTTTTGGGGGGTGGGGGGGGGGGGGGGGGGGCTTGGTTAACAAAGCATTACATATCCAGTACAATAAATAAATGAGTCTAATTGTTTTATCTTACTTCAAGATATTTTATTTGTTCACACAAAACAATAACCTGGCATTCCATTTGAAACAGCAAGTTTGGTTTATAATATGCTGTAAGAACATGAAGAGGTTACAATTGGCATATGCTGCAAGAACATAAACAGAAGAGCTGCCATTTACATGATAGGATTGCTATGATAATGAAGAGGTTACAATTGGCATACAGTCATAAAAAAATAGTAACTATACAGGGAATAAATTGGCTTCTAACTCTAAAAATATATATCCTACCTAAAAATATTAAATAATAAAGTTGTTGAAAAATTTGTCTTCTTTAATATGAGATATTGCACGTTAGAATCGGGTGATTATTGAGGAAGTGGCACTCAAAAATGTAAGGAGAAGTCCGATTTTCATTTTCACATTTTTATTTTCTACACGCGAACCAATCTACGGGTACCTTATCGATTACCGGTAGTGCAATTGGGGGATGCATGCGCAGGTTGGACAGTCGGCCGCATTGTTCCGATGGATCAATACGCCACACACACGCTACCTGTCATTCTCTCCCCCGTGTTGAAATGTAAAATGTGAATTTGAAATTGTGACTTTACCTTACATTTTGGATTGTCGCTTCTTAAATATTTAACCGATTCTAGCGTGCAATATCTCATATTAAAGAAGATAAATTTCTCAACAACTTTATGATTTAATATTTCTAGGTAGGATTTATATTTTTAGAGTTAAAAGTACATTTATTACCTGTATAGTTACTTTTTTTGATGACTGTATGCTGTAAGAACATAAACAGAGCTGACATTTACAGGATAGGATACCTATGAAGAGGAGGTTACAATTGGCCCATTCTGTAGAAATGGAATTTTCATAAGTTTTTTTTCACGAGGTTCTAAATTTCTACATTGACTGTATCTGAATAACAAATAGGCACAACTGTACAACCACTGTATTCATTATTGGAGCAAATGTCCATTTTACAAAAGTCCATTTTGAGTATACAAGCCTCAAATCCTCAATAACCATTTTAGAAAACAGTTCTGCATTTAATAAACATGGAATGAAATATTGGGGAACTAAGAAAACACCCATTCCATTGTGGGTGAAATAAACAACAAGTGTCCTTAAGATTTAGGTGCAAAAAGGTTTCTGTTTACAAATGACAGCTTATACTTTACATATCTCTACAAACAAATACAAGAACTGTTATGAGGGTCAACTTTTGAATTCAAAGACAAGGAATTTATGTGCCACCTCTATTCCCTGACACTGTAAGTCTTTATTACCCTGTCCTCAATTGGTTCAATAAATAATACACCTCTCACTGTATCCAATCAGAACAAGCGTTTGAATGCCCACTGGCCATTGAGGTTTTGAATTAAACAGGTTTTGTTTTAACTTCTTAAATTTCTACAAAAATGAGAGCAAACGTATCTTGTCGATCTATCCCTCATAAAATCGAGGTAGGTCATTTCCCAGTATAGTTTTGCGCTCGACTCCATCCTCCGTGATGCAGGCCAGACGTACAATACCTCCGCTAGATCCGTCTCGCACCATAGCCAGGGCTATACCTGTAAAATGTAATTCACACAAGAATATAATTGTTATTGGTTAGTTGGTAGAAACAATAAAGGGGAAAAACCCGATTGTCTAACATAAAAATTGAATGATTTGTTTTTTACATTCTTACATATATTTGGGTGTAAAATCTACACCCAAATGTGTGTGAGAAACCGAACGCCCAGATAAGCGTGCACAGGCACAAAAACCAATTTTAATATTTCTAAACCATTTTAAACATCACATATTTTAGGAAAGAAGAAAGATACATGTTCAGCATTGTTTGAAATCTGTGTTCTTGTTTAGTATGTTTACCTAAAGAAATCGAATTTAAAAAAAAATTGACCGACCGACCATGATGTTGGCACCTAAGGCTATATTAAACAAATCTGTTGTCTCACAGCTCTTCAGTTTTTCAAAACCTAATGCGGAATGCGTTTTTGTTAAGGTCAGTCAAAATCATGAAAATACATCATGAAAATACATGTTTGGCACTTTTTGGTCAATAATTCAAAAAATAAATCAGATATTAAAAAAAAAACCTTCTAGAGAATTTTATTAGGATTATAATAAAACTAGAACGACAACATTTGACAAAATATATTTTGAGTTATCTTTGCAAAACCTATAATGGGTCAAAAACTGGTGTTTTTTACATTCTTTCAATATGGTCAATTTCATGTTCATGGTTGGATTCATTGAGCCCTTTTCTTCAAGAAAATGTATACTTTTATATAGATTAAATGAATAATGAAGGAGTTACAGCAGTTTTACGGAGGCTATGCTGAGGGTCCATAATTGTTTCTCGTCGACATATCGATTGTTGTAAGTATGTACAATATCGCGACAATTCTAACAATAGATAACAGCACTACTTCTGACAGTCTCCACTCTTGATTAACCTAAAACTGGCCTTGCCTTTCATTCAATCAATCATAACAATGTTAAGGGGAGGTGTCCAAACAAATCAGCAATTCTTTGCCAATATATTTGAAATGAAATCGGAAGAGTCAAATTGGCAATTTTCTTGAAAGATATCTGCATGTCTAGTTGTCTACTCTATGCCATCTAGAGATCTTAGCTTGTGGCATAAACACAACACCAAAAAGTAAGTCCCCCTCTCAAAATGTTGTCATAACATCGTATAAGGTAAAACATTTTACCACTAAAACTTAGTTAGAAATAATCCTATGATTGTTTCCTAAGTGTTGCTTGAAAATGATAGATGTCCATGACTTCATAGCTGAATGAGCTCAAATGGAAGACAAAAACTGCCCTTCTCAAAAGTCACAAAAGTTTATGAATTGCTTCTTACTAATTGAAAAACACCCGTGGTTGGGCGATTATTACTGTACTGTGTAATCAATTCATGATCATTCAGCCATGTAAATCCCCTTTTTGGCTCAGATATTAGCACAGTGAGTTGTGACTTTTGAGAAGGGCAGTTTTTGTCTTCCATTTGAGCTCATTCAGCCATGAGGTCATAGACATCTTTCATTTTCAAACAACACTTAGGAAACAGTCATAGGATTATTTCTAACTAAGTTTTATTGTTAAAATGTTTTAACTTACGAAGTTATGACAACATTTTGAGAGGGGACTTACTTTTGGTGTTGTGTTTAGATAGCTGAACTTGCAGATATCTTCAAGATAATTGCCTATTTGACTTATCCAAATTTCATTTCAGATATCGGCAAAGCCTTGCCAATTTGTTTGGACGCCTCCCCTTCGATCGAAGTGTATTTACGTACCATTTTTGACAAATTCAATGCATTCTTCTTTGGTCATATTCTCCTTGAATGTTTTGTCTACATAGGCATACATATAGGTACTACCAGATCCTCCAATAGCAACGGACTGTTTAGTTATCATGCCGCCAAGTGGAATGGAGTAGACCTGTACATATCAAGTAATAAAAATTAAATCATTTATATTAGGGATTCACCATTACATGTAGTCTACTTTGTACAGCCTGCTTCACTTCCCTGTCACTCTATCTAACAACACCCTCTGATCTTTCAGGTGGCTCACTTTTAGCTCACTGCACTATAGGGATTTTCGGGGAAATTGTGCTCATGGGACTCTATTAGATTTTTGCCAAATTCTGTGAGACCCACCTGTCCTCCTCGTTTCTTATCCCATCCTCCAATGATGATACCAGCTGATAACTGATCACGATAGTCGTAACACATTTCACGGAACAAGTTGGCTGCTATCTTCACCTCTGGTGGTTCACCCATTTGTATACTGTGGGTGAATACAAAGTTGTAACATATAATACATTATGACAAAATTGATGGTAGTGATATGATTAGTAGCAGTGTCAGTTATGGATGTATTTTTCTGTGTACTGTCAAAGTGGTAATTTTCGTGCAGTTAATTTTCACGCTTTGCCGAGTTTTACCTGTTGTGTGTGTTTTTAAATTCACAATTTGTAGATTCATTATACACTGCATGAATGTGTAGTTTTGGACAGCAGTGTAGTTTTCTGCTGTGTACTATTGCAATAGTGCACACATTATAGTACACGCAAAACTACACTGCTGTAGTGCTGTCCAAAACTACACACTCATAATTTGCAGTGACATGCATAGATCTATATGCAAAAGAAATATTTGTGTTTGTTATCATTTTTCGAGGTAGCTCATTAAAGCGCGAAAAGCACAATAATATATGTAGCGTGAATATGTCCACTTTTACATTACAGTATTTTGCTACATGTGACATGTTTACTTTTACCGTTCGAGTTACACATGTACACGATTAAAGGCGGGAAATCGCAAAATAATCACGATCACCGCTGAAAAGAAACAGAATAGAAATACTATCGTAATTTTCGGTTGGCAAGATGGCGGCTGATTTATCCCAAGCGCAGTGGGTAAATCTTAATTAAAGGTGGATGTTTCGATTACTTTGGCTTTTTTTTGCCCATCAACATATTTTGAAATCAGAAGAAACCCCATATTAATATTTTTATTATTATTTCTGTAAAATATATCGTGTACATGTAGGCCTACATGTTTAAAGTTGAAATTCAACACGTGGCACGACCCCCCCCCCCCCCCCATGAATGACACATATTTCAGATTCATGATCACATGCCTATGATCAGTTGGAAAATATGTATTCACTGAATTTGAGAACTTTAAATAAAAGCTGATGATCCGTACGTAGTCAGTCCCAAATTGGCGAACCTCCTTACAGCAGACAATTAATAATACAGAAAAGCTTGATCAGCACACATGACGGTGACGAATGCAACAGGCTTCCAACATGTGTGCACGGTGCATCATACAGGGTAAGTCAGAAAGATGTAAGGCCTGCATTCAAAATCAATGATTGTGCTAACTTGCTAAGATTAAGAAGACCACATAACACTGTATCTGTATGTCACAAAGCCTATACCTGCTGCATCGATGGATGAGTTGGCGCAAGGATCCAGTGTGCAAGGTACACACATGATACACCTACCACCTTTTGATAGAACACCTTTATATAGCCTCTTACACCAAACAAATCATGTTCTTACCTGTGAAATTCTAGTTGATATGAGACAATATCTGCTACTGCCTGTGTGTCTGCTGCAGAGCCTGACCGACAACAGTAGATATGATCGTGTATCTTGGTGAGTTTGTCCGTAACACGATTAGCAATGTAAGCACTGTAAAAGATTAACAGAAAGTGTTACTCTGGGTGTCTGCTGCAGAGTCTGAACAGCATAAACTGTGTCTGTAGCATGATCAGTGAAAGTATGAAAGATTTAGCCAATGATGTGTGTTTGCTGCAGAGCCTGACCGACAACAAAAATATGATGAATTAGTTGTCTGTTAGCACATTTTGGGGATAAAAACAATGCAATTCGTAAAGTGGGTTTCCAATTTATTATGAACATGCTAACAAATTCATCAAAATTATATAAATTTTAAAATCTTTTATACTATGATAAACATTAAAAACTGATTGCCTGAAAATCAATCCATTTTCTGATTTCAGGAGATTTCTCGAAGAGTTTCATCTCTGCATAAATGCACATACCACATTAAACTCTAGATTCCAATGTCAACCCCAAATAACATGGGGAAAACTTAAAATGTTGATTTCTCGGCAAGCTAACCAAAATGGACTATTTCCCACTGTTTTTTAAGTATTTCTTTATATGACCAAATTTCCTGGCAAGGAGCTTCCTAATATTCTTACATGTATGTGTTTAACTGTATACAGGGGTAGCGCTAGGTTTTTAAATTAGGGTTTTTTAGAACCCTGAACCCCATAAAAGTATGAAAAATAAGGGTTATTTTGGATTTTCAGCTTATTTATTGCGCCAAAATGAAAAAATATGCGCTAAACGCGCAAGAACCCCCAGTAGCGCTATCCCTGACTGTATATGGTGTACAATATAATATTGTGCACCATAAGTACCTGGATGCGAACAAACAATATGCAAAAAAGAAGATGTGCGCGTGACTAGAGTGAGTATGCACAGATGATGTGCACAAGTACATTTTTTGGCGGGATGACTGATTTAGTGTTCATCAGAACTGTCCTTCTATAATCAGGCCTTGAAAACATGTTGAATTCAGGAAACCCCTCCCCAGGAAATTTTGCTTTACCCAATAAAGAAATGGGAGGACATTTTGCCTACTTCCTGGGAAATGAACATTTTTCCAGCTCTGAATAATAATTAAGAATATACATGTATAGCACTTTATAAACAAATATTCTTGTATCAAACTCAAAGCCAAGTAATAAGCCATTACCGGAAATAAATGATATTTATCACCATCATCATTGGTCGTCCTTGGACGGAATAGTGGAAGCAGCTTTAGTTGCTTCCATCATTCTTGCTTGGCTACTTGTTTACTCTATTGGTGCGCCACGCCTAGTGGAGGTTTGTATTGGAATACATATTATGTGTGTGTGAACAGATACAGACCTGGGATGATCCCCTACTCTATATTATATAATTCATTTGTTCTTACCCGGTAGTTGTCCTGGAGTCAGCCCCTATAATAACACCTTTGTCAAACTCTACCGCCATAATGGTGGTCTGTAAAATTAACAACAAATACATGTAGGGTAAAAATAAATACAAAATATTTCATGAATTTAAAATGTTATAATTTCAACTGTTCTGCAAAAATTATGTTAACTTTCCACTCTCTGGACGTTTTTGAATCGGGTAAAAAAAAAATGTTTACACTAAGTTTAACCTTTTTCCCATGCTCAGAAGCATTAAAATAAATAAATCATTTGACCCTGTGAAAAGCAACATCCGGCAAATATGTCTCAAAATGGCGATCTACATTTGAGTATCGCAAAACTTTTGTCCACCGTAAATCTTTTTTTTGGACATAGGCCTATGCGACATTATTCTTCAATAAATCGTTCGGAATCGTTAATTTCAGGATATTTCACACCATGGACCGGTAATTATTTATTTTGCTTGAAGTGAAGAATTAGTAAGTTTAAAATGAAGTTAAAAAATCATAATTCTCCGTGTGAGGAGATACATACGTGTACAGGCCACAGCTAGAACTGCAAAGGCAACGCGAGTGCTCAACTTTGTCAAACGCAACTTCTATCATACCACCCCCTCAATCAAAGAGAAGTTGTACCGCACTCTTGTACGCCCACACCTGGACTACGCCACTGCTGCATGTGATCCTCAATACCTCATACCAAAAAGAACATTGAAGACATTGAAAAAGTCCAACGGTGAGCAGCAAGATTCGTCACAAATACCTACGGGGAAGACACAAGCATCACATAAGTCCTAGACACACTCAATTGGTCTCCACTTAAAGACAGACGCAAAAACCACAGACTTGCCTGCCTTCATAAAATGATCAACGGACAGATAGATATAAATCACGAAGACTACACCACACTGAAGACATCAAGAAACAGGCGAGGCCACACATAGCAATTCCAACAAAAGCACCCAAGAACCGACACATACGCCGACTCATTCTTCATGAGGACCATCAAAGACTGGAACAAACTCTCAACTGAAACGGTCGAAAACACTGACCCGTCCAAGTTTAGAACTGCCCTTTCCCGCCCTCTCCGTTCCACCAATTAACCCCCCTACGTCGCACCTCCAGTCAAAACTCTGTACGAGTATTTGGAGATTTACACCATCCAAGATCCAAGATCCAAGACTTTCCTACACCAACCCTGAAGGCTGAAGCCAGACAGAAGACTCAGATGTAGACGAGGACACCCTACCCTAACCAATTTGAAATCCGCCACACCAAATCAGACGTTTCATGCGTTTACGCCAACTCATTTTTTCCCGAGGACTGTTTGTTTGTTTGTTTGTTTTGTTTGATCCTCCCTAAGGAACTCGGCAGGAACGACCTTCGTCGCTATTTCGCCAAGCTGACCATTACTGGCCAGTATCGTTACATACAAATTTTACGTCTATTTGGAAACATCATAAAGGATGCTCCTTTTTTGGACGTTACAATGATTGCTCTTGGAGTTTATGACAATCGCTTGAGATGGGATTCGAACCCACAACCTTTCGATTGCAGGTCTGATGCTCTAGCCATTGCGCCACGACACTCGACTGTGTTGACATGTAACACCCTGCAACAAACGACCATTGACCAAACCAGTCCACGCACATTCCTTTAAAAACTGCCGTCATCATACATCAATCATCATGATTCCATGAAATGAAATCAATCAAACAAAGATCTTTTTTCTCAAAATTTGAAATTCATTGACCGTCCGCGTCCACCCTCCTCTTCTTTGGAGTATTTTGGAGGAATAACAACCAATTACCAAGTATTCACAAGCTTCGTGATTTAAACTTAAGCTTATTACGGCACTGAATCTTGAATATTGTATTGTATTGCATGAGATGAGCATGATGACGAGGAGTAAAAATAGTATGACTCTGCAGAATTATGCAGGCACACATGACAACATTAATTGATGATAATTGTGAGGAAATCCATAATAATGGGCAACTAATATTTTCTATTTGATCAGGAAATGATTCTAATATAGTTTTCACTTACTCCTGTGAGTTCTTCATTTTTCATCCATGCGGGAAGCTGAGAATTGGCTTGGCAATTCACGGACGTAAAATTGTGTTTTTCGACTATAGGCAGCGCCATTTTGTTTTGACAATGACCGGTGTTGCCAATTAGGATTTCGCCCAAGACGCCTGTAAAATTAACAAAGTAGCCCAACGACTCTCAGTCTGTCGTAGACAACAGTGTACTTTAGGGAGCACAACACTATGTCGCGTCCCATTGACTTTACACGGCGAGTACTCCATATTCAAGTCGCTGTAAATCCAGAGTGCTCGCGACTAGATCAGTGAAATTTCGATATGTTTTAGGACCATCTGTGTATTTTAACATATCTCAATAATATGAACTAAGAAAGGCCGTCAAGATTTTTTGCTAGAAGCCGTTGAAATTAAATAGTATGATTACGCGAGTAAATATTCGGTTCTAACCCGTTAATGCACCATGTGTGTAAATCGGCCCGTTATTTATATTTCAGCTAAACTCATCGAATTTTCTGTTGTAAACATTAAATATATAGTCCATAAAATCCATAAAACGCAAATTTGATATCATTACCAGTAAAATTGATGCCAATTTTGCACATTCACTTGGTCAAAAGGAACTATTATCGTACTCAAGTTTTGCCGGAAGTGCCGCGCAAAACCGACTTAGTGGTGTGCTCCCTTCAAGGTGACACTTTTGGTCAAAATCATTAAAAATTTGATATCAACTTGTTCAGCACAAAATTTTGAATAAACTAGCCAGATATCATGTCAATCGAACACTCCGTTTTTGAGATATGCTCAGATTGCGGAGAGCGCATCTTGCGTAAAATCACTATATTCCGGGGTTTTTATCCTAATCGGACGCGCGTTCTAGGCCTACACTCAACATACTCAAGTAAATTCAACTTTTTTGAGTGAAATCCGGGGTGCAAATCCAACCGATTTTGATTTTGATCAGTCACTGATAATGTTGAACTAACATAACAACTGAAAAAGTCACATTTAATGTATAAAAAAGAGCACCCCCCCTGGTCCTTGTTAAACCAAACAATTTTGGCATAGTGCGATATTTAAACTGCCCAGATCTGAAATCTACGCATAGATTTGGGTGAAACCCGACTTCAGCATTCACCATTTGTGGTATTCCCGTTTCGTGTGGAGCACCGGTTATTTACCTTAAAGGTGACACTTTTGATCAAAATCATTAAAAATTTGATATCAACTTGTTCAGCACAAAATTTTGAATAAACTAGCCAGATATCATGTCAATCGAACACTCCGTTTTTGAGATATGCTCAGATTGCGGAGAGCGCATCTTGCGTAAAATCACTATATTCCGGGTTTTTTATCCTAATCGGACGCGCGTTCTAGGCCTACACTCAACATACTCAAGTAAATTCAACTTTTTTGAGTGAAATCCGGGGTGCAAATCCAACCGATTTTGATTTTGATCAGTCACTGATAATGTTGAACTAACATAACAACTGAAAAAGTCACATTTAATGTATAAAAAAGAGCACCCCCCCCCCCCCCCCCCCCCCTGGTCCTTGTTAAACCAAACAATTTTGGCATAGTGCGATATTTAAACTGCCCATATCTGAAATCTACGCATAGATTTGGGTGAAACCCGACTTCAGCATTCACCATTTGTGGTATTCCCGTTTCGTGTGGAGCACCGGTTATTTACCTTAAAGGGAGCACAACACTATGTCGCGTCCCATTGACTTTACACGGCGAGTACTCCATATTCAAGTCGCTGTAAATCCAGAGTGCTCGCGACTAGATCAGTGAAATTTCGATATGTTTTAGGACCATCTGTGTATTTTAACATATCTCAATATGAACTAAGAAAGGCCGTCAAGATTTTTTGCTAGAAGCCGTTGAAATTAAATAGTATGATTACGCGAGTAAATATTCGGTTCTAACCCGTTAATGCACCATGTGTGTAAATCGGCCCGTTATTTATATTTCAGCTAAACTCATCGAATTTTCTGTTGTAAACATTAAATATATAGTCCATAAAATCCATAAAACGCAAATTTGATATCATTACCAGTAAAATTGATGCCAATTTTGCACATTCACTTGGTCAAAAGGAACTATTATCGTACTCAAGTTTTGCCGGAAGTGCCGCGCAAAACCGACTTAGTGGTGTGCTCCTTTAGCGGCGGTGGGATTGCAAGCTCAATACGCGGATTTAGGGTTTCCCTAGTGTTGGGCGGTATCGCGCTGATGTTGGTACGCCCTACTTCTGGTTTTACGCTAACGTGTGGGATTGCATTGAAATATACGCTGATAACCAGCTAATAACGCTGATGAAAACAAACAAAACTACGCCGTATTCGATAGTTTTAACGAAAAAGAATAATTGTTTTACATTAGTTAACAGTTTCCCTCTATATTTTAGGACTTCAAACTCTCCAATAGGCTTGCACCTTGCCAGAAAAAGACCGACATTTTGCCGTGCCCAATAGCTCTAAATGTGCGTATTAGGCCACACTAGTCTGGCGTAGTTTGCAACCAAGAGTTATTATAGTATTAACTCCTTGGTTTGACCGTGTTTGCGGTAACTTTGTTTAGGCCTAGGATAGGCTAGAGAGCCAATCAAATCTGCTTATTTGATTTAAAAGGCCGAAATTCGGAGGAAAAGACAGTTTGAAAAATGGGGTTTGGGTGTTTTAGCATGCAAATTACTCTGCAAATTTATTTTGTTTTTTTTTATCAATACACCAATGCACGAAAGAAGTTGAGCATAAATTATCATGATATATTCTTGATTTAAGTAATAGATGGGTTAAAGCTCGAACAGGATGTGCCCCCCTCAGAATTGGATTTTTTTTTCAATTTTCGAACTCATTTGGTGCGATCTGGTGTATACTTTTGACCAACATTTTATCGAAAAGCACCTCTTCATTTCCAATCAATATTTTGTTTTTATCCCAATGCAAGAAAGAAGTTGAGCATATTTTCCTGATTTAGTATGTTTAAAAGCTCGAAAAGGGGGTGAGGCTAGTGAGGTGTGATGTGCCCCCTTTAGAATTTGATTTTTTTCTTCAATTTTCGAACCCATCTGGTGTGTACTTTTGACTAATATATAATAAAGCAATCACTGTATTTCCGATCAATATTGGCTTTTTATATAGGCCTATGCCAGAAAGAAGTTATAGTTACCTCCAAAATATCAGATTTCTCGTCAACGTACGTACGCGTATGTATCCCGACCGACTTTTTGTACCGCCCTACCCTTTTCTTTTTCGTTTGTCCCCTCTTCTTCCTCCCTCTCTTTCTTTCCCCAAGTTTTTCCTTCCTTCCCCCCCCCCTTTTGGTGGTGGTCGGGGGTGGGGCGCCCCCCTGTATCCGCGCCTGGCCTGCACACACCCTCTAGCGACGGCCCTGCACCCGACTGGCAGTAGTCACCCCCCCCCCCACCCCCACTAAAGAGATAAAGAAATAAAGAAATAATAAGCCCCCGATATTTCACACAAAATTATTTATGTTCAGTCCCTTAAATAAATAATTAGACACAAAAAACAACGTAAATAAACCTAAATACGTCATTTTAGGACTTTGATGAGCTTTTACATTGCCTCTAGATTTAGTCTGTTATATCCAGTCCCCACTGGCATGACTGGCTCGGTAAATTACATGACGCCTAGACTGCTGAATTTTGCAACTTTTCGGCATTTTACGCGGAACTTTCAATGGATATTTCAACTTAATGTGCACTTTTTAATTCTTCCGAACCCCAAGGATAGTTTAGGTATACTATCTTTATTTTTAATTGTGAAAGACTTCTGTACTTGAGGGGTGCGTCGACCATGAAATCTTCCGAGTTTATTTTGGCCGATCGTCCATTTCAATGCATTTTCCTATAGTAGCGTAAAACCAGAAGTCCGGCGTACCAACATCAGCGCGATACCGCCCAACACTAGGGAAACCTAAATCCGCGTATTAATAAAATTCGATTAAAGGCTAATGAAATATGATTCCCAGTTTCCCGTTTCATATTTTTAAAAGAGTGGGTAGGTGTCTATTTCATTATTCATTATTCATTATTTCACTCAATTTCATTATTGCATCTGAAAGGGGTGTTAACTACTAACTACCTATTGATTTGTATATATTACGCCTATAATGAACACTTTAACGCTTTGAAAAACAATTAAGGAAGCATTTTGTAGATGTGTTATTGAAAATGTCAACAAATCTGTCTGAAATATTGCAACGTCAATTACATCTGAAATCTGAGTAGTAATGCAAACAATTTCATTATCAACCATATACCATGACACACCACTGCCATAAAAATCCCTTAAAATCAACAGGAAGATATGCCTGGTATTTGAGCCACTAACAGTTTTGATTTGTATTCACAGTCCGGGATTCAAGTTTGTCAGAAAATGTAATTTTGCACAAAATAATGAAAGTTTTGGTAAAACTGAAAATGTAATTTTGCACAAAATAATGAAAGTTTTGGTAAAACTGAAAAGTTGGGTCGGTAGGGAAACGCATATATTGTGTCGGTGAAGTCTGGTTGGTTCACTTTTATATCTCACCCCTCTAATGAAAAAACTAGCTACGCCATACTGATGAAATATCAAATTTTGACACCCTCTCTGCATCTACAATTGTCACTAGATCCAATGAGCTTCCA
>CM069446.1:47017192-47558531 GCA_035610835.1 Ophiura sarsii
CCAAAGAGCTTCCCGATCATTCCCTAAAACATAAAACATGAACACAACTTCCGGATCTCCACCTCATCCAAACACTAACAATACCCTTCTTCCTGAGACTGAGACGCCTTTTTTCTGTAGAAAAAAGCACAGAGAGAGCCTCGGAAGCTTAGAGAATGTTCACAATCAATGGCAATGGGCGTTGGGGTGCCGGGGGAACTGCCCCACCACCTTACCTCACTCAGTGGCGTGCGCAGGATATTGTGACTGGGGGGGGGGGGGGGGGGGGGGCCCACTTTAAAAAATGAAATTCCCCCCGACTCAGATTCTTCTCAAAGGTAGCCCCAATTTTTTTCTCAGTCACCTCGTGTCGTGATTTTCACGTAAGTGGGGGGGGGGGGGGGGGGGGGGGGGGGGGGGGGGGGGGGGGGGTAGGTTCAAAAATGTTCGCACGGTCAACAAATTTCGCACAGTAAAAAAAAATCGCACAGTCACAATATCACAGTCAAAAAGACAGCCAAGTAAACAACTACTAGGCCTATTGGACAATTATGAGCGTTTTCATCATTTTTTTCCATAACATTTCCTTTTTATACCAACCTGGTGCATAAATTTGTCGCCTACATGTACAATTTTGCCAACTATTTGTCTATTTGGATTACACCCCCTCCACACACACAAAAAAATCTAGCGACGGTCCATCCCCCAACTGGCAGTAGTTTCCCCCCGACTGGCAGTAGGTTCCCCCGACTGTAGACCAAACTGGGGGGGCCTAGGCCCCCCCATCCCCCCCTTTGCGCACGCCACTGACCTCACTGTTAGAAATTACTGAAAAATTTACAGTAAAATACGGTAAAAAAGATTAAAAAGTGACAGTATTTGGCTGTAATTTGGAAATACAGCAAAATACAATTTTCCAGGCCCAATTTATGACTAAATTTAAAACTGCAGTTTTAAATGTATACGTAAAATGCAGCTCTTATTCAAGTTTTAAGCATCAACATCATTAATATCAATGATTGTCAATTATACGATTATAAAGTACTAAATTTTAGAGTATCATAATTATGGTCTAGTCCAAATAAAATTACGCTTGAACTCCTGATACTTTTAGGTGGGTTAAACTGTTTCGTTTAACCCTAACACTCTCGATCTTGAGTACTACGAATTACTACGATGCGGTGTGCTTGCGTCACCCGGCTCGGCAGTTTTTCGATGAAAATGGCCCAAGGGTATATACAGGGCGGAATATACACCGCCATGTATGGTTTCCCCCCGTGGCCTAGCGGTAGATCGCCTGCCTCTGAACCCAGAGGTCCGGTGTTCGAGCCCCGGGGGAGTGGGGGCACTTTTCCCCCTCGCTTGGCCGAGAAAAAAATTCTTTAAAAAAGGTGCCTCGGGGGTTAGGGTTAATAAAAACTATAATGACTACTTTTCGTTCGATTCTTCCTCCTGTATACTTATAAACCTAAAGAATTCCCTCAGCCCCTCAGACACTACGCATACCATCCATGGCCGCGTTGTCTCCACGGTAAAAAGCTGGCAGCAAAGATGCCAACTTTTTACCGTAAAAATACAACTTTTACAGGTTTTTCCTGTATATTTTTACAACAAACCGTTACAGGTACACACGTAAATAAGAAGGTCTACATTGGTGGACAGGCTTACTAAGTTGGGCGGTCGCCACTGCAGTGCTTTTTACCTTGATTTTTAAAAAAAATCCAGGTCCAGGTATCTCTACCGTTTCTTTCTTCTGCTGCTTCTGCTGCTGCTTCTTCTGGCAATATTTCTACAAAATGCTTCTTCTCCTACAGTTTACATGCTACAATCACCAGATTTGGTCAGTAGGACCCCCTACCTGACCTACATATAGGGTCTTCACAGTTTGGGGTCAAAGGTCACACAGGGGTCACTAGGGGTCAAAACGTGTTTTTCCCTTAAAACGCATTTCCAATTTATTGAAATGACCTAGGATCATCAAAATTGGTCCACATATTCCTTATGACCGTACGCATGTATAATAGTTAGGTTTTTCAAATTAAAAATCATTTGGGGTCACTAGGGGTCAAAATGTAAATTTTCAATTCGATCACTTAAAATGCTTCTTGTCTCAGAGGAAATGAATCATGACCTTCATAATTGGTCAAAAGATTCCTTAGGTCCATGCTCATATAGGGTCTTAAGCGATTAAAAATGACATGTCATATGGGGTCACTAGGGGTCATTGAACTTTACAGAGGTAAAAGTTAAGACATGCTCCGATTTGAACCGGGTTTGTTGCATCTTGTTTGGATTGATGAGCCAAGAAAATAAGTCAATCATATTGACCAAGTCAAAGGTCAAGAAGGGGTCACTAGGGGTCATTGAACTTTTCAGAGGTAAATGTTAAGACATGCTCTGATTTGGACCGGGTTTGTTGCATCTTGTTTGGATTGATGAGCCAAGAAAAAAGTCAACATATTGACCAGGTCAAAGGTCAAGAAGGGGTCACTAGGGGTCATTGACCTTTACAGGGGTAACAGTTAAGACATGCTCTGATTTGAACCGGTGTTATTGCATCTTGTTTGGATTGATGAGCCAAGAAAATAAGTCAATCATATTGACCAGGTCAAAGGTCAAGAAGGGGTCACTAGGGGTCGTTGAACTTTACAGGGGTAAAAGTTAAGACATGCTCCGATTTGGACCGGGTTTGTTACATCTTGTTTGGATTGATGTGCCAAGAAAATAAGTCAATCATATTGACCAGGTCTAAGGTCAAGAAGGGGTCACTAGGGGTCATTGAACTTTACAGGGGTAAAAGTTAAGACATGCTCCGATTTGAACCGGGTTTGTTGCATCTTGTTTGATATGATGAGCCAAGAAAATAAGTCAATCTTACTAACCAGGTCAAAGGTCAAAAAGGGGTCACTAGGGGTCAAAATGTTAATTTTCACTTCTATTACTTAAAATGCTTCTCCTCCTACAGTTTACATGCTACAATCACCAGATTTGGTCAGTAGGACCCCCTACCTGACCTACATATAGGGTCTTCACAGTTTGGGGTCAAAGGTCACACAGGGGTCACTAGGGGTCAAAACGTGTTTTTCCCTTAAAACGCATTTCCAATTTATTGAAATGACCTAGGATCATCAAAATTGGTCCACATATTCCTTATGACCGTACGCATGTATAATAGTTAGGTTTTTCAAATTAAAAATCATTTGGGGTCACTAGGGGTCAAAATGTAAATTTTCAATTCGATCACTTAAAATGCTTCTTGTCTCAGAGGAAATGAATCATGACCTTCATAATTGGTCAAAAGATTCCTTAGGTCCATGCTCATATAGGGTCTTAAGCGATTAAAAATGACATGTCATATGGGGTCACTAGGGGTCATTGAACTTTACAGAGGTAAAAGTTAAGACATGCTCCGATTTGAACCGGGTTTGTTGCATCTTGTTTGGATTGATGAGCCAAGAAAATAAGTCAATCATATTGACCAAGTCAAAGGTCAAGAAGGGGTCACTAGGGGTCATTGAACTTTTCAGAGGTAAATGTTAAGACATGCTCTGATTTGGACCGGGTTTGTTGCATCTTGTTTGGATTGATGAGCCAAGAAAAAAGTCAACATATTGACCAGGTCAAAGGTCAAGAAGGGGTCACTAGGGGTCATTGACCTTTACAGGGGTAACAGTTAAGACATGCTCTGATTTGAACCGGTGTTATTGCATCTTGTTTGGATTGATGAGCCAAGAAAATAAGTCAATCATATTGACCAGGTCAAAGGTCAAGAAGGGGTCACTAGGGGTCGTTGAACTTTACAGGGGTAAAAGTTAAGACATGCTCCGATTTGGACCGGGTTTGTTACATCTTGTTTGGATTGATGTGCCAAGAAAATAAGTCAATCATATTGACCAGGTCTAAGGTCAAGAAGGGGTCACTAGGGGTCATTGAACTTTACAGGGGTAAAAGTTAAGACATGCTCCGATTTGAACCGGGTTTGTTGCATCTTGTTTGATATGATGAGCCAAGAAAATAAGTCAATCTTACTAACCAGGTCAAAGGTCAAAAAGGGGTCACTAGGGGTCAAAATGTTAATTTTCACTTCTATTACTTAAAATGCTTCTCCTCCTACAGTTTACATGCTATAATCACCAGATTTAGTCAGTAGGACCCCTTTCCTGACTCACATATAGGGTCTTCTCAGTTCGGGGTCAAAGGTCACACAGGGGTCATAGGGGTCAAAACGTGATTTTCACTTAAATCGCGGTTGCAATTTAGTGAAATGACCTAGGATCGTTAGAATTGGTCAACATGTTCCCTATGAACGTACGCATATAAAATAGTTCGGTTTTTAAAATCTAAAAATATTTGGGGTCACTAGGGGTCAAAATGTTAATTTTCACTTCTATAACTTAAAATGCTTCTTCTCCTACAGTGTACATGCTACAATCACCAGGTTCGGTCAGTACAACCGCCTACCTGACCTTCATATAGGGTCTTCACAGTTTGGGGTCAAAGGTCACACAGGGGTCACTAGGGTTTAAAACGCGTTTTTCACATGAAACGCGCTTGCATTTTATTGAAATGACCTAGGATCGTCAGAATCAATCAACAAATGCCTTTTGACCGTATGCATACATAATAGTTCGGGTTTCAATTAAATCATGACCTTGGGGTCAAACGGTCAGGAACAAGACAAAAATCAAGGTCCCCTTGGTCTTAGACCGGAGTCATATCTAGTTTATTTTCTAGCACATTCCCAAGCTCTGTATTAACCCCCAGCCCCAAATAATATTTTCAAATGTTTTTATTGTATTATTTTTTACAGCATATTCTAAATTTGACGGTAAAAAGTTGGCATCCTTGCTGCCAGCTTGTTACCGTAAATGTACATGTTTTTCTAACAATGTACGCCACTGCTTTCACCCTCGTTTCAAAAAGCTGGTTTATTGATGACAGACGAGTTCCCTCCTTGAAATCGATAAGTTCAATCGGTACCTATTCAATACAAATTCACACGCGTGCCTTGACAGCCAACGCACTTGAAGTTTGGAAGGTTATTGTATACCTCGTATTGGTATCCAAAGTATTAATTTGATACCCAAGTAATAATGCAATCATGTTCTATGTTTATCACAGCTATATGATTAAAGTCAGAAAGTAGCAAATGAAGTTTATTGAAAGTCATTTTCAAGGTGAAGATCCTAAATAAAAATAAAAATAATTAAATATTTTGTAATTCTCAATTTTGGACGCGGCCGGGCGGCAAACAGGAAACTCAAAATCAACTGTGAAGTGAAGGGCCTTAAGCGATGATCACAATCCAGTAATCCACGGTGTGGCACCATAGCATTTTCAATGTACATGTACATAACAAACCACTTCCATCTTATTTGTTACATATGCCGCAAGTATATTATTCTTATTCTGATGCCTTTTAGCATGTGTGATCTTGATAGTCTGGAGGAAAGAAGAGAACATCACTCTCTCAAGTTTGCCAAAGGTTTAGATCATAATGTCAGGACTGAACATCTTTTACCACCCAGAAGAAATGTATGTCACAGTTTTAACCTACGTAATTCAAGTGCAATTTCCCAGCCTCGTTTCAGGACAAAGAGATTTTAACAGCCCGGTACCATAATTAATTATGTCATAGCCTACTTTTAAACAATGAATGATTGTAGCATTTTTTTTATGCAATCAATGGCTTTCTTTTAACGGTTGATATAATGTGATTTTTATGGGTAATCTATATAAATAATAACTGTATCTTATTATTAATGTCAATTTATGAAAGTGTGTGGGAGAGGTGGGGGTGTGTGTGTGTGTGTGTGTGGGGGGGGGGGGGGGGGGGGGGTTGCGTGTGGGTAAGGCTGTTTGAGGGTATGTGTATGTTCATCTCGTGAGTGTTTTGGTATCACATGTTTTATATTAATGTGTCTTTGTAATTTATATTTAAATTTCAATGTATCTCTTTGAATGTATTTAAATAATTTTATAATATTGTAAGTGCAATGCAATTTGGCATGTAAGCCACGATTTTGTATTTTTCAATAAACCAATCTACAAGTTGCTTTACGATACTTATAATATATAGAATGCATAGGCCTAGCGCTGAAAACTAGATTCGGCCATTGACTGTACACATCCATGCTGAGTACACGGTATACATCGATATAGCGGCACCGTCTGTGTATCAAATTTATCATATCATTATACTTGACAGGATAATCTGCTAAGTCGATCGGAGAAATGCTCGAGAGGATAATCACCATCAATCTTTTGTCAGAACAGAACAATACTGAAGACCATTGTTATATACGTCTCAGCTCTAATAAAGTCCATAACAGTCTCTGATCGAACCATGGATCCGGGGGGGGGGGGCGGTCCATGATCCAACTTATATCATGAAACTCTGCCATTTGTGCTAAACAATCCTTTATATTCACCCTTTAGTTACCGCCACCCCATGACCCCTCCGGTCCGGATTAATTGATTCATGCACATGTTCAACAATGTTCATATAGGCCGAAATGCAGCCCGAAATGCAGGCATGATGTAAATTACTTCTCAACTTCTGCGCACGTAAAACACTTTTGGGTCACCCTATAATAAATGTCATGTGACTTTGTTATCATCATGTTCTTACCTTTAGAAAAATGTTTTTAACAAATTAATTATATATTGCATGACAATTGGTCACTTCTTGTAGTATTCTCAATTATAAATGGTTAGAAGCTACAATACAGATTCAAATTATATATAATTTAAGAAGATCATATTCCTCATGGGAGAAAATCGGTTACCAGTATTCTTTTAGAGAAATCTACTTGATTAAAGAATGGCAACGTGGAATTGAATAGCCTATGTACTTTATACTCCATTCGGCCTATAAGAATTCATGCGTGCACGTACGTGACGTTTACGGATTTTTAGAATACATGACTAATACAATTACTTATGCTATACCAATTACTCTTGGCGTTTTCTGTCATTATTTCGTCAGACATAACGGAACGGTGTAAACAAAAAACCAACCCTGAAGTTGTGGCGAAATACTACACATATTTAACAAATTATTGAGGCTGTGGTTAACTTCAGCAATCACGTTTCGAACTGAACATGAACGATATGATATTCTGAACACGGTAAGTAGGTCATTGTAGGTTGAATCTCACCCATGATTTCTCTACACTACATTCACAATACATTTATAAATTTTAGTACAAGAAACCAGCAGCTGAGAGCTGCAGTGAGTAGGGAGTGTCAATCTAACTTAACTAATAAACACATACAGAAAATTGACAGTTACTGTACATTGTCATGCAATCATACATAGCCTATATAACGCATGAAAATATTCTAGCCATCTGGATCTGATCGGTGGATACTTAAGTCCCACTACATCACTCATCTCATGCTTGTTTGTTTGTTGACGTCATTCCCGGTCATTTTTGTGTCTTTCTGCCCTCCCCCGTGGGCCGTAGGCTCGTACAATCCTGACATGGAGCGTCTTGAGAGACCCTGTATAAAACCTGAATGTGATCGTCATTCCACATTAAGAAGCTTTCTCTAATACATTTGTATACAAATCTAGAGAGAGTAGAAGGCCTTACTCGGTATAAACAATAAATCGATTCCACCACCGGCATCGGCATCTGTGTGTATGAAGTCCGCTCAGTGCACAACAGCAAAAGAGGAATCGCTTCAACCGTAAACAAATCGTCTGCATTGCATTATTAATATTATTTGGTTACCGCACAGATCTTTTATCGGCTTAGTTCACATTTCAGTTAATTTTAGTCATGAATCATAAATATTTGTTGTCAATTCACCTGAGGTTGAGGACATTCTGCAACGAGGTCTAGACCTCTATCGATGAGATGAGTTCAGCATCAGAGTAATTTTTCCTCGGCAACTTGGTCTCGGAATAATTAAAGAACTAAACATTTAAAAAAGTAAGCTTATTTAAGTTATTTTTGTCGAGAATCAACTAGCATGTGATGATATATTCACTATAAAGATCTATGTGTTCAAGTGTGAATATTTCCATGCGTTATATAAAACAAATATGGACTGCTCTTTATTCGTGAAATGGGGTGAAATATATGTACAAGTGGTCATTTGAAGATGCTGACCATTTGAAAAGGTGGGCGCTTATATAAAATATAAGGGATTGTTTGTTGGTAGTCATTGAGAAAAAAACAGGGGTTGGCGCAAAGCACTGTGCAGAAGCAGCCAAGAAAGTGAACAGAGTACTGGGCATGATGAAGCGTAACTTCATATATATATACAAGGACAAAACAACAGTCATGAAACTATACAAATCACTAGTCAGACCTCACCTAGACTACTGCATGCAAGTATGGAGCCCCCACATGAGAAAAGACATCGACCTGATTGAAAAGATTCAACACAGAGCCACCAAGCTGATACCAAGTATGAAACACTTTCCATATGACAGGAGAATCAAATTATGCAACTTGATGACACTTGAAGACAGACGCAGACGAGGAGACCTCATTCAGGCTTTCCGTATCACCAAAGGAATCGATCAAATACCAGTTGGACAGTCTCTTCAAACTTGCTGACAATTCAACTAGACCAACGACCAGAGGACACAACTACAAATTTACCAAGACACACACCAAACTGGACACGCGCAAACACTTCTACAGCCAGAGAGTTATAAACGACTGGAATAACCTACCACAAGCTGCTGTCAACTCCACCACACTACTAGTGTTCAAGATAAAAATCAGTAAGTCTCTGGGTTACTAATATGGGCTTTTAATTAGGTCCCCCTAACCCAGCCACACTCATCTTCAAGAGGGTGTGGCATCCAAGGTATGTTATCCAAGGTATGTTAAGGTCCTGGGCACTTAATAGGGATAATATGGTACATAATATTGTAGTAGTATAGCCTTCGATGATTATTTATCGCTTATCTCAATGTAAATACACACATAGACCCGGCATTTTCTAATTCCAATGGCACCTGTTGTGTTGTTTGTTTGTTGTTACAGGTAACTCCACATATCAGCAGCTTCATCATCAGATCACCTTGGCCGCTGCCATAATTTCTGCAGACCTTGACAGCGTCCAAGTTCCTACATGTATTCCTTGACAGTGGTTTATAATCAAGCGATTATATCGGCAATGTAATACCAGCCTTTTATGAGTACATACTGCTATTTACACAATGGATAGTAGATAAAACAGACAACAGGTATGTATAGGCAATGTACATGTGCAATTGCCCACTGACCTGCTTGATGGATGAATTCAAATTTGAATAAAAAGTTAAATATTTGTTTAAAATTCTCATTTCTAATATTTA
Source organism: Ophiura sarsii (assembly GCA_035610835.1). Lineage (NCBI taxonomy): Eukaryota > Metazoa > Echinodermata > Ophiuroidea > Amphilepidida > Ophiuridae > Ophiura > Ophiura sarsii. The sequence goes on from CM069446.1 coordinate 47,026,494, forward strand.
ACACTTTCATCGCGGCAGTCGACTGGTTCCAAAATTTCACAAAATGTCATGCATTTCATCACCATATTTGGAATCACCATGAGAAATGCATTTAAATAAGTACAAACATGCCTAGTATTGGTTCAGTAATCCTTGAGATAGACTTGCCAAAGGTTGCCAAAATTGCCAAAGGTGTCTGACAAATCTGTTTTTGTATGGTATAACTATAGCCGCGTGGAAAGTGTTAAGCTACATCTAACTGTGCCTCCATTATTCTTTCAGGTTGCCCATTTCATGACATTCCAATATAGTGATATAGGTAGATAGGAGGTGTGATGAACATGGGGTCAACCCTAGGTCATCCTGGCCACCACTCGGTCACAGTCAACTGTTCGGTAGAATACCGAGTGGAATGGGCATGGGACATATTCGGCGAGTGTGTATTGGACGGATTGCAATATGCAGGCTTCATACTGGGTCTGATCTCTATTCTATGCTGGATTTTTGTATTTGTACCGTAAGTATGGCATGAGCACAGTAAGTAATACAGGGTGTCCCAAAAGTATTGATACCTTTTTATCCCCCTGGTTTGTAAAACCAGAAGAGGTCATCCGAGGTCAACGGTCACGGATTTGCGAGGAGAACCTCGAACTGGAATCAGATTCAATGAAAATATTGCATCAGTTCACAATGTCTCACTGCATGACCAGTCAGAGTCGAATTAGTTACATAACGTTGTGGAATAGTCTCATTCAATACACAGTACCAGTTCGAGATTTTCTTCGCAAACGGTAGACCGTGCAAAGGGCGAATAAGAAGTAAGGTGTAGTTTTCCTAAGGGAATTAGCCTTGCATGATGGATACTGTGAGTAACCAAGACCATATTAAAAACAATGTAGGGCAGTTCCGTAATTAGGTAACCCAAATTGAAAAAATTGTAAAAATTGAAAATCGTCGAAATAACCCAATTTATGTATCATTTCAAAGGTTATAGGTTGTAGAGTTACATGATCTAATTTGGAATTTGACGTAACGTTCTCGGTTTGGCTGATTATAAAGTTGTTGCGGACGTACAGGGTATTTTTTAGTAGAAATCACACCATGGAAGTACAATTATTCCCATGAATGAACTAAGGCACTCAACTTTTTTTTGCTAGGGGTGTGCCGCCCAGAGTCTCAAAAAGGGGGGCTTCGGAACTGAACTGAGAGAATTCTATGATAAAAAATAGGGTCGTAAGAACTGATTTTCTCGAAAAAGGAGGTCTTAAGAACTGGTTTGTTGGTTAAATTTGATTCATAAGAACGCATTTTTTTTTAAATTTTCAATAAAATGGGGGTCTTACGAGCTGATGCATGCTCAAAAGTGGGGTCTTAAGAGTTAGCAGAAGAGGATGAAAAGGGGGTCTTCAGGGTGGCACATACTTATACCCCTTTCCAATGTCAGTGCCTCCCCTGCATGTAATGTGGTCCTGTATCAGGTTTCACCTATGAATCATATATTCAAAGAGAACTTTTAAATTGGCTCATTGTGAATGGAGCCAGATATGGGGCTAATAACCTGCTAGACCAATGGAATTGGGCAATCGATTTGAATTGTGTAATAGTATGTTATTTTTAGCAAATCAAAATAGTAGAGATCAGTTTGGACAATAGATTATCCTATTGCAGCAATGTAATTGTAACCCTATCACAGCAAACTGTTGTCCAGTTACCCACTCATTATCAACATTCTTCATTGTTCTTCAGGATGTATCAACAAATTACAACCTCATATGTAATGTGGTAATTTTATTGAAAGACAGTGCCTTCCTGAGAAATGAGGTTTCAACAAACAATTGAACCATTAGGAGGCCAAGTGCTGCATTTCATTGTTCTTCAAGAGTCGTGTTATTTTGCTAGATTAAGCATTTCTTTAGTAGTGTAGGGTCTTCATTTTTGGAGGGGGGGGGGGGGGGGGGGCGGCATGAGGGGGACAGGCCTGTGATCATGGGGGGGGGGGGGAGTGTGTGGCATAACCAACTATTTTGTGTATATATATAGAGTTTTTCATTTCATTTGTGGGGGGGGGGGGGGAAGCCTTCTGGCAGGGGAGGGAGCAGTGGGAGGGAGGGTGGGGGTGTGGGGTGGGGGGGGGGGGGGTATACCCCCTGCCCAGCCCTCAAATTAAGAAATGGAAAGGGCAATGCAATTTCAGGCAATTTGAAAGGGGCACCAAGGCAATTATGTACTTTTCAATGGAGTAAAAACAGCCAGAAGTTGAGGGCATCGAGGCAACTAGGTGGGGCACCGACGGCAATCGCCTTCGGTGCCTTCGGTTAATTTGAGGGCTGCCCCTGCCCCCTCTAGTTATGTCCCTGAATTTCTTCCAAAAATCTTTTGCCACCAATGTCCCCTTTTGACACCAAGGATGACATATAGCCTACCAAAATAAATGTTTGAGTGCCTGCCCCCTTAGTGAAAGTTTGGCTCCTCAAGTCTGCAAATATTAACAAATGTGTTATAGGAGGGTATTCTGTGAGAAATATGAAAACTTGTATGTTATGCTATATTACATTTTAGAAACTTTGAGTTTAGTACGGGAGCTGCACACATTTTTTTTAATAGGGGTATGAGGTGGGTGTGCGGCCCAGCGATAAAAAGTGTGGTGTGTTACTAGATGTGTTGCCAATAAATGTGTAGTATTGACCAAATGCAGCCCAATTTGCATCATAAAGTGGCCCAAGTTTGGGATCCTTGGAACTTTAGTACCTACATGTATCTATACTACCATATCATACAACTTTTTCAGTAGAGACTTCTAATGAAAGACCAATGCATATTCAGTCAACCATCAAATTTTCTTTCAATTGGTGGTGAGTGTAGGAGGATTGGAGGTCCGTATATTCTCTATATACGCCACCGGGGACGTTGCATTTTTGAGGGGTCAATTTTCAACTGAAAATACATGCCTGTATTTAAAACTAATGTTATCCGGGGCGTTGCATTTTTGAAAATGGTTTTTTTTATTGGGTCAATTTTCAACTGAAAATACATGCCTGTATTTAACACTAATGTTATCCGGGGCGTTGCATTTTTGAAAATGGGTTTTTTTATTGGGTCAATTTTCAACTGAAAATACATGCCTGTAAACACTAATGTGATCCGGGGCGTTGCATTTTTGATTGGGGGCCAATTTTCAACTAAGAGTGAAAATTATAAGTATACTTGTATCACTAATGTTATCCGGGGGCGTTGCATTTTTGAAATGATGGGACGTTTATTGTGGGTCAATTTTCAACTGAAAATACATCACATAATCCAATGCACTACCATTGCCACAACACCTACTGGTAACCACTGAAATGAAATAGCATCTCTTTCCAAGCCTTTAAGCGCTAGTACCGATAAAACACCGCCATTTCTAATTTTCGTAAATACAAGGGATCAAATTGGTTCGCCAGACTCTCTAGGTTGCTTGAATATTATTTTCCTAACCATGGCGTGTTGAGCGTCACTCGCAACATCGCCTCTGTGTTGTCGATCCAGAACGTGAATTGCGCTGCATCTCGCATCATATTTTGACTGATTTGCAGGCAAATTGTTGTATTTTAGACAAAAAGGAAGATGACCTTTACATGACCTTCACATATACAATCAAATTTGTATGAGGGCAATAATTTGAGGGTTATTTCCTTCACAAAAACTAGAGGGGGAAGGGGCGCGGGCATTTATTAGAATATATGGTATATGTAATCAGTAGTCTAATTGGGCTACAAAATTGGGAATGTGGCAACACAGTTAGCTGTGATTCATACATTGATGGCCTTATCTTCACAGTGCATGACCTTATACCTATTGTTCGTGGATGGTCTCATTTAAAAACAGGTTGCAAGGTTGACCTGCAGATAACAATTGTAGTCAGTATTATGGTAAAAGCAAGTACAGGGTGTATCAAAAAGTGTCATATTTGGTTACTTGTAAAAATATGCACTTTAGTGAGATTGATAATTGAACGAACGCATTGAAGCAGCGTATTGCGTACATTGCGTGAAGTGCATATTAAGCATGATCATTTCGGGCCAATCATCTTTGTGCTGCGTGCGTGTTGTTCGTTCAATTATTAATTGGACTATAGTATCATTGCTCTTTTATTATTTTTTCACAATAATGTCCGGATTAACTGAATGCCGTCTTATTAATAGATTAGGCCAAACAAAAAAATAGGTTTGTCTCAAAGCTTGCGCGCGCATTGGTTTTGAAATGCCAAAATTACTGCATCTAAAATGCAGGAAATTGTCAAATCAATTTTTATTTTCCCTACAAATTTTTATTTCAAGTTTTTATTAAAAATATCGGCAGATTTTCCTTTTCTCAAACTTTTACATGGCTCAGTTCTTCAAAAAAGCTGCACAATTGTTCTTTACACAACTACATCACAATATTCATTTCAAATTAAAAAATATATATCAGAAAGTGTTAACGGTTGCAAATAGTAAGAGTAAAAATTGACACACAAATAAAAAAAAGGAAAAAAAAAAAAAATGGAGGACAAAAAACAGCGCGCGTCACAGATTTTGAAGCCTTTGCAAGCTTTGAGACAAACTTTTTGTTTGTTTTTGGCCTTAACAAAAAATGAGCCAAGCTGTTGATTTGCTGTTTTATCCAAGGAAAACGACAAATTAGACTTACATTGAAATGTCTGAATTACGAAAAACATAGGACCATTACACTATACCTAACTCAAGGAAATTGTGATGTTTCATTATAGTGAATTGAAGTTACTTCCGCTGTGGTCTCTTGTTTGTTATTTATTTTATTAGAATGTTAAAGGTATATTATGTGATCTTTCCAGGGAACGCCCTCAACATCGAAAAAAAAATTGAAAGAAGATTTTCTTGCAGATTTACATTTCTGATCATAAATCGTACATACATTCCAAGTTACAGGGCGATACGATACTTACTTCAAAATCATGATTTTAGAGTGAAAATAAACTGTCGGATAACTCCGACAGTTTATATTTTTACTCTAAATTCACTCTAAAACCATGATTTTGAGGTAATTAGGAATCGTATCGCTCTGTAACTTGGAATGTATGTATGATTTATGATCAGAAATGTAAATCTGCAAGAAAATCTACTTTCTAAAAAAAATAATGAATAGAGGGCGCTATCTGGAAAAGATCACATAATATGCCTTTAAATAAAGGTATCTTTTCTCTCTCTTCAGACAATTCATTGAGAGCTTCAAAAGTGGTAGAATGGATGAAGCTGTGTCACCTTTCTTTCTGATATCTTGGTTGCTTGGCGATCTATCCAATCTTATTGGCTGTATATTAACAAACCAACTAGGTACCCAGGTAGGTACTGGGTGAGGGGCAGTCACAATGGGGAGTGGCATGGCATAGATATGTGCAGACCCTATTTGTGTACTGTTGCGGCAAGAGGGTGTAGTTGTCGGTAAAATGCATTTTGAGATATTGATGGAATTAGGCATGGAAAAACAAAGAAAATAAAGACCATATTCCAGTAATTATTCTTCATAAAAAAACCAAAACGGTATCCAATCCTAACGACAAAGATGTAATTTTGAAGCATTCAAAAAACTCCTTTTGTTGGTATTAAGATATCAAGGTTTTCTTTGAGAGACAACTGCACCCTTTTGCTGTGGCTGTACACATTTTAGCTTTCTCTCCATAATACCCTTGTCAGCTTGTTTCGTATCATGACCCCGTTTTTTTTTTTAAATTCACAAATCTGCAAAAGCCCTGGCTTTTGCCTTGAGTCCCAGAATGGCATACCAAAACCCCCAAAAGTGAGTTAAGTGCTCCCCGACCAAATATAATCATGTAGGCAAAACAAAGATTTATTTAAATATATGATGTATACGATGAATGGAATTTGAAAGCGGGATCAACCCTCTTTGCAGGTCAGTTTACAAATAATATCCAGATATATCAGTATTGCTCATGAATTTGTCCTCTCATCTATTACTATTGATAGATCCAAAGAAGATGTTAAAGACACCACCACAATGCATTGCGTTTTGCAAAATGCCCTAATTCTGGTCTCTAATTTGTCTCGGTTCCCATAGACATATACAGTATACACACTATCATGGCTTCATAGCGTGTTCATCATTGGAGTTCGTAGGTTCTAGTTTTCATCAATGAATAAATTAGTTATCAGTGTTCCTTTTTCTTATTTCTAAAACTTAAGAGCTCGATAAATGCATCGTGTGGAAAAAGCTTTAGTTGGTTGGCGTTCGCGTAATGCATTGTGGGAAGACCTTGATAGATCATTTTGAGATAACTGGTTGGGAAATGTGTTTTTTGTGGTTGAAGGGTTACACTAGACATGGCAACAATACATAACATTTCGTCGGTCTCATCACATACAGATCTATTCGACGTCACTTTTTTGTTTGAGAAAAAATGTTTTCACATACAGATCCATAAGTTTAATACCATATTAATTAATGTTCATTAAAAGATTAGCGTAAATATTTCACTAAGATAAAATTCTTAAAGTGTTTTCTTGATATAAAAACCGTTTCAGACAAATTCATCAAGAAATGAATGAGATATAAGCCAAATCCAAGTGATGCGTCGAATAGATCTGTATGTGATGTGTTTTTTACGGTGCATGGAATAGATCTGTATGTGATGAGACCGACGATTTGTTCAAAGAAAAAACTCTTCCTTCTTTGAAGGGAAATTGTCAAAGAAGATTTAATTCTTTAGCATTACTAGCATGCCTCACTTCCATCACATGGTTTCCAGTATCATGTTTCTACTGGTTCCCATGTGACATTACATTGTAATAGAAGACTTATCACATTTGCTAGTTGAGGGTGATGCAAGTTGGTGTGATATCAATCCAGTCCTCCATTGTTTTTCTCCGAGACCCTGTATTTCCTGAATTACACCTTTTCAAAATGTTCAAAAGAAGTTGGATACAAGATTAAATTGTGCCTACCATGTATAACAAAGCAGCGATTAGCTGTTAATTACTTTAGTACATGTACATGTTTGGCACTCTCCCTCCTGAGAAAAAGCCCTATGACCATTGAAGTGTTACTAAGCATGATGGACTACAAGAAATCTTTGTAGGGAAATTGTAGTTATTTTCCCAAGATAGGTAACGTTTTTTGCTCTGTGATATTTGACAAGATGACTCATCATTTTTCTATCTGTCTATTTTCAGCTTGCTACAGCCTACTACTTCATTGTTATGGACACTTGCATTTGTACACAATATTTATATTATGTAATTAGAAACAAGAGGAGGAGAATAATGCTAGGTAAGAATAACACTGGAAAATTCCCATTCACAGAATAAATCAACATTTTCAAAAATAATCAAAATTTTCAAAAAAATATTTCAATAGGGGAGGGGGGGGGGGGCATGGCCTGCTGGAATCTGGCCTGCTTGAAACTGACCGTATTTTGACAAGCCAAACAGATTATTGGGGTCGGTATTCAAAACTTTCAAAAATTAATCAAAACTTTCATAAATTAATCAAATTTTTCAAAGATGTTACAAAGTAAAAAGAAATCTTGAATTTCTTGAATCACATAGGTCTGTTGAGCCTATAGAACACGTCTATTTTGTTATCAGGTCATCATTTACAGTGGGTTGTGGTGTGTTATTCAAATCGTTGTATTTATACCTACATGTATTTGGTACATTATTGGTTCTCACAACTTACAAATATGCTTACACATCCCGCTATGAATCATGAAGAATTAGGCTAGCAATGTTACCCAAAATATATTGCTTCAATCCAAATGAAAATATTTAAAGCACTATCGAGGACAAGAAAGATGATACAAAGTAGCCCACATTCACCAATAGCATTTTAATCTTTGGACTTTAAAATGCTGCCTACATTATGTTCCCATCCCTTAACACTTTTGGACCGGTGATTTGACATTTCGCCGGTAATAAATCCTCAAAGGATGTGTCTATTTCCCACTATGTGGTCCAATTAAAAAACTGCAAAGGACATAATTATGCCCCAAGGCCATACACTAACCTTCATAACCTTGAAAATGGACCACATAGTCAGCGGTTGACAAAATCTTAGATGATTTATTACCGGCGAAATGTCAAAATCACCGGTCCAAAAGTGATAAGGGATGGGAACATAATGTATTTGAGCTTTTAAACCATACGTTTATATGCAGCGATTGAAATACCAACATGATTTTCCAACCGGGGTTGACTAGGTAGGAACTACACACTTTGTGGACTTTGAATATTTCTAACCCTAACTTTTACAAAAGGAAACAAATCAGTTGAAAAAGTGGTCCTAGTGGGAATCGATCCATGGACCTCTGCATTGTAATGCACATAACTTAACCACTAGAATAGCGAGGGATGAACTGGCCAATACATGATTTTAATCCCTCTTATCATTACGGAATAAAGCAATACTACTATTATGATCATCATTACACACAATATTATTAATAGAGCTGCGACACACATGATTGTCAACCCCGGGTTTACAGTCATGTGGGTACCATTACTGCACATTTATATATACACTGATCGCAATAAATTGTTTACATATTTTCCATTTAAATACAGCACAAAATGGACATGGCACCTTTGTAACAGTGCACCCAAGAACAGACCAAGTAGTATACTGTTTCGGAGGTCTCTTCCTATTTTCCTATATATTTTCAATCGTGCAATCTTTCACATCCGGTGAAACATTTTATACAAATAGCAGATCAGTGGGCCGATCTCTATTGACGGTAACAACGCAAAGTCCTGTTACGAACGCAGCGGACGAATGTAGAGTGTATTTTCCATACAGCAGTACCTGTTTATTTAAGGTAAGTATTAGCCTGGTGGAATACAGGGTTGTTGAGTTGAGTTACTACGTTCAACAAAATAAGTAACTGACCAGGTAATAAATGTACTGATAACTATAAAAGTATAACTCCCACATAAACATATTTAATTATAAAGTTGTTTAGAAATGTCTCCTCTTTAATTCGAGATATTGCACTCTAAGAATGGTTGATTATTGAGCAAGTTACAATCCCAAATGTAAGGTCAAGTATGATTTTCATTCTCATATTTTTCTTTTCAACATTGGGAGAGTAAAGCATGTCTCGCCGTATTGATCAACCGTAACAATGCGGCCGGCCGATGGTGCTCTATCCAACAACCTGGTCATTGACCGGTAATTTAGCACTACCAGTAATTAATAATTTAATCCAAAATGTAGTGTCAAGATCGATTTTCATTTTTGTATTTTGCTTTTCTACACACTGACTCAAATGGGCAAATTATTGATTAGCGTTAGTGCTATTCTTCAATATTCATTTAATCTTTATAAAAGTATACAGTTTTTTGCAGAAAAGGGTTCAGTGAATCCAACCATGATAATGAAATTGACAATTTTGGAGAAATTTATAAAAAACACTTTTTTTGACCCATTTTAGGTTTGTAAAAGATAACTCAAAATATATTTTTTCAAATTTTGTCATACTAGTTTGATGATAATCTTGATAACATTCCCCAGGGGCGTTTTTTAGTTTTTAATATCTGATTTATTTTTTGAGTTAAAGACCAAAAAGTGCCAAAAAAATGTGATTTTTTCCCCAATAATGTGATTTTCATCATTCATTGAACCCTTTTCTGCAAAAAACTGTATACTTTTATAAAAATTAAATGAATATTGAAGACGTTACGGCAGTTTTACGGAGCCTGTACCTGAGAGTCCACACCTCCCCTTAATAATCAACCATACCTAGCGTGCATTATTTGTCACACATGATTTCAACCCATACAGTGCAGAAGGTTTGACCCCCTAAAGTTAGGTCATCTAAGACATTAATTTTTGTGTGGTGAGATTGACTCCCTCAGCTGGGTCTACACCCCAGACCCCCTGAAAGTACAACAGGGTTCAAATTGCAAACATTCTCCGATTATAGTGTAATGTATACTAAACTGTTTCCTGATATCATACGGAGCAAGTAAATCAATGGTTGTATTTACAGCTGATGTTTAGTTTTCGGGGTATAGGGCAAAATAGGTAAACGGTCAACATTTTCCTAAAATTCTTTGACAGGGGTCAAATTCTCAATTTTTTCCGTTTTTAATGAAAATAGTCTCAAATTATTCAGATGGATACAACAAGCCATAGAAAGAATAGTTTGCCATATCTGCTAGTTAGGCATCTATTAGTTTAATTAGGTCAAAGGTCAGGAACCAATCGCTAATGTGTGCTGTCCTTTGAACAGTTTAGTATGCATTACACCATTATCTGAGCATTTTTGCAATTTGACCCCTGTGTGTGCCCTGTAGTATTTTCAAGGGGGTCTGGGGTCTAGGTGAGGGGGTCATTTTGACCAGAAACAATGTCTTAGATGAGTTAAGTAACTTTCTGTACTTCATGGGTTGAAATCATGAGTGACAGGCTTCCAGACTAATTGTTATATGATTGGATAAGAAGGCGGTCAGGTTACAAAATGGATAGCATGACTATGTTGGTGTCACAAACAACTTGCTGCTTCAGCCAAGACTTTGACACTAAACTTATTAAAACTGATGTACTTTCTCTCTTTAACACGTTTCTGTTAATATTTTGTTTTTGCAGACCCAAACTGAAGTTATAGGTTATGCCATTGGTAGTTTATCAGGTCTCTTCTATCTAGGATCTCGTCTTCCACAAATTATTAAAAATGTAAGTATTCATCGTGCTTGCGAGTGTATTTATGCTGACCACCAGGGTTGTAGCTACGCCAGGCGGGCCCGCCTGCCTATTGGGCTGCTGCCTGGCACTCTAAAAAAAGAAAAGAAAAGAAAAAAACCTTTTTAATTTTTTAAAAAAACTATTTGTGGATAAAATCATTAAACTGCCTCATAAAACAAGAAATGGTGTGGCAGGAACCCTCAAAGTGCATTAAAAAAAAGCCTAAAAACATCCCGGCCCCTGAGCCGCGAGAGTTATGTAACCAAATAGCGAAATATTGAGCCCGTCCGGTCGCTTCGCTCCCTCCGTTCGCCATTTTTGCCACCTGGCACAAAAGTTGGCCTAGCTACAACCCTGCTGACCACTAATACATGTATGTAAGTTGCCCCAGTTTAACAGGTAGCGAAGTCATTAAATGGGTCACATGTATTAGGTTTTGGTGGCGCGCACTTCCCCAATCTTGTGACGCGATCCGGCGAGCTATCGTATGGCAACGGATTTTCAATCTGACTTTGTGGCAATCTGACATCAGGACCAGACTTACAAGCAGGCGACCTGGTTACGATACACTGCGTTGGGGCAGGCTGGAATTTCACCCAAATTTGCAGTGATACCCTTACCCAACATGAATGGTATTATAGTCTTCGAATACTCTTCAAACAACATTCGAAGGGTATTATACTGGTTTTATACCATTCAATAGCATTCGGTCAATCATAGTCTTCAATTTTAGTGGACCTGAATGGTGTTCGAATGGTATAACACTGGTATACCCTTCGAATGGTATTATACCATTCGAATGGTATTGTGTATACCCTTCAATTATAATTAGATGCGAAGGCTATGTGGTCACAACAAGACTGTCATTTCAAATTTGCTGAGGAACATGGCAGTTGGGTGTTGCATGCAGGGTGTATATAGTATTCGAAGACTATATCTACAGCATTCAACCAATGCAAAATAAGTCGAAGGCTATTTGTAAATAGCATTCAAATAGTATTCGAATGCTATGTTTGAATATTATAATGAAGAGTGTTTGAAGGCTGTGTATTACGATAAGGGTAGGCAATATTTGAGTTATTTTGGAACCAAATTTAGAGTTTAAGTCATATTGGTTTTGGAAGTCAAATTCTCATAAGAAAAGGAGAAATGTAGTATCTTTTGTTTACATTGCATCAACCGTGTTACATGCATCAACTGTACGATGTTTTATGATATGTGTTTGTTAGCAACCACATGGCGTCGATCTGAGACAAATCACTAGCGTGAGTGTGTCAATTGCTTTCCCAGATTAGATCTGAAACCCATAAAAATACACCGATAGCCCAACTTTATGCAGATTGTGGCACCTGTTGTTTGGCCACGGCGCAAGGCTCAAAAGTAGCCCAATTCCACGACCTTAACACTTTCCATGCGGCAGGTGTCTGCAGACGACATTCAAAAATTTCACAAAATGTTTCAAAATTGTTAACAATATTGAATTTAATTACCATATTTGGAATCACCATGAGAAATGCTTTACAATAAGTGGAAACATGCTGAATATTGGTTCAGTAATTCTTGATTTTCTTTTTTTTTATATGGCAAAATTAATAACCGTGTGGAAAGTGTTAAGCAGCAGGGTTTATCAAATTTCTTGTATTCTCCATTTTGTACCTATTATTATTTCCTGTCGTTATTTTCTTCTCTTTCAGTTCCAGCGTAAATCAGTAGAAGGCCTGTCCATGGTGATGTTCATCCTGACAGTGCTTGGCAACACTTTCTACGGCATGTCAATCCTAATGGAAGATTTAGATATTGTATTTGTTGTAGCACATCTACCGTGGCTTGTTGGGAGTATAGGAACACTTTTATTTGACATCACTGTATCCTTTTGAATTCATAGAATACATTTTCACTAGGCAACCCCCCTCCCTGCAAACAGGCAAACAGATGTCTCAGGTTGGGTCGGTTGGTCAGGTGGTTTTTATCTTTTTTTTAAAAAATATTCGTGAACATTTTGGTAATTTCAAAAACATTTCAATAATCAGGGGTGGGCAACCTTTTTGAATGAATGGGCCAGATATAAGGAGTGAAAAATAAACTGGGCCGCACCTAACCAAATTTTCTAGCAATGACCTGCTGTTGATTTCGAACCTTTGATTCCGAAGACTTTCAAGCAATAGGTGTGTGTGCTTAATAATCTATCTTCACAAAAACGTAATCTCAATACAGAACGGATGACAATTATAATGGGGAAAATAGACATACGCACGTAGAGGAACATCTTTTGTGCCGATAAATGCTAAGCAGCTAGCTCTTTTTTTTGATGATGTAAAATAGATTGATTTTTTTCTTTTTCTTGAGACATCTTGCGGGCCACAAAAAACACACTGGCAGGCAGCGGGCCGTAGGTTGCCCACCCCTGTCAACCCTCTCTGATGTCACTGCACACAGATTCATATGAACAACATATTTATTGATGCTGTTCAGCTTTTGTCATACATTTAGGGTTGGAACTTGCCCGACAGATACTCCACCGGCCCCTGTAACTCTTATACACTGTGAGTTTGACAATTTTTACCCGCTAGTCAGTCGGGTACTTTTGCATCGTCACTAGCCCGACGCATAAGTTACCCGCTATGGGCAGGTGGGTGGGTGCTATTTCCAGACCTGGTCATGATGTCTCTAACCTTTTCACAATCAGTGTGAGTGAAGCATGTACTGGCCTGGTTATGAAGAAACCACAATTTTGACTGTCATTTGTCGACTAATCTTTTGAGCATTTGAGCATGTGTGCATTCTTACTAAATTGTATTTGGCTCAGTCAGTGGCATAACTATACACTATTTGGCTTCCTCTGGCAGCAACGTAACTAAACAGGCGCAGCTTTTACGTACGCGTATGTATCTTCCGTCTTTCAACCAAGGCTCAAGATAACAGCTTATTTACCGGGAGCTACTTTTTTGTACTACCGGGTCAGGGTGATTTATTGAGAAGAGGGAGCTACTTTTAGTCTACCGGGAGCTAACCTTTTATTAAATCAAATAAGCTTAAGCGAAATTCAATGTTTTGGGCAAGCTTCGCGGGCGCTTGTTTGGACAAAATCTCAGCGCTCGATTGTTTATTTTTCAGCATTACCGGGCGCTTTGGCAAAGGACCAAGTGGTAAAAATTGCACAGCGCCCGCTTCTCTTGATCCTTGCTTTCATCACTTGTGTGTATATGCCAGCGCCTAGAGTACGCGCCTCCGTTATGTGCTGACAAAATATTTTCTCTCTGGGAATTTTTGAGACGCAAATAATTGTCTGCGAGCTTATTTCTTTAGCAACTTTATCCCAAATTTCTGTACATGAAGTGGTCATGGTGGAGTCCATACGCAAAGTCATTTTTGGGGTTCAGGGGCATAACTCCCGACAGCTGGTTGGATTAAATCAGCCAGTGGCAAAGGTGAAGCCAGCACTAAATTTTGTGTGTGAGGAAGCGAGTGGACAAGAAAAGTAATCTGGCAGTTGAAGATGCGCACGAAACCTTGGCCTTTTAATGAGTCAAATGCATGCCTAACAAATGAGCTCACTTTGATCTGAAACTAGACATGTTAGACCCATTTTAATGCTAATTATAGGTTATTTGACACACTGAAGCATCAACATTTCCGATTGTTATGGGGACACAAGCATATTTTCAGCCTACTGGGGGCAATGGGGTTGGTATCCTGACTGGGGTTCTGACCTCTTGCCCTTGGATTTAACCCTTATTATCAATTATCAGTCATTGAGACACTCTATCTCACGTCGAAATATTCTGACAGCTTCAGACATTTGAATGTGACTGGTCCTGGTGGCACCTCTTTCTATCTCAAAATCATTGGGTCCACAAATGAATTGGAAGTGGTCATGGTGGAGTCCATACGCCTAATATGCTTTGTGCAGTACAGCTAAATGGGTGCCTATCAACTACATGCTAATGCATGGTGGGAATAATAGAAAATATAAATGCTGCAATTTTAGGTCTGTGTAAAAATGACTTAAATTCTGGACAGCATGAAATTTGAGTAACCTGTAGATTCAATATATTATTTCTTGTACAAAATTGCGGTAACAAATGAATAAATTCATGAACAATTATGGTTCACAGGTTCACAGGGTCAGTTTATAAACTTAATCTTTTATTTTATTTGTTATTCAATTATGTTCATAACATTGTTGGTCATGGGATTATTTCTGCGACCCAGAGAATAGAAACACCTGTATTTAACTTTCAAAACTTACTGTACTTATCCCAACCAAGAACCATCAATATTTATTTATTTATGATTTCATTTCCAAACCAGTCTTTCATTTATTCATTGGCCTTTAACCATAACCCCCGCAGCTATGGTTTAGTGCGTATCGGGGGAGGGGGAAATAGTACTATATTTTTGATCCGAAAAATCACCCAGCACCCCCGGGATTCAATCGCGGGACCATCCGCACCAAAGTCTGTCCCTCTACCAACTGAGCTAAATTCCCAGCGCATATGCGGGCAGCAACTTCCTGCCCACATATGCCTGCGATAGGTGACGTCATCGAGGCAATGCAGCAGCACGTGCGTGGAGATTGTTTCTGGCTGTGAGTTTTAGTAAGATTCAGTAGGGTTAGGGTTAATCAATACAACATTTTCCTCTGTAATAATGACTTGATTTTCTTTAAATTTTCGTGGCCAGTATCGGCTAACAGATCACATAAAACAACTGTGCATATTTGTCCTTAACTTGTTTATTCCAACAGCTATTAATGCAGTTTGCCCTGTATGGACGGAATAGAAGCGATAGTGTTATGGAAGTGGATAAAGATGAGAGAACGGGATTGCTAGCGTCAAATGGAATGCCTAATGGCTCGCCAAGTATCAACTCAAATACCGCCATCTATAGTTAAGTTGAGGAAAGGTTAGACAACCCGCATTTTAGGGTTAGGGTAAGGGTTGGGTTAGCAATTTGCATACATATGTGCCTTTTTCTGGGCTGATTTATCCCGAGTTTCTGTACATGAAGTGGTCATGGTGGAGTCCATACGCCTAAAATGCTTTGTGCAGTACAGCTAAACGGGTGCCTACTTTATGTCATCAACTTCTAAACTACATGCTAGTGCATGGTGGGAAGTATAGGAAATAGAAATTATGCGATAGTGTTCATTTTAGGTCTGTGTAAAAATGACTTAAATTCACACAAAGTCAAAGTCACAGAGGTAGATTCAATATCTTATTTCTTGTACTTGTTAGCTAGCTACTGTTCAAACGACAGAAAAGCGCTTTTAAACAAAGTTATCTTTGCTCATTAGCATGCAGTATGACCTCGATTTTGTACTTGGATCAGACTAAGTACATGTATTAAGATTTATTTTTACACAATGTTATTTTTTGCATATATATATTATATTGAGTTATATAAATGTATTGGGCTTACTAAACATATGAGGTTTATATTAGCAAGATGGATACCAAAACCTAATGACTTCATATTTAATTTTTAATTTTTGAAGTTGTTTTCGTAAAAAGTGCTGTATTCTGTTGTGCCGAATATCATTGACATTGCATGATTGTGTGTGAAACTCAACGCATACTCATACTGCATGTGTGTTAGTCCTCATTTTTAACACTTTCCACATGGCAGTCGTCTGCAGACGACAGTTCTAAAATATCAAAACGTTTCATAAATGTCAAAATTATTGTCTTTCATCACCATATTTGGGATCACCATGAGAGATGCATTAAAATATTAAAGTACAAACATGCCCAGTATTGGTTCAGTAATTCTTGAGATCTACTTTCAAAATTGGGAAAGGTTTTGGAAAAATCTGTTTTGTATACGGTAACACTAATAGCTGC
This sequence comes from Ophiura sarsii, assembly GCA_035610835.1. Lineage (NCBI taxonomy): Eukaryota > Metazoa > Echinodermata > Ophiuroidea > Amphilepidida > Ophiuridae > Ophiura > Ophiura sarsii. The sequence goes on from CM069446.1 coordinate 47,043,008, forward strand.
GTGGAAAGTGTAAACACATGAGAAATGTGTTGCAATTCACTGTTAAATTGTGACCCAAGCCACTAAATCCCAAGTCACAAGTCGAGTCGTAAACATGAGCAAATGAGGTGGAATGCGGCAGTAGATAATTTGATATAAGAGCACACACTGCAAATTATGAGCGTTTACTTTTGGACAAACTAAAAGTAAACTCAAAAGTAAACACAATTCTAAACACAAAAGTAAACGTAAAAGTAAACGCAAAACTTAACGTTTCTTACATTTTGCACCCAATTGACCTCAAAGCACGCTCCAAGTGAGTGAATATTATCACAGATGTTTCCAACATCTGTGATTATATTGGGACAGTTATTGATTTGAGGCTGGGTGGAAAACAGCTTAGTTGTTGGGCTCACATAAGTGTTTAGTATTGCGTTTACTTTTGAGTTTACTTTTAGTTTGTCCAAAAGTAAACGCACATAATTTGCAGTGACAAATGTGGACAAGGTCAAAATATGTCAAATTCCGAACAAGTCTTATTTTTGATCTTTGAAACATCTTGTATCCAACCAGAGACTCAAATTCATGAAAATAAAGAGTTAAACTACATTTTGAGGTATTTATTTTTCATTTACTCCATTGATTTGTTAACAAAACCAAAACTTTCATTGCCCATAACTTGACTATTTGTATTTGATGTTTTGAGATTAAGGGATTTTCAATCATCTGTAACTTTGGTTTGGAATGTTATATGACATTGACTTTGGTACCAAAATGTCCCTTAACATATTATCATGATATCAATAACTCAATATTCATATTGCCCTCATTGTGCCTCATTTACTCGCGTTTGGTCACATATTATGTTACTTAAGTCATGTCAAGTCTTTCACAAAATACCTAAAGTCGAGTCAAGTCATATTGAACACAAAATTATCATCTTAATGTACTGATATTAGGCATAGTAAAAAAAATTACATGTTTCCCGTCCGGACTTTTTAAAAAAAGGAGGAGGGAGGGTCTTACTATTTACTATTTTCCCATTTTTTGATATTTTTTTCAAGATGGCCGCCAAGTCGAAAGTGACCAACTGACTGTGTTGCAGACACCCCTAAACAGGAATTTCCACTCTAATTGCCAGAGGAATACAAATATCAAAAGGTTTACCTAATACATAGAGCCAAGTACACATTGTTTTCTTCATTTTTCAGGTTGAATGAGGAACAAAACATCATTGATCGAAAGGATGTAGGCCTACATGTATTGGTCCCCATGGTACTATTTGAGAAGCCATGTCAATAATTCCGTGTCATGCATGGCATGAACATGCTATGAAATGATACAGCATTTCTATTACACCTGCCATTCCTATGGGCAAAGGATCAATCACTAAAAAAAAAAAAAAAAAAAAAAAATATATATATATATTTTTTTTTTACAGAATTTTTGGAAATAGTAAATAGTAAAAAATAGGAGGCGGCGGCCAAAAAGGAGGCGGGCGGGGACGGGAAACATGTTTATTTTTTTACTAGGCCTTACGTACCTGTTAAGACATGTTCAGGTCAATCTTCAGGTAAATTTATGATAGGCTTTTATGACGGGTATTCATAATATAAGTTACGAGTTAAACCCATTCGCCGTCGGACAAGTTTAAAACTGTCAAGCTTTCGTCAAAATTAGTTACAAATTATTATAAAATTAAGCAAAACATAGAGATTGCCACTTCTCTATTATTATCATCATTTGGGCTGCCCCTTGCCTGATGATTGAGAGTAGGTCCCCCTTTCCTACTTGTGAAAGATTGGTGGCTCTGAAAAAGAGCCGTTCAGATGGATTGCCCCTTTTCCGCAGAGATGGTGGCTTCGAAAAGAGCTCTAAACATAGGTTGCTACTGGCCTACTATAAATTTGGCTCTAATAGAACCTATTCCAATCTGGTCCTGAATGAAGAAGTCAGAGCTAATCCTGACGAAAGCTTGACAGTCTAAAACTTGTCCGACAGCGAACCCGTTAAACTCTTAACTTAAATCTATAAGTATATGGTAAATCAAGAAGTTGTATTATGTTCATTATGTGTTAAAACTCAACTTGCTCAAGTAAGTTTAGCACATGACTTCAGTCAAGTCAAAAGTGAATTGACTTAAAGGCATATCATGTGATCTTTTCCAGGGGGCACCCTCTATTCAAGATTTTTTTAGAAAGTAGATTTTCTTGCAGATTTACAGTTCTGATCATAAATCATGAATATATTCCGAGTTAAAGAGCGATACGATTCCTAATTACTTCAAAATCATGGTTTTAAGGGTTGAAATTTATTTTCACTCTATTTTCACGCTAAATAACAATAACAAATCTGCTTGGTACCAAATACAGGGTGGCTGTGCCCACGAGATGTCTGACTTTGCACGCATGACGTAGTACCCGCTCCATGGCTCCATACCCATGGCAGTGTAACAAAAAAAGTTGGTATTCGTAGCACCTTAAACTTCAACTTGATTTATCCCTTTAATAGCACAATGTATGTGTAGAGTCTATTTGCTATGGTCATGCACAGGGGCGTCCCCAGACCCTTATGAACGGGGGTGGAGGGGGGTGTAGAGGTCTTGATTGCCAATTCCCCCGGGGGATGTTCCCCCCCCCCCCCCATTGGGGATGCCCTTGGTCATGCATAATTAAGGCTATTCCTACATCTCTGGACCCAGGGTGCAGGGTACCAGTAAAGAATTTTGAGCAACAGTCATGAAATTTGCCTGAACAATGAAAATAATAAGTAATTAAGTATACATGCATATTCTGTAACCACTGCTGTAGTCACTTGCTTTTAAACCACTGCTTTTAACTATTCTGTATATTTGTATTATTCTGTATTTGTTCTATTGTCATTTGCTTTTACATTACACCTAACCCTTGGTGTAACACTGCTTAGAAGTAGCTTCGTTTGTACTAGATGATTAAGAGTTATGCACAGCTTTATTCTGTAAAAACTGTCAAACTCAAAATTATCTTACACCTAGGATACACTTAGGCTGAATTGTTTCAACCAAATGACATTTTTTGTATATTGAATCACCAATACCATTTTATTTTACAGACAGATTTTTAAACACTTTTACTCTACTTAAGGACACCTCAAGTCGGGAGGTGACGTCCGCTTGTATTCCACTGAACACTGTAGGTCAGTAAATGTATATGTATTTTTTCAAGAGAAAGTAGACAAAAATCAATGCACACAGGTTGATGTTGCAACGTGTGAATAACAGCACGATCCAGCAGGGGAAATGCTATTGTGAGCATATCAACATTTGCACGAGTGCATGTTTTTATTCGTTTTTAAATAGATCAAAATTATGCTTATAATTATGCTTATTGATTTGTATAGTGTTGTGTATGCATTAGGTCAATACATGCATATGTTTTGTTTCTCAAAAAACAACAAATCAATGCACTTTCCCAAATGTTGTTCTGCTCACAATAGCACTCCCCCTGCGGGGTCGTGACATTATTCACACATCAACATCAGCGCGCGTGCATTGATTTGTCTAATTTCTCTCGAAACAACACATTTATTGACCCATAAATATCCCATTTCAATGAATACGCTCCGACATGACATTCATAATTCAGTATGTGAATGCTTATTCCATGTGCTTTTCTTATTCCATGTGCTTTATATGTCACACATGAATGTTTACATGCTGCATAATTTTTTACCTATTTTGATCATTTTTATGAAATTCGTGTGTGTGTTAATTGTATATAACATCTTTTAATGTACAATTTGGAGCAAACAAAAATGAGTATCAGCCTCTGTGACCCCCATGGTCACTGGTCTTTTTATTAATCTTGATTATTGTAAAAAAAAAATGTCATCGCAATAATTTCTATATTGTTGATTTTTAGCTGCACCATCCTTTTCCATATATTGATAACCTTTTTAAAACCGTACACATAGGTATGTTTTGTTCAAGATTTCATTGTTATTTCATTTGAAATCTTAACCAATGTTTCATTTGTACAAACTGTTTTTACTATGCTATTTTATGCTGCACCATACGCCTGTTCATACGTGTATTTCCATAATGTGCATATATATTTTTAAGATGCAAATCATTTTAACATGCATTGGTCTACACTATTGTGATACCTTTTGCCTAATCAAATATATATTATATATAAAAATCAAAACAAACAAAAAATGTATGCCAGTATGAAACAAAAAGATAATATTTTTTTGAAAATTAAAAATACATTTTTAGCAAATATATATTATATATAAAAATCAAAACAAACAAAAAATGTATGCCAGTATGAAACAAAAAGATAATATTTTTTTGAAAATTAAAAATACATTTTTAGGTCGTCCTAGCATGCAGAGACCCTGTGGCTGTTAGGTGTCAGCCTGTCAGGGGGTGAGTCATGGTGTGTTTTGGCATACACTTTTTGGCTGTCTCCATATGTTTTTCTTTCAAAGTCTGACAGTGGCCTAACTTAGTACAAAGATGCAACATGGGAGCCTTACATCAATGAGGTCAAAGTCCTACATATCAAGGTCATATGCCATAGGAGGTTAAGTTGTAAAATAAGCTGAAAACATCCTTAAATACAAAGATCGATTGGAACCAAGTCCAATTGCAAACAAATTTGGCTCATAGCTGCAATATCAATCCTTCATGTATGTTAATGAGGTCATGTGGGATCCAGGGGAACAGCCCAGGACTCCTGATCATGAGGTTGTGAGTTCTAGCCCCGGCATGGCCAACTTGTTTGTGTCCTTGGGCAAGATATTTAATCTCAATTATCTCGTCAACCCAAGCAATATATGGGGAGCTATTAGGGAGTCACAATCTAAGTAGTGCTGATAGGCTGTGCACTGTTGGCTGGTAGCTGCCTAAGTGTAGGGATGGAAGGGTTCTTAATCACAATGGCAGCAATAATAACTGGCCAAAAGTGCCTTGAGACCGTGCTTGCATGGTGGAAAGTGCTATTGTGTACCGTCACGGCAAACGGAGGTAGTTGTCTCCCAGAGAAAAAGTTGAGATTTTGTTACCAGCTAAAGGAGCTTTTTAAATGCCTCAATAGGACACCTTTGTAGTCAAGATTGGACACAGGTTTCAGATTTTACGAAGAAGAATGATTGTAAAACTTGTTTATTTTCTTTGTTTTTCCATGCCTAATTCCATCAATATCTCAAAATGTATTCTACCGACAACTGCATCCTTTTGCCTTGACAGTACCCAATAATAAAAACTGTCTATTATAATGTTCAATTGTTCTTATTCTTACTCTCATTAACAAGGAGCCTATAGGGTAAAGTCGCCTATTTTCGGTCAGCGCCTATTTTCGGTCACTTCGCCCAAATCGTGTAATGAATATGACCTCGTCGTTATAAACTGACAACTAAAAAGCCCCCGCACAGTTAATGCCGGTATTACTTTTAAAATGGCGACGACCGATGCAATTACACGAATTTGCCAAGTGACCGAAAATAGGCGCTGACCGAAAATAGGCGACTTTACCCTATATGTTTCCTTTCCTGATACTTAAGTTGCATTTCAAAGGATGACCGGTATCAGACTGCGCCTGGTAAAAAAAGAATTTTTTGTATGCAAAAATAACAAGTTTTTGGCCTCCATAAAGGGGAAAGAGCCTGTTTTATGTTCTTGGCCAACTTTTTTTTGCAAATTTAAATGTTTTTAAAAAAATTACGATTTTTAATATTTTTTAAATAGTTCAAAATGTTGAAATACATGAACATTTGTATTCAAATTTTGAATTCTCTGCCCACGAATAATAGACCTACCTATCGACCATACTTGACAGGTCCAACCACACGTAGTACTGGGTCAGGATCTGTTGATGATTGTCTGATGTAAAAAAATATCTTCATAATGTACAACATCAATGGCGCCAAATTTGATTTGATATTCTGTTTATGTGTGTTTACTGAATGTATGGTTCAATTTACCATGGAAGGGATTATGTAACTCCCTCCCATGTATGACACCTATTTAGGAATCGTACAAGCCATAGAATTTATGTGGCGATCATTTCAATCAAGGTTCAGGTCTCTAAAGCATGATCCAGTTGACATAGTAATAATCAGATCACATGCAACACCTGCAGGGCAAATACCATTGAGTATTTATTTTAGGGCATTCTCAGTAATCTATGTATACATGTATATTGGTACAACTCATCAAATCCCTAGGGATTGTATGTCATAAGTTTTAATGATAATTATTATGTACGAGGGTCATTCAATAAGTTCTACCTCCTACCTCATAACTTTGTTATTATATAAGCCAGCCTTATGAAATATTACACAATTATAGCGTGGAATCTCAGCTACAAATTCATAGTAAATTGATTTGAGTAATGGTTGTACTTTTCTGTAGATGCAGTGAAAGCCAAACCTCCATTTAGTGTGACGGAAACGGATGTAAATACACCAAAATATCGCCGAAGTGCTATTAATTTGGCCTATGTTAAGAGATCAAACGTAGCTATCGGCCAATTATAACAGTTCTAAATGTAAGATATCTCTTAAACAGACTATAAATAATAAAAGTGACTGATTTCTTAGAAGAGAATATGCCCTTTGATTATCCAGAACCAGATCAGGACAACCATTAATTTAACTCCTCCCCTAGAGAACCCTGCAAAAGAAGAACTAATAGATCTTCAATATACAGGACTGAAGGAGGGATTGCAAGTCTCTCGAAGAGATAGTTTTCTATAATTTCCTACCTGATTATCTATTCTGAAGGTTGTACATAAGGAAAACTCAAAAAGTGACTATTATGTTAAGGATTTCACATACGAGGCATCACTGTGGCTTAACTTGTAACGCTGAAAATTCGACCGATTAGCAGTATTCCAGTATGCAAAGGCATATCAATACATTCGAGTTGATATTGCACTATTTGAAAGCCTACAGGCGTTAATATTGCTTACAATCTCATGTATACATGACAATACTGTAATATATTCAGATATGTGTTATTGATTTCCATTTAAAATATTTAAATCATGCTTTTATATCTAACCATACACTACGGAAAACCCGCCGAAAAACATGTATTTATTTTTAAGGTAATTTTCCGTTTCCGTTGTCCAAAATCTCTCTCTGGCTTTGACCGCATCGTAACAAAAGTGAAACAGGTATCAATTATGATTTACCACAAATGTGTAGCTGTGATTTAGAGCTATAATTATGAAAAATGTCATGAGGCTGACATTCCTATTAGCGATGTTATGAGTGAGGAGGTAGAACTTATTGAATGACCCTCGTACATTCAAGTATTTGTGTTCTATTTCTAACTTTAATTATTCTGACAGATTTTGACTTTTCTTGACTGAATGTATGTTTTTATTTTAAAATTCAGTTGTACATGTACCGCTGCCATTTTTTACAAAGTATGAAGTATTGATTGTATTTTCAATTTTCTCCAGAGTAGGCCACTGGAGTGTCTATAAATAATCAGGAAAATTGTTTTACTGTAGTATATTCACCGAGATCCAGATTGAGAATTGTTTGCATGGATTTAGTAAAAGTGTCTTTTTGGGTGTGACTCGAGGAACGAGTGAACTAATGAGTGGGCAACTGTTTGCAGGGATAAAAGGGTCAATAGACAGGCACATATTGGCACACAATGTGAGGGGTGTATGTTAGCAAGAGATTGGCAGACGATGGTGGACACGAACGGCCGTAAATTTTGAATTTTGGTTGGTTTCAATGTAACAATGGATTTTGATTATATGACCCCCAAAAATTCATTACACGTTGGAACAAAATTATTTCATCCTAAAACCGCTGGAGTTTATGATACAGTGTCAGTATCATTTTTTGAATTTAATCCGTTGTTAAGCGTTCGTCCCATTCACTTGATCACGTAACCTTGTTCGCATATTTTAACCTGAATATTCGTCCGGCATCGGCTGAGATTGGGTCACACACCTTTAAAATGATCCAAATTGATCTTCTTTGTAAATCGAGATTGGTTACAGCATTTGCCAGTATCAGTAATGGAGGCTTTCATATAAAAGAATGAGCTTCGATCGACAGAACTATTTTAAACATGTGAATTGCAGTTTCGGTGGAGGCTTAAGAATTTAGGAGGGGTGGCAGGGACGATTTAGGGGGGGAGATGGGGGTGTCACATTCATATTTAATACACATGCTCTATGGGAGATTTGGCACATTTTAGGGGGGGGGGGGGGGAGTCGTGATAAAATGGTGTATTAACAATGGTGATCCATCTGATGGATGAAATTATACATAGATTGAGCCTCATAATGTAATTTAATCTATATTGAGATATAATATGTCATTTTAATAAAGAATTCTATTTTATGTATAACAATTTGTATATAATATTTTATTTAGTAAGGAAATTTATGTATAATCTAGGTAATTGATACAGAATATTATAAAGTGAATATTATTTTAATACATGAGGTCAATAAAGATATGTATTTCAAATTTAAATGATCCCGATTCTAATATTTACTCATTTGTTTACAGAATTTGTGTATGAGTGTATTAAAGATTGCATATCAATTAAAAAATTTGGATTTCAAACTTGTACCGATTGCAAGTAGTTAAATCTTTATTGATGGTCCTAAGGCGGCCGCTGAGACCGCCCCTTAACCCTAACCACCCAGTGCCACAAGTCTGTCTGTGTAAGCTGGCGTGGCACTTTTTCGATGAAATAATGGCCCCAGGCTACATAGTTGGCCGAGTATAAACAGCCAAGTATGGTTGACCCCCCGTGGCGCACTAGTAGGGCGTTCATCTCTCAACCGAGCGGTCCTGGGTTCAAGCCCCGGGGGTGTGGCAACTCTTTTTGTCGTTGAAACAAATTCCCTTGGAAAATGTGGGTAGGAGGTAAGAGTTAACAGAATTGTTCTTCTTATTTTCTTATTTTTTCAAATTTGTCTATGTATGGTTTCATTAATTGTATATCGCCAGTCCCAATCCATCTTTAGTCTAATATCTATCTCGAGACACTGGGAGTTAGTCATTTACTATTTGCATCACATAAATGCATACGCCTACTATATTATATTCACAGACTTGAGCAGATTTATTATTTAATTGCCACTTTTTCCTGAAAACATAATTTTGGGGAAATGTGATTGTTTTGGAAGAAGGAAACATGATTTTGAAAAGGGAAAACTTTCTATGGGTAGCCAAGCGTCTTTCCTTTTCATAAACGTTTCAGTTTCTCAAAACGTTCGATTGTGTGTGGAGTTATGCAAACAAACGTGATCTAAATTTAGGGGGGGGGGGGGGTGTATTTACTTTTTTGAACCCTTCATATGCGAGTACCCACCACACTCCCAAATGTGACAGGTCAAAACCAAGTATATTTTAGCATCGGCTGGCATTTAGTTTTGAGCCAATATTGGTGTCCACCACTGTATTATTCAATTGCGCTTTGTTTTTCATTTTGCGAGATTTTCCCCATGGGTTCCCGTACTTTTTCATCAAATGAATAAACCAGAAGTTACGTAATTAGTCGTCAACTCAGAAAGTTAAAATGTTAAAGGTGGATGTTTCGATCACTTAACCTTTTTTTCATCCAAATACCTAGATATCAGACAAAAAAAACCATATTTTTCTCATTATGTCTGAAAATCTTTTGGCGCAAGATGTTTCATTTAGAAGTTCAATAGGCCAAAATGCAGTGAATTACTGCCAAAGGTGGTTAACCACCAGTTTATGTACTACTACTACCCCAATCATGTGAAGGCGAATTTCATGTCACCCGGCCAGCGTGCTTCTTTAAGAACCATTGGAGTTTATGCAACATAAACTTTGGATTTAAATCATAGTTTTGTACTATGAGGTTAATCGTTAATTTGACGTGCTTTGGATTTCAAAAACCCGTTCTTATTAAAGTGTTCATCAATGTCATGTACAAAACTTTAACAAAAATATCCGGGGGGGGGGGGGCACTCAACTCAGTGGCGTGCGCAGGATATTGTGAGTGGGGGGGGGGGCACCTGGCCATAAATTAAATTCCCCCGACTATTTTAGTAAAGAACTGCGCGCGTAGCGCGCGATTTTTTTTCTTCAATTTACCACTTTTTTTGCACGATTGAGCTACATTTTGGCTCTAAACAAGCTTGTACCAAAGAATATTGCATTTTGGGACGACATATGCGCGCTACGCGCGCATCGCGAACATTTTTCATCTGTGTTTTTGACTATCATAATTCCATGATGCCACTGACCTAGCCTCCTTCTCAATTCCCCCGACTGGCCTAAGTTTCCCCCGACTGACTCAATAGTGGGGGGGCCGCGGCCCCCCCGGCCCCCCCCCCCCCCCCCCCTTTGCGCACGCCACTGACTCAACTTCTTTTTGTGTAGGGGTGTGCCGCACAGGATCTCAAAAAGGGGGGATACAGAACTGAACTGAGCGGATTATATGATGAAAAATAGGGTCTTAGGAACTGATTTTTTTCTTCAAAAAAGTAGGTCTTGAGAACTGGCCTTTAGTTCAATTTTGATTAGCAAGAACGCCAATTTTTGGGGGGTTTTAGAACGCAAATTGTTTGAAGAATTGGGGCTTTGGAACGCAAAATTTCGCGTTTTTTGAATTTTTCATTAAAATGGGGGTCTTAAGAACTGATGCAGGCTCAAAAGGGGGGTCATAAGAACTAGCAGCAGAGGGTGAAAAAAGGGGGTCTTCAGCGCGGCACATACGGCCTTTTCCAATGTCAGTGCCCCCCCGGGATAAATATCTCTTAATGATTGAATTTAAAAGGGGACATGCCACCTGTTAGGGAGCAGTTCCATTTGTACGCGATAAAAATTGCGAGAATGTTCCGGGCCCCGATGAGTTTTTTATCAGGCCCCGATGAGATTTTTATCGCGTACAGTTGCGAGTAGCAAAGGATTATTTATCGAGTAGCGTATTACCGCTTGTTTAAATATAACGAACGATAAGTGGTCGGTATGTAAATAGAGCTTCGGGTTATTTATTCTAGTTGTAAGGTACAAATTCAGCATTTCATGTTTTTAGAGATAATGTTATTGATTATGTATGGATGTTTAACGTAAATTGTATTATCCTCGTCTATTTGCTAAACATACCCCAGGGTATGGCAGAGGCCTCGTATCGGGCCCCGATGTCTATTTTATCGGGGCCTGATGACTATTTTATCGCGTATCAACTTGAAAAACATCGGGTCCAAAACATATCAGGCCCCAATACAGTCGCGATAAATTTATAAATGGAACTGCTCCCTTAGTAAGTCAATAGTTCAGTATTTATAATGATCAAGTTGTATTTAAGCCAAACTACAGCGTGTCCCAAAAAACTGGGTCCAAAACTTTCAGAGCTTATAACTTAAAATATGGGAAACATAGATGCTTCATGTTTAGGAATATAAAAGTAAATATATCTGACATTATTTGGTGAAATTATAAGACCAATGGAATATAAGGTTTGAGAAATACAAAGCTTTGCATACAGCGTGGTCAGAACCCGTTTTTCCGATTTTGCCCATAAACCGTCCATGCGTTGCATTTGCGCATCGTATTGCCGTCATCAAAGTTTTGCCTTTGACTTGATAACAATCACTTACTCAGGGAAATCTTCGTCATAAGGGAGATAAAAAGTGTAAATACCTATGATTTTTGTTAGAAAAATCAATAAATAACCTTCGGAGACACTGCCATCTTTGAAGCAGTTCTTCGAAATTTGAAACCAGCCGTTAAGTCAATCATCTCATCAAAGGAATTAGAGGCAGGGCTGGAACGTCAGATTTTTTTCAACCAGCCAGTTGGGATCGGGCAGGTAACTCACAAAATACCTGCCCGACAGAAATTCCACCAGCCAGTGTAACTCTCACACTTGCACCGTGAGTTTGAAATGGTTTACCCGCCAGTCGGTTGCCGGGGTAGGGTACTTTTCCCGACACAAAATTTACCCGCTATGGGCAGGTGGGCGGGTGCTATTTCCATGCATGGTATCAGGGTAACAGCAACAGTTGCTCTGTTTTTGTATATATTCAACAAGGTTACTGCAATGGGTATTTATAATGCTGAATATTGATCTAAAATACCTATAATTTAACCCTTTTCTACTATAACAAAGATATTTCGGAGAATAAACACCATGCACATGATGTAGGGAAAACTTGCACACAGCGCAAATGCAAGGCATAAGGTGGTTTATTGCTAAATTGGAAAAAAACGGGTTCTAACCACGCACTGTTGAAAGCTTTGTATTTCAGATTGTTGCCATTTGATTGGTCTCACATTTTACCCAATTAAGGTCAGGTTATAGGCCTATGTCTCTTAATATCCTCAAATATGAAGCAGCTACGTTTTCAAATTTTAAAGTTACAAGCTCTGCAGTTTTTGGACCCAGTTTTTTGGGACACGCTGTATAGAAAGTATCCCCGGGACGCTATCACCAGATCATGGTGTTGTAAATGTCATACCTGTGAATTTTCAAAGAATGGAGGAGGGCCCCTGTTGAAATTCACCATTTGGCTGTAACTGATGCTCAACAATACCAGCCCGTGTCAGAAACCCGCGGACCGGGGGTGGGGGTTGCCCGATATTATAGTATAAACCAAAAGAAATTATCATCATTTCCTCTGAAATGCACCCGTATCAGTTATGCGTGAACAGATTGGCGCGAGTAATCATATCACCGTGAGAGATAACGCGTCAAACGCGTCGTACACAATTTAAAACTACGCAGCGACTTGCGCGGTTGTGCATTCCATGACAACGTAAATACCTGTGATGTTTGGGAGCTGGGGAAAGTTTGGAGTTGGTGATGATTTCCGGTGATGATTCCCGTCTTTTCTCTGATGGGTAAATCTACTAAATTTGTCTTAAATAGGCCTGATTGTTTGCTTGATAGAGGAGGCGGTGCCGAGTTATGAGTAGCTATGAGAAAGGTTTCCATTCAGAATATCTTGTGCCTGTTTCTTTTGTCGACCACTGGTGTTTTAGGTAAGTGAATTATTGAATTGGTATTGTAAGACGAGTGTTTGCGGTAGGCCTATAATAGGATTCACTGCAAAAGCTACAGAACACATCAGACGTTTTTAGAACACAGAACACAGAACACATTCCGACGTGTTCTACACACGTTCAGGATGTGTCGGAAGCGACCAAATGTAACAGATATATAGAACATAGATGTTCTAATGTGTTCTGTAGATGTTCTAGATTTGTTGACGCATCACCATGTGTTCAAGGGCCATTTCAAGAACACATCTGTATATTCGGACAGGAATATGTTCAAAATCTTTTACAATTTTTGAACACGTCCAGACGCGTTCTTGACATGTTTTTGACGTGTTCTCTTCGCGTCGATGTGTTCTGTAATGTAGTTTTTGAGTGTAGGTATTGGTCAAAAATGGTCTTAAGATATTTAATTTTGATATTTAATTAATAACATTGATGTATAAGTCATGTTCGAATAAAAAAGAATACAGACAAATATTGAAAGTCAAATTATTTGTCAATTGACGATTAATTAGTCCCTTAATTAGCTTTTTGCTTTAAAACATATCAAATCTCACTGTCAACATTTATGAGCCTTGCCCTTGGATTGGTCAGAACTTAGACAATTATTTTCTGAGCATGATTCATCAAAAACCGTGATTCCCTAACTTAAAATGAAGACTCCAAAGGCAAAAAACAAACTACTTAATTTTGCGATCTATTTAATTTCGCGAAAATATTACAGGCTCAAAGTCGCAAAAATAAATACCACAAATTTTGCAATTTATGCTTTATGATAAGTGGTTATGATTTTGACTTGATTAGATTAAGTAACCGCTTAACTGAATATGCAAAAGTAGTTTTCAATCCACAAAAAATAAACAATTGCAAAAAGAGCAATTTGGCCTGATTTGGCAATATGTTTCCAGATTCGGAAACATATTACAGATTGCCAGATTTGGACATTTGCCCATAATAGGCCTATAGGACCATAGTTAGTAAAGTTGTATAGGGGAAGGTGGGGTAATGGCGGACGCGGGGTAATCGCGGACAGGGCTGTATCTAAAGGCAGGTGAACGAAGGTGGTATTTTGCCACCCTATGATGTTAGGTGCCTCTCCATTGAAATCACACAAAACCTAAATGGGATGGTTGTCTCGCAAATTCTCGCGAGAATTACAAAAATCACTTTTTGGGCAAGTTGATATTTTGGTGCATTACTTTCTCTTTGAAACTGGTATTTCTTCATCAAGGAAAACAAAGTCTTATTATTTTTTATTTAATGTATGATACCTTCTGATAAAAAAGAAATGAATTCGGAGTCACAATGATGAGCATAATAATAAGAGAGGATGTGCCCATACATTGTACATGGATTGGGGTAATCCCGGACATGTACCGTTTCCATGGTAACCAATATGGGCGTGGTCAATTTAACATCATAAATCGGTAATAGTTGTTGACCATATAAATATGTGACATTGTTCTTTGATTTCTGCTACACTTTTAAAAAGGGTATTTTTTAACTCCCATTGAAATACTGTATTCCAATCAAAAGAGGGCTGCCATTGAAAAATACGGTCCGGGATTACCCCCAGAGTGTGGGGTAATGCCGGACGACGCCATTTTTTTTATTGCGTCGTAGCTTCGAATTTCAAAATGATGAGTTGATAAAAACTTGATAAAAGGTAGAACCATCACAGTGCTTTGTGTTTACATGATTTTTATTATTATATGACGTATTATATGTGTGTTATACCTCTCTGACAAAATGTGTCCGCCATTACCCCACCTTCCCCTACCCAATCTGATCTTCTGTAAATCATTGGTCGTCCAAATGTTTTTTCCAACAATAAATATACAGAATTAACCAGCACGCTTTTAAGCTTAAAAGCTCAGTGTCTTCTGTGACATAACTATTATATACCGTATTATGATCCAACACAAAAAACGAAGACTTTTTAGACATTTGTGATTGTCACCAGACGCAAGTACAAAGTTACGGTTGTTTCTCCGACAACATTGTGACTTTGTGAAAACTTTGTGAAAACAAGTGAATATGTTTGCCAGAGGTTGATGAAAGCACGACAGTTGATGAGTAGGCCCAAAATAGTGTATGTTGTGTTGTCTATGATGCATGATGTCTGGACTTCGTAGAAGTAGAAGAAGTAAGAAGAAGAAGAACAGGCAAACTCTCATCATGACTCATCAGCCATCCCGGAGATTCATGATCTTTTATTAGACAAAGTTCGACTGGCGTGACTGGTGCATCAGTTATCCTCAACACTGCAAAAAAGGAGATGATGATGGGGATGATGATACATGTACTTTTTCAAACATCTATAACTAGTGCATCGAGCGACTCATGTCAGATGTAAACAATTCAAGAAAAACGCTTACTCAAGCATAATGAAATGAAGATAATCTTTTAACCATCATTGGATGGAGAGGAATTTACAGTTTAACATGTTTAAGAAACTCTCAATTGGTGCAGTGATGGTGAAGATGTTGAACAAGTTATACAAGTTGGGAAAATGCCCCCTGCCCCCTCAAGTTACGTCCCCATGACCTGTGAATGACAGCATTCTGACAAGAAGTCTTGAAGATAGGAAATTATCAAGTCACTTTTATTGATACTGCTGTCTCCATTGTAACAGCCTTTGTTTAGGAATGAATCATACCCTAAACAGATGAAATATGAATAATGTCTGCGGATATGTGGATCTGAAGAAATGTTGAACATGTTTAAAGCCACCCGAAAGGAGAAAAAGAACAACAAATTATCCTGAAGGTGTAAAGAAAAAGCTGCTATAATAGTAATACAAGTTACAACCAAATAGGTTCATAAGGATCATTAATTAGAATCTGGTATAATTGAAGGTTAATTCAACTGATCCAGTGTAAGGTTCTTACCCTTCCTGCCCCCTTTGTTTTCGTCTTCTTTCCTCTTTTCTTTTCTTTCCTTTCCCTCTTCCTCCCCCTCTTCCCATAAGTTTCCTTGTTCTCTTCCTCCCCTTCTTTACCTTCCCTTCCTTCCCCTTTCTCCTTCCCTTCACGTTGCATTTTTAGCTCGGTAGTGTGAGTTGGCCTTCTCCCTCAAAGCCGTCAGGAGCACTAAATCTGCCCCCATATCCCCAGGGGATCACGCTTCTGCCTAAAAACGGGGTCAATTTCGTTGCCACGTTTATAACCTCGTTGTTTTAAGAGTGTATAACTATTTTCTGGTATGGAAGGTTCATTCTACTGATCCAGTGTATAAGGTACTCACGTTCACGTTTCGGATACGTCTGTATCTTTTGTCAACACATTTGGTAGTGGCGATCTTGACGACTCCCAGCGGGCACTCAACCATATTTCAACGTTGAATCAACGTTGAAATATGATTGCGTTGTTGAACAACATGATTTCAACATCTTTTCAACTACATTTTGTGCTTTGTTGAATAAACGTTGAATATTGACGTTGATTCAACGTTGTTGAATAGACTTGTAAAAATCATGTTTCCAAAAACCAGTCTGGAGCTAATTTGCATATTTTACTTGGACTTATATTAGCCGAGTAAATTACGCAAATCGCTCATTAGCATAACTGCAATGGTACAAAAATTAGCACTGGTGCTCGTTTGTACCATCCCAATTATGCTAATGAGTTATTTTGCAGCTTTTATTCATTTAGACCTATTATTTTATTTGAATTAAGCCGATGCATTAATTTAACACTATGGAATGTATATTGATATACACTTGTATATGCATATTTTCGCACTATTTTTAAGATAGGTGATTGCTCACTAAATAAATGCATACACATTGTGCAAGAACATAAACATCCATGAGTCAATGCCCTTGCAGCCCCCAGCCCCCACCCCTTCCCTTGGTTGCCAAGCGATATAAAAGCTTCAGGGTACTGCACCACGGTAGAATTCCTCCTACAATTTTTTTTAATATTCACTGTGAACAAAGTTTGAACGATTATAAGAACGAATCTCGAATAAAAAATGGGGGCCACCAGCTTACTTTTTGAGCTACAGCCATTTCAAAACACGTGTTTTTAGCCATTTTTGACTACTATTTAGTACACAATCCTAAGGAAATCGAATTTTTAGGTCGAACATTTCTGTATTTAAAAAAAAAACCGCTCCGCCAAAAATAGGGTCACCAGCTTATATTTTGAGATAATTCCATAAAAAGGCCGATATTTTGGGGTCAACAATGTTGGAAAAGGAGAAGCGCGTTGTTGTAAGGCGTAGAACGCACAGTAAAACAACGCGGCACGAGCGCAAAACTGGTCAGAGTCGCGTACTCGCGTTATAACAGACGCACTGTCACTGTGTCTTTACGCTAGCGCCTCGACTTTTAAAGGATCGGGCAAACGGGCACTGCCGAAAATTGGAGGTCTGTGTGTGTGGGGGGGGGGGGGGGGGGGGCTGTGGGCCCCAAGTCAAGAAATGTTCGCGTAGTAAATCCCGACTTTAATGCCATGGTCCCTTACACAGGAACACAATTGATAAAAACTTGATCAGCTTGTATAGCAATCTTTAATGTATTCTTAAAAGCTAATGCAAAGCGTATGACACTGACCTTTAGGAAAACTTATGCGCAGTGGCGGTACTACAGGGGCAAGGGGAATCCCCCCAAACACACACACCCCACACACAAAGATTGCTCCCCCAATTCAATTTAGTTAAAATTAGAAGAAGAAAAATAGACAATTACGATCACTGGTTCGGTCAGTTCTAGTGGTTTTTCTTGATAGGCCTACTATGTAGATGGTTGTTAAGACTTCTTTTCGTGTGGACAATATCGGATCATCTTTTTGATGTGGGGTGGGGTGGGGTGGGGTGGGGTGAATTTATAATAAGCATGTTACAGCTTCAACTATGTTTGATTCTGTGCCTTTTCAATTAATTTCACAAATCTTATTAAGGCGTAACAACAGCGCGGTAAGAATTATCGTAACTATAGGGTCTTCAGCAGTGTTCAGGGGGGGGGGGGGGGAGCATGAGTGGGTCAGCAGGCCTGTAATCAGCGGCGGGCACAAAATACATAATAATAGAGTTGGTCTTTTTGGGGGTGGTAGGTCGAGGGGCGAGCCTTCTAGCAGGGACCCCTCTAGTTCCGCCCTCCTAGTATTTAAGAACTTTATGCTCTTTGGCCTTCGGTGAAAGGGCATATCCAGCGCAAATAGACCTAAAACTATTCCGTATTCCGTGGCCTAGATGGTATTAAAATTCCTAAAATTAAATTACAGCAACGATGTGACTTACGTTTCACAAGTTATTGCTAGAATTGTAGCTAATCTTTGGAACGCCTTACCCATTCATGTTAGATCATGCACATCCATGGCACAGTTCCAGACGTCTTTAAAAACTCATTTGACAAAGGATGCTTTTGATTAAAAATGTGTTTTTTGTTATAAATATATATTTCTTTACATTTCAAATGGTATTTACATGTATTTGTAGTTTAATTTTTTGTGTAAGTTTAAATTATGATATTATTATTGACATCATTATTATACTAGTCTATTAAGTTGTAAGTTAAATAATTGTAGATTAAGTTGTACATGAAAATGTATGTTGTAATGTGTGATATTTTATGTAACGCCTCGAGCACCATTTTGGTTGATTAGTGCGCATTATAAATCAACATTATTATTAATTATTATCAATCCAACCGGTCATGCGGTGTTTCGCGTGAGCATCTTGATTCTTGACAACATCAGCTCTTTCAGGCAGCGGTGACAACCTTGCATGCATCAGTTGTGTCGTCATCCAACCGATATTCACGACGCGGTTACCTAAGCACTCTGGCCATACAGGTTGGGGGTTCGGAGTTTTCACCGAGTATGGGTCTTTAACTGTGAAATCATATCGCAAACTACTGCAAACAAACTGACCACTCTTTCTCCTCGGCTTCATTTTGAGTTTTCGCGGCATATGAACAAAATAGAAACGAGCGGGAAGATGCGCGTATAGCGCTTTTTGTCGATTGACGCGCATTTGGAATATTTTGAATTTTGTCAAAATGCGCTTGCGACGCAACGCCAGTAATTCACGCTCGCGCCTTTATTTGACGCTACGCTCGCATTTTCGAGTCAAAAAATCAGCTGGCACAGTGCCAGCCATAGACCATTTCCAATCCGAAAATATACGATCGGTTCCGAATGTTTCCGATTAGCCGAGTGTTTGACACTCGGTTCCATGACCTGTCAGCTCCTGACAGGTCATGGCCATGTGCCGGAGAAAAACAACGTGTTTTTCACCCGTCTGCCCTTGTGGTAGATTGCGCCGGTGTTGGTGATAGATTGTATCCCTCACAAAGTTGATGTTGCGGCATTTCAGTTACAAAAACGAGTGAGATGAAAGAGATTTGGGGTAATATTTTCACTTTTTACCGTCTGCTCGATACATTTGGAATTTGTCCGTCAGCGCCTTTGTTGACAAAAAAACCAAAATAGTCTCGTTCCACGTTTTACTTCTCATGTGTGCACGCGTGTATGCGAACACAGTAAATCAATGAGGCGGACAACCAACTAGGACAATGCTGTGAATGCGATCAACTGTTGCGAAGAACGCGCAACGCACCTACTCCACGTGACCTGTTTTTCCGAAGATTTCCGATCTCAATTTGAAATGGTCTATAGACCATTTCAAATTGAGATCGGAAATCTTCGGAAAAACAGGTCACATGGAGTAGGTGCGTTGCGCGTTCTTCGCAACAGTTGATCGCATTCACAGCATTGCCCTAGTTGACTGTCCGCCTATGTTTACATACACGCGTGCACACATGAGAAGTAAAACGTGGAACGAGACTATTTTGTTTTTTTATCAACAAAGGCGCTGACGGACAAATTCCAAATGTATCGAGCAGACGGTAAAAAGTGAAAATATTACCTCAAACTCTTTCATCTCACTCGTTTTTGTAACTGAAATGCCGCAACATCAACTTTGTGAGGGATACAATCTATCACCAACACCAGCTCAATCTACCACACGGGCAGACGGGTGAAAAACACGTTGTTTTTCTCCGGCACATGGCCATGACCTGTCAGGACCTGACAGGTCATGGAACCGAGTGTCAAACACTCGGCTATCGGAAACATTCGGAACCGATCGTATATTTTCGGATTTGAAATGGTCTATAGACTAATTACTTAGAGACTGCTCATTCCGCATTCCAACACACACAGCGCACTGAAGCCGCGTGTTCCCTGACGACAGTCAATCTCCCATGACGACAGTCAATCACCCATGACGACGGTCAATTCTTCTGGCGCAGCTTATGCGTTGAGTGCGTATGATTAGCACGCAGACACACCCGCGTCCGTGGCGCAATTAACGGGAGCGCAAACTGGTGCGTGCTTCAGAACAACGTTGGCGTTATTCGTGAAACGCTTGCGTTTGTTTCGTCGCTACCGTGGTGCAGTACAGAGGCTGCTCACGACGCTTAAAAATTGAAGCCAAAGAACAAAAAGTCGAACCATGACAACAACAAATACGCACTTCCCGAAAAACGTCGCTCTACGCGCGTGGTTAAGTGCGCCACCTTTTCTTGTAGCGTCCCTGCGTGTTGATCTGAAACAAACGCACCCCTTTCATGAATTTCATATACTCGCTGGATAAGTCTCGATTTCGTAAGTTTTAATAGGCCGGCCACGTTTGTGTTTTGGGTTATAAATTAGTTTCTATCTGAAAATAACGATCTACCGTATTCTATATTCCCCGAGGAGGCACTGTATAAAGTTAAATTATCTGTGTAAATTGACTGTCAGAAATAACCCTTAACGCGGATTCTTAAAGAAGAATGATTGGGATGATTGGTTGCGTGATTGCCGCTGATTAAAGACGATTATTGGAGACAATTTATATAATATAATCAATCATTCGGAATCATTTTAATTAACCTCGTTTCCAAGTTTGTAAGCGCTATCGCGACCTTTATGGTCACGCCAGCATGTAACGGACTTGATCCCCAAATCCTAATTTTACTACACTCCCTTTTAAACGCGGAGTTAGGTTAAGAAAAACAACCTTATTCTCTGAAATTATTGGTTTTGATACCCTAAAAGTAGGGCAAAAAAACACCTTATGGCGACGGGAAAAAACATGTTATACGGCCATGACCGACCCACTTATTTCTTTAAAAATTTGGAAACAAATTTGAATTTTTTGAAAATGGTTGAAAGCTGGCACTGACGGAAAATACGCCCCCCCCCCTCCCCCTCACTCTAAATTTGGAAACAAATTGGAACATTTTGAAATGGTTGACAATTCTGCCACTGTCGGAACCCCCTCCCCCTCCCAGTTTCTTACTCGGTGGCAACCCCCTCCTCAGGTTGCTCAGTGCTCACTCGACGGCAAACCCCTCAAGTTTCTCACTCGGAGGGAATTTTTTTTATTTTGGTAAAAAACCCACCCCAAACAATCAAAAACGCACTGCCTGATGAGGTCCATTAGCCGGTATCCGTGTTTTCGATCACGCGGAAGATTACAACATTGTACACGACCGCCCCCCTCCCCGAGATTCTATGATATGAAATGCAGATTCATTATACTAGCGCCAAAAAATCTTTTATTTTTCAATCATTTCAATGACCTGTGTCTACCCTATACTCTGACAGCGGGGCTTTCCGTTTTCCTTCTTTTGTGTATTTTTTTCCTTTTCTCCTTTTCTTTTCCTTTCCTTTGCATTCTCGATTTTGTCCATCAAATTTTTGATAGGGTGAGCACTCTTCCCACACTGACTCCTCTGGCTACATCACTGGTTAAAACGCTGTTTAAAAGTTGTTCAACACTTTAACAAAACTGTATTAAAACAACTTCAGTTCATTTCAGTTCACCCCGTTAATAACAACCTGGTTGTTCAAACTGATCGTTGAAATTTTGAAAGAAATCTATTTAAACAGACTTGTATTTATTTAAACATTTGTTTAATAACTCAGTTTAAAATAACCAAGTGACTGAACAATGGTTGTTTAAAAACTTTGAACCGTTTTAAGCAACCTAATGGGAGAGAACATCATACGTTCCTTGTCCGGCAATGTCCGCAACCATGTTTGTTTACGGTCCGATGCTTCTATTAAAACTCGTGCCAAATAAGATGGGACAAATTTAAAATAGTGTACAGGCCAATTGATGTTTTCTCAAGCAACCACCATGCGCTTCTGTCACGTACGCGTTGATGTGTGCGTGCTGATTAACTCAGGCTCAACGCACAAGCTGCGCCGGAACCAAGACAAACTACGCAAGTATTGACGCGTTGTCATGACGATATTGTCCGCTGTCATGACGATATTGTCCGCTGTCGGCTTCAGCGCGCTGTGTGTATTGGAATGCGCAATGAGCAGTCTCTAAGTAATTAGTCTTGCAGTACCCATATGACGTTGAATCAACGTTGAAATCTATGGTTGGTACAAACTTTCAAATCCAACTGTTAATTCAACGATTTTTCAACGTTGATAATCAACGTTGATACAACGTTGTTACAACGTCATTTGCCCGTTGGTAGTCTTAATCTTGGTGTGGTGAATAATTAATGCGATGAATTCAACTGATGGTTACCTTGATTGGATGCAGCAGAATTTTTGAAAATGCTTGTTAATTAACACTTTCCACGCGGCTTTTGTAAGTCCATGGTTTTACCATATGAAGAGCTTTGTTGCAAAAGGGCCACCAGACCACTTCAACATGTTACTCATTTTGCATTATTGAATTGGCATTGACAAGTCCATGGAATTAATCAAATTATTGTAGGGCTGTGTTCATTAAACTGTTTCTATATGACTTGGATTAGTGCATCCATACTCGCCAATTGAGGCACCAACAATACAAGCCACATTCCACTAAATGAATAGCCATCCATTCAATAATGCAAAATGAGTAACAGGTAGAAATGGATGTAGGACCTTTTGCAACACAGCTCTTCATATATACAAAACAGATTTGTCAGAAACCTTTCCCAACTTTCAAAGTCTATCTCAAGAACCAATACCAGGCATGTTTGTATTTATTTTAATGTATTCTCATGGCGATTCCTAATATAGTGACGAAATACAATAATTTTGACATATTGGAAACTTTTTTTGTGAAATTTTGGAATGTCGGCTGCAGACGCCTGCCGCATGGAAAGTGTTAAGACAACGAAAACCGAGCTACCCCTGGCTATAGCTAAATCGATCTTAGAGCTGTGTTGTGACCACACCTAATATAATGTGTCGGACTGTGCCACGACGCTGGTGGACAATCAGGAACATCCTAAAACCAAGGTATCGTTGGTCATCATCCTACGAGCTCCAGTCAGACTACATATATTTTCACCATTTAATTGCATGCCTTTCTTTCGATAACGGAGCCATACTCAGCGACTGTTATTGCGCCTATATACACAATGACGATCGTCATCGGGAAAGTGCAAAGAGGCTTGTGAGCTGATGAGATGTAGACTGAACAACTGCAACTGTTGGCCGTGTGAAAAACCTTATCACTGCTATTATTCATTGGATATAATATTATGTTTTCTGTTTGTCTTTTTTTAAAAACAGGGTCGTATTCCAACGAAATGCCTGTTGAAATGACCATATCCAGTGAAAATGATTCAAAGCCAATAAGCAATACGTCGTCAGAGTTTCTTGAAGCCCAGCACCATGACCAGAACGCAGACCTACCAGTTGCTACACATACAGAATCAAAATGGAAAAACAGACACAAACGTCAGGATCGAGATAACGATCAAGAGTCAAATGCGAATTATGAATCGTTAGGGAATGAAATTGATATTGAATCCGTTCCCTCACAAGACGACGACTTTGAATTGTTATCAAATGAAGACGCAGACGCGAGTTATTTTACAGCCGAAATCTCGTCACCCATCACATCTGTGCGTGATGTGTTTCACAATGTAACCCCATCTGTGTCACACATTGAGACAACAGATTGGAATCGACAAGGTGCACAATCGATGCATAGTCGTCATAAGAATAGGTTTTTGTCATTGTTACACAAGCTTCCTGACGAAGATGGATTACACCTCGACGTCACTTCCGGAGACGAAGACGCTGATCACCTGCTTATTATGGCAGAAGATATGTTTCAAATGAAACCAAAAGTCATTCAAGATTTCGATATGAACCATCTTGTTGATTTAGAATCGCTGATTGGATCGAACAGAGATCAAGGGGGCGATATACAACGGATTGGCAATGAAAATGAGTTGAAATCACTGACTGTAATGCATAACGAAACCCAGGATTCACTAGAATCAAAAGAAGATGCGGCGGGCCATATAGAAGATCTTGTTGATCTTCTTGGCATCACGCAATACATACCAACAACCATGACAACACCGTCATATTCCACACCGACACATGTCCCAATAACACCAAGGATTGACCTTACAACACCGACAACTGGCCTGGCAACACAGACAAATGACCTCACAACTGGCCTCACAACACAGACAACTGCCGCTAAACCATCAACAAATTTGCCATCCACACCAGACATTATATTTACAACACCATCCGTTGATCTGGACTCGTTCCTGTTGGAATTAGGCAATGTATCCGGTGAGATAAACATCGATTTAGACATGAGCTTAGCGCAAGAGGTTGGTGAAGTAGCCATTGATTTGAATGAAGCCGACGAAAAAGGACTCATCGGAGATCTGAATGCGATTGGGATGTTGATGGATGATATGAATGATACCATCACTGCATTGGCCACGTCAACAGAGATACTTAAAGTGACTCAACTCATCACACGGGTTACTTCTAGTCCACCAACCGTCACAGATGTCGCAGAGAGTAAGTACTTTTAAACTGCTACGTCGTATACGTTGTAGATCCCCTTCAGGCGTGACCTGAATATTAGTTTTGTAAAACAGGATTCGTTATATTGAATATTATCATGATTATACTCATTCACTTGCAAGTTACGTTGTACGTCTAAACATTGTAAGTCACTATAGTTCTCTTGAACCACCTTGGGTGCCCACACAAGATAATGAAACGCTGACGGCTTCAACATGCATAAGAAGTTGAGGGTCATGTCGATAACAGTTGCGTTGCTTGGGTCAATTGTAAAGTATAAATCGGTGAATACCTTTGGGAAATTCGAATTAGCAGCCAATCAGAAGTTGGAGGGGAATAACGCACTCGAGATACTTGCCTGGCCGGGAGCGGGACAAGATAGATCACGGTAGCTTTCAAAGGCGAACGGTATCGTTTTGTTTCCAATCTTTTCGGCAATCGCTACCGATTTTCATTGTTCTGGCATGGTCTCTCCAGCTAAGTGACCTAATTTCCATTCGAAAATGTAAAGGCTTAATTTCCGCTACATTAATATCATTTTTTCTTACTGGGTTAAATCACTGGGTAAATGACCACTTTGCCCGTTGCTTTCATCATGCACAGCAGTAGCACCGACGGAGACTTGGAGTCAGTGGACAAGTTGGAGTGAATGTTCTGCTTCCTGTGACTTAGGCGAGCGTAAACGACAGCGGGTGTGTCAGCTGCTGATGGAAGAATTCATCATCACGTCAAACACCTGTTTAGGGGAGGGAACGCAGGTGATGGAATGTCAACGAAGAAGATGTCACGTTCACGGTAAGCATGGTAGGAGACGCAAACAATTACTTCTAAGATTATAGGGTGTGCCGGGAAAAGAAGTGGGTGTATAGGGATTGGCTCAAAATGTTTGTCAAGTTGCAACGGATCCTTTCTCTAATCTTTCAAACATCCACAGAAGCCTATCATGGTAAGAACTTCCTAACGATGATCTGTACATGTTACGCAGAGCATCATCTGGATTTACGAGGCAACACAATTAGTTTGATATAAGACAATTCTGGCTTGCTGCTATACCTTAGCTGCTACCTCAGGCTGTTTTTGGCCTTTTTAGCCCGATTTCACGCACATTTTCAGTTTTTTTCATGTTTTTTCATTCTCATGCCTGATTATACCATTATTTATTCCACACGTAGGTCTACATGTGACAGAATCACATCTAGAGAAGCCACACCATCACCAAAAAACTCTGCCACAATGGTCTGAGTGGTCACTTTGGTCCGATTGCTCAGCGACTTGTGGGAATGGGAAGCGTTCACGTGTCCGGTTATGCGATGACGACAGTGCTGTGAGTGAGAACAAGGCAACTTGTGAAGGCGACAAGTTTGAAAAGGAACAATGTGACAATGCAGATTGTGTTGCCGCCACAGGTAGGTCATTTTATGGTCATTTTAGACAATCAAAAGATGTTATCGCTGTAAGAATATGCGCAACTCTTGCATTTTAGTGTGACTAGTGCGTCTAGACCGAATTATCACGAGACTGAGTCGTACAGATAATAGACTTAGGCCTACGTGTTATTTGTGCGTTGGGGTCAATATATAAACATGATAGTAATGGTAATAAGCCATTCGTTGTTCGAATAGTGCTACTATAATTTGATTTTGATTTTGCACAGCACCAGATCTTTAAAATATCAGCTATCAAAAACGATGAGCTCTCTGAAACACAGGTGGGATCTGTTTGGTTATTTTTTTTAAACATTGTAATTTACTAATGCTTTATATTTCATCATCACGAATATATCGCAAACTCACATACACATAAAGCGATGAAACACAAGACATCGGATGTCATGAACTGATTACTTGTTCATGACAATCCGTACCCTCCAAAAATTGAGAGTGCCGATCCATGGTGTGTTACTGTCTTGCATGGTAATGCTGGTAATGGTTAGATGACGTTATGGAAAACTCCATTTACAATATGAATGTATGCATTATGAACTTGAGGGTTTGTTGACCTTTCTGCATGAAGTATGTCAGACATATTACTACTATTGGGCCAACCACATATTATCTGTGCAAGTGACAAGATGAAAGGTTAGGATTAATCAATCGATAGAAACAATTAACCTGTTCACTCCAACTCGACGATTGATCGTTTAAAGATTGATCATACACCGCGTTCCTATTTTAGCTGATCAGATCATATAGCGACTGTTGAAATAAACGATCGAAAGTTTCTGGGCGAGGTGCCAAGCTTTTCTTTTAAAATCCCTAGAATATGTTCTCCCAATTGATCGAAAAACAATGGTTTCGTTGAGAAGTTTTGTTTTTCGATTTAGACAAACAGTTTGCCACGTCATGAACGACGGGAAATCATTGAAATACGTATAAGGAGCAAGATACTAAATTAATCTTAACATATTCTACGCAGCAGGCGTCTGCAGACGACATTCTAAAATGTCACAAAATGTTTAAGATATTTCAGAAACCTTTCCCAATTGTCAAAGTCTATCTCAAGGATTACTGAACCAAAACTAAGCATGTTTGCACTTATTTCAATGCATTTCTCAAGGTGATTCCAAATAAGGTAATGAAATTCGATAATTTTGACATTTTTGAAACATTTTGTGACATTTTAGAATGTCGTCTGCAGACGCCTGCTGCGTAGAAAGTGTAAAGATTAATTTAGTATCTTGCTCCTTATACGTATTTCAATGATTTCCCGTCGTTCATGACGTGGCAAACTGTTTTGTATAATGGTAAAACTATATAGCCGCGCGCGTGGAAAGTGTTAACACTGCCTTCATTTCTTTTTACGATCCGACGTATAGATCCTCCTAAGAATCACAAGAAAGCCAGCGGTGGAGGAGGAGGAGCCCAAATTGGAATTATCTTCGGAATACTCGGCCTTTTACTCC
The DNA here is from genome assembly GCA_035610835.1 of Ophiura sarsii. Classification (NCBI taxonomy): domain Eukaryota; kingdom Metazoa; phylum Echinodermata; class Ophiuroidea; order Amphilepidida; family Ophiuridae; genus Ophiura; species Ophiura sarsii. Next base: position 47,070,671 of record CM069446.1, read on the forward strand.
TAGTACTGGTAATTGTTTTCGTTATACGAAGATGGAGAGGTAAACAGCCGTACCTTACAAGTCTTGGCAAAATGACTTACAATCCGTTACCGATGAAGTGACTGACTAGAAATACAATGAGCAAGCTGTAAAGAAAGGAAGAAGAAATGGAGACACTGTATTAGTGAATACAAATATATATGTACGGATGGGTTTTGATGAGTCGCAATAAATTCTCACTTGTAACTGGGAAGTCCACACGTCGGTTTAGCAAAATAAACAGCACGGACATGGCAGAGAGACTGGCCACAGTCATAGTGGCGGCGGAAGCATCAAATTTGAGCGGGGGGGGGGGGGGGGGGGGGGGGGGGATTTAAGGGTGTGGTGGGGACATTTAGTACACCTGTTATTTGAGGAGCTTGGCATACTTTGTGTGTTGGGGTGGGGGAGGGGGACTCAGAAAGGGTCGTGACATTAGGCCCCCACCCGCTTCCGCCGCTTATGTAACTGTAAACATGTGCTACATGTAGATTCGGTCAAAGAATGGCCCCTTCCTACCCTCAAAAATTTGGCCTGACAACCATAGGTTGAATCAAATATTAAAACGTGAAAATGTTCTACCTAACCACTTCATGCACGTCTTTGCTCTTTGCACCATCCCGCTTGCCAGATTTAGGTTAGCCTTAGTTCAGATACTTGCAATCTGAAAAACAATTTTGACAAACATTTGAAAAGGCTTATTTGTCTGAAAATGACTAGGGTAAAGTCGCCTATTTTCGGTCAGTGCCTATTTTCGGTCACTTCGCCCAAATCGTGTAATGAAAATGACCTCGTCGTTATAAACTGACAGCTAAAAAGCCCCCGCATAGTTTGTTGGTTTGTTTGTTTACACGGTGGGTCCGTACAGACACACGCTTGGGGTCCTGAAGGGACCAGACTCAAGCAAATTGCTCGGGCCAGGCTTAAAAAGCCTATTATAAGCATGCTGGTTGATTGATGCCGGTATTGCTTTTAAAATGGCGACGACCGATGCAATTACACGATTTTTGCCAAGTGACCGAAAATAGGCGCTGACCGAAAATATAGGCGACTTTACTCATTTTTACAGCGAAGTATTTTATACCAATCCACCCGCCAAACTTGGTGATCGTGCCTTTATTTAAATATGGAATTAACATCTGTACATACATCTCTTTAAAGCAAAGTAATTTTATCTTGTAAATAAAGTACCTCACAACGTGGTTTCGTTTACACATCCGAGTATAAGAGTACTTTTCCTTCAAAGCTGGAAGTTTGTGGCACGTCACGATTGAAGCACCAACAGTCCTAAAAAATGTAACTTACGCTAGCCTTATAACTTATAAAAGATATGTTTCCAACTTACAAATATTAAATTCATTCCAATTAATTAAAGACATTGTTCACGAAGATCGGTTAGCAAACAAGAACGCTACAACGAAAATAATAAACCAAAATTGTAACTTTCATTTTCGCACTTGAAAGGACAATTTTATTATTTTGTATCCCTTCTATACTCCCTAAAGGTCCAAAAGTAAAATTTGAGTAACTTTATTAGGCTAATTATAACATTAAAATGTATTACCCCGTATAAGGTTCATTAATGATGTAGAAAAGAATGAGCTCACCAAAACATAAGCGGCCGAGTGCACCAATGACGGGTAGCTGAAGAATAGCGCTACCTTGCTAGTAACTGAGGCGTAACCCAACATTTTGAGAGCGCCAATGCGGGGTAAGCTACTAGGCTAGTAACTGGCGGGTAATTTACGCTAAATGTTATACCTGACCGGACCCAAGAGTAAGTTGGGGCATAACGTTTTATGCAACAAGTCAGTCGATTCTAGCAGTAGCGTAAATTTGTTGTGAACATTGGAGGGGATGATTCGCTGATGCTGCAGGACCAATTAACCTTGCATGCCCAGGGGGGGGGTCTATTTGAAGTGGAATGTGACCCCTCATAAGCTGAAAGATTTTTATATTTTTGAAAATCCATTCATGCAATTTGGTGATTTTTTTTAGTCCAAATTTAGATCAACTCCTTTTGCCCATTCAAACACTAATCGCACCGACTTTGGGTCATATTTTGACCAAAATGTACTAATTGTCCAAGGATCTTAAATAATGACTAAATACATAAACTTATTATTGTTTTTATTAATTAAAAACTGATAAAGACAAGTTTCATCAACATTATTGTGAGTGGAAGGGTAGAACTAGAAGAACGAAATAAAAAAAAGCATATCGTGCCGTGCGTGGTCTGGGAATCGAACCGGGGTTCCGCGGTTAACAAGCGAAGGACAAGGTGTCCACGCCACGGAAGTATTTGTGTTAGAGATGTGTTTATAATTGTATATAATTGTATCCATCGGGTGCTTGTGTTTGTCATTAAAATTGTGCTTTTTGGTGCAATGTTTGTATGTGCCCCTCGCCCAAAATATGTTTGTAATGTCATGATATTCCTTATTTTTGAAAAAGCGATAAACAAACTTCGAATTTTTTGTCCATAAAATGGCATCATTTTTTTCCGGATCGCAGGCCGACTCCACGTGATTCTTGATTTACACTCACCTATGACCTAGCGAGTGACGACACGTTTTTAATATTATGGAGGACCATTCACGCCAGAATTTTACAGTAAACTATAGGTTAACACTTGGCACATGCGCCAATTAATTTTGTAAGGGGACGATGCTGATTAATGTGGATATTTACCTCGCTAGTTGCTATTCTGATGTTACTCGCCAGTTATGCTCTAAGAATTACATCGTTAGTAAGTTATGCTACAGTTAGAGCATAACTACTAGGGAGGTAGCTTATACCTCCCTATTAAGTTACCCGTCATTGGTGCACTCGGCCGAAGATGATCCTTTCTATGAGGAATAATCATCATTTAGACCAGGTTTAAAATTTCACCAAGCTTACAGGAAAACAGTGCTATTCATGAAACCAATCATTATATGGTAGGAAAATAATTATCTAATGTATTTTGACCAGTTTAATTGAACACAGAACTACAATATTCAATAAAGCGAATTTAAACTGCACATCCCCAACCTGTGATTATTTGAAATTCGCGCCCTTCAACAGGTTGTTCAAACTAGTGTTGACATATTTAAAAACGCTGTTTAAACATTTAAACATATACTTGTTTTAATATTTAAACAGTTGTTTAATGTCTCAATTTAAACAACCAGCTTGTTTAACGGGTGAACTGAACAACATTGGTTGTTTTGGATAGTGTTCTTTTTGTTGTATTGTATAGCATGGTGATCTAAACATAAACAGCGCTTTAAAAATCCTGTTGTTAAGTATGTTACATTATATTATAGTCATAATCGGAAGTAGCCTATATTATGGATGGGGGTGCTGTACATTTTTAGTCTAAGTCAATATGGCGTGTGGGGTCCAGAGGGTCCCGCAAGCCTTGGGGCTCAGGGGGCGGAAGCATGTTTGAATGAGCTAGGTAAGATCTCCTTGCTATGAATATTTACATTTATTTTTAATAAGGGTCCTAATAATTAAACACATCTTCGAAAAAAGTGGATACTTTCTTTTTGTGCAGTGTTTAGTTATTTCGTTTGGTATTTATGGAATTAAAATCACAACTAAAGCGACGACAAAAAAGCGCTGTTCCATAAGGACAAACAGACCTCAGGATGGGTGGTTAATTATAGTCAGGCTTTCCCTCCATTCAAAATGACCGTAAAAATCCCCCAAAATCTGTAAACATTTTCCCGTTTTTTGAAAAGCAAAAAAAAGAAGAAGAAGAACGAATTGGGTCGGTATTGATTTGCACTGACACATTTTCTCTCGCCAATTTTCAAAAATGAGTCGTAATGCAATTTTTGTGATCAGTAAACAAAGAGCTACAATTTGATATATTAGTCGTTTCGTTTCGACCCCTCAACCGCTATAAGTTGGTATCATCCAGATTTGTAATCAGCGCGTCAATAAACAATCATTTAACATGTTTAAACAACCCACATACCTCATTTTGAGGTCAAATGGTCCTGCCAACGGTTAAAGGTCCAGCGACGTGCTCATGAAACTTATTTTTAAAAGTTAAACAATATATTAGTTAGAACATTTCACATGTTATTTTTTATAAAATGTGAATAAATATATTTAAAAAAGATAAAATACGTTCGGCCGTATACCAAATCCAATACCTTCGCCAGAAACGCAATGAACCATGAAGAGGTTTGGGCGACTTCAATGGTGACGTAGATGCGGGAGGAACTGCAGTGTCAACACGGTCGGATTCCCGGATCTACGTCACAGTTTCCGTGTTGCCTAAGAGGAGGACTCGTAGTCAGCAAACAATGCACCACGGTCTAAAAATATGGCCACAAAATAAAAATAACATGTGTATCAAGTTGCAAAGGTTGCCTTATTATGACCTCGATCTATTCATTCACTGAATATGATAATACGGCTCATACACTCGTGATTGTATGGTTTTGAATGCACACAGCATGGATACACATATTTAAAGTTCGCGCGGTCATCAATTGTTCAGCGAGGCATGATGATGGGAAGAGGCTAACCAGGCGTAGGTAACATGGTAGATAAAACCCCGATTCTCTTGACCTTAATAGTTTGTCGCAACTGGTCTAGTTGGCGCTATAACATGGTCGAAGCCAACCACTGCTTGCCTTATGCGGCATGTCGCAACTGTTAAAGGGGGCGCTGTGTACATGAACCAATTTGATTACAGGCACAGATCTGGAGTTTCTTATCCCATAATTATTAATATCCCTGGGCTAACGTAGCATGCATTGTAAAGAGTGTGTGTAGACATATAGACCCTGTCACAATTTTACACTAGTGCATTGTTTGCTAACTATGATTTCTCCTCTGTGTTGCCTGGTAGAACGGGTTTTTCAAAATACGAAGATCGTTTTTAACACGGATTTTGGGCGCATTTAATATTATTTTTGTAAGTTTCTTCTTTCCCTATAATGGATCGTTCATAAAATATTTATTTTCGAAATCCTTGTGATTTGTCTTTATTTTGATATATAATACATTTACACTTCGGTGGATCTTTAAGAATCGCTTTGTATCATGCAATAGCTACCTTTGAACTTTCACTTGAGTATTATACGCTTCGGTACGCATGACTGGTTTACTGTACGTATTCAATCATTGTGAACATAGTGCACAATTTGTGAAAGCCAGGGCGAAAGACCGCGGGACGTAACACGTAGTCAGTTTATCGTGTAAAATATAACTCTCAGCACAACTAGAGAACTATATGTCTCTTTCAAAAACAGCATCGGCATTTCCCGAAGAATCCATTGGTACCAATTACATATCTGTATGCGGTATCTGTCTATCAGTATATGAAGTACCTAAAGGACTACCATGTCTGCATTCCTTTTGCCTTGAATGTATCCGCCAATGGACGCGATCATCAGACGGGGAAGAGAAAAGCAAGACCCGCCGAGCAACCTGTCCGAGCTGCCGCAAAGAATGCGTTCTTCCAGAAGACGGTGTGGATGGTCTGCCTACAAATTTCTTTATAACGGAGCGAAATCAAAAGGATGCCATTCCTGACTGTTCTTCCTGTGGCAACCATGATCGTGACATCGTAGCAAGGTGTCGCGATTGTGGATTTGTTTGCAATGAATGCATGAAATCTCATAAAACCATGCGGGCTTTAAAGGAGCACGACGTAATCATGCTGGATAAATTACGCGTTGGGAAGATCAATACGCAAGTAGGGAAGATGAGGATTTCTAGACAAGGAAATGGTATATTCAATTTAGAAAAAATAATCAATCTGACAAATATTGATTCATCTTACGAGGCCCGCTGTTGCACGATACTATCGGGATCGAAGTACTAAGTCGCTGTACCAATGTGGTCTACTCCCAGTAATAAAGTGCATGTTTTGGGTATTGATGGCGAAGTTAAGCTGACCATAGATACGCAAGTTGGTCTTCATCCCGGGGGAACAAGTGATCCATTTGATATCAGTATGAATTCTGATGGCATGTTTTACATAACTGACGACAGCGGTCCTTGGGCAAAGGTTCACGATGCAGAAGGGCGATTCATGCGCTTATTTCAATTTGACAACGGCAATGGAGAACCGTGCAAAGCAAGAGCGATAGTCATAGATAACAAACAACGGATCATCGTGGGGGATGGCGTTAACAAAACCATCAGCATTTATACGCGGGACGAATCATTCGTTAGGAGATTTGATGTTGGTATCGTGCCGGAGTACTTGGCAGCAACTTTTCGTGATACCCTGTTAGTTAGTGGTTCCTATGGTAATGATAGTAAACTTCTGGAAGTTAATTATTCTGGGAGGATAAAGATAATAACCAATCCTACCAAGGATGTGAAATGGGTGCCAACAGGAATGTGTTGCAGCACACACGGTGAGATCTTTGTTACCAATACAGGATACAACAAGGGTGCCATCTTACGCTTCTCAGATACTTGGCAATACACCGGATGCGTGGTATCAGATTTGAGCTATTCACGGGGAATAGCCATTTCTGAAGACGACGACATATTGGCTGTCATTGACAATGACTTCGAGCTGAAGATATTCCGTCGCAGTTGAAGTCGTAAGACGCCGCAGACAGTGTATAGCATTTTAATCATATCGTCGCTGTTCTGACATACCGGCACATCACGAAAAACAGCGTTTTGAGAAAATCGTGTTTGAAAATTTTCCAATTTTTAAAGACTTGTTAGAGAGCATTTACATCAAATGTCACTATCATTGTCAAAGAACACTAATAGATATACTTATGTTTGTTATGAGCATGTTACAACAACAAAGTGCAATTATTAATTAGGAGTAATTAGGCCTATGTCATAAAGTCATGTGCCGGTATGTCAGACAGTTCTACAGTGATATGCCAGTATGTACACTGTAAAAAGAAACGTTTATATTTCTGATAACACTTAATAAACACTTAAACACGTTTATTTTTGTGTTTTACGTGTAAAGGTATAGGAGGCATTTCTACGATAAACGTTTGCATAAACACTACAACACGTTTATAGAGGTAATTGTGTAATATTTATTAACACACCAACATGTTTATATCAGCAATATAAACATGTTGGGGTGTTAATAATTATACAACAAATACCTCTATAAACGTGTTGTAGTGTTTATGCAAACGTTTATCGTAGAAATGCCTCCTATACCTTTACACGTAAAACACAAAAATAAACGTGTTTAAGTGTTTATTAAGTGTTATCAGAAATATAAACGTTTCTTTTTACAGTGTAGTTACACGGTGGTCTATGGCAGAATATTGTGATGTGCCGGTATGTCAGAATACAAAAAATGAGGTTTTCATGCCGGTATTATGTTAAAACCCTGGCATATGACACTAATTAGTGCGGTATCTCATTAATTAATTACCTTTTTGTCTCAATTTTTTGGAGAATAAAGAGTTTTGCACTTGTAGATCATAAAATGCAACTTAACTCATTTTGCCCAAAATGGCACATGTGCCGGTATGTCAGAACAGCGACGATATATAGGCGTTCACCCCCTTTTACAAATGTTTTAAAGCGACTTTTAGGATAAAAATATAATTATTGATGCATACATTATACCTTTGTGTATAGGCCTATCCAGTGAACTTGAGGCAAATTAAACGATCTAGAAAACAGTTTTTTTTCTTCAATATGATTGGGTGGACCCATTTCATGCAGCGCAGGCATATCAAATATTCGTGTAAACGGATGATGAATTCGTTGTATCTCTTGTTAGCATATGAAGTATTTGTGTCAGCTTATCCATACATATAAAATCATGTCAGATTATGAAGAAATTAAAACAACATACACACTCTTTTTGTCGTGTCCGCTGCCGCAGAAAACGACGGAACATCTATTTATATGAAGAATTCGCGCCAAAACGAAGAATACATATTAGCGTTCGAATTATTTATATCAGTACCGATAAGTGTATCATAATACAACGTATTCATGCCAACATAATGAAATATTCGTGTGAGAATCCAAACAAGTTATGTCAGTATAAATGAAAAATTCGTGTAAATATTTGAAAGATATCGTCCGAGTGCACCAATGACGGGTAACTTAATAGGGAGGTAAGCTACCTCCCTAGTATGCTCTAACTGTAGCGTAACTTACTAACGATGTAATTCTTAGAGCAACTGGCGAGTAACACCAGAATAGCAACTAGCGAGGTAAATATCCACATTAATCAGCATCGTCCACTTACAAAAATAATTGGCGCATATGCCAAGTGTTAACCTATAGTTTACTGTAAAATTCTGACGTGAATGGTCCTCCGTAATATTAAAATCGTGTCGTCACTCGCTAGGTGCCATGAAACTACATGTAGTCAGGGGTGTGCCACTGAGCTTGCCGATCGGGTCCACTTTTAAATTGAACTTAGTCAGCATAGAATTGGTGGCGCTGTTCTACCGATAAGGCGTAATTGTAGCAGACGTGACGCGACGCTGGCCACGCGTCTCTCAGACGACCCAATATGGCAACGGGAGTGCACCATTTTGAATTATTTTTAACAGTCATCGCCCGGTTAACGATAAAAATTCTTCTAATTATGATGAATTTGTCAAAATGATTAGTTTGATATTCGCGATTACTTTGTTATTCACTACGAATTCAAAATGTAGGTTTCGCGTGGCCACCGTCGTCTGTGTAAATCTACAGCGCCCCCAAACCTATGCTGACTAACAATTCCGTTAAACCTGGTTAAACATTATTAAACGCGTTAAACGCCGGTCACGGACGCATTCCGGACGATTACCATAATTTATTCAAATATGCAAAAGGGTCCGTTTTTGCTACGTACGTTAGTATAGGACTTTCCTATCCCAAAATTAATAGTATCCCTGATGTAGTGCTCAAGGAGTATGAAACTAGTGCTCCCGGAGCATGAAACTAGTGCTCCCGGACGCGGAGCATGAAACTAGTGCTCCCGGACGCGGAGCATGAAACTAGTGCTCCCGGACGCGGAGCATGAAACTAGTGCTCAAGGCGGCACGAAACTATTGCTCCCGGAGCATGAATAAAAAATAAGTTCTCCTGGACGGTATTTAATTATTCAATAAAACAAGGTCATCCATGAGCACTACACTTCAGTGCTCCAGGAGCATAACTGTTTTGTCTGACATACTTATTTTACGGCAAATGTAATGAAATAAAATGTATTGTATAAAAAGTTAAGTTGATTTTCCTTTTGGTAATAAGTTGGTTAAGATTGGGTTTGCACGAGACAGTTCTAACTTAATTTGGTTGGACATTTTACATTTCACATATTAAACGTTTAAAGTCAAACTAACTTATTTCACGATTGAAAGTTGTGAATTTGATCGAGTGTTAAGTATAAGCAAGCCTACCATCCCCAACTAGGGGCAGCGCCAGGGTATTTGTATAGGGGGGGAATCAAGGATAAAAAACCAAAAATTGAGTAACTATGGTGAGTAACCAAAGAAGTGCGAAGCACCGCCCTCCGCGGTAACGCGGACAGGGGGGAGTATGATGGGTGATGTGCCCCCCTCATAATTTGAAGAAAAAAAGATCAATTCTCGAACCCATTTGGTACAACCCGATAGTGCGATTTTGTGTGAACTTTTGACCGATTTGTTATTAAAAAGCCATCACTTAATTTCCAATCATTATTGGCTTTTTATCAAAGTTAGACAGCTATTTCGTTACATGCGAGAAAGAAGTTGTGCATGATCTTTTCTTGATTTAAGTTAGTATAGATGACCCTTTCATGATACCCTGGAAAACCCCAAACGACCCCATGGGGTCACGACTCCAGGTTAAGAACCGCTGGTACAATAGATGGTTAACAATGTTATGTTGAAAAACTGTTTCGCGGGTTAACGGCGAATGGAGCTTTTTAAAAATAAATTCTTATCACGTATAACAAAATGAAGCTATTTTATGCAGCATTTTAACTCCTTAGGTTCGTTATTTATTCATTTTCCGACCATGATACTATTTTTAGACGAATTAGGTTTCGATTCCCCCAATTGACGCGTTGAAATTTGAAAGAATAATGTATATAAAAACCTCTTAATTCCCCCGAATAAGTGTAATCCCCACCCCACCGAACCGTATCAGTAAGGGGCACCAAGGATGGATCCAAATGGATTCAACACCACTACACCAACAATGTAAAATATTGAAATGACTAAAAAGGTGTGCAATGACAACATCCAAGGATGGGACATTTAAAACGCAAAAGAAACAACACAATAACATGGGGACCGACGTTTCGGAATGATAAAACAATTCCTTTAACTAGGTATAGGACAAGTTAAAAAACACAACTGCACTGCAAAAACACCGGTGTTAAAAATAACACCGTTCGGTGTTCTGAGAGGTCCACACCAATTAGTGTTATTTTAACACTATCTTGGTGTTACATTAACACTTACAGTGTTATTTTTCACACTTGCAGTTGTTAAAATGACACTACATGGTGTTGATATAACACCAAAAATTTGTGTTAATTTTTTTGGGTGTGGACCTCTCACAACACCAATGGTGTTATTTTTAACACCGGTGTTTTTGCAGTGTGTCTCTGACCAGCATAGACTATAGAGGGGGGGGGGGGGCGGTAGCGATGACGTTTTCCTAAAAACCGGTGGAAACAATGACATGGTCAAAATCGCAAATGTACCGACGGAAGCTCGTGTGTACCATGATTTTGCCGACAGATTTGATGAATAAGTGGGGGGGGGGGGGGCGGTAACCCACACCCCCTGTGGAGACTACTGGAACTGTTGAGGAGCAAGACACAACTGAATCGAAGCCGAGAACTTTTCCACCAATACTCAAATGGGAGGGTTGTACTATCGATCACGGGGATAGTCCGGGGGATAGTCACGGCACCGGGCACCCAGTGACATTTGGGTATAAACCCAGTGGAATAGGTGGTCTACCAGTAGAATGGGAAGTAGTATACGTGATCAATACTGCCCTCTCTTGAGCCTCTTACAGCATCACGGTATAATACACTCAATTGGGAAATGCTAATGTAGTACAAGTTATAAACCTATGCCAAAGGTCATTGTTCCAAATGGAATGAAATTTTCAAGGGCTTGTTTGGTATCATTTGTGATCAAAATAGCTTTTTGATAATGGTTCTGGACCAGGGTTTGGGGAGCATGTTGACATAAACCTTAATACACACGTATAGTCTATAAATTATGTGAATTCATACAGAATATTTTTTTCAAAATAGATAATTTGTATAATAGGTGACCCAGCAAGGAACAACAAGCTTTAAATCTGGCGCAAGAACAATTATGTCAATGGTGACTCACCTCACATTTGGTGTGGGATTGCTTGGTGGACCTAAAGTTGGTACCACTGCTATGATGTTACGGTTAAGGAACGATACGTTTGTTTCCAATCAAGTAGGAGGAAATATTCTAGATTTGTACTTAAAGGTGATACCGATTGATAGTAAAACTACTGTTAAGGTAGGTCTACGTGTCCGTGGCGATAGGTTTTCGCAACCTAGCGAGGGAGTCCTACTTCTTACACTAACCCCAAGTATAACCCTAAACCTAACCCTTACCCTTAAGAGTAATACAATTCCTCACTTGGTTACGGGGGTCGGGGGGGGGGGGGTTGTTGCGTTTAGGAGACTCGTCTTTAAAGGCATAGTTATTATTGTGTTAAACAATGTGAGAGGCAGTTGGTTTTATGTGGTGCTTTTAAATGATTTGGATAGTTTTGGATACCTTTTTGGCGCCGCGGTGCCACTGTTGATCCACTATATAAACAAGTGTATTTAATGTCTGTTAGCATTACGTGTAACTTGCCATAAAAAGATACTATTACTTTTACCAGCGAAAAGAGCCAAAATCAGTTGGTGGTGATATGTGAATATGTGAATAAACAGTACCCATAACAAAATGTAACTTCTTGTCATAAGTTGAACAATGCTTTTGTAAGATGACCTAATGACACTCTTTTCCAGAAATATGTAGGATTTTAACCAAATCTATTTTCTCCCGGCACAAGGTTTAAGCCTTATAGACTGATTTCCGAATTGCCTTTTCTCTTCCATGAACAGCTTTGCATCTACTATAATGCGTTCAAAGCTAATCCCACTACCACTCCAGTCAATTTATACCGTAGTATGACATGTGCTATATTGGTATATAGCGTGACAGATAAGCAATCGTTGTTTCACGTCAAGAAGTGGGCACATGAATATGAAAAAAACCGTAGAGGTAGGTAGACCCGAAAATACACGATCGGTTCCGAATGTTTCCGATTAGCCGAGTGTTTTGACACCCAGTTCCGTGACGCGCGAGTCATGAAAACCCTCGGTGAATAACAAGCGTGTTTTCACCCGTCTGCCCGTGTAGTGGATTGAGCTGGTGTTGGTAAGAGATTGTCTCCCTCACAAAGGTGTATGTTGCGGTGTTTCAGTAACAAAAACGGTGAGATAAAAGAGATTTGGAGTAATACTTTCACAGTTTACCTTCCGCTCGATACATTTTGAAGTTGCGGTATCGACGCCATTGTTGATAAAAACAAAATAGTCTTGCTACTAGTTTTGGCTATATCTTGCCTCACGTCCCGTACGGAATAAACCGTGTATAGCTACAACGTATTTTAATTGGTTTGAGCATGCGCACTTGAGTTACGGGACGTCTAGCAAGACATTGCCCTAGTTTTACTTCTCATGGGTATGTAAACATAGTGAACCACTAGGCGGACAACCAAATGCTATGAATGCGATCAACCGTTGCGAAGAACGCACAACGCACCTAGTCCACGTGACCTGTTTTTCCAAAGATTTCCGATTTCAATTTGAAATGGTCTATAGGCAAAATCATTGTTACAAATTGCATGCGTCAGATGCTTAATACGGCATATGTTTGATGGCAAATCAGGCGTTTTGTCCGCCAATCGGTGCTTCCGAGAAATGTATAAGAGCCAATAGATAAAAATCCAAAATCCAACCTCTTTGACAATGTCTTCATGCAGGAGTAACTGCAATAACTCATATTTTGGTTGCAAAACGTTACACAGTATCACAGTATATTTGTTAATCCGACACTTTTTCCTAGGTTCCCTCCTTCCGCTTGTCAGATATTTCGGCTACCCAACAACTTTGGCCTGGTGTGGTGCTCCATATGCCACTGGTTTTACTCAAACAAGTCAAATTATCGGCGCGATCTGGTCCAAGCCCGCGATGGAGTCAGGTCTTTTCTGAATGAGGAAACTAGACAGTTCAGTTAAGCTTAAGCTCCTTTTGTTAATTTTGACGGTAAAGGAGAAAAGATGATTGTTTTGGGGACAGAGGCCTGGTGGACCTCGGGTTGGGCTCGAGCTGACTGAGAGGAAATGTGGGGAGGTGCAAAAGGTTCCGAAACGTGACTGTCGACCTACACATTTATGCATAAACAGGGTGTCCCATAAAAATGGTGCACGTGTTCAAACGTCATTTCTTTCATCAAACATTCAGTATTTGCTAGTAATGTTTATATAAGCTGATAGATAATTTGGTTGGCTTTTATATGACGTTAGTTTGATTGTAATTGCTTTTCCCAATCAAACAATAATATGATTGATCAATCACTGGTTGATAATTATAAGCATCATGATGACCAAATTAGCTTTCAAATTCCGTTTGTTATGTTTGGTCTCATTTGCTTTATCCTATCAACAGATATGCTTGATTTAAAGTTGACCCAAAATAGTAAAATGTGTGCTATTTTTATGAAGAAATGCTTCAAAGCGTACATAGTGATTTCTTTCCAAAAAACTGCTTCACAACTTCGATCTTGTTTTCTCGTGGTCACACAAACATATATTTGGATAGAATCAAGCAAATTCGACAAAACAAACAGTATATGAAAGTTATTTTGTCGTTAAGAAGTTCGTTTAAACATCAATTCCACAAAAAGCATGATTTTCTATAAGTGGCACAAACCTGTTTTAAGTGCTCGTTGTTAGTCAAACATATTTGTAGTTTTAGAAAAGCAAATGCAATAAAATGAACAGCATTTGAAAGCACGTTATATTATCTTTCAGGTTATATAAAGGTTACCGCCATATATCGAGTAATCAATGATGGCAATGGCGTGGAACGCGTTCACCCTTTTTAGGGACACCCTGTATAAGCCCTCCGTTGTGTTTCCGCCCCTGACGATTTATTCAACTCCAGGCCTTTAACTACAATGTATAATTATGAATACGTCTTCATAGACTTTTTGAAGAATGGCAGATAAATTTGGGTACAGGCGAGGGCATTCTTTGGTTTGGGTAATTTGAAAAGAATATGACGAATGTACATTAGTCCTATGTGTAAAACACGCTATACTATATAGGCTACAAACAAGTCTTATGAGGTCGTCATAAAGTGCAAAGATTATGTAACCGGTTAGAAATGTAATACAAACTATGAAAACAGTAAATGATTTCACCGTCAATACGAATTGATGCGTTTTTTACTTATGATTTATAGGTTTAATGTTTATAATGGGAAATAAAATTGACGAAGAACGGGAAGTTTCTGAGGAGGATGCAAATCTGCTCTACGAGTCACTGGGTTGCAAACAGCATTTCTTAGTGTCAGTAAAAACAGGTAGGTTCCCCCTCCCCCTCCCCGCCACAATACAACATACACAACCAAATGATCTGCATCAAGATGCCAACTTGCTATACTCCACGACCCACGACAAACAAAATCCTAAATTGAAACCAGGAGCAACCAGGGTGAGCAATACACCAAGATATCACCACGACCGACTACTACAAGTACAGCTTCTTCCCTCGCACTATATCTTCATGGAACCAACTACCAATCAGAGCGATTCAAGCATCATCTGCAAAGTCATTCAACAACAGAATATAAGTTAAAAGTTTTAACGGGTTCGCCGTCGGACGAGTTTTAATTGGTCAAGCTTTCGTCAGGATTAGCTCTGACTTCTTCAGGACCAAATTATTATAATATTAAACAAAACATAGAGATTGCCACTTCTCTTGTTATCATCATTTGGGCTGCCCCCTTGCCCGATGATTTGAGAGTAGGTGCCCTTTCCTACTTGTGAAAGAATTTGTGGCTCTGAAAAGAGCCGTTCAGATGGATTGCCGCTTCCACTGAACACGTAGGTTGCCACTGGCCTACTATACATAAATTTGATTCTAATAGAACCTCCAAAGGACTGCCCCTTGACCAATGGAAATAACGTAGAGACTGCCCCTTGTCTACTACAGACTACAAAAGTCTAATGCTTTAATGAGTTTGTTGTCTCCTGCACTGGAGTGAAGTTTTGCACAGCTTGTCGTGATACCTTATTACTAAGGTCAACCAAGAAACTCTACAGATTCATATACAACCCTGTCCCTACATCTCATCCCCTAGGCACATCCTGCACTGTTATTACGGTTGTGTAAAATTGTACACAAGTTGTGTACAATTTTACCCAACCGCTGCTAACTATATGAACCTAGCAACTGTTGCGTAAACAGTTTACACAACCTAGTTGTGTAATATCTACACATGTGTAGTATTTCGAAACAATAACGTGTAACATTAATTTACACAATTTAGTTGTGTAAATGGTTTACACAGCAATTAGTTAATTTTCTACACAATAGTTGTGCATTACTATTGGGTTGTGGAATGATCATTTTATTTATTTACACAGCAATTGGTTAATTTTCTACACAATAGTTGTGCATCACTATTGGGTTGTGGAATGGCCTTTTTAATGGTTTACCCAGCAATTGGTTAATTTTCTACACACTAGTTGTGCGTGGGTTTTTGGAGAGTTGATTGAAGTATTTGACGTCAAGTATAAATGTTTCACTTTAAATATTTCAGTAAAAGATACAAAGTAGTAAAAAGTATTCAGTGTGTGTGATTCTATCAGTTGGCTTGGGGTAAATTAGTGCAAACTTATATCGTCGTGTAACTGTGAAGTGTAAACTGTAAAGTGTGTAAGCTTATAAGCTTAAGTTTAGTTATTATAATTTTGAAATAATTTACCAAAAAAGCCAACTGATAGAATCACACAAACTGAATACTTTTTACTATTTACTTTTAGTATAAGACTTGATATCAAAATTCATTCCAAAATATATTTAAATTTTCAGTTGCTCTTTCCTCTTCTATTTCACCAATTATTTCACAGGTGAAGGAGTGGAAAATGCTTTTCAGGAAATCGCCAAATGTCTTGTAGAAGAAGAGAGGGAAGATGAACAAACAGACGACAATATAACACTTGGATCAGAGAGCAGCCAGCCAGGTTTGATAAGCTCCTCCTGTAGACCTTGCCAAATGTAGGAACATTGAACTAAACACCATGAGGGTCGTTAGATAAGTCTTACTTCTTGTTGTATAACGTCAGTGTTGTCATCGACTTGACTTGAGATAACTTGGACATTTTAAGTCCCAAGTTAGTCACCATTTTGATGACTTGTCTCCAGTCAGAAGAGCAATAACATAAGAACTTTATTTAGGATCAATAGTTGCAGCAGTTAACTTATTGTTGGGGCTGGGCAGGTATAGATTTAGCGTAAAAAAACGGTGTTTACTAGCTTAGTAGCTTACTCAGGTTTGGCGCACTAAAAATTATGACTTACCTCTCACTTATATTCCGCAGTTACTCGCCATTGGTGCACTTGACCGAATAATGCGGTTCATGTGAGAAGGATTTTAAAGACAGTTTGAGCAGATTCATTAATCATTTTGAAATATACAACATTTTGTATTTTTGTTTGTATTTACAAATGGCTTCTTAAGTTATTTTAGTTATTTGTTTAAAGAGATGTCCATTTGTCTATTAGTCTTATTTAACATAGGAGCGTCTCCTCCCTATAACCATTGGCGTATCCATTGGCACAATTGGGCTAAGTTTCATCGACGCGATTTGATTCAAAGGTACTATACTCTCCTCCCAACCGCCACTGATTTTTCGATCAGGCACATCATTTTTCGATCTGCTAAGGGGAACATCTTCAGCCTGGACGAGGACACAACACATCATACACCTGTATGCGACAGAAATATAAACGAATGCAGACTTAATTGATCAATTCATTGCTCAAATTGGTGTCACTAATCATAAGTGACATTTTATATCGTTCACTTGCCAGCAAGTGGTAATTTATTATACCAATGCATTCCCAAACTCTGTGGTCCAAATTCACAAAGGTGGCTTAACGTAAAGGCATATTATGTGATCTTTTCCAGATAGCGCCCTCAATTCCTGATTTTTTGAGAAAGTAGATTTTCTTGCAGATTTCCATTTCTGATCATAATTCGTACATAGGCCTACATTCCAAGTTACAGAGCGATACGATTCCTAATTACCTCAAAATCATGGTTTTAGAGTGAATTTAGAGTGAAAATATAAACAGTCGTGGTACCACGACAGTTTATAAAAAATACTAATATAGCCTAAAATTTGCCCAAATTTGCTTTTTTATATTGTATCACATTTGAGCTACGTATAACATCAGTCACTAACAAGTCAAACCGCAACTAATTTGACGACACAAATGCCATTCCAGTTGTCAGACACATTTCAAAGAAACCCAGTAATACTACTACTACTACTACTACTAATAATAATAAACAGGCATTTACAAGACGCATATCAAAACGCAAGGAAATTCAATGCGCCGCATAAAGATAAAATCAATAAATTGACAATTAAAAATTAAGAAAACAGTATACCAAACAGTAACAAACAACCCCACATACTTAGCTTTGTCTATAGGATAGTTAATTCACAGTTTAAGCTACCCCTTTCTATAGCTTAAAGTTACGCCAGCTTTAGCACTATTTAAAACTTGCCTAACTTTAAGCTACCTTTGTGAACATGACTAATCCACAATCCACGATCCTAGCTTAAGTCCCAAGTCCCAACTTAAGCTAGGATCGTCGCTTAAATCACTGACTTAATCTATGTTCAAAGTTAAGCCACTTTTGTGAATTTGGGCCTGTGATTTTGCCTTTATTTTAGATGTCATTTTATTTGTACATATCTCAATTAGGCCAATAATATTACCACTTTCATAAAGCACTTTACAACGTGCTTTCGCTTACATATCCCTACACTGAGATACTAGTTTCATTACGTAAGTATACTTTCCTTCAAAGCAATAAATACCACTTCAAGAGTGAAGTTTGGCCACTTCAAGACTGAAGTATGCAACCGAGTGAATGCAATTTTCCACGTGAGGAGGAATTCCAAAGCAACTTATTTAACATATCTACGAGACTATTTATACTGAATGGTCCAAAAGGGATACAGATTCAGAGGCAGATGTCACAAAATTTTGGAAACGTCATAATTCACATTCTTAACAGTAATATATTGGCCATACGTGTATATTGTGACAATTGCTTTAAAATTGAAGCTCTATTTCGAAAAATAGTGATTATCTAAAGAAAAATGATCACAGAGAATCATGTGTTTACACATAATTATATGACGGTTCTTTTTTCACATCATACAATATATTATGTTAAATGGCATCACAACATTCTAATAGACTCAAAAATACCATTCAGATACTGTAGGCATAATAGCTTAAAAAAGATAAAAAAGATTTGCTCAAGTTTCCCCGAGTTCTGAAATAAAGGTGTCTAAAACAAGTGTAACATTTCTTTGCATTTCTGTATCTCTACATTTTATTAGCTTTCTTGTGGATAAACAGGTTTTTCATCATTTGTCTTTGAATAGCTACTATTTTGTAATTAGAGCTTCAATTCCAAAAAATAAAAAAAGTCAAAAAAAAGTCTAAAAATATGTAAAAAATAATGATATGATGTCTCTAAAATGTGAGAAATCTGTATAAATAAAGTAAACGTTGCTTGACATCCCTTCTCACATGTACAACCTGCATTCACAGTATTGATTACATAATTATAGTCCTCAAAAAGTAACTGTCCAGGTAATGAACATTTTAAGAAATATTCCTCTGTAAAAGTGCATTTGACCCCTCCGTATTATCTTATCATGTAACCAAACACCTTAAGTTTCCAAAATGCCATTCATCGTCGTCATTTGTGTTTACCTAATCGAATTTGATTATTTTAATGACCCCCTACTCAGATTTTAATATTTTTTATGAAACCCCAACACAAAACAAATCTGTATTTATAAGTTATAAGGCCTATCTAGTAATTAGGGTTATTGGGGAACCAGTTGACGCGGAAGCAAAACAAATTAGGGTTGACGAGCGCGATTTTTGTTTTATAATGTTAACACTTTTTACATGTTTCAACATTTAAAACAAACAGCTTTCAGAAGCATAAAACCTAATTCGACCAGAATCACTCTTGTTTACCATAAACGAGAGTACCCGAGGAGCATAAAACTTTAGATGATTCAGGAGTTTAAAACCTGCAATGAGATAGTATTTTAGATATGTGCGACAGGAATACATGTATATTATACGCCTATCATGCCTATCGCTGCGTGAGCATGTGAGAATGGTATCAACAAAACAATCTTGTCTCCAAGAGCATAAAACTTCAATGTTTCAGAGGTATCAAATTTAAGCTCTCCCGGAGCATGAAACTAGTGCTCCCGGAGCACACGAAACTAGTGCTCAAGGAGCAAGAAACTAAGATAAGTCTTCCTGGACCGTATTTAATTATTCAATATAATAATGTCATCCATGAGCATTACACTTCAAGTGCTCCGGGAGTATAACACTTTTGTCTGATATACTTATTTTGCCGCAAATGTAATGAAATAAAATGTATTGCATAAACGGTTAAGTTGATTTTCCAATTGGTAATACGATGGTTACGATTGGGTTTGCACGAAACAGTTCTAACATAATTTGGTTGGATATTTTATATACATATTACATTATATGTAAAGAGTCAAACTAACTTATTTCACGATTGAAAGATGTGAATTTATAACTTTGTTATGTATAAGCAAGCCTACCATTCCCAACCGTTTGTCGGAAGTGCATACAACTACTATCGTCGTATGCCGATTTCCCTTTACCGGTAGTCTGCTGCACAACAATGGCGTATCACGGTCTAATACACTCAATTGGGAAATACTCGTACAAGAAAAAAACCTATACCAAAGGTCATTGGTTCAAAATGGATTGACATTTTCAAAGGCTTGTTTGGTATCATTTGTGATAAAAATAGCTTTTTAAAAATGGTTATGGACCAGGGTTTATGGAGCATGGTGACATTCTTCATACGCACGTATAGTCTATGCTATGTGAATGCATACAAAATATTTCTTCAACATAGATAATATGTATAATAGGTGACCCAGCAAGGAACAACAAACTGTTGTGGCGCAGGAACAATAATGTCAACGGGGACTCAGCTCAGATTTGGCGTGGGCTTGCTTGGCAGACCTAAAGTTGGTACCACTGCTATGATGTTACGGTTAAGGAACGATACGTTTATTTCCAATCCAGAAGATGGAAATTACATAGATTTGTACTCAAAGGTTATACCGATTGATAGCAAAACTACTGTTAAGGTAGGTCTACCGTAGACCGTCTACGTGTCCGTGGCGATAATGTTTTCGTAGCCTAGCGAGGGAGCCTTACTTCTTACAAACCCTTATTCTAACCCTAACCCTAACCCTTGCCCTTACACGTGTTACAATTCCTCACTAGGTTACGGGGGAAATAGTGCGGTCAGGGGACTTGTCTTTAAAGGTATAGTTATTATCGTGTTAAACACTGTGAGAGGCAGTTGATTTTAAGTGGTGCTTTTAATTGATTTGAATGGTTTTGGATACCTTTTTGGCGCCGTGGTGCCCCTGTTGATCCATTATATAGACAAGGTAGCATTACGGGTATCTTGCCATAAAAAGATACCCATACTTTCATCTTCGAAAAGAGCCAAAATCACTTGGTGGTGATATGTGAATAATGTGAATAAACAGGACCCAGGGCCCATAACAAATGTTACTTCCTGTCATTAGTTGAAAACGTATATTGTCTATTCTACATTCTACGTTTTCTTAACTCTTTAACAAGTTGTATTTCATATCATCAAGGCTTTTGTAAGATGACCTAATGACACTCTTTTACGGGAAAATGTAGGATTTTAACCCAACATATTTTCTCCTGGCACAGAGTTTAAGCCAGGATGCGTCTAACAGACTGATTTCGTACTCATCATAATCCGAATTGCCTTTTCTCTTCATGAACAGCTTTGCATATACTACAATACGTTCAAAGCTAATCTCACTACCACTCCATACCAATTATACCGTAGAATGACATGTGCTATATTGGTATATAGTGTGACAGATAAACAATCGTTGTCTCACGTCACGAGGTGGGCACGTGAATATGAAGAACACCGTGGAGGTAGGTATAGGCAATCATTGTTACAAATTGCAAATAACGGAAAACATACGATTTTGAGGAGTGTCGTGATCAGATGCGTCAGATGCTTAAATGCAGCATGTACTGTCCCAGATTCTGGACTGTACTAGTATCGTCCGATACTGGAACACCAAGTATTATTCGATACTGGTACAAAGTTAGTGTTCCAGTATCGGCGATACTGGCACTTATAAAATGTTCCACATCGTGCGATACTGGAACATAATTATGTACCAGTATCGTTCAATACTGGTACAAATCTGACTGGTATCACGGGTATCATTAGGCCAAACAAAGAAAACCATTTTTTTAATAGAAAAAACGGAAATAATATTGTTAGGGCGCCATCTTTTGTCGAAATTGTGTCCAACTTGTTTCAAGATGGCGATTGGCCACATACGGCAAACACGAAAGTGTCACCGGCGAATATCACATTTAAGCTAGTCAGATTTTTCGGCTACCTAACAACTTTGGCCTGGTGTGGTGCTTCCTGCATAGGCCACTAGTTTTACTCAAACAAATCAAATTAACGATGCGATCTGGTCCAAGCCCGCGAGAGATTACATTTCTGTGATGGGGTCCATGTATCATTTTCTGAATGAGGAAACTAGACAATAGTTCAGTTAAGCTCAAGCTACTTTTGTTAATTTTGACGATAAAAAAGAAGAAAAAAATCGATTGTTTTGGGGACAGAGGCCATTGGACCTCGGGTTGAGCTCGAGCTGACTGAAAGGAAATGTGGTGAGGTGGAAAACGGTCCGAATCGTGACCGTCTACCTACAAATTTATGCATAATACAGGGTGTCCTATTAAACTTGGTGTACGTGTTCAAACGTCATTTCTTTTATCATGTTTATCAAACATTCAGTATTTGCTATTATATTGTTTATTTAAGCTGGTAGATAATTTAGTTGGCTTTTATGTCGTTGGTTTGATTGTAATTTGATTTTCCCAATCCAACAATATGGTTGATCACGGGTCTAAAAAAAGGGTCACCTTTTAGGAAAAATGATGCTCGTGGAAAGAGTCATTTTGCACATTTAATAACTAGTTTTTACTAATTGATGTTGATATAAGCTTTAAGACGACCAGCATAGCTTTCAAATTCCGTTTGTTTGGTCTCAATTTCTTTATCCTATCAACAAATATGCTTGATTAAAATAGAAAAATATGTGCTATTTTTATGAAGAAATACTTCAAAGCGTAGGCATATGGATGATCTTCTTCAAAAAACTGGCACAATTTCGATCTTGTTTTCTTGTGGTCAAACAAGCATAGGCCTATTCTTGGATAGACTCAAGCAAATTTGACCAAACAAACAGCATATGAAAGGTTATGTGTAGTCATCTTAAGGCTCATCTAGACACAAATCCATAAGCGAAAGGCTTATTGATGAAAATGACACATTTCACAAAAAGCATAATTTTTTAATAAAAGTGGCACAAGCTTGCATTTTAGTGCTCGTTGTTGATCAAATATATCAGTAGTTTGAAAAAGTAAATACAATCAAATAAACGGCATTTAAAAGCAAACTCAATTATCTTTCAGATTATATAAAGATACCAAATACCGAGTAATCAATTAACGACGGGCCTTTGACTACAATGTATGACTTTGAATTAGACTTCATAGACTTTTTGAAGAATGGCAGATAAAGTTGGATACAGGCTTTGGTTTGGGTAATTTGAAAAGAATATGAAGAATGCAGTCATATGTGCAGAGCATGCTATAGGCTACAAACAAGTCTTATGAGGTCGTCATAAAGTGCAACGATTTTTAACCGGTTAAAAATGTAATAAAAACAGTAAATGATTTCACCGTCAATACGAATTGATGCGTTTTATTTATGATTTATAGGTTTATTGTTTATGATGGGAAATAAAATTGACGAAGAACGAGAGGTTTCTGAGGAGGATGCAAATGCGCTCTTCGAGTCACTTGGATGCAAGCGGCATTTCCTAGTGTCAGTAAAAACAGGTAGGTCTGCCCTCCCCATCCACAATATAAAATACACAACCAAGTGGGCTGCGTCAAGATGCCACCATGCTACACTCCACGACACCACAACATCCCAAATTGAAACCAGAAGTAACCATGGCGAGCAATACACACCAAGATACATACCAGAACCGAATGCTACAAGTACAGCTTCTTCCATAGCGTACTATATCTTCATGGAATCAACAATCAATCACAGCGATCAACGCACCATCTGCAAAGTCATTCAACAACAGAGTGTCACAGATAAACTTCAGCAAGCTCCCTGGGCTGTCTGTGAGCACCTCCAGCTGATAACTAGTCAACACTAAGTCACGACTCCACTGTATATATACTTCGCACATCGATTCTGCGCATATTATTTTGGTTGATTTCATCCGGTGATGGGCGTTTTAGTTGTTGTTTTTTACTGAGTTTGTTGTTTCCTGCACTATAGAGTGAATTTTTGCATAGCTTGGCGTGATACCTTATAAGGTATACCAAGAAATTCTACAGATTCAGATATAACCCTTTCCCACTCGATCCCTACATCTCTTCCTCTAGCAACAGCCTAGCTCGCCATACAATATCTCCCCACAACCCCATTTCTCCCTCAAATCCTTCTAACGTAACAGAAAGCATGCAAGGTGCGAAGACTCCAACATGGTTGTCCTTGCGGGCGTGTGATTAAGTTTAAGAAGATAGGCCGCGAAGGTGGCGAATGCCCGCTTTTAAGAATGAATTCTTCTCGACATTAAGTTAGTAGACTTGTAACAAAATTCATTCCATAGTATTTTTAGATTTTCAGTTGCTCTTTCTCTTCTATTTCACCAAATATTTCACAGGTGAAGGATTGGAAATTGCTTTTAAAGAAATCGCCAAATGTCTTGTTGAAGAAGAGAGAGAAGATGAACAAACAGACGACAATATAATAACACTTGGATCAGAGAGTAGCCAGCCAGGTTTAGGAAGGTCCTCCTGTAGACCTTGCCAAACGTAGGAACATTGAACTAAACACGATACGATGCATAGGTCCTACTTCCTGTTGCATAACTTCAGTGTTGTCGTTGACTTGACTTGAGTTAATAGACTTGGACTTTTACACTTTCCACGCGGCAGGCGTCTGAAAACGACATTCCAATATTTCACAGAATGTTTCAAAAATGTCAAGATTATTCAATTTATTTCAATCTGGAATCACCATGAGAAATGCATTGAAATAAGTACAAACATGCCTAGTATTGGTTCAGTATTTCTTGAGATATACTTTAAAAGTTGGGAAAGATTTCTGAAAAAAGAAGTTTTCTGTATGGTAAAACTAATAGCCGCGTGGAAGTCCAAGTAAGCAACCATTGTTGATGACTTTTGTCTCCAGTCACGAGAGCAATAGTTTGACTCGAGGTCTACTTGACTCAATTCACTGAGAGTAATGATGACTCTGTGATGTGACTTGATTCCAAGTCTTCAAATGCCTTTTCTTCTTTCTTTTATTCGGTAGCCGTTTACGATTTTGAGGGGTTGGGGCGAGAGGAGGGGGGGGGGGGGGGGGGGGGGGGGCGACCAATATTTTGAGTCTGTCGGTTGAGATTGCCACTGTCAGTTCATTTGACAAGGGGAATCATGGAATTATGATATACCTTACCTCGATACCTTGATGCCTCCATCACTTCTGATGATTGGCGACCATATTTGCACTCTTCTTAGTGTTCTTTCTCCACTTTGTTCTATCTTGTGCTGCACGTTTGGCTTGAACGTAGTTGAGACCAGTCCATTCCCTAATGTTATCAAACCAGTTTTTCTTCTGTCTGCCACGTTTTCTCTTTCCTTCTACTTTTCCCTCAATGAGGTTGAGAGTTAGGGGGCTTCCACTTCCCCTGAGCGTATGGCCGAAGTATCCTAGTTTAAGGCTTACAACCTTTCCCAACAGTTGTCTATCTGTTTCCAGCTCTTGCAAAATGCTAACATTTGTTCTTTTCTGCTTCCAGTTGATGTTAAGCATTCTCCTCCACATCCACATTTCAGCTGCCATTATTCTGTTCTCATCTGATTTGCACAATGTCCAACTTTCAGCGCCATAAATGAGTGCACTCCAAACGAGGGGTTTGACCAGTTTCATTTTGAGATGATTAGTAAGGTTTTTGTCATTCCAGATCAACTGCAGGTCTATCATTCTTTTCTTGGCAATGGCAATCCTTGATTTGATGTCACTTGAGCAGCTGGCATTAGCTCTCTTTGTAGATCCAAGATACTTGAAGTGGTCTACATGTTCAACTCTCTCACCGTCGATCATGATGTTATACTGTTCTTCTGGATCACCTCCTGCGACAAGTAACTTGGTCTTCTTGACATTTAGCCTCAAATTCAGCTCCTTTCCTACGTCATTCACACTGTTGGTTAGTTGTACAATTTCCTCCTTTGAATTGGCAATAAGTGCGGTGTCGTCAGCATATCGTAAGTTTGAAATATGTGTTCCCCCTACTTTAATTCCATAATTTGAAACCTCTGCATCTCGCATGCCCTTCTCGGTGTAGGTAACAAAAAGGTGTGGCGATATTATGCAACCTTGTCTAGCTCCTTTTCCAATCTCAAATTATTTTGTCTGCTCACCATTCCATCTTATTGTTGCTCTGTGGTTCACATATAGAGATCTCAAGAGTCCGACAAGATGCTTGGGGAAGCCCATTTCCAGAAACGCCTCAAAAAGTTTGCAGTGACTTACTGAATCAAAAGCCTTGGAGTAGTCTATGAACATAATGAATACCTTTTGATCAATGGCAATTACTTTCTCCATTATAATTTGTAAACATACTAGCATGTCTTTGAATAAGTTCATCTGGATTGTTTGTACAACTCCTTCTGCCCACGCCCTCTACGACGGGTATCAATCACTATAAAAACCCAGTGAGCAGTAGTCAGAGTTGCCAGTCAGATGAAGCTACCAGCGTGGTAGTGAAACGTCATTAAACAGTGAGTAACATCCTTCACTTCTTTTGGATTTGTACACAAAGAAATTTCAATATTATGCCTACAAACAATCCAGATGAACTTATTCAAAGATTTGAGAGAGAATTACGGACAGCAGGCAGTAAAGGACCTACGTACGCTTGAAAACATCGAACGAAAAACATCCCGTTTTAGATGTCACCGTGTGTTCACTCTCCGAGCGAAAGACAGTGGTCTTATCCCTCCCAGTCTACGCCTTAAATGTCCGATCAACACTAACAAAGCGCGTTCTATTGTGCAAAAAGCAGAGTAGGCATTGTTGAGAGAACGAATCCGCGTCGTTACGAACAAATTGGACAATCTTGGCAATGAAAAATCTACGGTAGAGTCTCGTTTAAATTCCCGCGATTTCAATGTTGACACCCAGTCTAAAATCTCGCAACATCTCGAAAATTCTCGTGAGACTGAATTCCAAAATGTCCGCGCCCGTCAAATTCGGAAGCTACAACGCCTGTCAGAAAAACAGAAAAAATCGCCGACAAACAGGAATAACAAATCGCTGGAACCGGACCTGAGCGGCGCACAACTTAAGTTATGGGTAAGAAACCTTTCCAAGTATAAACTGAATAAATCCCAGAACTCTGTACTTGCCCGTGGCCTGGGTTTCGCCGTTAGCCCTGACAAGGTAAATCATGCCTCGGTAGTTGATGATTACGTTGTAGCGTGTGAGAAAGCTTGCTGGAAATGACCCAAAAGCGAAGCAGAACAACTACGTGCGGAAATAGTCGGCTCTCTAAAATCAGCCAAAACTCCTACATCCAACATCAGCAAAAATGAACGTCAGGCCATTACATCGCTCCAAAAAGAAAAATCGATCATCATCTTGGGCGCCGATAAAGGAAGAGCCACAGTTGTCATGGATACATCTGAATATCATGAAAAAATGACTGCTTTGCTGAGCGACACCAAAACCTACATCAAGTTGGACAAGGACCCAACAGCTAAACACAAGAAAGAACTTGTCTCCATCCTCAAATCTCTTGAAAAGGAAGGAAAAATCAGAAAGGAAGACAAACATTTCTTGTATCCCACTACCGAAAATGTTCCTCGTATGTACGGCAGCCCAAAAATCCATAAAGATGGCACCCCACTACGCCCTATCGTGGACTTTACGGGTTCAATCGGTTATGAAATCGCTAAATCTCTGGTTGAGATTCTCTCTCCGCTGTTTGGCAACACTGAACATCATGTGCTAAATTCAAAGGAATTAGCTGAGGGCTTATCTGATATTACTATTGAGGAAGATGAGATTCTAAATTCCCACGATGTGATCGCTTTGTTTACCAACACTCCTATTGACATGACGCTACGCATAATAAGAGACCGTCTTGAACAGGATAAAGATTTCGGTAATAGAACAAACCTATCGATTGATGACATCATCAAACTCACAGACTTCAGTCTCCCCAAAGTCGCATATTTCAGCTACAACAATGAAATATACAGTCAACGGTTTGGTATGGCCATGGGTAGTCCGCTCAGCCCCCTATGCTGCAATATTTTTATGGAGTGGCTTGAACAGAAAGCTATTTCTACAGCTCCCATCACATGCCGCCCCCGTTTGTGGCGTAGATACGTCGATGATGTATTAGAGATCATTCATAAAGGAGAAGTCGACAACCTCACTGATCACCTCAACAAAACGGACCCATCCAACAGCATAAAGTTCACATACGAACAGGAACAGGAGGGCCAGATACCATTTCTTGACACTCTGATCATAAGAAAACCAGACGGGTCAGTCAAGCTTTGTATTTACCGCAAAAAGACGCACACTGACCAATACCTACAGTTTTCTTCTCACCACCCTCTTCACCAAAAACTGGGAGTCATCCGCACCCTGCTGGACAGAAATGACTCTATTGTTACTGAGGATGCAGACAAAATACGAGAAGAAGAACATATTCGTAAAGCGCTCAACAAGTGTGGCTACCCAGATTGGACGGTAGACAAAGTGAAAAAAGCGAGACAACTCAAAAAGACAATAACTACCAAAGATAAGAAAGCCAGAAGCGACACGGACAAGACTAAAGGTCTAGTGGTAGTCCCTAACGTCGAGGGTGTTTCTGAAAAAGTAGCCCGGGTTTTCAAGAAACATGGTTTCTCAACAGCCATGAGACCCCACCAAACCCTACGCAACATGCTTGTGCACCCGAAGGACAAAATAGATATGCACAAGAAAGCAGAAGTGATTTATGAAATACCCTGTTTGGACTGTTCCAAAACCTACATCGGTGAGACCGGACGCGCTTTTGGCGTCAGGCTTCAAGAGCATCAGAAAGAGGTCAAGAAATTTGAAGTCAAACCTTACACCAGAGCCTCACGAAAAATGTCAACGAACAGCGAACAATTCAAATCAGCCATCACTGAACACGTAGCGGCTACAAACCACAACATAGACTGGGAGGAGGGACACATAATCGACCGCGAATCGCATAAGACCACCAGATGGCTTAAGGTAAGGTCACGAATTTTCTGCTTTGTAACTGTCGAATTCCGCGTTTTTCCGCTTTGTAAGTTTTGCATTTTTCTGTGATGTAATTTTCCCCAAGAAAGCTTCAAATTTACGATCTATAAAACCAAAATAAACACACTTTACAGAAAAACACATCATTTTAGATATCGTTTTTTAATATTTATATTGTTTTGTTCAAGACTATCTACAAATTTTGTGTTTTGGACGTTTTTTGTGCATTTTTTTTCTTCTTTTCATAAAAATGTCGTTTTCCGCGTTTAACCCCAATTCCGCGATTTTCGCGGAAATTCCGCAACGCGGAAAATTCGTGACCTTAGCTTAAGGAAGCTATCTGGATCAGGAGGAGAGAAAAGAAAACACTAAACAAGGACGAGGGGGCCTACAAGCTGCATAACATCTACGATCAACTCCTTCTGCCCTACTTGATTTATGTCAAGAAGACCAATTTAAATGCGCCTTCTGCAAAATTTGCTCTTTGGAACGCCCAGTCCATCAGAGGACGTGGAAAAGCATCTGCAATTATTGACTTCGTGATGTCCCAACATCTGGACATTTTAGCAATAACCGAAAGTTGGCTAACTGGTGATTTAAGAGATAACCGAATTTGTTCGGATCTGAAAAATGCCCTTCCTGACTATGTCATACATCATATTCCGCGCAAGACTCGAGGTGGTGGTGTTGCTGTGCTCATGCGCAAAGGATTTGATATTGTTATCAATCCGTCTTTTTCAGCTACATCTTTTGAACATATGGACATTACCATTTCGTCGAAATCTTCATCCATAAGACTTTCAATCATTTACATGCCGTATCCATCCAAGGTCAACAAGTTCACGGCGAAGATGTTCCTTGATGAATTTTCTGCATTTGTTGAGACATGTACATCCCTTGCAATCCCGATGGTAATCGCGGGTGACTTCAATTTTCATGTGGATGTCTTGGATGATCGCGAAGCTAGACTCTTTCGTGAACTTCTCGA
The DNA here is from genome assembly GCA_035610835.1 of Ophiura sarsii. NCBI lineage: Eukaryota > Metazoa > Echinodermata > Ophiuroidea > Amphilepidida > Ophiuridae > Ophiura > Ophiura sarsii. The sequence goes on from CM069446.1 coordinate 47,100,448, forward strand.
TTCTGCCTCATTTGATCAGCATGTCGACAAACCTACGCATCGCTGCGGTCATACGCTTGATTTGGTGATTACGCGCAGCTCCGATCCCATCGCTTCTGATTTTGTGATTGATGATACGCTTCCATCTGACCATTTTGCTGTGGTATGCAAGTTTGCTGTATCGCGTCCACCAGTTACCAAACGTCACTTTTGCTTTCGCAAATTGCGTGACATTGATCTTAATGCATTTAAGAACGACATTAGTGCTTCGTCTCTTTCGACTGATCCAGCCGATGATGTCGAGTCATTGAGTACTCAATTTGACAACGTCATGTCTGACTTGTTAGACCGTCATGCACCAGAGATTTCAAAGAGCATTTCCTTACGACCACATGCTCCCTGGTATGACGAGTCCCTCCGTGATGAAAAGCGTGAGCGTCGTCGATGCGAACGTCAGTTTTGTAAATCTAGACTGGAAGTGCATAGACAGATCTATCGTGATCAATGTAAGCGTTACTCCGCTATGGTTGAAGAAGCAAAATCCGAGTATCATAGATTGCAACTGAAAGACTGCGACCAAAGGCAGTTGTTTAGAAAGGTTGACAAAATGTGTTCTGGCGGCTCAGAGAAAATTCTCCCATCCCACGATGACGACGAAAAGTTAGCGAATGACTTTGCGGACTTTTTCGTGGATAAAATCCAGAAGGTTAGAGACAAACTGGACAATATCAATATGCAACCAACTGTGTCTTCTGAGACTGTCCAATGTCACTCCTCAACTTTCAATCAATTTTCTGAGGTATCTGAAGAGACTATTCATCGCATCATTATGAAATCACCGTCGTCGTCATGCTCACTGGACTCAATTCCTACCTCGCTTATAAAAGAATGTCTTCCTGAGCTACTTCCATCAATTACAAAACTTGTCAATAGCTCGCTCCTCTCTGGCATATTTCCGTCATCATATAAGGTTTCACGCGTTACTCCATTGATAAAGAAACCTGGACTGGATGCTGATACATTAAACAATTACAGACCCATATCCAATCTTAAGTTCATCTCAAAGGTTGTTGAAAGAGCTGCTTCGGCTCAGCTTCAAGAATACATGCTGGAAAATGAACTCTATGGCGGTAGACAATCGGCGTATCGCAAACATTTCAGTACGGAAACCGCTCTAGTACGTGTACAGAACGATATTCTGCGCGCTCTTGACCAGCATTCTGATGTAGTCCTTGTTCTTCTTGATCTCTCGGCCGCCTTTGATACTGTTGACCATCGGATATTACTTCAGCGGCTGAGAGATCGATACAGAGTGAATGGTGACGCTCTTGCCTGGTGTACGAGCTACCTATGTGATCGTCAGCAATCTGTTGTAATCGGTGACAGTGTATCAGCAACACATGTTATGAGCTGCTCCGTTCCTCAAGGATCAGTTGCTGGACCGTTTATGTTTACAGCTTATGCTGCTCCTCTTGAAGATGTGGTTAGATCATACGGTGTTGAACCAATGATCTATGCAGATGATACACAATTGTATCTCGTTTTGGATCCTTGTAGTGATCAATGTGATAACCGACTCCAACCCCTTGAAGATTGCATCCGCGGCGTGAAAGCATGGACTGCCGAAAACAAATTACTTCATGAATGACTCAAAGACTGAGGTATTGCGTCTAAATTCACGTTTTATTAAGAATCCTGCTCACTTCTCTACTATAAATGTTGGTGATTCGGAAGTTGATATAGTTTCTGAAGTGCGTAATCTCGGAGCCCTAATGGATCAGCACATGACTCTATCATCACATGTGAATAAAGTGTGTCGCGCGGCGTGTCTGGCTATCTCCAAAATTGGTCGGATTCGCAAGTATATCGACCGTCCTACAGCAGAGCGTCTGATACATGCCTTTGTGACATCCAGACTTGATGCAAACAACAGCCTGCTTTATGGTCTTCCAGTTTCTGCGATCTCCAAACTTCAGCGTGTGCAAAATAGTGCTGTGCGACTTGTTCTCGGACTATATGGCAAAAATCGCGTAAACATCAGCGATCAACGTCGAAATGAGCTGCACTGGCTTCCTGTGAGAGACCGAATTGTCTTCAAAATCCTCATGCTCACTTACAAATCGCTAAACGGACTTGCTCCACCTTACTTAAAAGAACTACTCAAACCCTACACACCTAATCGCTCGCTCCGGTCATCATCGAAAGGTCTTCTTGAATCACCGCGGACTGTATCAACTGCAACTTACGGTGAACGAGCTTTCTCTGTTTCTGCGCCAAAGTTGTGGAACGGGTTGCCGCAGCAGATTAGGAATGCCGAATCACTAGCCACATTCAAGAAACTTTTAAAAACTCATCTTTTCAATTATCCATCTGTATAATATGTGTTCTGCTGCATCACTCCATTTTTATTCATATAATTCAACTCTTTTACTTATTATTGTGTATTTATAAAACTTTTAGCATGTTTTTATTTTTGTATAGATCTTGTTGAGTGCCGGTCCACTCATTTTTAATGCTTTGTTTTAATTATCAATGTGCATTATTATGTCGGGTTTTTTAATGAGTAGTTGTTTTTTATTGCTTGTTATTGCTTGTATCTGGTTTTTTATTATTATTGTAAAGCGCCTAGAGGCCTTTGCTGGTATTTCTGCGCTATATAAGAGTCTATTTATTATTATTATTCTGCCCACGCCCTCTACGACGGGTATCAATCACTATAAAAACCCAGTGAGCAGAAGTCAGAGTTGCCAGTCTGATGAAGCTACCAGCGTGGTAGTGAAACGTCATTAAACAGTGAGTAACATCCTTCACTTCTTTTGGATTTGTACACAAAGAAATTTCAATATTATACTAGCATGTCTCTTGTTCCTCTTCCTTTCCTGTACGCAGCTTGCTCTTCTGGTTGCTCATATTCCAACTTCCTCTTCAGGCGGTCAACAATTATCAACAGGAGGATTTTGCTGGTATGGCTAATCAGTGCGATAGTTCGGTAGTTTGAACACTGTTTTCGATCTCCTGCTTTAAATAAGACTACAAACTCGACCTGTATCTTCCAGTCTTGAGGCCAGCGGCAGCTTTTCCAGATGCTGGTACAAAGTTTGAGTAGAAGTTTGATACCCGCTGGGCCTGTGGCTTTGATCAGCTCTGCAGGTATGCCATCTAGTCCAGGTGATTTTCAGGTGCTTAGTCTTTTCATAGCATGTTCAACTTCTGACAAGAGAGGTGGTGGTTCTTGATCTTCTGGAGAAATTTGTTCCTCAGTCAATGGTTCCTCCTCCTCTGGTCTTTCAAACAGCTGAGCGCCATACTCTTTCCATCTGTTCAAGATGTCTTCCTTATGGTCCAACACATTTCCAGCTTCATCTTTTATGCATGCCTGCTGTGATGGTATTTTGCCGTCATTTTTCACAGATTTTATCAAGTCAAACATTCTCTTGGATTTTCCAAAAGTGTCAAAATCGCCTATCTTCTGGCACTGTTCTTCGAGCCAAGCTGCCTTGTCCCTCCTAAGCTTCCTTTGTATCTCTGATCTTACTGCTTTGTACCTTTCATCCTGAGCAGGAGAATTTCTTTGCTTTCTCAGCTTGCTTTTTTCCTCGGAGAGAATCAGTACTTCATTGCTGATCCACGGTTTCTTAGGGAACCGTTTCAAATTACCAAGAGTTTTGTCGGCTGTGTCAGATAGTATCGTTCTATAAGTAGTCCATAGACTTTCTGATGATTCTTCACCTTCTTGATCTTCCATCTGTTTAACAGTCTCTGCCTCTAAGGGCGTACCATGTGGTGATTCATGGGTCCTCAGATCAACTTTTTAAAAAAACTGGTGATACATTACCATAACATTATACTACTGCCAAATTTTAAAATTCCTAAAAGTTTTGGTTCGGTCGTAAAAAATCACTGACATTTTAGGAACAAATCCCAGTAAAATGATTACTACGTTCCCTGTAAGTATAACTATGCGCACCATGCACATCCCAACGAAAGGAAAACATATTTTGAAACCTCCAGTTGGGTACACAACAAAAGTGAAACAAAATCATTGGGATCTCGTTGGCGCATCACATTACGCTGACCTTGAAACCGTGACGAACAGCGTCCTTAACAGTTTTCAAGCCCTTATAGTTTGATGCGCCAATGAGATCCCATTACATAAACAAGTTCATATGGAAGAACTCAGAGCCTTTAACAAATTCAAAAGTAAAAATTGTTGGGATCTCGTTGGCGCATGGAGATAATCCAGGTCAAAGGTCAAGTTTTACCATTTTGAGCCATTTTCACACCTCCGTAAATCCGTGCGCCATCTTTAAAACACCTTGGAAATGACATCTACTTGCAAAGATGGTTTACCTTGAATAAAAAATGAAGAAACTGGTTTGGGATCTCAGAGATTTTTTTTTTAATGATTTTTTACAAATTTGCTTAAGAGCAACTTGCACTGCATGCGAGTCAGTAATAGCAATTTGTGCATTGTCCAAGTTCTTGTAAATCAGTGCGCTAACAAGATCCCATCAACTTTTTGATTTATTTGCTTAGTTTGGCCACCATTCAATAGATACCACTAGAAAAAACTTTGGGATTTTGATGGCGGGTAATTCTACATGATCGCAAAGTTGAGGTGTCATCAGCTTTATTCTCGAGCCTTTTTGGGCCATTTATCAGATTATCAGAATATCATTCCTTTGGTGAATTTTGACATGTCATATAGGACATTGTTTTTCATGCATTTTAAACCATTCTTAACCCATCAACATTAATCTGTTGCATGATGTTTCATAAATTGCATATTATGTCTTCAGAATTCCACAACCCTGTCGAATTCGGAAGACATGACTTACATATTTTGAAATCGACATTACAGACTAACATAGATGTGTTCAGAATAGTCTAAAATGCATAGAAAACAATGTCCTTTATAAGACATGTCAAAATTAACCAAAGTAATCTGATATCCTGGGACTTGGTCTGAAATGGCTCAAAAAGGCTTGAGAATAAAGCTGATGACACCTCAATATTGCGCTCATTTAGAATTCACTGCCATCAAAATCCCAAAGTTTTTTCTAGTGGTATCTATTGAATGGTGGTCAAACTAAGCAAATAAATCAAAAAGTTAATGGGATCTAGTTGGCGCACTGATTTATAAGAGCTTGAACAATGTATGTGGGGCTATTACTAACTCGCATGCACTGTAAGTTGACCTTAAGCAAATTTTTAAAAATCGTTTAAAAAAAAAATCTTAAAGATCCCAAGCTGGAATCTTCATTTTTGATTTAAGGTAAACCATCTTTGCAACTGGAGATCATTTCCAAGGTGTTTTAAAGATGGCGCACAGATGTACGGAGGTGCAAAAATGGCTCAAAATAGTAACATTTGACCTTTGACCTTGATTATCTCCATGCGCCAACGAGATCCCAACAATATTTCCTTTTGAATTTGTTAAAGGCTCCGAGTTCTTTCATATGCACTTGTTTATTGAATGGGATCTTGTTGGCGCATCTAATTATAAGGTCTTGAAACTGCATAAGAGCGCTGTTCGTCAAGGGTTCAAGGTCAGCGTAATATGACACGCCAACGAGATCCCAACGATTTTGTTTCACTTTTGTTATGTACCTAACTGGAGGTTTCAAAATATGTTTTCCATTCGTTGGGATGTACTTAGCGCGCATAGATATACTTATGGGGAACGTAGTAATCGTTTTACTGTGTTTTTTCCCTGAAATTTCAGTGATTTTTAACGACCGAACAAAAAATGTTAGGAATTTTAAAATTTGGCTATGGTATAATGGTATAGTAATGTATCACTGATTTTTTTATAAAGTTGATCTGAGGACCCATGAATCACAACACCCCCAAAAATGGTACACTCTTACAGGCACAGACTGTTAAGTTGAGCTTCAAAACAGCTTTCTGTTTCACTTCTGAAAGTAGATCTGATGATAGGGTCTTCAAGTTTCTTGAGGTCTAGTTTTTGTTGTTTTTGCTTGAATTTATTTCTTGCCAGTTTCACTCGTATCTTTGCAAGCAGCAGTATGTGGTCTGTATCACAGTCTGCACCTGGATAGGTTTTGCAATCAGTGATGCTAGACTTCCATCTTCTTTTAACCATGATGTAATCAATTTGATTTCTGCATCTATCTCCTGGTGATATCCATGTGTATCGATTTCTTTTATGATGATCAAACAAAGTATTTGTGATAACAAAGTCATTGGCATGACAAAATTCTGCTAGTTTGTCGCCGCTTGCGTTTCTTTCTCCTAGACCGAATTTACCAATTCCACATTTGGTGTCTTCTCCTTCTCCAACTTTGGCATTTAAGTCACCCATCACTATGCAAATATCACCTTTGCTTATTTTGTCCACAGTTGTTTGTAATTGATCATAGAAAAGGTCCTTGATACTTTCATCATGTGTTGATGTATAGGAGCATAGACTTGGATTACTGTAACTGATTTTGGCTTTGCTTTAAGTCTTACTGTAACAATACGGTCAGAAATTGCTGTGTAGGTGTCCAGTGCTTTTTGTGCTTGACCTCTCAGAATGATTGCCACTCCACTTTCTACTTTTCCATTTTGCTTTCCAGAGTAGACCACTGTTGATGTTTTATTCGGTTTGAATAAGCCTTCTCCTTTCCCACTTGTTTCGCATAGACCAGTTAAATCGAGTTGTAGTCTCTCTAGTTCATTTAACAATAGGTCAAGCTTTCCAAGCTCATTCATTGTTCTCACGTTCCATGTGCCAATACGGAGCACTCCTTTTTTCTGACATAGGTTGACAGAAGGCTGATGAGAGGCATCACCGTCAAATGATATCCGTTCCGAAGACTTTAGGATACCACCGTCATTAGCAGCATCACCAGTCCCTGCAGCCTCTTCCCCAGTAACATTACGGGTGGGTTTCCTGAGGGGCTCAACTCCCACTTCGATTAAACGTTTAATTCTTTCTGATCTGCGCATCATATGGTATTCTCGGAAAGGTGTAATATCTCTTAAAGCAGTGGTTTCCCGTTGCCTTCTGCTTCAGTACTATCCCGCCCATCAGGATTACTTGGATGTATCTCAAGTTAAGTTGTCTTATGGCACTGTCATAAAACAACTGTTATCTGGATGTATGATGTTAAATCCAGTTTTGCTCATTGTGAGCCAGGAGAATGAGACTTACTCTCCTGGCCACCCTGGTCTGTCCGTCACCTACTGCACAAGTCAGAAGGCTAACAACCCCCACCTAACTAGAAGGTAGACCAGGACGTTTACCCATTATCTCACAAGTCGGTTGTCCCCTCACACATGCTACACTACAAGCTACTCTAATTTTCACTACATGCTACATGCAATAGGCTACCAGGGACGGTCTCCTCCTTGATGTCCATCATTACAAGAATGACAAGAGATTACAGGCTTTACATTATAGGGGTCATTATGATATAATGACGGTCAAATTAGTACAAAGATTTTTCTGTCGGTTGAGATTGCCACTGTCGGTTCAGTTGACAAGGGGAATCATGGAATTATGATATAATGACAGTCAAATTAGTACAAAGATTTTTTCTGTCGGTTGAGATTAGCTCTGTCGGTTCATTTGACAAGGGAATCATGAAATTATGACATTATGACGGTCACATAAGTACAAAGATTTTTCGCGCGCTCGTTTACACCAAAATGTACCTCAATCATGGCAATACTATTTTTTCTCGTCATTCTTTCGTCGGTAAAGTCTTGTCAATTCACTTTTATTTCTCGCCCCTCCAATATGAAAAACCTAGCTACGCCACTGATTTTATTAAGAAAAGTACATAGGCCTACACACAGAAAAATGTTTACATAATTATGTTAAATATAGAACTCCATAATTATTATGTTAACCTTTCACACAGTATTTGTGTACAAAATACACAAGTTATGTAAACATAACTTGTGTATTTTGTGCACAATTTTGTTTTGTACAAAATACACAAGTTATGTTTACATAATTTGTGTATTTTGTACACAAATACTGTGTGAAAGGTTTACATAATAATTATGGAGTTTGATATTAACATAATTTATGTAAACTTATGTAATTTCTTTTCTGTGTGTACATACCTATACGATTACGAGCGTATAGCTTTATAATGATCTATAGGATTGATACATGAGAACACAAGAAATCTGAGTGCAAATTGCATGCTTTTTAAATTTATTCATTATCCAATGATACATATAATTATACAACAACATCAATATTTACAAAATGATATTAATAACAAGTATGTACAAATGTGACTATCGATACAAAAAACCCACCGACAATATTTAAGATTACTTATAGGTCAAATATCATACATACATATAATATACATGTACACGACATAATTATTACAGAGAAATCAGACTACGAAGACGGAGTTCTTTCTCAAATAGGAATACAATATTTGGATGGTTTCCATGTCTATATTTGCTTATGCACAGTTAGCCAACGGCGATAATGTAGTTAATAATTTGAAATCATTATGATCATAAATGTTATTGTGATAGTTGAATATATTAATTTCAATGGTAAATACAAAACGTGTAGAAAGTTTACTCGAAATGACTTGACTAGCTAACGACCATAGCTGCTTACTATTATTCCATTTAAAAAAGAAATGGTCGATATAATCAATTACGGGATACACATGTGTGACAAATATTAGTACCCATTTTACCCATCTTACATAAAAGTACTATGTTGGGATAAATGTTATAAATGATTTTCCAATGTAATGAGATCAATCTCGCTTCATCCGATGTGGAGTTGCGAGCCAAATGTTGGTCCAATTTAAAAAAAAGTAATTGGGGAACCTAAGTGACCAGAAGTTTGTACATAGGGGAGGAACATACACAATATTAATCATAGCTTTTCTAATCTGTTTGTTTGTAAAAGTATCAATAAATAGAGACTGAATTAAAACAAACATGTTGTTGTTAGGAGTCATGGAATTGTCATCAGGGTCTGAGCTAATTTCCAATCAATAGGGAGCGCATTGCCTTTTGCCTTGACGCGACTATAGCATCAGTTATCCAAAATCATTGACTTGAATCACTTTTCTAATATATAGACTTCGGAGTAAATTCTGGTGCAAACCGGCTATTTGTGGTCTAGATAAAATGCGAGGGTCAAAAGGAATATTGTTATGTCCAAGCGGGTTGAACTGTTGAACATATTGGGCATTGTTTACTTAACTTTTGAACTGTTGCATAGTTACTCAAACGTTGAGTAAACGTTTTACTTAACATTTTAGCAGTGTACTACTATTTTATATCAGAAGTGACTTGAACGGGACTTGATAAAAGATTAATATCAGAATATTGAAGCTAGTATAGTTCCAGTTAAATATGATATATATATATATATATATATATATATATATATATATAATATATATGAAAACAAAAGGTGGGTCATTAACGTAAAAATTTGTTATTTTGTCCATATGATGACACGCGTTAACAAGATATTCTAAACAAAGGATAACACTCAGTTAATCTTTGTTTTTGTTATCTTCTTAATAAGGTTTGGACATTTCCATAATCCTTCCTACATTTAAAGGTAGGTGTTCTGATTGCTGGCCCGATTTTCAACTTGATGCTGTCTATTTCACATGAAAGGTCATCCTTAAAATTGTCTCATTCCAAAGTTTGAGCTGTCTAACTCTAATGGTGCTTATTTTAGAAGCACAAGGTCACAATAAATTTGCTCATTGAGTAGTACACAAACTGGCCGGATGGTGAAGCACCTTTGGCAGTAATTCACCACATTTGGGCCCATAATATCTAAATGGAACATTTCTGGCCCTAAGATTTGACAGAAACAATGAGAAAAATATGAGGATTCTTCTAATATCAAAAAAATTTGATGTGAAAAAAACATCAGCAAAAAAGTGATCAGAACATACACCTTTAAGACTCAGGGCCATGCCCAATTCAATACAAAAGCTATCTTAAGTAGATAGCATGAAAAATGACAGCCTTATGTATAATGTATCAAGTAGGGCTAATGTCAATAACATTGCCTGAAGATTGAATGGCTTAAAGATTCTCAATGGACGCACGTCACATGAGGTTGACCTCGTGTAAAGTACGCGAGGTCAACTTCACTCGTTGTGCACATCTAAAGCTGTGCAATACGTAAGCTCGACCTCACGGCGCTGATTGGTTACCGGATTTCTGTGAATTTTCAAGCATGCACGTTGAGCTAATCGGAGTACGTTTGCGTATGTCGGGCTTTGGCCAGGAGGATATTTGCCGTAGGTCCTCTACCCTATATGTTAGGCTTTGAACATAATCTAATGTTTTTCATAATCAGTTGGAAATGGAGAAAGTAACACTAGCCATGTGCTGCCATTTGGAGGCCAGTTGTAATGTGTACCGGAATTCAACGTTAGAGGGCAGTATTTATATCGACTGTAACCGTAAATTGAGTTACGTATTGAATGGGTACCTTAATAATTGAAAGAACACTAAACTCGGTTCGACCTTTCGACTGGTCGGGAATTCATGAACATAGGTTCCTTTCTCTATACGCAGTATGTGCCTCCTTTGGAAAAATCCTGCACTATTCTTGAAAACTGGTAAAATAGCGCCATCCCTAGGCCTAGATTTTCGCATTAACTCTGCTAAGAGGAGAATCTTAAAGGCATATTATGCGATCTTTTCCATAAGACGCCCTCTATCCTTGATTTAATTTTTTTTAAAGCAGCTTTTCTTTCAGATTTACATTTCTGATCATAAATCATGAATATATTCTGAGTTACAGAGCGATACGATTCAAAATTACTTCAAAATCATGGTTTAAAGAGATTGAAAATAGATTGTCCTGCCGCAGGACAGTTTATTTTCATTTTAAATTCACTCTAAAACCATGATTTTGAAATAATTAGGAATCGATCAAAACGTATTTATGATTTATGATCAGAAATATAAATCTGCAAGAAAATCTGCTTTCATAGAGAGCGCCCTATGGAAAGGATCGCATAATATGCCTTTAAGTCATCATTTAGAGCTAGAGCATTCCGACTTTAATGTATAAATTGGAAAACGCAAGTTATTTGGAAAAATCAATACCGTACGAGCTACCCAATATTCTTTAAGCACGATTATCTTAGCGGTTCCCGTATGGCTATAATATATCTGACCTATTTTAGACCATTACAGACGTTAACGACATACTTAAGCTTCTTTATCTGTCATTTACTAACGAAGGGATAGCGTTGATCGACCTATGGACGCCACTTGATATCAGCAGTTAAATTCAAATGGCTCTGTTGTATTTATGGATATAATTCCAGATATACGTGCGCAATATGTGTCTCATTTAAAAAAAGTAAAGTACACTATTTTCCTGGAGAACAATTTTGTTATTAATTAATATTATACGACAAATCTATATAAATAAAAGGAAGAACGTAAATCTTGTCCGCGAGTGTTCTCAGAGATGCCTTGACTTTCAACTCTGATTTTTGCGTACATTGATTCAGTACATATTGCCATTAAACCATTGGACACTATTTTTTGCAAAACTATTCCATTACTATGGAAATAACCAAAAAACAGGTCGGTTGCTATGTTTCATGTCTTCTATTCTTACCTCATGAAACTGGCCAACGCATGCGCGCGGATACCGCCGTTGGTGGAGTGCTGCGGAGACAGGGAGGTAGCTACATGGGCGGTGTGGCGTGGGAGACATGAACTTACTAAATTTAGGCAAATTGTTGATTTCTCTTGGCGTTATCCAATAGACGAAAAACGACTTTCATACAGCTTCCTGGGTTGCTACGTGTGGTCGTTACTACAGCTGCTTGACGTGGCAAGTAGGCCTATATGTACGCAAGAGCGATGCGTGCAAGTCACGCAACACTCCGCTACGCGATGGCCGTCACGCGTCACTACACGCGTAACAGACCTGTTTTATAGTGTGATCAGTTCCAAATTGGCGAAAATTCATGTGAGGCTAATATTTATCAGTGTGGGCACAAATAGAATACCTTGCCCACGGCTGGTGATTTTTGCTTATTGCTTATTGTTTGTTAACTCCCTATAACAGCTACATTCTAGCTAAACTGGAAGTCCTCTGAAACCTAGAGGCTATGGGTTACGGCTTATTGAAGGCGCAACACCAGTTTGTGTCATTATTTGTTCCGTGTTTCCTCCTGTATAGCTTTATAATTGCTACAACCCTCCGGCCAGTTATAGGCCTACCAGACTTTTTTCATAATGGAAATGCAGGGATAGCGACGGTGTGAGTATGCGTGATCAAAATATAAACTGAAGGAATAATTTAATGTTATTTTTGGCCAAAAAATAAGCCGGGATATGGCACAAGTGCTTTAGACTGGATACCATAAATGATCACGATGAGAGCTCCGATCATTGGCCCGCCAACTAATACAACTAGAAGGCTATAAAAAACTAAGACCCTTTTCCTAATGAATTCCCGACTGAATCACGTGTACCTGGATATAATATGCACACGGGGTAGGCCTATCTTGATTTAAGGGCATATATTATCTGGACTACAAGGCATCTGTGATGTGGATTTTAAAGGTGAATTGGGTATGGGATAAGGCCATAGTGAGGATCTGAATTACTTTGAAAACATATTTTCATGCAGATTTGCAATTGTTATCATAAATCATGAAGATCTTCTAAGTAACAGAGCCATACGATTTTCAGATCAAAATGCGCGAAAATATTGGCTTTTACAGTATGATTTAGTAAAGTTCTATGGTTTTTCTCAGAAAATACAGTCAAGATAGATTTATTAGTCCATGAAAGTCATTCCTCATGGTATAAATCAAACATGAATAATCAAGGGCACCAAGGAATGATACATGAAGTACCTGGATTATTAATGGCACATGGTATATATCATTATCTGGATTATGTTAGGGGGCTGTAATTTTCTTCGGTAAGAGGTCGGAGGTACCAAATATCATTGGTTGTGTCGTGTTTTTACAATAAAAATATGGCAGGGGGTCATGAAATTAATACCATTGTAAATGGGGGGGGGGGGGGGGGGTGTCAAAACAAAATATAACTGGAGGCATAGGCCTAAGATGCTTAATCCAACAAAAGCACCGCACCGCAATTATGGAAGTACACAACAACATAGACCTCGAAAAGTTATTTGGGAGCGCGACCCCTTGCATTATGCACGCTCACCTAGAAATCCGCACACGTCATTTTGTCATTTTTTGTCCCGTGTCCTCCCTCTTACGAAGAAAATGACAGCCCCCTAATATAATCCATAATATACCATGTGCAATTAATAATCAAGGGCCCCTAGCTATGCCCTCACTCATCTCGGTACTTGATCATGGGGGGTTGGGACTTGGGACATTAAGTGGTATAGACATTTTTATTTATTTTTTATTTACTTCAGAATTCAAGATGAACATTAAAAATTGCCATTATTGTTGTTTCTACTAACAAAAACACAGCAAAACTTGATTAAAACAATACCATCGCTATTTATTGAAAAACGCCCTCTATCATGTCTATGCAAATATGGTTCGCGATATGTATCACGCGTGCTGCAGGGGATACTGTCTGACGTATTATGCTGATCTAGCGGAGATCAGCATTTTTGAATCGACGTTTTGTTGTACAAAGAGGGCTGATTTTTCTTAATCCTTAGGTGTAAGTTCATACATGTAATACAATTGTAAAAATATACAAATCCCAGTTTTTATCATATATTTTTGTAATTGAGGGCGCTGCCTCCACCACATCTCTTAAAGGCGAATTATGTGATCTTTTCCAGAGAGCGCCCTCTATTCATTATTTTTTTTAGAAAGTAGATTTTCTTGCAGATTTACATTTCTGATCATAAATCATGCATACATTCCAAGTTACAGAGCGATACGATTCCTAATTACCTCAAAATCATGGTTTTAGAGTGAATTTAGAGTGAAAATAATAAACTGTCGGATTATCCGACAGTTTATTTTCACTCCAAAATCATGATTTTGAAGTAATTAAGAATCGTATCGCCCTGTAACTTGGAATGTATGTACGATTTATGATCAGAAATGTAAATCTGCAAGAAAATCTTCTTTCAATTTTTTTTTCGATGTTGAGGGCGTTCCCTGGAAAGATCACATAATATATATTTAATGCTCCTTTAAGCGTTAAATACGGAACAAATAATGACACCAACAATTACGGTGCAGCTCTCGGAGATGGCCATGTTGAGCCGAAGTTCATAGGTGATTGGGTGGGCTGGCGTTGCGCTCTCAACGCGGTGGGGCTCAATAACCAGCACCCATTTGGGATGGGGGTGTATAGCAATAAAGCTATTATATATAATAACGGGGAGGACACGGGACAAAAAATGACAAAATGACGTGTGCGTCATTGGAGGTGTCGGTGTTTTTACACGGAAAATAGGGGTGGGGGGGGGGGGGGTGATGAAATAAAAACCATTGCCAGGGGGGGTCAAAACTAAATTTTAGTCCAAAAAAATCTTATATTTTTATTTTTTCTACATTTGTCTACCCTTATTTATAATTTTCCCTTCCGCATCAACTTCCCCCACCCCATATTCCGAATTTAACCATTCTAGATAGGCCTGAGCATGGGGGTGGTCATAACAATAATCACGTTCGTTGAGCGGGTGTGGGGGGGGGGCATACAAAATGATGATACATGATATTTTGGGACCGCGTACCAAAAAAAAAGACCACCCCCTACAAACCGCTGGGAGGGGGAGGCTCACTATTAGCGGGGCCCGCGCGAAGCGCGGGTTCCCGCTAGTAGTAAATATTATACACATGTATTCACTCATTCATTTAGAATGCAGACATGTTAGACTTGTTTAATTTTCAAACACTTTAATTGGTACCCTCTAAAAATGCGGTTCAAATTTACATATCTTTTTGACTTTTATGCACATTTGCCTTGGAATTCGAGTTTGCTCTAAATGTGCCTGGAAATCCAGATTTGCTTTCTAAAATTCGGCCCTCTGAAAGGAAAGACCCGTTATAAATGCAAAAATAGTTGTGTGCCAGTGTAACATAAAATAAATTTATTATAATTTAAAGCAGTTTACCAACCCATGGACAATATAATAATAATAAGTTTGACAATAGACAATATAATAACAAATATTAACAAACACCGGCGAACGTCCCAACGACAAATAAGCAAGACCGTTCACCGGCGGATATCAACACCGAGATTTGAACACCCAGCTTTAATATTTTGGAAGGAGCTGCCAAGTACAAACACGTGCCATTATGATAGATACCGATGATATCGGCAAATATCATGCAGCTACGTGCTATTATTTTGCACTGGCCTTAAATTTACCTGTTCCCCCTCCAAATATAATAGTTGCCTTTGATTGCATATATGTGAAGAGTACTATATACCGGGGGGGGGGGGGGGGGGGGGGGTACTTAGTGGATATGAGGTTACGGGGATATGCCGCCAAATAGGGATCCATTTTTCACCAACTGGTAACTGGATGACCCTCTTTCAAAGCCATATTTGGTAAATATATTGGTCTAAAATCCTTAATTTTGTTGTTTTTCGTCGGAACTTTAGCAAAAATCTGTCAAATATATAGGAAAAATATGTGTTTCTGGTAAACACATGGGTCCAATTTCAACCGGAAATTGGTAACTGTTTCGGTACATTTCATTTTGCTGGCGGCACATCCCTACCAAAAAAAAAATCCGAGTACCACCCCCCGGGACCATTTATATCCATCTTGGTTCTGGTTCAACAGTACATGCTCTGAAGTTGATTTCAAATTATATTGAATTACATTCTATTTGTTAATGTACAGAACAAGCACACGGAATGGAGATAATTACAGGTGTTTAGTTGAGATCTTATATATATGGCCTTGATTCACCCGAGGCACTTGTTTCAAGACGCACTGTAATTAAATTAAATTTACTAGATGGCTCTGCTAGGGGATGACTGAAAGCACGTTATCAGACCTTGGTTAGGTTAAGGCGACCTGAAATCGCTAGTTGGATTTTAAAATGAAGTATGTTTGATATCTATATATTTCACGATGGTAAACCTTAACCCTAACTCTATATCACCACACGGCAACAGATTTGTTTTCCGTCGGAGAAAATTCATCCGAAAGGTCATCCCCCCCTCGGGATTTGAACCACGGACCTCCTGCACCAAAGCCAATCTCTATTCCACTACACCACGGCTGCCAAAGCTACTCGGCTCGGAATATTCGCGTCGTAATATAGCCTGGGTCCATTTTGTAGCCCAAAAACTGGTGTATCCTTGGTGTAATCCATCCATGAGTTAGACTGGTGTTGAGACTCTATTGCTGAATAAAGCTGTCTAATCCTATAATCCTTTAACACAGTTTAACACAGATTTCGTGCTAGGCTAATTCCGTGCAGAATTACATGAAGGTAAACCCAAAAACTTGCACGCCGGGTTATAAAAACAGGCTGGCCGTGTTGGTGCCGTGTGGTGTAGTAGGGTTAGGGTTATAGAGCACTTTTTTACCCTTCACCAGTAAAGAGAGAGCAACACCGCATTTACGAGTATAATGGCAGACACGGAGATCATCCAGGTAATCGCAGCCTTCACCTTGCGTAGGTTAAAACCAAAATATCCATAGAGATTATATCGGTAAGTGCCATAATGGTAAAGTGCCATAGACTCTCTATGTTATGGAGCACAATGAAATGCTTCATTACTGTATCATAAAATGATTGTTGGGAAATGCGATAATTAAAGCTAGTCAGGTTGAATTTTTTCGGATCGCCTTACGAAATACATGGATCGGTCGGTATAGTTACAGGTGAGTCAATGAATGATTTGGAGAATATTACGAATACTTCCAGGTACCTATTATCTTGTACAAAATGAACACGTGTACGTGTCAACTAAATGTGATTAATCTAATCACAAAACACAATAAAGTTTGCTTCATAGAGCTATAGGTGATGTACTTTAAGAACCGTTCATTAATCAAGATAGCTAATGGTTGAAATTGAAATGTTTAAAAAATAGTCTCGTTTTACGCGTAATGACAATTAAGTTCTTAATTTCATCATAAATTTCTTATTGTAATATAAAGTTCAAGGCACAGACAAATAAACAGCCTTAATAATGACAAGGATAGACAAAATCACTTCGGTCAGCTATTGTATTGCTATTGTTGATGTTGGTTGATGCGTTTGTTGTTCTAGTAGTCTTCGCATGCAAAAGACACTAATGCCCGGTACCAAAAGGTAAAAGAACTCTGCAAGGTAATCATCACATAAATAATACAATACAGCTGTTGTATCCCGAAGCATTGCTGTCGACCGCCAGCTACAGCTTGGCGTTTTGTGTTAACTTCATATTATTGGATTTTTTATTTATAGTTGAAGTGCGCAAGATACTCTGAAATTGCATAATAAGTAATATTATGTTCATCAAAACCACTGATTAATTCGAAAATTACACATTTCATCATTTAATGGGTCGCTGCTACGAGTTTGGAAGCTATGCGGGTATAAAAAGATTTATTGACACTTTGTCGGAAGACATGGTAACAACCTTAAAAAGGAGACTCTGGAAAAGAAACGAAAACATGGTCGACCAAAGATCCGTTGGAGGTCTATCTCTTACTTCTGCTCATCGGATGTTACAAAAGAGATAGAAATGACGATCCATCATTGACAGGGTCGCAAGGATTCAGCAATGAATCATATTATGACAAACGGTACTAAATCTCTTGATACCTTTTTTATTCAGCCAACTAAAAAGTACTATCCATACAAGTTACAACTAGTTGAGCTATTGTGTTGTATCACATATCGACATAATTCGCAAACAGTGTACTTTAGGTCCTATATTCTGGACTACCGATATTGGAACACCCAGTATCGTCCGATACTGGTAACAAATCACTGTTCCAGTATCGGCCGATACTGGCACATATAAAATGTTCCAGTATCGGGCGATACTGGAACATAATTATGTACCAGTATCGATCAATACTGGGACAAATCTCACTGGTATCACGTGTACCAGTATTGCCCGATACTGGAACATAAAAATGTTCCAGTATCGCTCGGAACACAATTGGTGTTCCAGTATCGACCGATACTGGAACCTCGACCGATACTGGAACCGTAAAATCGTACCAGTATCGATTGATACTGGCACATTTTATGTTCCAGTATTGAACGATACTGGTATACCAATATTTGGGATCTAAAGATCACTTTTCCCCATAATTCGAACGGCCTTATAGCTACATGTATGTCATAACAGAAACTGAAATAATGATGACTAAATGTCGATCATAATGTCTTTTTTTTAACGCCAGAAATCTTTAGAATAGATTACATATTAGCAAAACATATTTCCAGGTGAAACCACAAAACTGTGACAGGTGATCGGATAGGGATGTTTTATAATACATTTTAACGCCTTCATTTTCGGCAATACCCAATATTCCCTAAAGAATGTTCATTTTTGTTATTTGATATACCCATAATCTAATAAATTGGTACTAATAACAAAATGGCTGTCAGCACTGGAGATATAGTGGATAAAATGCATTCTGTTTTCAGCATAAATTATCTTGATTTCTACGTCATTGATGAGATAAATCACTCATTAACACTATTTTTGCGTAGAGCAGCTCCGCGGCGTCGTTGTTGCACTTGAAATAATACTACCGCCCGCATGTATGTGAAATAACGGTTGCGGTCTAGAAACAATAACTTTGTTATCTAATCAGTCTGCTCTGGAACGGGAACGCGTTTGACTTTAGGCGGGCTATCTAGTGACGCCCTGTCGTCAATTTTTACACGGCGACGCATTAAGTGACGGGAGTCCGTCTTCCGCTGGTTGACGAATTAGTTCGATATTTCAATAGGTCGGGCATGGGAACGGGACTACATTTCCAAGGGAACGGCCGGCCTCCTGTTACAGTATTTTTCAAGATTATGAAAATCCTATTTTCCGACTTTCATCCGTAAGATAAGTCTCTTATCTCTGAGATAATGTTAAAAAATTCAGCACTATATAATACTACAAGGATTATAATTAAAGTTAAAATGATCACATTTACCCTAATAAATTCATACACAATGGTGTAAACTCACTTATAGAATGGTAGCCTCATCGTGGTATATTGTGGTCAAAGGTGAGATAGAATCATCGGACTAGATGCCGCGAAGAAATCTGTCACCTAGACTGCCCTCAATTTGATAAGATAAGATAAGATAAGATAAGATTGCACAAATTGACGGGTACACGTTACCACGGTTACGCAGTACGCACACATGTCAATTTTTAGTCCTCTCAATTGAAACAGGCTCTCGTTCCGGAGCTAACTGCTAATTGTTCAAATAAAAATCAAGAACAGAATTAATTTTCAGCACCACAGCTTAAAGTAATATTATGCAATCTTTATGAAAAATGTTACACATATTTATCTCTCTCTTATAACGAAGTTTGCCTATCAGGAAAGACTTTCCTGGACCACCCTGGACTCATAAATCTACTTTGCCTGTATTTTCCCGTAAAAACCACCACAGAACTTTACTAAATTATAATGGAAATCTGCTTCCAATTTGGAAACAATGGAATTCTATTTACGAACGAAAAGAACCTCTCAGAAAATAAACTGTCATGGTACCAGGACAACTTATTCAAAATCTTTTGAAGTAATTAGGAAACGTATTGCTCTGTAATTTATAGGATATTTTAGTTTCATGGTTATCAATGTAATTTGACAAAAACAAAATTAAATTTCTAGGAAAAATACAAATAGAGGGCAGGGCGTTCCATGAAAAAGATCGAAAAAGGTTCTTAAATACTTTGGGATCGTATTATTTGGCAAGATTAAGGAAAACCGTTGAATAATGCATTTTATTGCAGCCAATTGGCAGCATTCAAAGCTGCCAATTGGCAGCTTTTAACGATTGTTATTATTTTGACCAGGAAAAAAATCAAAGTATTGCCGAATCATTGTATTTAAGAACGAATTTTGGCAGGAAGAAATAACAACAATTGTCAAGGCAGCTTTGTGACAGAAGCTGCCAATTGGCCATAATAAAATATAGATTTTAACGCTTTGTTTGGTTATTTTGGCCAGTGAAAATCGATAAATTACCAAATAATACAATCCTGTTTCGCATATATGCATTTAATTATTGGGATACACATTTATCATTATTGCCGACAACAATAGTTGATATAATACCTTTTAAATTCTGACTACATAAATATCATATCTTCAATTAATCCCCACTTATTATGTGCAGTATTATTATTGCATTGACATTCATATCATTATTATCCCGTTGTCTTTTATTCATTGATACAATGTTAATATAATGTTACTGCTGCATTTTTCTTTAGTTATGTTATTTGCCCCACATAGGCTACGAAGAGAATAAAATATTGATAAGATAAATGAAATTAATAGTATACACGCATTCCTATTTCCTTTTGAAGGGTCAGCAAATAGTCGGTCGGTCGTTCACTTCATAGAGAGGAATACTGATCTTTTATTTGCTTTCTGGAGTATTGAGATTTCATCTGAAACACCCGCGCAAACTCAATCAATATGCATTCTCTATACTGAGCACTCTATGGAAAATGAAACGGTTTTATAATTGGCAGACATTTTTAACAATCGAGTTGACCGTTTGCAAATAATGAACTATGTTTTACATTTTGATTACTTGGACCCGGGGTAGTACCAGACTACCATTACGAGCAATTAAACAATAGAATTGAGAGTTCCGTTTAAAGTTAAAACTATAATCAATAAAAAATGTATTGTGAGCAATTTAATCGCGACTTTTACATGTTTTACAATTTAGCAGTTGATGATGACGTACTCTGGATCAGTGGGTCGTAAAGATGACTGAGTTGGTAATCCCCTTCGTCGCGGTTCATTAGGGTTGTTGCCGCCTCTCCTCCTAATCAAAATAGATTCGCGAAACCATCTGGTGTTTCTGGTTTCGTCTCTGGCTATTATTTTTGACTCCTCCCATTTGATGACATGATTCTCTTTGCATGTTCATCTACAAAGAGATGCATGTTCATCTACTGAGGATTTCAACTCTGCACTTTGGGATTCCTTTCTCGCGGACCGAGTGTAATTGCGAGTGCTCATTTTAGCAGTTTCAGTTTCATGTTCTTTCTTTCTCGTGCCGAACTTTCTACCTGTTTCGCCAATGTAAGTTTTATCACAATTGGAACAGGGGATTTCTTACACGACACCGCCTTATCATCGCTGTCAAGCTTGTCTTTGGGGTGGACAATGATTTTCTTAAGGCTGGTGTGAGGTTAGACTGCCGTACTGATATTGTGTTTCCTCAGTATGCGCTGAACCGATTCAGTGACACCTTATATGTATGGGAGGGTGACAAAGGTGACTGATTTTTTGTGTCTATGTCAGTCGTCTTTTTGTTGACTTTGGGTCTCACTTTTGGCTTGGACATTTGTTTCTTGACTTTGTCAAAAGACCACTCCGGGTAGCCACACGTTTTAAGCGCTGATTTGATGGTGTCTTCTTCAACTAATCTATCCGCTGCTTCCGTCACAATTTTTTCATTCCGGTCTAATAATGTTCTTATGACTCCAAGTTTGTGATAGAGAGGGTGAGCTGATTGAAAGTTCAAATACTGGTTTGTGTGTGTCGGTTTCCGGTATATCAATAACCTTCACAAGACACATTACTTTTGTTCCTAGTTTATATTGCTTTTCAACTATTTCGGTTTCACTTTGGTTTCGATCATTTAGATGGCTTGAGCAACCAGTTTGTCCATAATTGTTTTGCTGTCTTGCGCCATGTGTGTGTGTCTGTCTGTCTGGGTCTGTCTGTCATGTCTGTCTGTCTCTAAGTCTGTCTGTGTATGCACACCAACCAAGTTTTAAAAGATTACTTTATACTTTCATTATATTTATATAATCTCCCTAATATATTGATTTATCTATGTAACATAATTGCTTATTTGTATTACCTCATCCATTACCATTTTTCCAAAGGGGTCGTTGACACGTGTAAGCTCTTCGAGAGTTTTTTTCAACGACGCCTTGCATATATGCTATCGTTTTGTAATTTTTTTGCTCTGACTTTGGTTTGATATGTTGTTTATGCGAAATAAATAAACCTATATAACCTTTACCTGTAAACCACTTATAAGCAAAATACCGGGTGAAATTCTGATATTTGGAACTTTTTTGGTGAATATTCAATTTTGGCCTATATTTCACTGTACAGACGAATACAACTGGAATTTTCATTGTGACGTCATGCGTAGAATGTTTGAACTTGTTTTGGTATGTATGGAGAGTGTAGATCTCTAGCTTTACCATGGTACCCAAATAAGCATACGCTGCACCTCGGTTTTGATTTTTTTAGGGGGGGGGGAGGGGGGGGGGTGGACGTGGGTTAAGGCAAAAACGTCTCAGATGTGGGTCGATCGATCGAACTTTTCCCATTTAAAATTACACAAACAATCACAAAAATCCATGATTTTTTGACAAACTATAAAATATCATCAGATATCCCCCGATTTCATCAGATATTCCCCTATTTCTAAGAAAATGAGTCAGTCGGGCTCGTACAACAAGTTCAAACTTAAGTCCTACGAAGCTAATGAATAATGGAGTTTCCATGTAGGCCCTATATCGATTTTCAGTTTAGCCAGATATTGTCCATTCCTATGAATCATTAATAAATATGAACCCAGGTCTGAGAACACAAATGGTTTTGTGTTCCCATATATATCCCTCGAAGGCGATATTTTCCAAAGAAGCTTATGTTACCGTGAAAACAAATGATCCTCAAGGAGTATTGTTACGAGTTCTCTGATAACTTCAAAATGAAGATCTAAATAATGTATACGTCAATTTATTTTACTGCTAAAAATATCTACCTCGTAACAAGTATATAAATTGGGCTACTCCAGTTGAAATGCATGCACCCCTATGGAAGGAATTGCCTATATCTTCCACAAGGAGTGTAAATTTCAAATGGGATTACCTGCACGGGCAAGTCTACAGTGAAATATACACTCCCTGTGTGAAAGATGCAGATCGTGTTTTCCAAATGAGGTGTATGAATTTCAACTGAAATAGCTCATTCTTTCAAATACAAATCATGTTTGTTTTCACGTAATAGGCATAAGTCTGATTCATGCATAGGAACACTATTTGGGATATTAAAACAATGTGGGGGTAATTTATTGTACGTAATGTCAACCGTAATACCCGCTTATTTTTGAATTTCAACAGTGTATTGCTGGTAAAATATCTCTGAATAAATTGCGGCAATCGTTATATTATATGTGATTGTTTATAATGTTGACCAATTGATCACTTAATCTAACTTTTAGCACTGATACCGTATCATGTGCAAAGGCACTATCTATTATAGCTGCTAGTATGTTATATACAATGTGATGCTGCATGGTGCACACTTTGACATGTGACAGCCATTGTCGATGAGGCTTGTGGCTCCAAACCCGCGATTTATTTCGTTGGTTCTTGTTATTTCTTCACGTCTGCATTTCCAGTTTTGTCGTGGAGTCGTCCTTCTCAGTTCTGTGTCGCCACCTTTTTCATTTTAATTCGTCCTTCACCCTCTTTTTACAAGCTTTGGCTTTCTGACGTCATAGCCCCAAGCACATCCAAATTCAGCGTTTACCATTACCATGATTACAGCTGTATTTGAAATTGATCATAAGTATCAGAGGGATTACTTTTGATAATACGCATAGTCGATTCCCCATCAATCAAACCCATCTGCTAAAGAGGAAATCGAAACAAAGTCGAATAAAAATTCCTTTAAAAAGGAATGGGCGCTCGAATGAACATGCTTCATTTGATTAATTACAAATATATATATTAAATAGATAAATCTAGATGGGATTTTTGATTAATTACAACTATATTAAATAGATAAATCTAGATCTAAATCTGAAGAAAGTTTAACAGTCTTAAACCTGTCCGCCGGCGAACCTATAAGCCCTAGATAGGATGTTTACATTATTTATATATTTATGTATTATCTATTCTTAAACTATTTCTATTCATTGAATTTTAAAATTAATCGATTAATAAAATTAAATGACTTGTTAATCTAATTGAAGGATTATCTAAT
Organism: Ophiura sarsii; assembly: GCA_035610835.1. Lineage (NCBI taxonomy): Eukaryota > Metazoa > Echinodermata > Ophiuroidea > Amphilepidida > Ophiuridae > Ophiura > Ophiura sarsii. The sequence goes on from CM069446.1 coordinate 47,124,545, forward strand.
TAATCTATGCATTCATGAATTCATTTATTATTCTTAGTATCACTCAATCACTCAATCACTCAATCACTCAATCACTCAATCACTCAATCACTCAATCACTCAATCAATCAATCAATCAATCAATCAATCAATCTTATTATATCTTATTATATCTGTCAATAGTCAATCAATTAATGATTTATGACTTCATAACGTATGTGCGTAACCATGTAGGTGTGAAGTTACGGTTGGGCGAGGTTTGAAAATGTTCCCTCAATAAATAATCCCTGATTGAAACAAATAGAGCGTAAATAGCGAATTGTTTTCCAAACCTGTTGGTGGGGTCAAATGACAGAGCCAGTGGCGCAACTAGGTTTTTCATATTTGCGAAAATGTTCGACTTAACATTTATTGTGGTATGATTGAGATATATTTCTGCTTTAAACAAGCTTCTACCCAAACAAATTCCATTTTGTGAAACACGTGCGCTCAGCGCGCGAGACATTTCCCGTCTGCGTACTTTTCACCATCCTAATTCCATGATTAGGATTAAAAAGAGAGCAACGTGATGATGGCGAGTAGAGATCTCTACTATACCATTATCAAATTTGACCACATTGTTGAAAATTGACTGACTTGATCATACTTGTAATATCAGATAAATAAAGCGGATCTGGACATTCCACCATATGCAATTGTACAACCAAATGGTATATTAAACCAATATTGATAGCATCCATTATGTTATAATTTTTGTTGGAATCCAATTTCCAATTGTTGCTTTGGATGTCCGCCAAATTCACATTTAATTTCCCCCTCAAAGTTTTAAATCTTGCCAATTTAATACATATTCGCCTAAGCAACCGCGAAAGTAACGTACCGCATAATTCAATTAATATAATAGATTATTCCACGTCTCAAACGAACAGCTAGCTACAAACAGATCAGATTGGAAATAAGAATCAACGACGATTGGCTTCTTTCAATAACAATTGGCCTTACAGATTATTGCGTGTATAACCATGGTGTAATAATGGGCGGGATATTGCAATAATTCAACTAGAGCGGTTCTCGGGCTTCGCGGTTCGCGGGTTTTGCGGTTATCGGGTTGCATGGTTTTTGGTTGAGCGGTTTCGGTAGACATGTTTAATTTGTGGTTGGTACTTTAGGATCCCAGCGGAACCAGATTCGATGACTGTCACACTCACATTGTTAGCGATGTGTTGTTATAATGGATAGTTTGATTCTCGAAATGTCTCTAAACATTTGATTTGAAAATTATCCATCATTTCATTCATCAAAATAATAAACAAAAATAACAAAAATAAGCTTACTTAAAAACCACCTTTTCGGCTAAATCACGATTATTTAATGTAAACTTATATTGGAGATAAAATTTGTTACGTCAAATGTGTTGCGGTTTGATCAGTTCATCATACACATACTTTACACGTAGCTCAAAAAGTGAAATCATATCCAAAAATTCAAATCGACACATTTTATGGTGTCCGTCATTTTTTAGGCTAAATTGCCGGAATTTTTTTCTCCATCAAATATGTTTCAGTATGACCGGCTAGCTACAGAGACTTTATACGTAGCTCAAAATGTGCAATCATATCCAAAAAATCAAATCGGGACACATTTTATGGTGTCAGTCATTTTTTAGGCTAAATTGCCGGAATTTTTTTCTCCATCAAATATGTTGCGGTTTGACCAGTTAGCTACACAGACTTTATACGTAGCTCAAAAAGTGAAATCATATCCAAAAAATCAAATCGGGACACATTTTATGGTGTCCATCATTTTTTAGGCTAAATTGCCGGAATATTTTTCTCCATCAAATATGTTTCAGTATGACCGGCTAGCTACAGAGACTTTATACGTAGCTCAAAATGTGAAATCATATCCAAAAAATCAAATCGGGACACATTTTATGGTGTCAGTCATTTTTTAGGCTAAATTGCCGGAATTTTTTTCTCCATCAAATATGTTGCGGTTTGACCGGTTAGCTACACAGACTTTATACATAGCTCAAAAAGTGAAATCATATCCAAAAAATCAAATCGGGACACATTTTATGGTGTCCATCATTTTTTAGGCTAAATTGCCGGAATGTTTTTTTCGCCGTCAAATGTGTTGCGGTTTGACCCGTTAGCTACACAGACTTTATATGCAGCTCAAAATGTGAAATCATGTCCAAAAAGTTAAATCAGGACACATTTTATGGTGTCTGTCATTTTTTAGGCTAAATTGTCGGATTTGTTTTCTCCGTCAAATGTGTTGCAGTATGACCGGCTAGCTACACAGACTTTATACGTAGCTCAAAATGTGAAATCATATCCAAAATATCAAATCGGGACACATTTCATGGTGTCCGCCATTTTATAGGCTAAATTGCCGGAATGTTTTTTTCTCCGTCAAATGTGTTGCAGTTTGACCCGTTAGCTACACAGACTTTATGCGTAACTCAAAATGTGAAATCATGTCCAAAAAATCAAATCAGGTCACATTTTATGGTGTCCGTCATTTTTTAGGCTAAATTGCCAGTTTTTTTTTTCTCCGGCAAATGTGTTGCAGTATGACCGGCTAGCTACACAGACTTTATACGTAACTCAAAATGTGAAATCAAATCCAAAAAATCAAATCGGGACACATTTTATGGTGTCCGTCATTTTTTAGGCTAAATTGCCAGATTTTTTTCTTCTCCCATTCAAATGTGTTGCGGTTTGACCCGTTAGCTACACAGACTTTATATGTAGCTCAAAAAGTGAAATCATATCCAAAAAATGTAATCGGGACACTTTTTATGGTGTCCGTCATTTTTTAGGCTAAATTGCCAGAATTTTTTTTCTCCGTCAAATGTGTTGCAGTATGACCGGCTAGCTACACAGACTTTATACGTAGCTCAAAATTTGAAATCATATCAAAAAAATCAAATCGGGACACATTTCATGGTGTCCGCCATTTTTTAGGCTAAATTGCCAGAATGTTTTTTTCTCCGTCGAATGTGTTGCGGTTTGACCCGTTAGCTACACAGACTTTATACGCAGCTCAAAATGTGAAATCATGTCCAAAAAATCAAATCAGGACACATTTTATGGTGTCTGTCATTTTTTAGGCTAAATTGTCAGATTTTTTTTTTCTCCGTCAAATGTGTTGCAGTATGACCGGCTAGCTACACAGAATTTATACGTAGCTCAAAATGTGAAATCATATCCAAACAATCAAATGGGGACACATTTTATGGTGTCCGTCATTTTTTAGGCTAAATTGCCGGATGTTTTTTTTTCTCCATCAAATGTGTTGCAGTATGACCCGGTAAGCTACACAGACTTTAAACGTAGCTCAAAATGTGAAATCATATCCCAAAAATCAAATCGGGACACATTTTATGGTGTCCGTCATTTTTTAGGCTAAATTACCGGATTTTGTTTTCTCCGTCAAATGTGTTGCAGTATGACCAGCTAGCTACACAGACTTTAAACGTAGCTCAAAATGTGAAATCATATCCAAAAAAAATGAAATTGGGACACATTTCAAGGTGTCCGCCATTTTTTAGGCTAAAATGCCGGAATGTTTTTTTCTCCGTCAAATGTGTTGCGGTTTGACCCGTTAGCTACACAGACTTTATACGCAGCTCAAAATATGAAATCATGTCCAAAAATCAAATCAGGACACATTTTATGGTGTCCGTTATTTTTTAGGCTAAATTGCCAGATTTTTTTTTCTCCATCAAATGTGTTGCAGTATGACCGGCTAGCTACACAGACTTTAAACGTAGCTCAAAATGTGAAATCATATCCAAAAAATCAAATCGGGACACATTTTATGGTGTCCGTCATTTTTTAGGCTAAATTGCCGGATTTTTTTTCTCCATCAAATGTGTTGCAGTATGACCGGCTATCTACACAGACTTAAAACGTAGCTCAAAATGTGAAATCATATCCAAAAAAATCAAATCAGGACACATTTTATGGTGTCTGTCATTTTTTAGGCTAAATTGTCAGATTTTTTTTTTCTCCGTCAAATGTGTTGCAGTATGACCGGCTAGCTACACAGACTTTATACGTAGCTCAAAATGTGAAATCATATCCAAACAATCAAATCGGGACACATTTTATGGTGTCCGTCATTTTTAGGCTAAATTGCCGGATTTTTTTTCTTCTCCATCAAATGTGTTGCAGTATGACCGGCTAGCTACACAGACTTTAAACGTAGCTCAAAATGTGAAATCATGTCCAAAAAATCAAATCAGGACACATTTTATGGTGTCTGTCATTTTTTAGGCTAAATTGTCAGATTTTTTTTTTCTCCGTCAAATGTGTTGCAGTATGACCGGCTAGCTACACAGAATTTATACGTAGCTCAAAATGTGAAATCATATCCAAACAATCAAATGGGGACACATTTTATGGTGTCCGTCATTTTTTAGGCTAAATTGCCGGATGTTTTTTTTTCTCTATCAAATGTGTTGCAGTATGACCCGGTAAGCTACACAGACTTTAAACGTAGCTCAAAATGTGAAATCATATCCAAAAAATCAAATCGGGACACATTTTATGGTGTCCGTCATTTTTTAGGCTAAATTACCGGATTTTGTTTTCTCCGTCAAATGTGTTGCAGTATGACCAGCTAGCTACACAGACTTTAAACGTAGCTCAAAATGTGAAATCATATCCAAAAAAAATCAAATTGGGACACATTTCAAGGTGTCCGCCATTTTTTAGGCTAAAATGCCGGAATGTTTTTTTCTCCGTCAAATGTGTTGCGGTTTGACCCGTTAGCTACACAGACTTTATACGCAGCTCAAAATATGAAATCATGTCCAAAAATCAAATCAGGACACATTTTATGGTGTCCGTTATTTTTTAGGCTAAATTGCCAGATTTTTTTTTTCTCCATCAAATGTGTTGCAGTATGACCGGCTAGCTACACAGACTTTAAACGTAGCTCAAAATGTGAAATCATATCCAAAAAATCAAATCGGGACACATTTTATGGTGTCCGTCATTTTTTAGGCTAAATTGCCGGATTTTTTTTCTCCATCAAATGTGTTGCAGTATGACCGGCTATCTACACAGACTTAAAACGTAGCTCAAAATGTGAAATCATATCCAAAAAAATCAAATTGGGACACATTTCAAGGTGTCCGCCATTTTTTAGGCTAAATTGCCGGAATGTTTTTTCTCCGTCAAATGTGTTGCGGTTTGACCCGTTAGCTACACAGACTTTATACGCAGCTCAAAATGTGAAATCATGTCAAAAAAATCAAACCAGGACACATTTTATGGTGTCTGTCATTTTTTAGGCTAAATTGTCTGATTTTTTTTTCTCCATCAAATGTGTTGCAGTATGACCGGCTAGCTACACAGACTTTATACGTAGCTCAAAATGTGAAATCATATCCACAAAATCAAATCGGGACACATTTCATGTTGTTCCGGCATTTAGGCTAAATTGCCGGAATGTTTTTTTCTCCGTCAAATGTGTTGCGGTTTGACCCGTTAGCTACACAGACTTTATACGCAGCTCAAAATGTGAAATCATGTCCAAAAAATCAAATCAGGACACATTTGATGGTGTCTGTCATTTTTTAGGCTAAATTGTCAGATTTGTTTCTTCTTCGTCAAATATGTTGCGGTTTGACCGGTTAGCTACACAGACTTCATACGTAGCTCAAAATGTGAAATAAAATCCCAAAAATTCAAATCGGGACACATTTTATGGTGTCCATTCATTTTTTTAGGCTAAATTGTTGGACATTTTTTTCTGCGTCAAATGTGTTGCAGTTTGACCTGTCCCTTATGAAAATCGCAATCAATTCTGCAACCTTGCGCAAGGTTAAATTTGGAAAAATACAACCTTGCGCAACCAGTTTGGTTCTTCTGAGAAGGTTGCGCAACCTTGCAGCAATCATCCACAACCTTGCGACAAACTTGTGCAACCTTACGCAACCGTGCGACAACCTTGTGCAACCTGGTACCACCTTGCTGCAATCGCATTTTGGTGATTGCATTTTCGTAAAGGGCAACAGTACACAGACTTTAAAGTAGCTCAAAATGTGAAATCATCTAAAAAATCACATCGGGACACATTTTATCATGGTATCCATCATTTTTTAGACTAATTCGATATCCCGGGGCCCATTTTGGGACCCGTGATTCCCGAAATGTCTCTAAACATTTGATTCTGGAATTATCCATCATTTCATTCATCAAAATAAAAAAAATAAAAAATAATAAGCTTATTTAAAAAAAATTGTCGGCTAAATCACGATTATTTAATGCACATTTAATGTGGAGATTCATTTGAAATTGATTTATTTTGTATTTAATCTGTGCATTATTTGTACTCTTTCGCTAAAATGTGGTTCTTCGCCGGGTATTTTCATTTTCGTAACTGATGTAAGCTCTAGTTTCGATAGATTGGTACCAAATCTATAATTTGGGTATCGGGTAAAGGCACAGTGTTAGAAGGGAATCATTTTTATGTCCCACTTGGTCCCACCATGGACTCACTCACCTTTTTGGAGACTCAAACTTGTCCTTGAATGTTCTCTTTCGAATTCATGACATTGCTATGAAACTAAGAGCTAGCAAAAGTGTTCAGAAAAGTCGCATTGGATCTTTTATTTATGACTAGCAAGTAAACAACTGGTATTAATACAAAATCCTGAGAGTGGTATACGTACTAGTCTCAGACAAAATCTTCGTCGGCCATTTTAAAAAACAATAATCACATTGGTAATTTTGTTTTTCTGTGTAAGGCTACCGGATTGAATTTCATCCGAATGATAGATGCATATTGTTAAGAAACAGGTGAGCACTCATTTTTAAGTTAATCCTGTCCGATATGTCCGTGAAAAACCGAATTTAGACATTAATTATTATGTTAAAATTAGTCACATGATAGCCTTGTCTTTTTGGTATGGTTCCCCCTTATTCATTTGCCTGAAGAAGTACTGAAAAGGACTACGTGAGATCATTGTATCAATGAACTCACGCCAGCCGATTTGCTTGAATTATAATTGACTATAACTATCCGCATTCATTAACGTAGGCAAATAACCTTATAAATAGCGAATAAATGACAACAAACACCAACATATTATACCAGTGAGAAGAATGAAAGGAAAATGATTGATGAAATACAATAAATACAATCACAATCCACATTTTAATTCCATGTAATTCGGGGTCTACTTCTTTATGCGTAGAAACTATCGAATATCGAACGCGATAATAATATAGAACTAGGAGCATAAAGTATGGCCAAGAATTTTTTCCCGCCATGGCTTACAGAAACGTGCCTTGGTTATCGGCCCAAAACACCTTAGATACGCCTTATTCTAAATTATTTTGGACCTCAAAATTATTTTCATGCAGTAGGTATGAATATAATATACAACATATTAAAGTTTCTTCCAACCAACACCCTTACTTTTTTAAATTTTATTTTCACAAACGAACCACGCTATAACGCAGTAACTGTACCGTGATTACACAACACATACGACAAAACCCACCAAAAATGAGCCGCCCAGAATCATGCCGACGAATACAGTATTCGAGGACTAAGTCATCTCATAATAAACGCAACGCTAAACATGTTAGACCTACATGCACATGTACATGCGTGTACATGAAGTAAAAGCTAATACATTAGTACATTCAAATTAAAACCTCATTGAATCTGTAAGAAGATCATTCTATTAAATAAAATGAAAAGTATCTGGGATCAAAATAATATTATGATTGAACGATATTAAAATAATCTTTACGTTTACTAAATATAATAGTAACTGAAGAAAAAAAAGCATTCTCTGTGGGATTCGAACCCACGGCTTCAGACTATAAGTCTGAAGCTCTACCGATTGCGCTAACGGAGCACTGAATGACAATAATAGGATAGACATCAATTCAAATGACAGTTGATCACTATCCTATAAATAGGAAGTTAAAAGCGTTATATTTCTACTTTTGTATGTATATATTTAACATAGGGTTCTCCAGTCAGCACGCAGGTATCGCTTTCAATGAGTGACCTTGCCGATTTCTAACCCTAAGTCTAAGTTTGTTTTCCTTGAATTAATTGAGGTAGGGTTAGTTGGCAGCCATGATGGCGAAGTAGGTGGATTGTTCGTAATTTTCTCTATCATTTGATGCCAAATCTGACATATTTGGTCCACAAACAGCGATTTTATCGCTAATTTTAGAATTTAAAACTTTCGTGACTTTGCTTCTTGTAACCATTCACTTGACCGGACGATATTTTAAGAGCAATTTCTGTACTAACGGAATTTTAAGATTTAATTTCATATCAAAAACATTGATGCCCGACTTCTTTTTTGATGAGAAAAACGAGTCTGATTTTCACAGATTTTCGGTCAGAAAACGAAACTTACGATCCCCCGTTTAGTTACCGTGATATGTACCATAGCTTACAAAATCCAATAATGCAATGGCTTCATTCATGACTTTATAATATATAGCTTAGTCTTACTCTTCGTATAGCCTAAGCAGGCCCGTAACTAGGGGGCATCCGGGGGGGGGGGGGGGGGGGAGAGGCAAATCTGAGAAAGTCCTATTTTTGTATCAATGCACTTTTTGTGTACAAATGCACTTTTTGTATACAAATGTACCTTTTTTTTTACTAATGTACTTTTTGTCTTTTCCATTGTGTAAAGCATTTTTTCGGGCCGTTTTGGACTAAAATATGTCCTATACTCCCACCCCCCCCCCCCCCCCCCCCCGCACGCCACTGAAATCAATCCTGGTATTATTTATTGTTTATTACATTTTTTAATGAGCTCCCTTTGCTCATAACCTTTCTCCATGCCCGACCCCCCACCACCCCCCCCCCCCCATGAGATTAGGAAAAGTAGCAGAGAGGAAAAGAAAATCCACTCGACCCGCGAAATATCAACATGTTACAAGTTAATTATAAGTAAGTCACTAACATTGCCCTTTTGTAAAGTAACGACACTACGAGGAGGGGGGGGGGGGGGGGGGGGGGGGGGCTCCAAGGCATGACATTTGGTCTCCCCTCCCCAAGTCAGCACAACCCACTCCATTTTGTCCCAAAACACTCTTGAAAATTCTGGGGGATAAAAGTAGCTTAATTGGTCGGAAATTTCAAAATCAAAGCAGATTCAGGCAAGTTTTACACAAAGTTAAAATATTCCTGCGCATTTTACCCCCTCCCCCTCACCCCCATACCCGATTTGCTTTCTTCTTGCCCACAACTAAATAATATATTTGCTTTTTGATCATGACATTTTTCATCAATTTCATGCAAGGGCCAAAGTTTAGTTGGACTTTAGTTATGATAATTCAGAAACATAATCTGTTGAAATTTCGAACGTTCAGTTTATTTTCCTTGATATTATTAAAATATGAATTTCAATAATACTGTAGAAAGCTATTTAATTTTTTTGGAACAACAATGCTTGATTTAGTAAAAAAGAAATAAACCACAATACCAAATCTAAAATTTAACTTGAACCGATCACGTACGACCCTGTCTGAAAGCGCACCACGGGATCAGTAACAGCCAATCGACGCTACGAAATGAATTTAGACCAGATTGAGACCAGATTCGGGCAGCTATATTATAACCATTCACTTGACCGGCCTAATTTTATAATATTTTAAGCATGTTTCTAGTTACGAATATTATGATACCATGGATACAATTGCTGCCTAATTCTTCAAAAGGGAATCATTTACCGTGGATTTGGCTTTAGTTTCGTCAAGTTTTTCTCGAATTCGGGTGTTTGTGATGGCAATAATTTGCACCGAAAATCCAACATGTCATGAAGTTCACAGATAATATTATATATATTATTTGCATAATATGCCTTTTTATTTTACAATTTCATGGCAAATGTGTTTGAAATGTGTGATTATAATCATGAAAAGAGCTCATTTACATCGTGCTATCACGAGGTCAACTGTGACTACGAAGCCGTATCGCTACGGGTGAGTACTTCCGGGTCGCTGTTTGTGGGTTAGAAAAACAACGGCTTTTTGCGTGGCTGCATACTGACTGTCTCGCCCAAAAAATGTTGTTTCAGATTATAGTTCTGTGGTTTCATTCAAATGAATGACTTTTCGAAACATTTCTAGACATGAATTTTGTTCGTACATTTTGCTGTTTGTAGCCAATCTTTCGGTACGCGAGCTATCAACATTACATCATGGGGTTTATAGGATGTATACGCGGAGACTCGGGTATGTAGCGAGTCATGTGACTTTTGCCCGGGGCAAACATTTGAGATTCGGAAAGGCCTTTAAGAAGAACTTTTTAAAAGCCGTTTATGATCGCACCCTGTATATCAGAGATAAAAAGGTAGCTTGATATCGAGTATCTACGATTTTCTGCCTATACATCTAAAAACACGTGAAGGCGATATTTCTGTGGCTGTATAAGAGTTTCTAGTTATCGTTTAAAATGATCAAATTATTTGTCTCTGTTCGGATGTATAAAGATTTTTTATTACACGATATTGAAAGATAGGAAATAGCATGAAAATAGCCACATATGCAGAAATGTAGCTATATATCTGAGGAAAATATTTTGGGCGAGGACCAATGTTAAAGATTACTCCTTAAGCGTGATTTTAGACCGAAACCGCGGCTATACAGTGCTAGAAAATCGACATTTTGAATTTATCAAAGTGAGCAAGATTCTTCTTTCTGCGAAGACGGTATATACATATTCATATACTTCGTATTTATCGTGTTTGCCATTGGTCAATTTTGAACCCCACGCGAACAAATTGCTCATTTACGTATGCATCCATTTTTTGGATGTCGCATAGTGTAACAGAATATGGAGGTCGAAAGGTCAAATCGCAAGTAGACCGTGTATTGTTCGGTTCTCGGATGGGAGCGGTTTTCGAAAGGCGAAGTATCAGAGGGTGTTGTTCGATTGTGTGACAGTGAAATACACGGTATACGAAGCAGACTATGTCAGTAGTGATCCTAAAGAAAAGGTTGCCAAAAATATTGGTCCAAGTATCACCCAATTAATAGTGAAATGTAGCCCAATGTTTTCGCCTACCACTTTCCAAGCGGCAGGCGTTTGCAGACGACATTCCAAAATGTCATAAAATGTTTCAAAAATGTCAACATTATTGAATTTTATTACCATATTTGGAATCACCATGAGAAATGCACTGAAACAAGCTAAAATATGCATATAGTTCAGTAATCCTTAAGATAGACCTTGAAAGTTGGGAACGGTTTCTAAAAAATCTGTTTTGTGTATGGTTAAACCCAATTGCCGCGTGCAAAGTTGTTAACCATTGCTTTCAATTAAACAAGAATCGGCAAAGTCCTTTATTACGCTCAATACGTCTCTCTCCCGTCCTTATGCGCTGTTACTGCGCTGTCAGGAGATAATATATCGTTTCAGAGGTGTTTTTTAATTTGTGTAAACATGGGATGCTGATTAACAGAATATAATCTGTCATATAAATTAACATGGGATTGTGTATCTCAATCCAATGTATATTTGTATTACTTCTACAAGTATTGAGTGCTTTGCCACAACTATAATGCATCATTCAAAGACAATCAGATTTTATAAGCCATATATACTCTGCCACTACTATAAGGTGGTCCATATAATTTAATATGGTTTTCTTATTTCGCTATATCATTTTAATGTATTCAGATTCAACAATCACGCTACTATTTCCATGGCTATACAAAAGTGGCATTATGCTAAGCTAGAATTATGCTCTCTAATAGGATTTTAATAACAATTAATGTTAAAGATCGGCCATGTGATTAGAGCTTTAATCATGGATCATTGTTATTCCTTCTGTATCTACTATTTCTATATTATGTTTGTTAATCTAATACCCTTCGTGCAATCGCTATGTACTCTCCGCACACACGCAGAGAACGTTGTGCAAACATATTGAACACTTACTAGTAAACGCAGACAGCAACTTGAACGCACTCAAAATGTTTACAGTGAGAGCCCGTGAGACTTTAAAAAAGTAGGAAAACAATGGGTCGTAATAAGAGCGCCGTGAAAATGTGATAAGCGGGATAGGAGCGTACTAAGAGCTACCTTGGTTTTAAAAAAATGACAATTTCGAGCAGTTTTCCGCGCTCTCCCTGCGTATTACATGAGGACCCTCTCCCGCTCTAGCCATAAAGTGTCCACTGCGTCCCCAATCGGTTCTTATGCGTTTGCTTGGTGCTTTGATACTTTTTTCAGCGCAACGCAAACGCAAGGCCTGATCGCCGTAGCGTGACAGGGGTATAATAAAAACTGTCGGAATATCTATAACAGGGTGTCAAATACATTGTAGAAGTCCACGTTACGGTTGTAATGTTAAACATCTATAAACATAAGACTCAAGGCCTGGGCATGATACCAAACATGACTCAGAATAATCAGGATGAGCTACAAATACGAAACTTTCTGCGGAAATAAATGAAAATTACAATTTAAAAAAAAAAGAATTAGCCCAATTCCTGTTTATGTACGGTTTAATACGTGTGCCGCAAAAAGCACCATCGAAAAGGGTCTCCTCCTGCTGGTAAATTTAGCCTTATCTTCTCGTCTGGATGTATTGTACCATATCCATGCTGGACCGGGTAAAAGTCGCTAGTCATAAGGGTCGCTAGTCATAATGCTCAGTATTCATAATCTGCCCTAAATATGAACAGTTATGTGTCGGCAAGATGAACGAGAAGTACATAAGCCTGTTATGAACAAATGCCGTCTTCCTATCCTCGTTTCCAGTGGAAGTGAAGCCGAAGTTTCTAGCGATTACGCCGAAAGGTGACATAGTATATAGTAAGCGCGTGTGAGTGAAGTGTCACGGTAGATCGTCGATGAAGACGGGATGCCGATTCCAACTGGAATGAGCTCTTGGTGCCCAACAGGTGTCGCATGCTAAGAAGGGCGAATTCTTTTTAGCCAACCGTCGGTAACGTCGGCATCTACCGGTACACATCGGAAGGCAAACACCTTAATGCCCTGTCAGACCTATGGCGATTAGGCCAGCGATTGCACTGCGCTGAAAAATATTAAATCATGAATAACACGCAGAGCGTAGAAAACTGTCCGAAATTGTCAATTTTTAATTCAAGGTCACTAAAACCCTTTCACATGCTGCGATTAGGGTCGTGAAAGGGTCATAATGGTCGCAGCGCGCTCTTTGCACAAAACAAGCGCGGAGGTTCGGCGTTCTGTTCAGAGCGCTGCCCTAGTGTGGTGAAACCTTGCCTCTGAGTCTTCCCATGGTGTCTATGTCGTTCTATGTATGTTTTTTACTTGTCAAATCCCGAAAACAGACTGAACAGGTAGGAGGCTCTCTTTATAGGGCGATTACACGTGGTCATTAGTTCAAATAATCCTTTAGACGAAGACTTGCATGAATGGAGTCCAATCACTTGGATCAATAAGTTGAATAGGTGTTTGGTATTTTACTTCGGGGATGATTTGAATCTAATAATCTTCGTGACATCGCTCTGTACTCTCTGCGCGCACGCAGAGAACGTTGTGCAAACGTATTGAGAACATACTAGTAACGCTGACAGGACTTTGACGCACTTAAGAAAGTTTACAGCGTAGTTGAAGCGCAGTGAGAGCCCGCGAGACGTTGACACAATGGCTCATAATATAATAAACATGATAAGAGTGCCATGAAAATGTGATTCGAGCTACCATGTTTTTAACATTTTGGCAATTTTGAGCAGTTTTCCGCGCTCTTCCTGCGTGTTATTATAGTCAGCGTCAAAATACTATGAACATAACACCAACAATGCGTGCGTACATGCGTACACCCGGAAGCGAGTACCGGGTGCTTTCAAAAATGATCGCGCGTCCTGATAGCATAATTGTTAATAAACAATAAATATTTGTTAAAAGTCTCTAACGTAACATCGCTCTATAGGGTCAATGGATTTTTAATTACGGCAGTAGTATTATACATAATTCCTCAGTTCGAATCCCGTCTCTGATCTACATGTATGACCATGCAATATTAATACATGGATCTTATTAAACGTCTTACGAGTCTCAAGGCGCTGCACAGAAAATATTAAAAACTACAACAGGACATGTGAGAAAATAATATATACAATCAAAATAAATCAAAACCTGATAATCAATACAAATATAACTCAATAAAATACATTATAAGAAGATTAACACGATCAACAACACGAAATATATACTATCAGTAAAAAACTCAGATATGTTCAGATGTACAAATCGATGATTTAACGGAATTTCAAATTAGGAATATAAAAGGCTCTTCAATAACTCGTATATGCTTTTAAGATAGAACGATCTCTGATGACGCTGTTGCTAGTTATCTCGTATTTCAGCTACTATTTCATACGGTGTCGGGGAATAAGCAATTCCAGATAGTCCTTTTAGAGAGTAACAATGCTCAGGCGATGTCTTTCCAATGTTGAATTTATACAGCATGTGAGTGAAGAATATGAAGAGCTCCATCTTTGCTAAGTTTTTTCCAGGGCATATCCGTTGACCTGAAATTAAACAGAACGTATTAAAGTGGTATAAATTATATAATCAAACAGTATTTACTAAGATAAGGCCAATGATGCAAGTCTAATTTTAATTAGGCCAAAAATCAAAGGTTGTTTAATTAAATAAAGCATTATCTACAGGCGATTTCTTATTTATACCAGTTCAGCCGAGCACACAAAACGATTTTTCTGACATATTCTCGAATTTTGATTATAGGTCAATAAATGCGTATGTGTTTTTCGAGAGAAATTAGACAAATCAATGCACGCGCGCTTATGTTGATGTGTGAATAATGGCACGACCCCGCAGGGGGAGTGTTATTGTGAGCATATCAACATTTGCGCAAGTGCATTGATTTGTCTAATTTTTCGAGAAACAACATACGCATGCATTGACCTAATTCATACACGACACTCATTCACGGTCACGTCCAGTGTTTTAGTCGCATATCACACAATTACGAACATTTCACCACAATTTTAATACAACAATTGTACCACTTATATAGTGATAAAGTAACAATATTTGATATGAGGGGTTGCAGAAAATAATAAATCGAACAAGTGTGAATAAAAAAATCGTTCTACATACGCTAGTTTTATGAGCGAGTGAGCTTTTCAATTCGGAAAATTGCGGATTTTTTTCGGAGATTGCATGAACTAGCAACATCCCGGTGAACAGAAGAAATGACCTTGCAGTACACAGAGCGTGACCTGCTGGCTGACTGACTGTGCGCATTCAAACCCTTACAAAATCATTTGCTGGGTCCGTTTTAATTTTTTTTCATCCAATCCAAAAATAAGTTGTTTCATTTCGGTTCAAAATAGTGAAAAGAAAACCAAATATTGAGAGAGGAAACAAAGTCCTCCTCATTGGTATTGATGAATCCACTAATGATCAGCATTTAGCTTATCAAACCAAATGCTCAAAACTGCATGTTTAAGTCGTAGTGCATTGGTTGTCGACTACGATTTCTCCTCTTGGTCCGACCTGGCCAAATTTTTAAAAGAATTCAAAACAATTTCACAAAATGTATAACTTAAATATCAATCTCAAATTTGTAAAATTGGGTCGATGGGGGCCGTAAAATAGGAGATTACGGCGTAAGTGCTAAATTCAATCATTGTGTCGTATCTAAGAGCTCATTCACGAAAAACAGCGTTTTGAGAAAATCGCGTTTGAAAATATTTATTTTATAAAGTTTGAAGACTCATTGGAGAGCATTGACATCATGTCACAATCAGTATCAAAGAATATCAATAAATATGAAAGCTTGCAATTTGTATACATGAGTGTCACTAGGTTTCAAATGGAATGCATAATTTTAGGTGTACAGAAACAATACTGATATTTCGGCAATAGTATTTTCACGAAATATGCAGCCTAATGACGCGCGTCTTCTTATTCACTAAGTTGAATTACTCGAATAACAAACCTGTACTGAATGGGATAAGCTCTTCCCGAGTATGAAACTTTCCATTATGATCCAAGAACCTTTCCGGATTGAACTGATCTGGTTCTGGCCACAAATCCGGGTCGTTGTGTACAGCCCAAATGTTGGACAAAACATATGCATCTTTAGGTATGTCATACCCAAAGAGTGTTGTATCTTTGGCAGCGACATGGGGAAGACCGAGGGGCGCGATGGTTCGTATACGCTGAACCTCCAGAAGGACAGATTGTGTGTACGGTAAGTCGTGTCTATCGGACCACTGTGGCATACGGTCACGACCAATGACATCATCTAACTCTGTCTGAACCTTCTTCTGAACATCTGGGTACATTATCATGTAGAGTAACGACCACCGTAATGTCGATGTGGTCGTTTCTGTGCCAGCAAGAAACAGATTAAAACATGTTGCAATAAGAGACTCACGGTTGATGTATTGATTGGATTCATTGTTCTTATTCAATTTGATTTCATTGAGAAAAACATCGACGAAGTCATTAAGATTCGACTCATCGAAATCGACTTCATGCTCTTTGATCAAATTGGCCATCAAGTCATATATGCCAAATTGGACAGATTTCAAATCTTGGTACTGAAATGGAAACACGAATCGCAGAATTGGAAATATGTCCATGATAGCACCAGCACCAGATATAGTCAGTATTTTGTCAAATGCATTTAAGATATGTTCAAACTCAGGATCAGAGTAGTCATACCGTTTGCCAAAGATGACGGCGCATGTGATGTTAGCTACACAGTTGCCAATCATGATACGGGGGTCAAAAGAACTGTTCTTGTTAGCAGACATCAGGTCAACTAAATTCTGTGCTTCTGTCGAAATGGAACCCTCAAAGCTGTTGCGTCCAACGCCGAAATTTCGGAATATACTCTGTATGATCTTATGTTGTGTACTCCATGCTTTCCCAAAAACTGATCCGATCCCTGAATTTGTAAATAACAACGAGACACAAAATTACCATTGAATGCTATTTCTAGAAATACTACGAGATTAAATGTATCATGATATAGCTCGTACTCGCTCCATAACGCACTCATATATTTATTCATTTTTAGTCCATGCTGTACGAAATTAATGAGACTGCAAATCAGTTGTGTACCCCTATATATTAGAGGAATAATCAGTCTCAGGAGGCCTTATTTTAAAAGTTAGGAATAGCACGATTTAGGGGAGCAACATTTCGGAACCTTTTTTGTAGGTGTCACGCCCATTCATCACATTCATCGTGACGACTGCCGATAATTTACATGAATAAAAAACATCGTGCAAACTACATCAGAAATAGAACTTTGAAAACAAGGACTTGTAACATCACAAAAATATACAAATCGAAACAAATTCAAAGTGTATGTTAAACAAAATCTCATCTAAAAACAATAACATACCTATTAAAAATATGCAAACCAATTTTTGAAACATCCCTCAATTTCATAATAACATAATAACATACATAAGAAATAGAGAAAACGTCGGGGTGTTTTTTTTTAATCCTCACAAAATGTCATCATAAAATAATAAAATAAAAGATATAGAAAGTTAAAATAAAAGCGAGATATTAAAACATTACTCGATTCATCACAAAATCATGAATTTCATATGAAATCATATAAAAAGTGAAACCTTTTTTTGAAATCTCACGTTTAATCACAAAAAAAAATACAAAGGAAAAAGAAAACTTAAAAAAAGGAAGCGATTGTTGAAACATCACACATTTTCATCACAAAAATAATAAAATACATAAGAACTAAAAAAAAGTGAAGCGATATTTTGAAACATCACAACATTTCATCACAATATAAGATTATAAGAAATAGAAATTTTGAAGTGAGATTTTGAAACCTCACACATTTTCATCACAAAAATAATAAAATACAAAAGAACTAAAAAAAAGTAGCGTTATTTTGAAAAATCACATCATTTCATCACAATATAATATTATACATAAGAAATAGAAATTTCGAAGTGAGATTTTGAAACATCACAAGTTTTCATCACAAAAATATAAAAATACATAAGAACTAAACAAAATGACGCGTTATTTTGAAACATCACATCATTTCATCGCAATATTATATTATACATAAGAAATAGAAATTTCGAAGTCAGATTTTGAAACATCACAAATTGTCATCACAAAAATAATAAAATACAAAGGATCTAAAAAAAGTGAAGCGTTATTTTGAAACATCACATCATTTTATCACAATTATAATATTATACATAAGAAATAGAAATTTCGAAGTCAGATTTTGAAACATCACAAATTTTCATCACAAAAATATTAAAATACATAAGAACACAAAAAAGTGAAGCGATATTTTGAAACATCACAACATTTCATCACAATGAAAAATTGTGATGAATCAAAACCTCACATTTGTAATTCCCCTAAATCGTGCTACAGCTGTTAAAAGTAACCTGACCACAAAAATAAACAGCATTAATTATATATCAAATTAAAGCTACAACCCTCAGAAATTTGACAATGGCGATGCATTTTTTGATATAGGGGTGCATCTATGAGTTTTCGGGCCGTTTCCATGACAACCATCAAATAAATTAATTACATTTTTAAAATCAATTTTTATCAATCTAAAACAATTCAAAGTACCTTTTCCTTCATGATCTTAACTTTTGAGTATTATCTTTTTCTGAAAATGAAAATGTACTTTTTTATTATTATTTTGGTTACCATGGCAACCAAACGCCTTTTCTGACTGAATCCTTCCCGTCTTCACAATTGACATCCCTTGTGAATGGAAAGACTGAACAAATACAGTTCTAAAAGTATGCGCTTATAAAATGATTAAGGTGCACGCCACTATTGCGCCCCGTAATGCTTTCCTATGGGAAAATAGCTTTGGACGATCGTCTATTATATATCATGTATATCGAGTTACCTTCCAGCTGCTCATGTTACACAAAATCGTAATTGGGTAAAACTGATTTGGTTTGATCTTATAGAGTCAAATTCAGGTCGCAGTTCCCGATTACATTTTTCTATCTATGCCTGTCGAAACTAAATTACCGCCTCTTAGTACAAATCGATATGTGTATTCAAACGCCGGTAACATAACGAAATGACATTAAATCAATGAATTTTTTTTAGTACAGGGATACTTATGGGCGCCAAGTCGTTTGAATGTTTCACACCACTAAATAACGTCTGGCCCTACCCCCTTTGAGGTAATAGTCCAAAACCGGCCCGTTTCTATGCCGAAACGGGAGACCTATTGTAAATTACAGTTTAAAATTAGGGTATTTACTACATGTTATGGCGAAATTAATATAGTGTGAATTTTGACAGACACATCAGCGTTCTTTAGGCCCAAACAAATTGATGCAATGATGATTTTTTAATATTTTAACAGAGACATTTGTGTTCAGGTCATTTCCGGTATCTGACGCCATCATCTAAATCAACAATTGCGTGTGACCAGGAAAACTCAACTCGTACTTTTTGAAAAGGCTCTAGCTCAAAAATATACCGGTTACCCCCCATATATGAGTTGTTGAGTTAGTAGTCATGGCTTTCATCTTCAAGTTGAAACCAAATTTCAAGATACCAGTTTCTTATAACGTCGAGAAATATCCATTTTAAAATTGTGCATTTCACGTGTAAGCCTATGGGAGATGTATTTGGTGGTGTGCAACCTGAAGCTATGTGTGTTTCGGACCAAGATAAAGAACGCGTAGTATTTAAAGGTGGCTGTTATTCTATGGATCATTATATATCAATGGAAAGCTGGCGATCTCTAGATTTCAAAATATATTTTACTGATTTCCCCCCGAAACCCTGTGTGCCAGAAAATCAGTAAAAAAGAATCAAAATCACCAATCTTTTAACCTCCAGAGGGCCTCCTTCATATCTAACAAATTCACCGGATCATACACACACACCGTACACACCACTGATAATAAAGGGTTCAACAAAAGAAAGTATACCACTTTGTTTATGTCATTTCGAGTAACATTCAATTTTGTTTTGACCAAACAGGCTAGATAGGCATTTAGATGAATCTTTTAGGCATAATTTGATACCAAATTTGCCCCTAACAACAAAGATAAACCATGATTAGCACCATTTAAAGAAAAATATCCCATTTTCAAAAGTCGCATTTCCAATACACAGCACGAGAAAAAAAGACCAATTGTTAACACACACAACAAGCACAATGTCGTAAGACCCAACGCATTTTGCACCATGCGATCGATAGCCCCGTCAATCCTTGCTAATACATACACCCCGAGAGACCCCAATTGGTCCTTTCTTCTCGTGCTGTGCATTGGAAATGCGACTTTTGAAAATGGGATATTTTTCTTTAAATGGTGCTAATCATGGTTTATCATTGTTGTTAGGGGGCAAATTTGGTACCAAATTATGCCTAAAAGATTCATCTAAATGCCTATCTAGCCTGTTTGGTCAAAACAAAATTGAATGTTACTCAAAATGACATAAACAAAGTGGTATACTTTCTTTTGTTGAACCCTTTATGTGAACAAACCCATGATATAATGCATAGTGAAAGTATGGAATACCGTACAAGTGTGTGATGTTTGAATTAAAAATACTATTAATATGTAGGATTCAATTTTATAACATAATCATTATGCAAACAATTTCATTGTTAATGAAACCCGGAATTACGAAATTGTGAATAAATTTACCAGATCATTGTAAATTGTTTGAATATCAGATTATCCATGTTATCTGAATGAGTGTGTTAACATTCAGCATGACTTCCAAGTCTTCCACTATTATAAACTAAAATGGAAATCCCTGTATGCAAACTAAGCTCACAAAGATGATTTGTGTTTGTTTTAAAAACCAGAAAATGGAGGAAAAACATAAAAACACCCATTATATCAAACTATTGGACCAATGTGTTTAAAATTGGACTTAAGTAAATAATAACCTAACAAACATATTCTGTGATTGATTGTTTAACAATATGTAAAGAGAGATTACTAGATAGTTTCTTTATATCTTCAGAAAACTAATGTAATTGTGAACTTAATGTAATTCTGTTACCAAATGTAATTCCGTTACCACTGTTTTGATAAGAACAAGTATAGATATTGCTGAAGTTGATGTTTGAGAATCTTAGTAGGTTGGGGAAGGATGAGAATTTACAATGACATTATAATTCAGCAAGAACAAGTCCAGTAGAAAAACTTTATTTACTTTTCGGTAATGGAATTACATCTACATCAGACCAAAATAGGAAATGTTCTCTTGGAAATACCATATCCCTTGGTGAAAATTGCCTTTGATATAAAGTGACTTGCTCCAAACCTGTGTAATAAAATTTAAAAAAATAGAAAGTTAAGCCTTTTGCTTTTTAGGATTTATTTAATGTTATAATCCTAATTTCCCAAATTTCTAAGCCAAATATCACACAACTTCAAACAGGATTTTCACAAACACTATACATCTATTCAAAAACTGTATTTTGTTCCTTGCTATCCACAATGACCATAGTGATTTTTTCCCATATTGAATTGCCTATATTATACACGATTATTTAAAATATATTAAAATACAGGTAGAATTTATATAATACAAATAATTCCATGATTAAATCGTAAAAAGCACATGTATTTTTAATACTACACGATCTGAACGCCGGCTTGCAGCAGATACGGTTAAGTGATCATTCAAGGCATACAGTTGATGTATGAGTTTAGTTAAATGCGCTTTAAAATACCCCTACTATAATAGTTTGTACCTATTTTGCTATAAAATCGTGTTCTTATAATATCCAGGCTGTACCCTATTTGTGTCGTCGTCGTATTGCCACCTGCGACGACCATTTACCACCTAAGTGACCATGGCGAGAAGTCAGACTTTATAGAAAAGTACAGAGGTTACTTCTCCATTTGATCATATCTTATACTTACCATTATTTAAACCTGTTTCCACGGCTATCCTACTAATCGGTCGATCATTTAGTAATGGTTTCTTGAACGCTTCTGATATCGACTTGTATCCATTAACGACCACGATAACTTTCGGTCCAACGTGTAAACAAAATACTTCACCGTACCGAATCGCCATTTTAGCTAGCATTTGTTGCGGTTCTTCGTCAGACTTATACATGATGTAAGCAAGACTTGGAATACAACCAATCAATGGAAAGCGCCATGGTCCAGGTGGAAGATTCTTATGATGCTTGAAGCTCCATGATAAGAGCAAAGCAACACTAGCCGCAGAAATTATGAAGGTGTAGATATTCAACCATGGGAAAATGTCAAACACAGCCATTTCTATCAGCCTATTGTGCATTAGTTTGTACTTGACATACGCTATTGGGCGAATTGGTACGTCATGTTTAATTGCGGTCAAGGACACCCCACATGTTAAACCATTCAAAACTAAGTATATAATAACTAGATGGCCCGGTTTTCGACTTACGCAGTTTGTGGTTTGCATTCGTTTGCAATAGGATCATATCGGTATATAAATATATCGGTAGTAGTTTTTGCGCCGATTACATTTTCGCGTTTTGCTGATTTTCAGCCACTTCGCTTGTTTTTGAATTCGCGATTTGAAAACTCATTACATAGACTTAAATTTGAAAGCTCATTACATAGACTTAAATTTGAAAGCTCATTACATAGACTTATACAATAAATAAATATTTGCGTGTTTTTATTTTCGCGGTAGCTGGTGGGAGCGCGAAAAGTGCGAAAATTAATGTAGCGCGAAAATGTCCACGTTTACACTACATCTGGCTCCACCATTGACTTATTAACCCTAGATTGACTACAACCGGAAATATTAGTATATACACACTATACAGGATACCACCATGATACCACCAAGAACCTTGGACAGATAAGGTCTGTTACTTTCATGACCATAGACAGATTGAACTTGTCTAGGGACAAACAATTAAATCCAGGCGGCGTGAGTGTAGAAGTCGGGTAAGGGTTGATTAAAACAAGAAGAGTGTTAAAAACAAGAAGTGAATTTGAATTACGATGGAAATGTATGTAGAGCGCGTGGTAAATGTTGTGTTACACCCTGAAAAATGAGAGTTTCTGTTAAGGTCATTGTCACGTGCATGGTGTAATGAGCACAATATGGCATGTTTTATTTAGCTGTTACGTTGAATTCATATTTAAGAAGATAAAAAGACACAAGTAAATACATTTCACAATTTATTTATCATGATTATATTTCATGAACTAATAAGGACGATAACAGTAATATACATATATAACAAATACACAATGATTCAAAAGACCAGAATAATCATACAT
Source organism: Ophiura sarsii (assembly GCA_035610835.1). Taxonomy (NCBI): domain Eukaryota; kingdom Metazoa; phylum Echinodermata; class Ophiuroidea; order Amphilepidida; family Ophiuridae; genus Ophiura; species Ophiura sarsii. Next base: position 47,147,782 of record CM069446.1, read on the forward strand.
GCAGTAAGCCCATGTATGAGTATGATTATTGTTCTTCGTAAATAGATCAAATAAATACACCCAGTTATACAACAATGTGTTCCAATTAATTATACACACAGAGCTCTTGCTATTGCGCACGCGTTCGTATACTCCGTTGTGTTGTATACATGTAAACTCACGGTACCGTATTGATTGCCCGACCGCTGATGTGTTCTTGAACGTCTTCATTAAGTTCGCAAAAGTTCTATTCATAATGTTGTTCCTCCTTGTTGTTGGACCTCCTATATGTAGTTGTTGAGCGTTGTTATAACCGGTTATCGCCGACGGTTAGTTGTTACAGTTGTTAGATAAACCGTTATCTTTAAAAACGGCTGTATAGAAATCATACAGTGAATTTTATGAATACCAATCCTAATTATTATGTGAGAGTTATGTAGCATATATCAAATCACTTACATTAAAACATAACTCAATTATATTGAACGAACACAATTAATAATAATAAGTCGTGAAACACACAAGACTAGATAACTTATGATCCTAGTAAATTTACTATCACTGTTTGAAGTGTGTATCATAAAATGCATTACACAATGATTATAAATAAACAATGTCGAGGAACCTTTCATGTTGTGTATCATCAAATGCATTACACAGTTATAAACCAACATTGGTTAATATATTTTGAGTATCATTAAATGCATAACATACAGTAGTTACAAATAAACACTGGTTAATGACACTATGGTTGTGTATCATTAAATGCATTACACAATTAAAAACAATGTACATAATTGAAAACACAAATGTAATTGGTTTCTTATCAAAATCGATATTGCATTAAATAAACAAATCTTTGTTTCTTCCAATGTACAAAACTAACATAATTGAAAACACAAATTAAGTTTTGTTTTGTTATGGAAATAAATGATGATGGTAATGAAGATGATGATAAAATTGAGTTCAACACATAAGGATTAACATTATGTTCCATCAAACCAGTGAATAATGCGATTAACCAAACTAAATTACCAACGATTTACTCTCCAACTAACATTGGACACATTGTCAGAAGACAACTTGAAATAAGTGATTATCAACAAATTAGGTTGGGGATATACCTTTAAGTGAAATGTGGCTTGCTATATGCCTAATACGAGTTAATATGACACATCTTAAACAATTTTCATCATTAGTACAATCTGCCTAACTCACAATGCTGGCATAGGCAGAATTGCAATTGTGCATTTATCAACACTTTTGATTGGTCAATGACATTATAACAGCATGTGCATAATGTAATGAAGTCATGATTTATGCAAAAAACTAAATTTCGCTGAAAAATGAGTTAGGCAATTATCGAAGCAGGCTGACGATATCTTGCTTTTACTCTTTACGCGTACAATTTTATATTTTCGAGATATCCTCTTGTATCAGTTTTCTGATCCTTGGTGTGTTTTGTTCCTGGTTCCGTTGGATTCATCTTTTTACATTTTATACTATGAGAAACTAGTTACAACTGGAACAGTTTGAGCAACCCGATCTCCTAACTAAATGTACAGTTTTACAGATACAGTTAAACTAACAGTACGTACTTTTACATTATATTACAGTTTAAGGCGTTTAGCTTTATTCCGTAAATAATGTACAACACAAATTGTACTATCAAATTTGACACTTTTGATTATAAGCGGCCTATTTGCGAGAAACCTTTAAATTAATGGTAATAATATGTGAGTCGTGGACCCTAACCAAAGCTGACAAAAACAGAATAGCTGCTTTCGAGATGTGGTGTTGGAGGCGTATGCTACGTATCGTATGGACAATGAGAAGGACCAATGCCAGTATTATTGAAGAAATAGGGGTGTCTAAACGACTTCTTCATGCTATCAACACCCAAATGCTGAGCTACTTCGGCCATATCTCACGTCGCAAGGGTAACAACCTAGAGAAGATGATCATGCAAGGCATGATTGAAGGGAAGCGCAAGAGAGGCAGACATCGTTCCCGGTGGATTGACCAAATAAAATTGATTACTGGACACCCTCTCCGTGATTGTTACTCCTTTGCTGAAAATCGTTATTTGTGGCGAAGTGGGTGTAAGGTCACGAGCTGTCAGTCATGACAGGACCGGACCAACCAACCAACCAATAATTAAGTTTACCTCATTGTTTGCTTATCTTTTCACTATGGTAGGTGGCATAATACTGCCTATCCGTCCGTTTGACCATACTTAAACGTAGAGGGCACTGTAATATCAACTGAGTCGAAGGCATTTTACTCTTGAAATCCATGCTCAGTTGACATAGTTTCATTCTGACAGCTAGTATAGTGATTTTGTATTTGAAAGGTATCAGAAAGCTTTCAAAAATGAAAATTCTTACATGACTTAATGAATGTTACAGATTTTGAAACAGCTAAGAAAGTTTAAGCTATCTCCATTGGTTTAAAAAAATCGGCGACATTTATCAGTCCAGGCAAACGACCAAATCTGGAAAGCGGGTTATATTTCCAAATCTGGAAATGCAGTGATAAATTAATTTTGCAGGTAGTTATTTTTGTGAATTGCCAAAGAGCTTTAATTTTGTGGATACTTAATATTTGCGATTCGAAACCATACAAACATATCATTATAAATGTACTGCCATTTTTTTAGGTAATTATTTTCGCGAATTTAAGCACTAGCAATTTTTGCGAAATTAAATAGTTCACACGAAATTAGCAGTTTTCTGCTCAGGGACTGGTTATCATAAAGAAGGACTTACTCATTCTTGGTAAATCATGTTTAAAAGATAATTCACTAAATAATCACCGTGGCGTTTAATTATTGATCATGCCGTTTTGAAAACAAAGGAATTAATTGATTAATTAATTATTTAATTAAGCATTAATTAGTGGATAAATTTGTGGCTATGTATAATTCATTTTTAAACTAAAAAGTACACGTTATTGCTGAAATCTATGTAATAATCAAGTTTGTAGTTGTTGAATCAGACCATCATATGCAAAGCATTGATTTCCAAATCAGGCAAACGATTTCCAGATAGAGCACATTTCCAGATTTGGTCATTTGCCTGGACTGTTTATTATATGAGGAATTATATAAATTAGGTTGGCGAAGCTTAAATTTAGTAGTGCAACCACCCTCGCGCTATGCGCTGTAACTATAGTTTTGTTCTGTAATAATATGGTAATATGTTTTTGTTGTGCCTACCGTGCGTGCTTATGTAGCGCAATACGTTGTCGCATGGCGTACACAAATGCACATTGCACTGAATTGGATGAAATTGTATGTGGGTTATTCGATTAAACTGGTACATGTTGGAAAATAGGGGCACTAATTTAACAGATAAATGTCTATAAAATATTATTGTTTATCAATTAGAATACAGGTATTGTTTTTGTACCATAAACGTTTGATATTAATTGTCCGACATAAATACGTTCGGTAGTATACCGTAAAATATCAGCATATGGCACGTTATTATCTCTGATATACAGGGCGCCATCTCGCGATCAAAACGTCTTTTAAACGTTTATTCTTAAAGGCACATCCAAATCTCAAATGTTTGCCCCGGGCAAAAGTCACATGACTCGCTACATACCCGAGATCCGGAAAATAGGGGCACTAATTTAACAGATAAATGTCTATAAAATATTATTGTTTATCAATTAGAATACAGGTATTGTTTTTGTACTATAAACGTTTAATATTATTGTCCGACATAAATGCGTTCGGTAGTATACCGTAAAATATCAGCATATGGCACGTTATTATCTCTGATATACAGGGCGCCATCTCGCGATCAAAACGTCTTTTAAAAGTTTATTGTTAAAGGCACTTCCAAATCTCAAATGTTTGCCCCGGGCAAAAGTCACATGACTCGCTACATACCCGAGATCCGCGTACAGGTATCATAAAACCCATGATGCAACTGAAGAGTGGCTACAAACATCAAATGTGAACGAAATCCGTGTCTAGAAATGTTTCTAATAGTCATTCTGATTATTTCAATTAAACCAGAGTTACAATCTGAAGCAGCATCAAATCAAGTTTTAGCGACATAAAAGTAACCAAAATCTTTCGGTACGCGAGCTATCAACATTGCATCGGGGTTTATATGATGTATACGCATCTCGGTATGTAGCGAGTCATGTGACTTTTGCCCGGGGCAAACATTAATTGAGATTCGGAAGTGCCTTTAAGAATAAACTTTTAAAAGACGTTTTGATCGCGAGATGGCGCCCTGTATATCAGAGATAATAACGTGCTATATGCTGATATTTTACGGTATTCTTTTGCGTAGAACAGCTCTGCCTGCAGGCGTCATTGTTCCATTTAAATAGAATAATACTACCACTCGTAATAATGTCAGTCAATATAACATGGATGCGGTCTAAAAACAATACCTTTATTCTCTGTTATAGAATAGGTTGGCGTAGCTTAAATGTAGTAGTGCGACCACCACCCTTGTGCGATGTGCAGTAACTATAGTTTTGTTCTGTGATGCGGCCAAAAAAACAAAACAAAAGTTTGTTTCCAGTAGTTATGGTAGTGCGCGCGCATTTCACTGAGAGACTTGATTCTACCGCATATGTGTGTATAGAAAAATCAGGGGAAATTATTGTTAGGGCGCCATCTTTTGTCGAAATTGTAAGGTGATGATTGGCTACATACGGCGAACACGAAAGTGAAAATCCGCGGAGAAAATCACATTTTAGCGGGCATAAGAGTAACCAAAATGTTGACTAAATAAAACCATTTCAAGTGAATCTCCATTATGAATTTGAGCATAAAAAACCCGCGTTTCGCATTAGACTCTTCTGTCTTGCCACTGGAAACAAACTTGTGTGCCTAATGCGCACTTCTGTTGCACTTATCCTGGGTGCTTTTTGTGGCGCAATACGCTGTTGCATGGCGTACATATACCGCAAGGGATAGAATGGAATGTTTGTGGGTTATTCGATTAAACTGGTAAAATTTGGAACATTTGGGTACTAATTTAACAAATAAATCTCTAACATTATGACTGTTTAACAATGAGAATACAGGTATTGTTATTTAATACCATAAACGTAAAAATTGTCCGACATGAATGCGTTCGGTAGTATTTTCGTATGTCAGAAAGTATAACATGGTTGTGGTCTAAAAACAATACATTTGTTCTGTAATTGGTTAAATGCAAGTCAAGAACAGAAATAATTTTCAACACAACAGCTTTAAAATTTAAAATTCATCATATCACTTTCGTTACTATTGTTGGGACACACATTTATCATTAATGCCGACAACAATACCTTAATATTTGGAATTATCATGTGAAATGCATTATGATAAGTACAAAAATGCCTATTATTGGTTCAGTAATTCATGAGATAAGACTTTGAAAGTTAGGAAAGGTTTCGGAAAACTCTGTTTTGTGTAATGGTAGAACTAATAGCCAAATGAAAAGCCAAATGAAAAGTGTTAACATTCGTATCATTATTATCCCTTTGTCTTTTATTCATCGATACAATGTTGATACAATGTTTATACAATGTTGCTATTGCATTCTGTAAATACGTTGACATTATAGATGGTATTTTATTTGCCCCACGTAGGTCACTAAGAGAATAAATTAAGTTAATTATTCACGTATCCCTATTTATTTTTGAAAGGTCACCATAGAGTCGGTCGGTCGTTCACTTCATAGAGAGGAATACTACTGATCTTTATTTGCTTTTCTGGAGTATTGAGAATTCAACTGAAACACCCTCGCAAACTTAATCGATATACATTCTCTTACTGAGCGTTATGTATGGAAAATGATACGGCTTTATAATTGGCAGTCTTTTAACAATCGAGTTGACCGTTTGCAAATATGTTAAATATGTTTTGCATTATGATTATTTGGACCCGGGGTATTACCAGACTTGGATCCAAGTTTTGGCATTGAGAGCAACTTTATACAATTGAAAGTTCCGTTTGAAGTAAAAAACTATAATCAATTAAGAAATGTATTGGGAGCCATTTCAACCGCGCCTTTTACTATTTAGCAGGCTCGTTTGTGCAACGAATATAAGAAGGAAATTCAATGATTCGTAATACGACTTTTAATGGCGCTGATCCCTGAAAGTGTCTTTCCATTGAAGCGCGAATGAAACAGACACCTGTGACTAACAACACATTATAATTCGCGAAGGTAGTGGGCAGTCGAGTTTGTGTGTGCGTTTAAGTAGGGACCTTGTGAACTTATTGCCCCCATAAGTTAACAGGTCTTGCAATTACGCGAGTCAATTTATATTTAAAAATGACAGATGGAACACTTTATACCACACAAAATTGACAGAAAGTAGTTGAGGCGACGAAACAACCCTTTTCTAAGGGCGAATAGACAGGTCGGGTTTTAACTTCAAAAGTACACGTCAAACAATCACAGAAATCCGTAAAAATCTTGCCGATTTTTGACAAACTCCCAAAACTTCGTCAAGTATGGGTTGGTATTCTTCTTCAGGTGAAATTCCCCTCCCCCATTTCCAAGTAAATGGGCTGGGCGGGCCCGTACAACAAGTTTAAAATGAAGTCCTACGAAACTGACGAAAGGGAGTTATCCCTGTATATTGAACTATAAGCCAATGTTGACCATTCCGTTGAACCATAATATGAACCCACGTCTGTGAAAACAAATGGTTTTATGTTCCCATAGGTATCCCTTGAAGGCTCATATTTTCCACAGAAGCTTTAGTTACAGTGAAAACAAATGATGCTAATGGTGTATTGTTATGAGTTCTCCAATGACTTCTAGATAAAGGTATAAATAATGTAAAGTCAATTTATCTATACTATTTTACCAGCTGTAAACATATTTACCACGTACAAACATTGGGCTCCTCCAGTTGAAATCCATGCACCCTATGGTTTGTCTAATCAAGGAGTGTGAATTTTAAATGGGATTACCTGCATGGGTAACTCTATTTGAAATGTACACTCCCTTTGTGAACGATGCAGGTCATGTATTCGACAGGGGTGTATGGATTTCAACTGGAATAGCCCATTCTTTTTTAATATAAATCATGATTTTTTTTTCACGCATAGGAGCACTACTATGGAGGATTTTTTGGGGCTATTGAAACAATGTTGGGGGTAATTAATTGTATGTAATGTTAACCCAAGCACCCGTTTATTTTTTGAATTTCAACAATGCATAATTTTGCTGGTAAATATCGCTGAATAAATGACCTCTTTAATGGCTTGCAATCGTTATATTATATGTGATCATTTATATACTGACCAATTGATCACTTAATCTAACTTTTAGCACTGATACCGTACCATGTGCAAAGGCACTATCTATTATAGCTGCTAATATGTTATATACAATGTGATGGTACATGGTGCACACTTTGACAATGCGTTCTTACACGTGACAACCATTGTAGATGAGGCCTTGTGGCTCCAAACCCGCGATTTATTTCGTGTCGTGAAGTCGTCCTTATCAGTTCTGTTTCGCCACTTTTTTCATTTTAATTCGTCCTCTTTTTAAAATATTTGGCTTTCTGACGTCATAGCCTCAAACACATCAAAATTCAGCGTTTACCATTACAGCTGTATTTGAAATTGATCATAAGTATCAGGTATCATCAAGTATCATCATGTATCAAGTAAATGGGGTAGTTTTGCTAATACAAACAACACATGCATGGATTGCATGTTAACGCATTGTCGGTTCCTATCAATCACAACCATTAGCGGGTTTGTAAAGGATTTTATCGTTACAAAATTCACAAAACGGCCTTTTCTGGCACACATATTAGAAATCATCAAATTTCCATGGTCAAATACAATACACATAATAGCGAATTAATTGCATCTTAAACTTGTCGTATCTCGATTTCATATTTGTAAATGCTAACCAGTAAATTAATGCATATATATTTCAAGACTATTCACATTTAAATTATACATTCATGCCATACCTACACAAAATATCGAAACAAAGTCGAAAAAGGGGAATAACTAACATTCAGAATCCTATGGCACCTTACAATTTTCTACGCATTAAAAGAAGTCAAACTTGATCCAAACCGGGAGAGAAATTAATCAAAAATGTGTCTTATCAAAGGTGAAATTAGAATTTTATAAAACATATTATTTGAAAATAGATTTTTATGACTTTTGTACATTTATTTTGTCATTATTCACGTCATAAGTGATAGCACTATCACGAACCCAACAGGTTTTCTACCACTTTGAAGTACGCGCCTTTAAAAATATATTATTTCACGCAAGAAGCTAACGCGTAGTTATTATTGCTCATTTAAAGTGTATATTAACAGTACGACTCAGACGGACATCTGGGCCACATTGTCTATACAAGCGTGAGTTTGGCCCCTAAGGACAATGTACATCGAGGAAACATGACCTTATTGAGCCCATAGAGACACCATTGAAAACTATAAACTATTATGTGGGTAAGAAACTCCACCTTAATTAAAATCTCTGTCCTCTGTCGTCACATTGAAGCAATGATCCGTTTTTCGTAAGTATCAGCGTTAATATACTCTCATAAACAATCCTAATTGCGGATTAATTAAAGAAGAATAAGATTACCCTCATCAAGGATTTGGCTCGGCGAATATCCTACTTCATAAGGCCGCACGGGAAAACCAATACGTATGGCTCATACGTATAAGCGACCTGTATGTTAGACTTATACGATGTAGCACACATAAACCTTAAACAAAGACCAATGTACATAATCTATAATATGTGATGCGATCTGTGAAAACCCATTGGTTGTCGCAAAATGTGAACTAGGGATTATGGTTAAAATGTTAAAAAATATATCATTTTTTAAAATTTTATTTATATTCTATTGAACTATGTATCTTTTTTGGCCAGTTTTCATGAATTCTTGTTTTGTAGCTTTTTATGACATTCACTCATAACTTTTTTGTAGTGATCAAAGAAAAATGATCGAAACAGTTCTGTAACAAGCACAGTTCCAGCTTTTTTATGATGTAAATATCTCCAATATTAAAAATCCCACCATGTGGCGGGTTTTCACAGATCGCATCACATATCATGGGCATAATGACCTACATACAAGTCACTTATACATAGTTAAGTTCAACCAGCCCTGCAAGCGCAAGAGTCGGTCGGAGCCAGCGTTCGAAATAAGAAAAATATATTGGTCATCCACCGGATAACCTAGGTTGGGATTTTGGTCATCCGCCAATATTTTTGGTTATCCGCATTTTTTTCAGTGGCAAGCTCAAAAATCATATTTTAAGCGAGTCTTCATATATACACACATACATATACTTATTGGCAACTCCACATTAACCTCTATGCTCCATAAACCACTTTCTCTTTATTTTACAATCTCCTCTCTTTTAACTACTATTTTTCTTCAGTCACTTATTTGTTCTAGTCGTCACGTTCTTTCAGTACGTCTCTCAATAGGACGACCAGCTGTAAGCCCAGAAATGCATCCTGATGATCCTCTTCTTCACTCGTATCTTCCGACTCCATTGGATCTGTATCCAGGTCATCCTCATCTGACTCAGCATCCAGTTTCACAACTGCAGGGCCGGTGTCGTCCACTGTGTCAGTGTCATCCTCATTTACAGCTTCTAATGCATCCTGATGATCCTCTTCTTCATTCTCATCTCCCAACTCCATTGGATCTGTATCCAGGTCATCCTCATCCGACTCAGCCTCAAGTTCCACAACTGCAGGGTCGGTGTCGTCCGCTGTGCCAGTGTCATCTTCATTTGCAACTTCTAATGCATCCGGATGATCCTCTTCTTCACTTTTATCTCCCGACTCCATTGGATCTATATCCAAGTCATCCTCATCTGACGCAGCCTAAAGTTCAACAACTGCAACTGCAGGGTCGGTGTCGTCAGCTGTGTCATTGTCATCCTCATGTAGGGTTGGTTCATTCGCGACCATGACTTGTTCTTTCAGTACGTCTCTAAATATGACGGTCATGTCTATAGCCTCTAATGCATCCTGGTGATCCTTTTCTTCACTTTCATCTCCCATCATTTTGGTCATCCGCCGGATGATCAGCCAAGAAAAACTGGTCATCCGCCGGTAGATTTGGTCATTTCGGATGACCGGATGGCCGCTATTTCGAACGCTGGTCGGAGCCGTCTGAGCTTAAAGAACCCAGATTGCAGAGCGGACCTCCTCTTTGTGGGCATACATAATTCTGAATGATTCTATGTATAAAAAATAAATAGCCCTTGACACGACCAGTTCGTATTCCACTATTATTTGGTCGACTCTTCACAAAATGACAGCCAACACATATGTTTATTTCTTTCAAAACAGTAATAATTCCGATAAAAATCAACGGCAGCTGTGCGTACCTCTCCAAGCTGAACGCGGGCGATTTCATGAATGAGCATACGGCCCTGATTTGGTAAAAGGGTGTATCTCAAAATGCACCCTTTTTGAGTTTGAATCTTTTTTTGGGGTAAATTGAGGGCACTATTTCCATTTATCAAAGTCTTAGAATCCCATGATGCTTTGTTTGAAAGATAGCAGGTGCTATCTCAACGTCATTTTATCATTTTACATAATCGGCCGAGTGCACCAATGACGGGTAACTTAATAGGGAGGTAAACTAGTAGTTATGCTCTAACTGTAGCATAACTTACTAACGATGTAATTCTTAGAGCATAACTGGCGAGTAAATAACACCAGAATAGCAACTAGCGAGGTAAATATCCACATTAATCAGCATCGTCCCTTTACAGAATTAATTGGCGCATATGCCAAGTGTTAGTCTATAGTTTACTGTAAATTCTGACGTGAATGGTCCTCCGTAATATTAAAAACGTGTCGTCACTCGCTAGGTCATAGGTGAGTGTAAATCAAGAATCACGTGGAAATTTCGAAGTTTGTTTGTTTGTTTGTTTGTTTAAACGGTCGGTCCGTACGGACACACGCTTGGGTCCTGAAGGAACCAGGCTCAAGCAAAATGCTCGGGCCAGGCTTAAAAAGCCTATATAAGCATGCTGGCTGAATGAAATGAAAGTTAGAAAAGATGGAAGAAAAGAAAGGAGCAAAAAGAGCCACTTCCAACAAATAAAGTTAACAATTTTGCTGTCAGCCTTCGGACATGAGAAAAGAATAGTCTTGATCCAATCTCATTTGCCACACAGGCTTTCATTTGCCACACAGGCTGACCGCTTTTTCAAAAATATGGACTATCATGACATTACAAACATATTTTGGGCGAGGGACACATACAAATATTGCACAAAATATGACCCAAAGTCGGTGCGATTAGTGTTTGAATGGGCAAAAGGAGTTGATCTAAATTTTGACTTAAAAAATAACCAAATTGCATGAATGAATTTTCAAAAATATACAATCTTTCAGGTTATGAGGGGTCACATTCCACTTCAAATAGACACCTCCTGGGCATGCAAGCGCAATTGGTTCTTCAGCATCAGCGAATCATCCCCTCCAATGTTCACAACAAGTTTACGCTACTGCTAGAATCGACTGACTTGTGGCATAAAACGTTGTGCCCCAACTTACTCTTGGGTCCGGTCAGGTATAACATTTAGCGTAAATTACCCGCCTGTTACTAGCCTAGTAGCTCACCCCGCATTGGCGCTCTCAAAAGTTTGGGTTACGCCTCAGTTACTAGCGAGGTAGCGCTATTCTTCAGCTACCCGTCATTGGTGAACTCGGCCGATTATATGTTTCAACTTTAACGGTCGTTTTCTCAAAATGCGATTTTTGAAGATGCGATCAGACAACATCGCGAAGCATCGCAAAAAACCCCGACATGGTTCGATCGCTTTGCCTTTCAGTCTTCAACACAGCAGAGTATCGCGTCCGTGTGATATGTTAGAAGACTGGAAGGATTAAGCCTAACTTATACGTATGAGCCATACGACGTACCGTGCGTACTGGTTTTGCATTGCAGCCCAACGGGATGTGTCCTCAAGTTGGAGTTAATATTGTTTTCTAACGAAAATGACATGAAGTTGTGATTAGATGCACATTATTGTGTTAGGATTTATTTAGCATGGATTAATTTTTCGAAATTGTTGAAATCGTCTATTTTGATACAATTAGAACAAACCCAGCCGTTCACAGGGAAGCTTACGACGTTATAATGTGAGTACCCCTGTTTCATTTCTCAACTACCCGATCGTTAAAAGGCCAGGCAATTTTATAATAGTAATGGCGCGTTAACCTTGTTTCATTATTACACCCCGACCCCCTCAAAAAACAACAACAACAACAACAACAACCCCAAACAACAAAACATCAACACCCCGTATTATCTTGGATGACGTCATCATCATGTGCATTGATAGTCACTAACACAGATGGTCTAATGTTTCAGCTTGCAACGGCTAGACATTCCTACTGGTTATTTAAACTAACGCTTACTATAAGAGTCTATCCATAAAGTTAAAGTGCAAAATACGTTAGCACGTACCTAAGGCTTTGACGTTAAAATAAGTTGTATGTGCTGGCCTCATTTTTTAAACAAAACTCCCAAGATCACTTAGGAGGACCTGTTATTCAACCTTCCACCGGAATTCAACGGTAGAGGGCGGTATTTAAACCGTCTACTGTCGTTAAATGAATTAGCTATTGCTGGGTCGTATTGCTGGGTATTCATAACTGACCTTTTTACTAGTCGGAAATGCATGAAAATTGCACCCTTTGTCTGTACATGCGCAGTATTTTAAAATTATCTTATTATATCGGTTCCAGTATGGCTAGGCCTATAACATCTGACCTAATTTGGTCGTTACCATTACCGACGTTAACGACGTACTTTAACTTCTAACTGTGTCATTTACTAACGAAGGGATAACATTGATCGGCCTATATCGACGCCACTTAAAATCAGCAGTTAAATTCGAATGGCTCTGAGATGCATGTAACTCCAATAATCAAAATATAATGGGGCAGGGTTAAATGATACTACTAGTTGCAAGAGCAATCTCTTCTTTAATTTTACAAGACAACAATATCAACACATTTGCACGTGTTTTATCAAGGTGTAAAAACAGACAAATGGTCCCATCAACTTTACATCTGAATGATACAGACGAAGGCGACCAGAAATATATAGTTATGGCGACGGATACGTGCGAAGCTGATTTGAAATACACGTATTGATGGTTAATAGTCGAAACAAGTAGGTCATACACTGGAGTTGACTTTCAACTTGAACGGGTGTTATTTGAAATGATTTAGTTTTAACATAATTGCATGTGATATAGTTTTGACAGAACGATGGCGATGTTATTTCATTAATTTTCTCTTTTAAGAATAAGGTCACATTGACTAAGGACGGCGAAAAAATATGCATACAACCTATTGTTGTAACAGTGTGTTAAACCATTCGAACTGTCGATTTAAGCAAAACTTATCCTCCAACATCTGGAATTATCATCCATTTCAGAGGACTCTTTTTTCTTCAAGAAGCCTCTCGATGCAAGCAGAAGGGTCACATCATCTATTTTGCATTTGCCCTAAGAATTGCGTAATAATCGTTGCTAAACTGATGCGGGAATAGTAACTACATGATTAATAAACCCGGCCACCCGCTATGCTTTCAATATACAGAAACACAAATCCAGTTGCCATGTGACGATCAATTCAATAATCTCCCTATCCTTTAATTATTATCTAGCGGTATCCTTTTGATTGTAACTGATTATGTGGGGTCCATTGAGGTCAGTCCTCCCATGTATCGATGCTTCATATGCGTTGGGAATATGGTCAATATCGTAATTGTGTTTATTAATTAAAAAAAAGATGGTAATCCGTTTATTATTAATGTAGGCTAGTACGCTTATCCTCTAATATTTGAAACCCTTTACATGAAACGTGTAGCAAGTGATGCGACATACAATACATATCGCTGCATGTCCTAGAAAAGACAGCTGCTAAAAATATCTACACACCTCGTTAGGAAGATGGGAGATCATATCGGGCCTGACATTGGGCCTGAGCATGCTGAGTGGCAAGCCATCTTGAAACATGGGGGTGGTGCGGGTTGAGGTGGAAATTTTGCTTGAATTTTTAAAAAGAGCTGAAAAGTACACAAATGTGTCATTTTTGCATAACAATATAGCTTGTCTGTCATGAAAGGATAGATACCCCCGATATTTGCAAATATCATCCAGCTACGTGTAATTATTTGGCTTCAAAGGGGCTTCAACCTACGTGGTAAAATGTTAATTTCCCTTTACCCAATCTTGACTCTTATTATGCTTTATGCTACTAGGCATCTACCTGCCAATAAACATCTGATTTACCTACGGACCATTGGACTACGCCACTGACCTATTTTTGTCTCCAAATAGCGTTTTGTTTAGACTTATATAAATATATATAAATATGAGAAATGTGCCTTTGGTCACATACAAAGAATATACATTTGTAATAAACTACAAAACTGAGTACGTCCATGTCCATCTTGGTTTCGGTTGTGTGATAATGACGATACAACACCTGCTCTGAAGTGTATTTCGAATTAAGGGGGGGGGGGGGGGGCAGTGTCAACCCAATAAATATGACATTTATCAAGCGCTTTAACTTTTGAACTAAAGTATAAATGTGATGTATAAAAAGTAAACATTTTTGGAAAGTAAATGAGTCAGAGAATCATTTTTGTATCAAATTTCACTAAAAATGCTGACTTTTAAGATGTTTACCCAAAATTCACTGTTTTGACTAAAAAATTATGTGGACAACTTACAAAAATCAGTTTTTGGTTAAAAAAAGGCGAATTTGCACCAAATCATTTAAAGACACTAATCTAGGAATACTGTTTTTATCATAACAATTTTAAATAAGAATGGCCTCTTGACATACGAGTTCAGATATAGACTAACAGAAAATAAAGATCACGGAGATATGACCGTAAGCAACGTTTTACCTAATCATGATTGATAATGTTGAAATTATCAAAGTCACTTAAAATCTGCTGTCAATAATTAAAATATTTTAGGGACTACTAGTAAACAATAAAACTATCGTTCTTAGAATTCCCGTATCAAAGATTGTGTTCCGTAACCGATGGTAGTTTGACGCGTCATTAGCAAGCTCATCATGACTGTCTGCATCGTTAAACGGAAGGGTAACGAACTCGAAATGCCTCATGGGGGTATGTATACCACTATTTGATGTACCACCTGTCGATGTGTACTACCAGGTGCACATATGTAAGGAATGTTGAAAGAATGAATGACATGACGACAATCGATAACATACTATACCGTACCCGCGCAGTAGAACAAGTATAGCTGAAACGTTTGTTTAACGTAATCTAATCAACCCATAGCTAAAATGATTTGTTTCACGTAATCCTATCAATTCATAAAAAACACATTTCAAAACATAATCCCCGACCGTTATGATTTGTTAGGATTTTTTTTTATTGTACCCTTCATTTATTCATTGTTACGGAAAGATGTACACCAAAACACATGAGGCGTGTATTCCACTATTTGCCGATGGTATTTCTAAACAAATTAGTCTCTATTTTGAACACTTTCCACGCGACTGTCGTCTATCTGTCTGCTGCAAATGACAATTTTCAACATTTCACAAAATGCTTGACAATTCTTTTATTTTTTTAATTTCATCACCATATTATTTGGAATCACCATGAGAAATGCATTAAACTAAGTACAACCATGCCCTTGAGATGGACTTTGAAAATTGGAAAAATGTTTCTGACAAATCTGTTTGGTATGGTAAAACTAAATAGCCGCGTTGAAAGTGTGAAGATCTTTGCATTATAAACTGAGAACCATATTACTCTACTCTCGTGTAAACATCGACAAAATGACACCAAATTGCCATCGAAAAGGTACTACAATCTGCCACCTGGCTCGTGAAACAAGGTAATAAGAATAGAAAATGAAGACCAACCAAACGAACATACTTTATTTCACCTCTTTACGCAGAACAACGTTCTTTTTATTACACTGGCAAAGCTATAATTCATGGTATGATAGGGTAAATGGAGACTTCAGTTGTAATAATTATTTAGTTGAGTCAACATCTGAATTCAATAAAATGTTAATTGAATAAAGTTTTCGAAAAACAATATTTATATCATTTGAACAGGGAGATAGAAATAAGGACAAAAGCTACCTAGTTAACCATACAGTTTCAACCATCTTAGTTTTTCACAGGCAAAGACCTGGAGTTGATAAAGTATGTGTTTTTTCAGAAGGTAACATTGTTTACCTCTTTCTAGAAACCTAAATAACAACAATATCCAACGTGATTATTTCCCGCGCTCTAAATCATGTAACCTAAATACATTGGTAGGTACTGATGATTTCACAGATTGTATATAATACACTTAAATCGCTTTGGGATATGCATCCATTATGTACGTGCAGTATGTACTTAGTTAATTATGTATAGAAAATAAATAAGGAAATCAGGAAAAATGTATGAATTGATATTTAACTTGCAAAGTTCCGAGGAAATAGCATTGCCTCGCGCGCTAGTGTTTGATTTGGACCATGGAAGGATAGGATCGGGACGACTGTTGAATATGAATGTTAATGAAAATCATCCTATTTATTTATTAATACCAGATTTGAAAGAATAAACATAACCAAATATAAATATAAAAATATGACCAAATGATATAAATCATATATGAATTATCAGCCAGTGGCAGGTACCATTGCGAAGATATTAATACACTACTAAAATGTTGAGCAAAATACGTTGCTTAATTGCGTTTAATAATCTGTTGGGTAAATGGTTGGTTTATTCAACATATTTAGAAATCTTTGTGGAGTATAGTTGAGTCAATGTTAAACAAGTTTGAAAAAGTGAAGCACAGTCGAGTCAACGTTAGCTTGCCAATCGTTGTCTTGCCGACCGACTGCTGATTTCAATCTGAAGTTCCCATGCATTGTAATACCCAAACCATCGCATCACATCCCAACATTGGCTGGACGTACCTGGATAGACGTTTACTTTCCGTTAGCACCCTTGCCGACCATTGCTAACGTTGTAAAATCATCGCATCTTATATCTTAGCATTGGTTTATAGACGTTGGGTAGACGTTGGCTTTTCGGCAACCTTACCTTAACATGACCAACGTTGATCTAACGTATTTCACATTTATGATATCTTCGAGAATATATAAACTGTTCTTATATCTGTCGATGCATGAAATTCAGACTAAATTACAAAATTCAAATAAATACGCCTATTTTTATATGCGTAATATGAAACTAGGATTTGATAAAAGATAGATTTTGCTGCCTTAAAAGGGAAAATCAGGACAAGAGATTATTACTTTTTTACGCGACAAAAGCCAAATACTGCTACTTGTTAACAACAGTAATGTGATATACGATAGTATTTGTTAGATCGTTTTGACATTATCTTTTACCGGTACAATAATGATCTCTATTAAGATGCGCACGAACCTGTGTTAGTATAAGGTAATTGAACGCAGGCACCCCGACCTACTCAACACGATGGTCATGTTTCTAAGAACGTGCCATATCAATATTATGAGTTGGATTCATTTTCTAGGTAGAAATGTGACGCCGACATTAATGAATATGGTACCAAACATAATAATTTAAAGGGATATTCACAGATGACCTGGCTTTTTACGTTCCACCCGAAAGTCTAATCAAATTCGATTTCAAAATTAAATCCACAATGATAAACTGTTGAAGTATGCGACAAATCGCTTATTTTCCCTGTGACGCTGCTAGCGTTTAATCAATGTTAGTGTTCCTTTAAATGTTATTAATGACGTTTTCAAGCGTATTTATTTGCTTGAATCTGGTTGCGTAAAGTAAGCTTATTTTGGCTCAAATTTACCTTTGCGTTGCGGTAGAATAGAAATGCATGTTTTGTCGATGAAATCAACACGTAGAAACGCAAGATGAAAGTGTCCGGCCAACTAGGGTATATATATTTCTTCCCCCGGTTGTTTTATTAGTCAACTTCTCAATCATAGATAATATCAACAGAAGATTTTGGTGATTGATGATCCTGTGCAAATCTACGCCATGCCGTCCATAACAAGCAAGCGCAGAAGAGGCCGAATTCTGCTCCAAATCGTGGGCAACTCTTAAAACTCTTTTATCCGTTAGGGATGTGCAATTACATATACTTCCTCACATTCCCCAAGCATTGCGAAGAGGAATCTCGTAAGGCAGTACTGCGAAACGATTACGTATTGCTGATACGTAGAAGTTACATATGTAAAACCTTACGACAGGCGCGAAAGTGATATTTGCATCACCATACGTACAAGTAAAGAAGATAATTAACACGAGACTAATACAAATATTATTATATTACGGTATTATGGAAATATTTACACTGGTCTCGGTTTAATGTTCATTGGTGCTTGTACGTATGGTAATGTAAATACTACTTTGGCGCCTATCGTAAAGGTTTTACGTAAAATTCACGTATATTCATATGTGCTACTTTTGCAGTTCGGCATTGATTATCTACCTAAAATCTTTTGCGCTTTCCTCCTATTTTATACTTTCGGGATCCCACTCATACTCTTACTCGCCCGTAAAGCTGTTCTGGAGCCACCGCCGCCGCGCCGTGGAGCTCAATAAAACCTCTTCCTTCGAGTAGGCCTATAGTAAGTATAATACTGCCAATCCGGTTTGTTTTTAGAAGCGTGCTTTAAGACAGTTGTTCAACTGGCATAATCTTGTCTTTAAAACATCTGTTGGTTTGTTCTACAATGTCAGATTTTTACGATTTCAGATTTGACACGATTCAAGCTGCTTCCATACGAAATTCAGGCAACCCGTCTAAGTGGGCGGCTAATCAGATCCTTTAATCATGTGTACTACATTTATGTCACACCAAAATGTACACCTACGCTTAGGGGCAACGTTCTATTCTAAGAATATGCACATTATACACCTAGCACATAAAGTCCCTGACCAGGTGCTTTGAGGTTAGCTAATTCAAAATATATAATCGGTAATACAAATCTGAGATATACATTAAAGAGCAAAGTTGCACTAGGTATAGGACATCATTGATTTGTGTGACAGTTATGACAGTAATCACACACAATTCAATGAATACCTAGTGCAATTTTGCTGTTGTTATGCGCGGTCATTGAAATCGCCATAACTTTAAAAGCATCCATTCGATGTTGTTGAATGAGGTATCAAACTGCGGAGAAGAAATTCGCTCATTTAATGTATATCTCAGATTTTTGGTACCGATTATATAGGTTTTTTTTTTAATATCTTATTTATTTTTTGGCACTTTTTGGTCTCTAACTCAAAAAATAAATAAGATATTAAAAAAAAACGCTCCTGGGGAATGTTATCAGGATTATCATAAAACTAGTATGACAACATTTAACAACATATATTTTGAGTTATCTTTTCCAAACCTGAAATGGGTCAAAAAACGGTTTTTTTAAAATATTTTTTTCCAAAATGGTCAATTTCATTATCATGGTTGGATTCATTGAACCCTTTTCTGCAAAAACCTGTATACGTTTATAAAGATTAAATGAATATTGAAGAAGTTACGGCAGTTTTACGGAGGCTGTACCTGAGAGTCCACACCCAAGCAGGTGACTTAACAAATAAAAGAAAAAAAAGAAAAAAAAGAAATCCCGACCGATCTACCCTATTTGTTTTTGTCATGTTAGGTCAATCAAACCAATTTTTTGTAGGCCTTACTTCAAATCAAAATTATATAAGCAGCAATTTGTTGTTAAAATTTATCCAATGACAAACGCCATTATATGTCGCCTTTGGCCGAGTCGAAAAGAAACATTTTACAAGAAACATCAACATTTTCATAGCAGATATTTACAATATATGTCAGGTGAATTTGACATGCTTGATATCCTATTTTGGATGTAAACATTGCCATAGTTATGGTGATGGGACATGGGAAAAGACAGGTATAACGCACGAGGGTCATTGAAATTGATACATCCTGGAGAATAATTTTGCTGATATAAAAACACTGAAAAGAAGTTCAGAATTTGAAGAAAAGGATTCGTCTATCTTTCGTATGTTGTGCTGATGTTTCCTAGTGTTGCAGATACAAAGAAAGCTGATGGGTTCAGCTTTACCATTTTTTTATTTTGAATGTTTGAAGGACTTATATATTATTGCTATGTATACTTTTTACACGTGAACTCTTTGAAGAATGAACACTTAAAACAAGATGTGCAATAGTTTTGTTATATAATATTAGTACTGTAAATTGTAGCCTACAGTGGAGTATTATAAAAAAATACCCCGTTTATTTTTTCATTGCACATCACTTTATTAACATCATAACAATCAATACACAATAAAGGAAAAACATATAAATCCCAGCTCAGTTATCCATTTAGATTGACGAACGCAGGGATACTGGGGAACAGCGTTCGAAATAGCGGCCATCCGGTCATCCGAAATGACCAAATCTACCGGCGGATGACCAGTTTTTCTTGGCTGATCATCCGGCGGATGACCAAAATGATGGGAGATGAAAGTGAAGAAAAGGATCACCAGGATGCATTAGAGGCTATAGACATGACCGTCATATTTAGAGACGTACTGAAAGAACAAGTCATGGTCGCGAATGAACCAACCCTACATGAGGATGACAATGACACAGCTGACGACACCGACCCTGCAGTTGCAGTTGTTGAACTTTAGGCTGCGTCAGATGAGGATGACTTGGATATAGATCCAATGGAGTCGGGAGATAAAAGTGAAGAAGAGGATCATCCGGATGCATTAGAAGTTGCAAATGAAGATGACACTGGCACAGCGGACGACACCGACCCTGCAGTTGTGGAACTTGAGGCTGAGTCGGATGAGGATGACCTGGATACAGATCCAATGGAGTTGGGAGATGAGAATGAAGAAGAGGATCATCAGGATGCATTAGAAGCTGTAAATGAGGATGACACTGACACAGTGGACGACACCGGCCCTGCAGTTGTGAAACTGGATGCTGAGTCAGATGAGGATGACCTGGATACAGATCCAATGGAGTCGGAAGATACGAGTGAAGAAGAGGATCATCAGGATGCATTTCTGGGCTTACAGCTGGTCGTCCTATTGAGAGACGTACTGAAAGAACGTGACGACTAGAACAAATAAGTGACTGAAGAAAAATAGTAGTTAAAAGAGAGGAGATTGTAAAATAAAGAGAAAGTTGTTTATGGAGCATAGAGGTTAATGTGGAGTTGCCAATAAGTATATGTATGTGTGTATATATGAAGACTCGCTTAAAATATGATTTTTGAGCTTGCCACTGAAAAAAATGCGGATAACCAAAAATATTGGCGGATGACCAAAATCCCAACCTAGGTTATCCGGTGGATGACCAATATATTTTTCTTATTTCGAACGCTGCTGGGGAATATATGAAAAGCTTATACGGAATATGGGAAAATATTTGATTGATTAACATTGACTGCTAGATTTTTAAAATCCAAGCCAGAATGATTGCAAGCTGGTCATTGCCATTCCTTATTTTTGAGACACCAAGTGTATTTCATGTGGTGTCTTGCAATCTGTTAAATATTATTCTTTATACAGTGGGTTGTTTTGGATATCAACAGGCAATTTCATTTTGTTTTCGGCTACGAACTATATTTTATTCTCTAAGTATCAATCTTTCAGTCACCTGAAAAGTCACTTGAAACTTTCAAAATTGAAACATTTTTATAAACCATGGTCACTTATGGACGATTTGTAATTATTGTGTTAAACGGGGGTACCGAAATGTAACTTTTACAGAGCTACCAAACTGTTTACGTTTGAACATTTAAAGACGATCAGATTTATCTATATAACCACTACAAAAATGCCAACTTTATTTTATGTAGAAATTTATAAGTGTTTGTGGAATTGGAAGATGTGTCTTTCATTGATTTGTATAGGAACCAGTACTCACATCGTCCAAACTGCATAATTTGTGGGTTTTCACCCTGACGATTAGGCCTACTACGAGTAAAATAATCAACCACTACCAACACCGACTACCACCCGGTGAAGAACCTGCGATTAGGATTCACACCACTAAATAAATAATGGAACAACCCACGAAAGGCCTGTTGAATTGGTTGGGATGACACTCCTATAAGTGAAATATATAAAAATGCTTCAAAAGTAGTGTTGTTGGCCAAACTTTTGATCGGATGATTATTAAATGAAGATTATCAAACAATACAGTGCAAGTTTTCTTCCTTGATTAATTTTTTATGATTTTATAAATAACTGATTATAATTGCTTAGACCTAGGCTAGGCCTGGGCAATCTACACACATGCGTATCTTTGACGGTGCATAGCTCAAAAATTTTGCCTTGACCTTATATATATTTTTTACAGGAAAGCCAAGACCATGATCTTCACACAGAATGCAAAGTTGAAGCAACCAGTTGCTTTATAAGCGAGAAAATGGCGTATAATTATGGTCCATTTTACACAGTAAGCAATAGGGAATTTATTAGTGGTGTGGACCCATTAGGGTCTTGCAGACTAACCATTCGTTGTCATGAAATGTGAGATACGTTTAGGTGTTACTGGTAAAAGAGTGTGGACACCCTACTCGGAGGGCATCATCCATTCTATAATAATAAACGGGATGATTTCAGGACTGACATTTTTAGGTACTTCATATTTCATCTCCAAACTCTGATCGGAAATAATTATTTCATAATAGATTTTGCCCCATGGGCGGAACTAACCCCATAACTACTTCGGCATAGAAACACAATAACTTTTCTATTAAGAAACAAGACTTGATGGGCCCCGAGCACCGATGACGAGCCTATCTTCATTGTTACGGAACTTATGACTACATGTACCATGTGTACTGCTGCTGTGTTTTCAAAACCTTCGTCCGACTCAACAGTTAGGCCAACTTTGCACCTTGTGTGGAACTTTCGATTACCGAAACTATTTATTCTCCGCTTCTGTTATTTCGCAAGCGAGATATAATAAAAATAAACATGTTTAGAAATGTCTGCATGATGGATCACGCCTACAACACCTTATAGCACCACAGCAGGCGTTAAAAGCACGCGCAGGATATAGTTTTCGCCAAAGATACCCTTTAACATATTCAAAAGAATGCACGTTTTTACATTGTGGATATATGAGCGAACTCCAATGCCCTCAAATAGTAAATCCGAATGTTTCACCAGTATTCCTCGATTAAATGCTGCTTTCGATTCATCGTACATGTAGTCGGCTCATTAGCGCATTCATTGCCGATAGGTAAGTTCCTTCCATATCAACAAGACTGTAAGCAAATATCGGGAAAACTCTCCGCGTTTCACTCAAAATGTGTATTATCATAAACATTTTGTCTAATTCCTCTTGAGACTAGGAAGGCGTCACTTCGATCCAATCAATCATACCTGTCACTTTCAATTCATATTATATTACATGATGCAGTGTTACGTTAAATCAAAGAAGAAAAACAATCCTTTAAAATAACAGTTCTCTTCACCACGGGAATCGCCATACCACAGTTAGACAATATAAATTGAGAATACATTGTAGATGTCCAACCTTATTGTGCGTTTTTGAATAAAATGAATTGCCTTACTCTAAGATAACAACCAAAATGTTGTTCTGTCTCACAACATGTTTGAATGTCAAGTTCAAGAATGAAATTGATGCATGTTTTATACCCAAGACATACTCCGATCTTTTGCTATATCATAAGTCCCTGCATAGTCACGCTCTCGTCATGTAAACCGTTAAGTGACGTATACAGATTTTCATGTACTGCGCTATTCTGTGGCGTTGCAGCTTTATAAGTCTTAAGGCGATTTTCGAAGTATGTGTTATGAGCTCTTAGGCCACCTCCAATTAAATGTGAGTTTATTGTTTCCCGCGCGCGTCCAAAAGTCACCCGCTTGATACATGTATTTAAAATATTTAATTATTATTATTTTTTTTTCATAGCTTTTTCATAAGCTTTATAACACTTTTCTGGCGATAAAATTAGCCGATGAGCCGCATTTCAATACTTCCGGGTTGGGAAAACATTTCTGGGAAGTAAAAAACTCTGCACGAAACTTGCAACTGTCGCTTTGTATTAAAATGTGTGCATTTGAAGCATATTCGATATATTTACTCGGTAGTGTGTTAAATGGACCAAATTGGTACCCGACTTATATTAATTCACGCTACTGTATAGCATGAATTTTAAAACCAGCCAGGCACTGGATAAAAAAATGATCGAAACTGATGAAACTTAAAAACGATACGGCGAACAGTGACAGCCGGTAGAGCACTAGCAAAGCGATCATCAACGGCACACGGTCCATGCCTGGCGTTTACAACTTTCGTAAGTAATGTTTCCTTTCTTACGTAAATGGTAAATATGTTGAATTTGAATTTGAAAAAAAATTCTACTATGTGACATGAGCAAAATATGAAGTGCCAAATTCGGCAACCACCATCTTAAAAAATAAAACAATAAAACAAGAAGAGTCTTTTAAAATACAAATAGCGCTCAGAAGGGGTAAATTTGAAAGAGAATGGGATGTGGGGATGGGATGAGGAGATAGCGTTAGGGGATGAGAATGAGGGGAGGGGAGACGGTTTAAGATGGGAATTGGGATGATTGGGTGAAGGGATGGGATGATGTTAGCGGATAGGGCGGGATAGGATGTGGGGATGAGGATGGGGTGAGGATGAGGGGAGACGGTTGGGGATGGAAATTGGGGTTACATTTAGAGAG
Source organism: Ophiura sarsii (assembly GCA_035610835.1). NCBI lineage: Eukaryota > Metazoa > Echinodermata > Ophiuroidea > Amphilepidida > Ophiuridae > Ophiura > Ophiura sarsii. The sequence goes on from CM069446.1 coordinate 47,172,493, forward strand.
GCTCAACATTAAACTGAGCAAGGGGACCACAAGGTAGCTTTTGAAATGACACGTCACATGGTAAAATCAACTTTTTCATACAGCAAGCATGTATGATGCATATTCAACATGTATATATCTCATTAATATTCAAAATATAGGGATGCAAATAATTATGAGTAGAGACTCCTTTATAAAAGAAACAAAATGCAAAGCCAAGGCAGTAGATGGTAGTAGAACATAATTAACAGCATTTGAATTGTATTCGTACCTTGGATAATAATTAACAACGCCGACAATAAAAAATCAGGTGACTTTACCCCCAAAATATTACAATATTAATATATATTAAATAGTCACCTCGTCCTGCTTTTCAAAAACGCAACAGTAAACTCACATTTGACCGTAAGTGACCTTTTAAGACTTAAAAGTCTTCGGTTTACAATTTGTTTCGTATGTTGTGTTTATAGATATTATGTTCTTACCCATGAATGTGTCCTCATTTATTCGGCAGTTGTTGTTCTTCTATATCTACGGTTCGCCAGATCGTGTTCGAAGTGACTGTTTATGTTCGGGTAATGTGATATCAAAACAAATGAGGATGTTTGATATTTTCTTCTGGTAAGACTGTTTCAAATCGTCCATGCTTTCATTGGGGTGACTGATCATACAGACAAACACCGCAGCAAACATCACCAACAAAATCCAAAAAAACCCCAAAAACCCACAAAAAATACAAAAAAACAAAAAAAAAACATGGGTCACTCCATCCAGAATCTTGAGTAAAAATTCCCATTATACCGATCAGTTATATAAATATACACACAAGCAAGGAATTTTACCCATCCATAAAAACTTGCAACAATTATAACCCGGCTCTTTTTAAAACTGAGCCCTAATCAGTGGTGGCGCTACAGGGGGTAAGGTGACATCCCCTCCCCCAATGGCCCTCCATAAATATTTCAATTTAGTTAAAATTAGAAAAACATTCACAATTTTACCACAAGCAGGCAAGTCATTTCCGCGCTACGAGCACATTTTCATATTAAATTAGGTTACATTAGACCAAATGTTGACAATTTTAGCATAAAACAGCTAAATTTGGAATTTTCATACCAAATCAGTCAGTAAGTAGACCAAATTTGACAATAAGTTATTATGTTTTGCTATTCTTCTTAACACTTTGCACGTGGCTATTAGTTTACCATAAAACAAATCGGATTTTTCAGAAATTTGTCCAAATTTTCAAAGTATATCTCAAGGATAACCTCACAAATAATAGGCATGTTTGTACTTATCTAAAGCATTTCTCAATCTCATGGTGATTCCAAATAATGAGATTCAATTATGTTGAAATTTTTGAAACATTTTATGAAATTTTATGAAATTTTGCAATGTCGTCTGCAGACGCCTGCCGCGAGGAAAGTATTTTAAATTTAAAAGTTTGTATACAACAGATGTTAGTCACTAAATGGAAGCGAAATCATTCAAAGCAAAGGTTCGTTGGCGAAGTATCAGTAAACGTATAGTTTTTGTATTGTTTCACACACAGTGACCCTGAGGGCGTTTTTCTAAGGAGAGCAGCTGTATTGAAGTATATCGATGATAAGATTAGTTACAGGTTGGTTAAATAGGTCACGTAGGAAGTTATATAGATTAGTGGGTACATCCATCCATCATGTACCTGATTCTGGTTATCCGTGAAACACAAAAGCAATGGTTATATCTTATAACAATCCCAGCAGGCTTTCGGCATTCCGGATGTTGTTGTTGTGTGTGTGTGTTTTTTACAATGAGAAACATTCTTATAGTTTTTTGAAACTGTATTTTTGTATTATATTCATAATTTTTCGATATTTAGTTAAAGGGACACTAAGAGATGTGTTGGAGGCTACGCCCTCACTTATGATATAATCTGGGATTGGTAAATGTTTACAATTGTATTACATGTATGAACTTACACCTTTAAGAATTAAGAAAAATCAAACCTCTTTGTACAATGCTGATCGAGCCGCGATCAGCATTTTACGTCAGACAGTGTCCCTGATTAATAACGCGAACCATATTTACATAGAGGGCGTTTTAAAGAAAAGGTTCAATAAATAGCGATGGTATTGTTTTAATCAAGTTTTGCTGTGTTTTTGTGAGTAAAAACAACAATAATGGTAATTTTTAATGTTCATCTTGAATTCTGAAGTAAATTAATTTATTAAAAAAATCTTAACACTACTTTGTGTCCTTTCAATTGTATTGCCCGAAAACAAGATTGGATAGATATTATACCGTAGAGTGTTCACAGGTCGATAACGTAAGCCGTTGTTTTGAAGGAGCGTAACAAGTGTTCCACAAAACCGACTCAAGTGAGAAAGTGTAGGTCCGGCAGGGGTGTGCCTCTCAGCTTGCCGATCGGAGTCCACTTTTAAATTAAAATTTAGTCAGCAAAATTTAGTCAGCATAGAATTGGTGGCGCTATACTGATAAGGCGTGATTGTAGCAGACGATGGTAGACTCGAACGGCCGTTAATTTTGAATTTCCATTGCATTCCATTGCATTCCATTGCTTTCAATGTAACAATGGATTTTGCCCGGGATTTTGATTATATGACTCCATAAAATTCATCACACGTTGGAACTAAATTATTTCATCCAAAAACCGCTGGAGTTGAATAACCAACTCCAGTGTCAGTATCATTTTTTGACAGCAAGCTCTGTGTAAATCTACCGCGTGAATAGCGCCACCAATTCTATGCTGACTAAATAATGACTTCAAACGCGTCATACGCCGGTCACCGACGCATTCCAGATGATTGCCATAATTTATTCAAATATGCAAAAGGGACCGTTTTCGCTACGTACGTTAGTATAGGACTTTCCTATCCCAAAATTAATAGTTTCCCTGGTCCGGTACGAATATACAGATAATACAACGATAAAATATCAATATCCATATAGTTTGCAATTAAGACTATCACCTGCACATAGTGTCATGTTATGTTGTGTTGCTACACTCATTTGACTTGGAATGATAAAATTAGTTACCAAATGAAATGAAACTATATGAAGAAATGTGTTATTATTTACATCACCGTTATCGTAAATGAGTGGTAGGTTTGTTGCGCTGTTTCTGTGCACGCTCATACAAATCTCCCAAACCTAACCCTGAGGGCGTAAATCTAAAGAAAGCAGCGCTGCTGTATTGAGTTAATATCGATGATAGTTACAGGCCAGTTAAATTGATCATACACAAAGTTTTATAGAGGTAATATTTATTACACGCATAAGATTCTTCTTGTCATCCTTGTTTTATATTTTAATCACAAACAATTCAGATAATTTCTAAATTCGATTTCAGTTCAACCATATAACATGATGACTGCGTTACTTGTTTCATTAGATTCTTATCCTCGCTAAGAATAATAGCACATCCAAAATAACAATAACAATTAGAGAAACGGGTGCTTAGAACAGATTTAGAAATACGTGTTTAAAAATCTCGAGAACACAGTAGCCTACTTCGTTGGCATGGTATGTCAGTTGGCATACTAAAGGATACAGAGTGTATAGTTGTATAAAGGATACACGGTGTATAGCTAGTATAAAGGATACACAGTGTATAGCTTGTATAAAGGATACACAGTGTATAGCTAGTATAAAGGATACACGGTGTATAGCTAGTATAAAGGATACACGGTGTATAGCTAGTATAAAGGATACACAGTGTATAGCTAGTATAAAGGATACACAGTGTATAGCTAGTATAAAGGATACACAGTGTATAGCTAGTATAAAGGATACACGGTGTATAGCTAGTATAAAGGATACACGGTGTATAGCTAGTATAAAGGATACACAGTGTATAGCTAGTATAAAGGATACACTGTGTATAGCTAGTATAAAGGATACACAGTGTATAGCTAGTATAAAGGATACACAGTGTATAGCTAGTATAAAGGATACACGGTGTATAGCTAGTATAAAGGATACACGGTGTATAGCTAGTATAAAGGATACACAGTGTATAGCTAGTATAAAGGATACACAGTGTATAGCTAGTATAAAGGATACACAGTGTATAGCTAGTATAAAGGATACACGGTGTATAGCTAGTATAAAGGATACACAGTGTATAGCTAGTATAAAGGATACACAGTGTATAGCTAGTATAAAGGATACACGGTGTATAGCTAGTATAAAGGATACACAGTGTATAGCTAGTATAAAGGATACACAGTGTATAGCTAGTATAAAGGATACACAGTGTATAGCTAGTATAAAGGATACACGGTGTATAGCTAGTATAAAGGATACACAGTGTATAGCTAGTATAAAGGATACACAGTGTATAGCTAGTATAAAGGATACACAGTGTATAGCTAGTATAAAGGATACACGGTGTATAGCTAGTATAAAGGATACACAGTGTATAGCTAGTATAAAGGATACACTGTGTATAGCTAGTATAAAAAAGGATACACAGTGTATAGCTAGTATAAAGGATACACAGTGTATAGCTAGTATAAAGGATACACGGTGTATAGCTAGTATAAAGGATACACGGTGTATAGCTAGTATAAAGGATACACAGTGTATAGCTAGTATAAAGGATACACGGTGTATAGCTAGTATAAAGGATACACGGTGTATAGCTAGTATAAAGGATACACAGTGTATAGCTAGTATAAAGGATACACTGTGTATAGCTAGTATAAAGGATACACAGTGTATAGCTAGTATAAAGGATACACGGTGTATAGCTAGTATAAAGGATACACGGTGTATAGCTAGTATAAAGGATACACAGTGTATAGCTAGTATAAAGGATACACAGTGTATAGCTAGTATAAAGGATACACAGTGTATAGCTAGAATAAAGGATACACAGTGTATAGCTAGTATAAAGGATACACAGTGTATAGCTAGAATAAAGGATACACAGTGTATAGCTAGAATAAAGGATACACAGTGTATAGCTAGAATAAAGGATACACAGTGTATAGCTAGTATAAACGATACACAGTGTATAGCTAGTATAAACGATACACAGTGTATAGATAGTATAAAGGATACACAGTGTATAGCTAGAATAAAGGATACAGTGTATAGCTAGTATAAAGGATACACAGTGTATAGCTAGAATAAAGGATACACAGTGTATAACTAGTATAAAGGATACACAGTGTATAGCTAGAATAAAGGATACACAGTGTATAGCTAGAATAAAGGATACACAGTGTATAGCTAGAATAAAGGATACACAGTGTATAGCTAGTATAAACGATACACAGTGTATAGATAGTATAAAGGATACACGGTGTATAGCTAGTATAAAGGATACACAGTGTATAGCTAGAATAAAGGATACACGGTGTATAGCTTGAATAAAGGATACACAGTGTATAGCTAGTATAAAGGATACACAGTGTATAGCTATAAAGGATACACAGTCTATAGCTAGTATAAAGCTAGTATTGAGCCATTGTACATAATGTTGTATCACATATCCTCATAACATAATTCGAATAGTTTAATAGCTATGTCGTTTTTGTAATAACAGAAACTAAAATAATGATGACTAAACGTCAATCATAATGTCCGTTCTATAACGCCAGAAATGTTTAGTACAGATTACATAATTTATTAGCAAAACATATTTCCAGGTGAAATCACAAAACTGTGACAGATGATCGGATATTGATGCTTCATAATACATTTTAACGCCTTCATTTTTTGGCAATATCCAATATTCCGTAAAGAATGCTCATTTTTGTTATTTTGTTATACCCATAATATAATACATTGATACTACTAACAAAATGGCTGTCAGCACTGAAGATAGAGTGAAAAAAATGCAATATTGTTCCCCCTTTTGCATCTGTTTTCGACCCCGCTTATTTATCGGACCGTAATGCCTGGGTAGATGAATTAATCACCTTGATTTCGACGTCATTGATTAGATTACTCACTATTCATTCCAAAAGAAAGAAAATCAAATCGAAAGATGAACATTGAACAGCAGCGAAAAGCACTATTTAAACATCAGTTTGAATTAAAGATCAAATATCACATTATAATTATTAGTGGGATGCAAGGTGTTTTTCAACAAATTACCCACATTGCTATAAACTACTATCAAAATACTATGTATTGCCAGTTATAACTCATTTTTGAAAAATGTGGACGTAAGCCCTTTTGCAAATCAGCTCTGCAAATACACTTTATATTATACAAAATCTTAATCATGTAAATCCCCATTGGCTAACATGCCCCATCATGGAAAGGCGAATGTGCCCCATAGCACAATAAGTACATTGACCCGATAACCACGTACATGTATGTCCCACATACAATGACGGGATTATAACTGCCTCAAATCCATAACCTCTCCCATACCTACCCAATGATGATTTACATTCAAAATATTTTGTACGAATATTTTTAGAAAAAAATCAATATCAAAAATGGTAGAAAATCCATATTTGTGATGTAGAACTGTTTTTTGATGATAATTTGACAAACATTATACGGAGATCAGCCATGTTACCATGGGAAGATCGCAACAAACAGCGGAACATATTGTGTGTTCGTTAAATTCAACCAGTGGCCGTAATGATGAGAATCACGTGGTTGGCAAACCTGCCCCTAGGGTGTACACTCCCCGCTCTCCCCTATGTGGGTTATTCGATTAAACAGGTAAAAGTTGGAACATTTGGGTACCAATTTAACAAATAAATGTCTACAAATTATGACTGTTTATTAACAATGAGAATACAAGTATTGTTTTTTAATACCATAAATGTAAACATTGTAAACAAAACAATATGGGATGGAACATCCAAGTCAAAAACATGATCTCGTGCGAGCAGACGATTATTTATGTTATAATGCTCTTCGTAAACATGCTGCCCCAGTTGAGGACATGCTGACCATTATGCTGACCAAACCTATATCCGACCAATTTTGGAATATGCTTGTGCTGTGTGGCATCCTGCGCTTACTAAAAATCAAAGCTACCAGATTGAAAGGATCCAAAAACGCACTTCATCCTTGGCTAAAACTATCAAATCTACGAGTCTGCGTTTCGCGAATTCAACATCACCAGTCTTGCCAATCGCAGGGAAATAATAGTTTTGAAGTTTTGTCAGCAGCTCCTCAACTCTGAAAGACATCGCCACCTTCTTCCAGAGAAAAGATCCATTAACCACCACCTCCGTCACAGCACCGTATTTCCTGAACCCCATTGCAATACCAAGAAATACCAAAAATCCAACATTCCTTATCATAAAAATCTTAATAGCGTTTAGATGATTAATGTATTTTGCTGATGTCTGTATTTCGTTGCAATATTTGTATGCATGTATTTTCGATTTATATATTTTTATTGTATTATACTGGTGTGCATTGTAAAGCCGGCTTTTTCAGCTTATGCTGCCTGCCGGCTATTTTTTTTTATGGAAGTGACTATACAGCCGATTATCGGGCAGCCATTTCGGGAAAAGCTATACAGCCGATGCCTGATTTCTGTGCTCACGGATAGGGTTAGGGTTAGTTTTAGGGTTAGTTTTAGGGTCAGGGTTAGGGTTAGGGTTAGGGTTAGAGTTAGAGTTAGAGTTAGAGTTAGAGTTAGGGTTAGGGTAAAAAAGGTTAGGGTTATTGTTAGGCAGGTCTGTGCCAATGTACCCAAACTCCCATTGCTGCGCTTGAAGTCTCTAGTGTGATAGCGCCCTCGATTTACGAATCACATCGCGCGTCTAAATTAAATCTACGAGTCACGTCGCGCGTCTCATGTACATTATAAGGACTTTCGTGCGGTCAATCACAGCGTCGCCCTCCTTTTACGAGTCACATCGCGCGTACTCACGTCCATGTGCCCTTATATGGGAGGCTCTTGTTTTGCGATTCGAATTTCCCCTCCTATTGTATACTCTCCCTGGGTTAGGTTTGGGTTATAGAGTTAGGGTTAGGGTTGAGGTTAGGGTTATGGTTAGTTTAAGGGTTAGGGTTAGGGTTAGAGTAGTTAGGGTTCACCGGCTGTATAGCTTTTCACGAACTAGCTGCCCGATCATCGGCTGTATAGCTTCTGCCGTTTTGTATACCGTGAATAAATAAAATTAAAATTAAAAAATTAAAAAAATTCAGTAAATGCGTTCGGTAGTATTTACGTATATCAGACGATATAACATATTTGTAGTCTAAAAACAATACCTTTGTTCTGTAATTGTTCAAATGCAAGTCAAGAACAGAAATAATTTTCAACACTACAGCTATAAAAAAAATTCATCATATCACTTTCGTTACTATTGTTGGAACAAACATTTATCATTATTGCCGACAACAATAGTTGATATAGTACCTTTTAAATTCTGACTGCATAAATATCATATCTTTATTTATTACCCACTTGACATGCGCAGTATTATTATCGCATTAACACTTTCCACGCGCAGGCGTTTGCAGACAACGTTCCACAATTTCACAAAATGTTTCAAATTTCATGCGGAAGGCATTAAATTAGGGTACAGAAATGTCTATTGTTGCATCAGTAATTCATAAGATAAGACTTCTAAAGTTAAGAAAGGTTTCTGAAAAATATGTTTTGTATATTATGGTACAACTAATAACCGCGTGAAAAGTGTTAACATTCGTATAATTATTATCCCTTTGTTTTTTATTCATTGGTGATACAATGTTTACACAATGTAACTGTTGCATTCTGTAAATACTTTTAAATTATAGATGGCATGTTATTTGCCCCACGTAGGCTACAAGGAGAATACATGAAATTCATTATTCACGTATCCCTATTTATTTTTGAAAGGTTACCATATAGTCGGTCGGTCGTTCACTTCATAGAGAGGAATAGTGATCTTTTATTTGTTTTTCTGGAGAATTAAGATTCCATCTGAAACCCCCGCAAACTCAATCAATATACATTCTCTTACTAAGCGCTGTGTGGAAAATGATATGGCTTTATAATTGGCGGTCATTTAACAATCGAGTTGATTGTTTGCAAGTATGTGAAATGTTTTACATTATGATTACTTGGACCTAGGGGGAGCGCCAGACTTGGATCCAGGTTTTGGCATTAAAAGAGAAACAAAACTATAGAATTGAGAGTTCCGTTTGAAGTAAAACTATGATCAATTAGGGAACGTATTGGGGGCCATTTAGCCGCGTCTTTTACAATTTAGCAGGCTCTTGTGTGCAACTAATTTAACAGGGAAATTCAACGATCCGTAATAAGATTTGTAATGGCGCTGATCCCTGAACTTGTCTTTCCATTGGAGCGCAAATGAAACAGACACCTGTAACTAACAATACCCCTTATAATTCTTGAAGGTAGCGGGTAGGTGATTTGTGTGTGTGTGTATAAATAGGGACTTCGTAAACTTGCTGCCCCCATAACAGGTCTTGCAATTACGTGAGTCATTTTATGTTTTAAAAAGACAGATAGAACACTTAATGTCACACACATTTGAAAGAAAACCACCGTAAAAGTAGTTAAGCCGACGAAAAACGTGCTCTACGGGTGGACGCACGGGGGTCGGTTGGTCGAGGTTTTTACTTTAAACAATCACAGAAATCCGTGACAACTTTGCCGATTTTTGACAAACTAAGAAATATAACTCCCAAAACGTCGTTAAATATGGGTTGGTATTCTTCTTCAGGTGAACCCCCCCCCCCCCCCAAACAAAAATAAATGAGTCGGATGGGCCCGTACAACAAGTTAACCATAAGCCAATGTTGACTATTCCTACGAACCATAATATGATTCCAGGTCTGAGAAAACAAATGGTTTTATGTTCCCATAGGTATCCCTTGAAGGCTAATATTTTCCACAGAAGCATTAGTTACAGTGAAAACAAATGATGCTAATGGTGTATTGTTATGAGTTCTCCAATGACTTCCAGATAAAGGTATAAATAATGTAAAATCAATTTATATATACTATTTTACCAGCTGTAAACATATTTACCACGTACAAACATTGGGCTCCAATTCAACTGGAATAGCCCATTCTTTTTTAATATAAATCATGATTTCTTTTTTCACGCATAGGTACACTATGGATGATTTATTTGGGCTATTGAAACAATGTTGGGGTAATTAATTGTATGTAATGTTAACCGCAACACCCGTTTATTTTTGAATTTCAACAATGTATACATCATTTTGCTGGGAATATATCGCTGAATAAATTGCATCTTTTAATGGCTGGCAATCGTTATATATGTGATCATTTATATGCTGACCGATTGATAACCAAATCTAACTTTTAGCGCTGATACCGTATCATGTGCAAAGGCACTATCTATTATAGCTGCTAATATGTTATATACAATGTGATGGTACATGGTGCACACTTTGACAATGCGTTTTTACACGTGACAGCCATTGTAGATGAGACCTTGTGGCTCCAAACCCGCGTTTTATTTCGTCGCTTTTTGTTATTTCTTCAAGTATGTATGTCCATTTTCGTCATAAAGTCGTCCTTCTTAGTTCTCTGTCGCCACTTTTTTCATTTTAATTCATCCTCTTTTTACAAGATTTTGCTTTCCGACGTCATAGCCTCAAACACATCCAAATTCAGCGTTTACCATTACAGCTGTATTTGAAATTGATCATAAGTTTCAGGTATCATCATCATGTATCAAGAAAAAGGGGGTAGTTTTGCTTATACAAACACATGCATGGATTGCATGTTAACGCATTGTCGGTTCCTATCAATCACATCCATCTGCTACAAAGTAAATCGAGACAAAGTCGAAAAAGGGGAATGACTAACATTCAGAATCCTATGGCGCTTTTTCTTTAAGTATCTTTTTCAACCGTACAATTTTCTACGCATTAAAAGAAGTCAAACTTGATTTAAACCGGGAGAGAAATTGATCAGAAATGTGTCATAACTCCGGTTTAGGGTTTTTGACCGGGATCACGATTTTCGAGGAAAAAACGCCAACTAAATCTCCAGGAATCTGCCGGGATTCGATCCGGGGACCCTCCGTTATCAAGCCCCACGTCCCAACCACTAAGCCACGGCCCTCAGCTACACATTCGCGCAGTATACTGCGCTCACTATAAAGGCTCGGTTGACTACGTCATCGAAAACCGACGGTACATGCGTTTGGAGAGGGACTTAGGATTAGCATTTTTTAGCACTCAGGGGGTTAGGGTTAATAGAACACACACAAAAATAGGTTACCATAACTCTAACCCCGGTTTAGGGTTTTTGGCCGGGATCACGATTTTCGAGGAAAAAACGCCAACTAAATCTCCGGAAACCTGCCGGGATTCGATTCGGGGACCCTCCGTTCTCAAGCCCTACGTCCCAACCACTAAGCCACGGCCCGCAGCTACACATTCGCGCAGTATACTGCGCTCACTATATAGGCTCGGTTGACTACGTCATCGAAAACCGACGGCGCATGCGTTTGGAGAGGGACTTAGCATTAGCATTTTCTAGCACTCAGGGGGGGGGGGGGGGGGGTTAGGGTTAACAAAGGTGAAATTAGAATTTTATAAAACATATTATTTGAAAATAGTTTTTATGACTTTTGTACATTTATTTTGTCATTGTTCACGTCGTAAGTGATAGCACTATGAACCCGACAGGTTTTCTACCACTTTGAAGTAAATAAACCATATGGTAATCTACGACAAAGAAACGCGCCATTAAAAATATTATTTCACGCAAGAAGCTAACGCGTAGTTATTATTGCTCATTTAAAGTGTATAACAGTACGACTCAGACGGACATCTGGGCCACATTGTCTATACAAGCGTGAATTTGGCCCCTAAGGACATTGTATATCGAGGAAACATGACCTTATTGAGCCCATAGAGACGCCATTGAAAACTATAAACTATTATGTGGGTAAGAAACTCCACCTTAATTAAAATCTTTGTCCTCTGTCGCCACATTGAAGCAACGATCCGTTTGTAAGTATCAGCGTTAATACACTCCCATAAACAATCCTAATCGCGGATTGATTAAAGAAGAATAAGATTACCCTTATCAAGGATTTGGCTCGATCGTCGAATAGAAACTACTTCTTTTAGGCCGCACATGTAAACCAGTTTATATGGCTCATACGTATAAGTGACCTGTATGTCCACACACAAACATTAAACAGAGACCAATGTACATAATCTATAATATCATGGGCATAATGATGTACTTAAGTCACTTATAGTTCAACCAGCCCTGCGAGAATCGGCCGGAGCCGTCTGAGCTTAAATTACCCAGATTGCAGAGCGGACCTCCCCTTTGTGGGCAAACATAATTCTGAATGATTCTATGTATAAAGAAAAATTATCCCTTGACACGACCAGTTTGTATTCCACTATGATTTGGTCGACTCTTCACAAAATGACAGCCAACACATATGTTATTTCTTTCAAAACAGTAATAATTCCGATAAAAACCAAAGGCAGCTGTGCGTACCTCTCCAAGCTGAACGCGTGCGATAACACAAATGAGCATACGGCCCTGATTTGGTATAAGGTTGTATCTCAAAATAGACCCTTTTTGAGTTTGGGTGTATCTCAAAATACACCCTTTTTGAGTTTGAATCATTTTTTGGGTAAATTGAGGGCACTATTTCCATTTATCAAAGTCTTAGAATCACATGATGCTTTGTTTTAAAGATAGCAGGTGCTATCTCAACGTCATTTTATCATTTTACATTATATGTTTCAACTTTAATGGTCGTTTTCTCAAAATGCGATTTTTGAAGATGCGATCAGACGCACATCGCGAAGCATCGCAAAAACCCCGACAAATTTGTTGGCCTTGAGACAATGCAACGATAAGAAATTGTGCCATTTATCAATTTTTATACAGAAAAAAAAGTGGCACTAAATCTCACTGGCTATGACTTGTTTTATCCATAAAATTAACAAACATTTTAGACAATAAATGCTACCGTGTCTTGAAACACAAGATTATGATCTGCTTATTGATTTTCTTGAAATGATGCCACACATAATTGTTTGGTAGATTCCCATGTCTGTGCACGAAAATCCACCAGGAAAATGTCTGTTAATTTATGGAAAAACCAGCCATAGCCAGTGAGAATTAGTGCCACTTTTTTTTCTGTATACAAATTGATAAATGGCACAATTTCTTATCGTTGCATTGTCTCAAGGCCAACAAATTTGGTATCAAAATGTGCCTAACAATTGGGTGTATCTTTCTAGTTGAAAATTATTTAAATCTATTAAATATTTTTGGAAATATTCTAGTATATGCTAGGGGGGAACTTACATATTTTGATGGGTGTATGTATCGATGCTTCATGCGTTGGGAATATGGTCAATATCGTTATTGTGTTTATTAATAAAAAAGATGGTAATCCGTTTATTATCAATGTAGTACGCTTATCCTCTTATATTAGCAAGTGATGCGACATACACTCATATAGCGTTGCATGTCCTAGAAAGGACAGCTGCTCAAAATGTCTACACACCTTGTTATGAAGTTTGGAGATCATATCGGGCCTGAGCATGCTGAGTGGCAATCCATCTTGAAACATGGGGATGGTGCGGGTTGAGGTGGACATTTTGCTTGAATTTTTAAAAAGAGCTGAAAAGTACACAATGTGTCATTTTAGCACAACAATATAGCTTCTCTGTCATGAAAGGATAGATACCCCGATACCCCCTTTACCCAATCTTGACTCTTTTTATGCTACTAGGCATCTATCTGCCAATAAACTTCTGATTTACCTACGGACCATTGGACTACGCCACTGACCTATTTTTTCTCGCCAAATGGCGTTTTGTTCAGACTTCTAAATAAATATAAACGATTTGCCTTTGGTCACATACAGTTAACATGGTTAATATACATTTGTAATAAACTACGAAACTGAGCACGTTTATGTCCATCTTGACCGTAATGCCTGGGTATGTGAATGAATCACCTTGATTTCGACAATCACCTTGATTTCGACGTCATTGATTAGATAACTCACTATTCATTACAAAGGAAAGAAAATCAAATCGAATGATGAACATTGAACAACAGCGAAAAGCACTATTTAAACATCAGTTTGAATTAAAGAACAAATATCACATTATAATTATTATTGGGATGCAAGGTGTTTTTCAACAAATTACCCACATTGCTAGAAACTACTATCAACATACTATGTATTGCCAGTTATAACTCATTTAAAAAAAAAATGTGGACGTAAGTCCTTTTGCAAATCAGCTCTGCAAATACACTTTATATTATACAAAATCTTAATCATGTAACCCATTGGCAAACATGCCCCATCATGAAAAGGCGAATGTGCCTCATAGCACAATAAGTACATTGACCCGATAACCACGCATGTCCCACATACAATGACGGGTTTATAACTGCCTCAAATCCATAACCTCTCCCATACCTACCCAATGATGATTTACAATCTTTTGTACGAATATATTTAGAAAAAATATTAATATCAAAAATGGAAGAAAATCCACTTTTGTGATGTAAAACTGTTTTTTTGATGATAATTTGACAAACATTATACGGAGATCAGCCATGTTACCATGGGAAGATCGCAACAAACAGCGGAACATATTGTGTGTTTGTCAAATTCAACCAGTGGCCGCAATGATGAGATTGGAAAACCTGCCCCTAGCGTGTACACTCCCCGCTCTCCCCTATGTGGGTTATTCGATTAAACAGGTAAAAGTTGGAACATTTGGGTACCAATTTAACAAATAAATGTCTACAAATTATGACTGTTTAACAATGAGAATACAAGTATTGTTTTTTAATACCATAAATGTAAACATTGTAAACAAAACAATATGGGATGGAACATCCAAGTCAAAAACATGATCTCGTGCGAGCAGACGATTATTTATGTTATAATGCTCTTCGTAAACATGCTGCCCCAGTTGAGGACATGCTGACCATTTTTCAAACCTATATCCGACCAATTTTGGAATATGCTTGTGCTGATGTGTGGCATCCTGCGCTTACTAAAAATCAAAGCTACCAGATTGAAAGGATCCAAAAACGCACTTGCAAAACTCATCCTTGGCTACAACTATCAAGCCTACGAGTCTGCGCTTCGCGAATTCAACATCACCAGTCTTGCAAATCGCAGGGAAGTATTAGTTTTGAAGTTTTGTCAGCAGCTCCTCAACTCTGAAAGACATCGCCACCTTCTTCCAGAGAAAAGATCCATTAACCACAACCTCCGTCACAGCATCATATTTCCTGAACCCTTTTGCAATACCAAGAAATACCAAAAATCCACCATTCCTTATCATAAAAATCTTAATGGCGTTTTGGATGATTAATGTATTTTGCTGATGTCTGTATTTCGTTGCAATATTTGAATGTATGTATGTATTTTCGATTTATATTTTTTTATTGTATTATACTGGTGTGCATTGTAAAGCCGGCTTTTTCAGCTTATGCTGCCTGCTATTTTTATGGAAGTGACTATACAGCCGATGATCGGGGCAGCCATTTCGGGAAAAGCTATACAGCCGATGCCTGATTTCTGTGCTCACGGATAGGGTTAGGGTTAGGGTTATAATTAGGGTTAGTTTTAGGGTAAGGGTTAGGGTTAGAGTTAGAGTTAGAGTTAGAGTTATGGTTAGAGTAAAAAGGGTTAGGGTTATGGTTAGGCAGGCCTGTGCCACTGTACACAAATTCCCATTGCCGCGATTGAAGCCTCTATTGTGATAGCGCCCTCGATTTACGAATCACATCGCGCGTCTAAATTAAATCTACGAGTCACGTCGCGCGTCTCATGTGCCTTATAAGGACTTTCGTGCGGTCAATCATAGCGTCGCCCTCCTTTTACGAGTCACATCGCGCGTAGTCACGCCCATGTGCCCTTATATGGGAGGCTCTTGTTTTGCGATTCGAATTTCCCCTCCTATTGTATACTCTCCCTGGGTTAGGTTTGGGTTATAGGGTTAGGGTTGAGGTTAGGGTTATGGTTAGTTTAAGGGTTAGGGTTAGGGTTAGAGTTATGGTTAGGGTTCACCGGCTGTATAGCTTTTCACGAAATAGCTGCCCGATCATCGGCTGTATAGCTTCTGCCATTTTGTATACCGTGAATAAATAAAATTAAAATAAATAAATACAAAATTGTCAGTAAATGCGTTCGGTAGTATTTACGTATATCAGACGATATAACATATTTGTATTCTAAAAACAATACCTTTGTTCTGTAATTGTTCAAATGCAAGTCAAGAACAGAAATAAATTTCAACACCACAGCTATAAAAAAAATTCATCATATCACTTTCGTTACTATTGTTGGAACACACATTTATCATTATTGCCGACAACAATAGTTGATATAATACCTTTTAAATTCTGACTGCATAAATATCATATCTTTATTTATTACCCACTTGACATGCGCAGTATTATTATCGCATTAACACTTTCCACGCGGCAGGCGTTTGCAGACAACGTTCCACAATTTCACAAAATGTTTCAAATTTCATTACAATATTTGGAAATATCATGCGAAAGGCATTACAATAGGGTACAAAAATGTCTATTGTTGCATCAGTAATTCATGAAATAAGACTTTGAAAGTTAGGAAAGGTTTCTGAAATATCTGTTTTGTATAATATGGTAAAACTAATAACCGCTTGAAAAGTGTTAAGTTTCGTATCATTATTATCCCTATGTTTTTTATTCATTGGTGATACAATGTTTACACAATGTATCTGATGCATTCTGTAAATACTTATAAATTATAGATGGCATGTTATTTGCCCCACGTAGGCTACGAGGAGAATACATGAAATTAATTATTCACGTATCCCTATTTATTTTTAAAAGGTTACCATATAGTCGGTCGGTCGTTCACTTCATAGAGAAATAGTGATCTTTTATTTGTTTTTCTAGAGAATTGAGATTTCATCTGAAACCCCCGCAAACTCAATCAATATACATTTATATTCTCTTACTGAGCGCTGTGTGAAAAATGATATGGCTTTATAATTTGCGGTGATTTAACAATCGAGTTGCTCGTTTGCAAGTATGTGAAATGTTTTTACATCATGATTACTTGAACCTGGGGGAGTGCCAGACTTGGATCCAGGTTTTGGCATTAAAAGAGCAACTAAACTGTAGAATTGAGAGTTCCGTTTGAAGTTACAACTACAATCAATTAAGGAACGTTGGGGCCATTTAGCCGCGACTTTTACAATTTAGCAGGCTCTTGTGTGCAACCAATTTAAGAGGGAAATTCAACGATCCTTAATACGACTTTTAATGGCGCTGATCCCTGAAAGTTTCTTTCCGTTGGAGCGCGAATGAAACAGACACCTGTAACAAAACCGCCCATTATATCTGATAGCAGAACTCAAAATCTGAGAGATATACTAGTAAGGGCGAGATTCAATTATAGACCGACTGAGGAAAAAGAAGATGAAAAAGCCGACTTTCAAGAAGATCCAACAGAGATCTCACCGACACTCCGAATCCTTTAAGAATTAGAAAGATAAAGCAGAGGTTTCAATGATTCTTTCTTTTATGATAACTTTGTAGAAGAAATCTGAACCCTAATAAACACCTTTCTCCAAAAATGAGAAAAATTTGGACAACGCAAGTATAAGTAACTTATTATGAAAATCATAATAATTTTACTTTACGCTAGTGTATTGCTTCAAGCTGCATGCTTGGCATAGGTTTTTTTTATCCTTCAATTTGCTACTGAAAGATAATAACCTCTTTACTACAAGAAAATCTTCAAGAAATTACATCCAACAAATCAGAGAAGACGGAAAACCACTTTATATATACACGGAAAGCCTATACTATTTTTTTCAATTGAAGTTTTGGTAACAAAATGGTGGCTCTGAAAAGAGCCTTCATAAAATAGTAAAACCACCACGCAATCTTTTCAAAAACTCTTTCCGATATTTAATGATAATTTTTCATTTCAAGATAAATGACTCCCATCGAAGAGAAGAGAGGATTTATGTCCAAGTTTGACTTACTAGCCCTGCGGGGCTCATCTAAATTGGACCCACTAAGCCGGAGGAGTTCTGTTAAGTCGGTCCCATGCACTTCGCCCCTCCGGGCCTGCGGTTCTGTTTTTTTACTAGCGCTACCGCTGGTGCCCAGGACTTAAAATAGGGAGAGGTCCGGCATGTATTTTCATACAACACTGAAGTCTCACTCACGAGTAGATAACACACAATTTGAAAGTATTACATAGAAATTCCATCTTTTTACTCTCAAATTATCTACGAAATAGATCCCGTTTTTAATTTACATTAATATTTCATTATTTTTATGATGATTTTGATTAATACCTTAAAACAAGTTTACGCAATAGGATCCTACGACAAAAGTTTCTCAACCAATGATCGACCACGAATTAAAAGGGCAGACGCTGATTGGTTCTTCATACGAAGACCAAATAATTCGGCTACTCGACTTTCCACGCCAGAATCCGGCCGGATAGCAGGACATCATAAAATCGACGAAATGTATTTTGCTGCAAGCTCAGCAAGCTGGTACAGCCAATCGCAGGCCGACTTTTACACTAACGTCCTATGATTGGCTACTCGGCTTTCGGGTCAGGATCCGGTATATAAGGCTTTTGTCGTAGGATCCTATTGCGTAAACTTGTCGCGTAAACAACTTAACTTTCATTATCCAAATATCACTAATAGCTTCTCCGTATACCGTCGACACGCTCCAATAATGGAAAATTCTACTGCATCCACCCCGGCGATAGCTGAAGGAGAAAATGGATATGTATGATAGACTTGGAGGTGTGCTTTCTTCACAAGCAGAAGTTGATGGGACCGCTTTAGATGACGAGATGAAAAATGAAAATTCTTGTCAAATCTCAAGCAGACCAAATCGACATCTGGTTCAAGAAGTTGGTCAATTTAGAAAGACGGCGTGAATTGCTACGGTGGGCGATCACCAGTGGAATAACCGAGGATATCCCGGCTGATATTAGGGTGAAGAAAATGGATCTACCGACACTACCAGGGGGTCTTAGTTATTCTTTGGAGGTTCGTTTAAATTTCCAGAGGATGATGAAGGACCAAGTACAGGTTTGGTTGATGAAACTCATCGTGGCAGCGTATGGGAATGTTCAAATTCCCAAGGTTGAGGCATCTATCGGTAAGTTGATAGATGAATCAAAAGCAGACTTTGTTCGAATGAAGTTCCCTTGGAAGCTTCACAACAATATGTATTGCTTGTTGACGACAAGAGGAACAATCGTACAAAGTTTCTTGATGTACCCCAACCAGCAACCACGTCGAAAGGTCCAGATAAACACACCCAACAGCAAACAACAAACAACGGGAAAAACCGGCCCACATCTTCAGCTAGACACCAACCAAAGTTTAGTAGAAAACCTAACGAGAGAAGCAAAGACGGACATCAGAAAGATTTACGTCGAGAGAAACATCACCGGTAGTTTTTTACTACCACCAAACGACTCTTTTCAGAGCCAACCTATTTTCCAAAAAGAGAAAATGACCACATAACATGGATTGCAAAGTCGACTAAAATTGTTAGCTTTACGCTATTCCACGGTATTTTTAGAGCCACCATAACTTCATAAAGAGAAGTAAATAAAAGAGTCCACTCACTCACACGGTGTAAAATGCACAAGAAATATTGTTCCCCAACCATAATAAGATGGTTCATGTTACATTATTTATAACACTTGGGTTTCACGAAACAAATGTCGATTTTTATTTACATTAATACTATCATTACCTCATAATGATTTTGATGAATACTAAAATTAAAAACAAGCTATGACACATTGATCTTTAAGAAGAAAACTTTGCGTCAGCTTTATAACCTTCTTAATTAGTCCTTCAACCAACCAGAAACACTTCATTTAATATGAAACATTTTGTATGAAACACTTTGTTAACAAAACACACAGTGCAATGGAGACGTTTTCAGAGCCACCAAAGAACAGGCTAATTTGTATGAAACATTTCATTTTATATGAAACCATTTTATATGAAACCATTTTATACGAAACACTTTGTTAACAAAACACACAGTGCAATGGAGACTTTTCAGAACCACCAATGAACCTAAAGTGAATAGAACACAACTTTGATCTTTCTTTTGAGATTGAAAGAAGGTTCCAAGTTTCTTTTCTAATTGTTCACGCTAGCGAGGGTTTTTTACCACTTTGAAGTAAATAAACCATGGTAATCTAGGAAACAGAACCCCATAAAACGCACCTTTAAACTAGATATAAATAGTGTTAGATCACACAAGAACCTAACGCGTAGTTATTATTGCTCATTTAAAGTGTATAACCGGACGACTCAGACGGACATCTGGGCCCCAATGTCTTTACAAGCGTGAGCTTGCCCCCTAAGGACAATGTACATCGAGGAAACATGACCTTATTGAGCCCTTAGAGACGCCATTGAAAACTATTATGTGAGAAAGAAAACGTCCACCTAATGAAAGTCTCTGTCCTCTGTCGCCATATTGAAGCAATGATCCGTTTATTTACCCGGGGGAGGACAGTCATGTATATACGTTGTAAGTATCAGTGTGAATACACTCTAAAAACAATCCTTTTCTCGGATTTCTTGTTAAAGAAGAATAACATGGCCCTTCAAGGATCTGGCATAGCGAATCGTTCCTCTTAATACTTTCCACGTAGCAGGCGACTGCAGCGGGACAGCAGACGACAGTTCCAACATTTCACAAAATGCTTCAAAAATTTTCGAAATTTCATCACCATTTTAGGGAATCACCATGTAAAATGCAAGTACAATAATGCCTAGTATTGGTTCAGTAATTCTTGAGATAGACTTTGAAAGTTGGGTAAGATTTCTGAAAAATCTGTTTTGTATAATATGGAAAACTAATAGCCACGTGGAAAGTGTTAAGGCCGCACCGCAAAACTAGTACGTATGGATCATACATTACGTATAAGTGACCTGTACGTAAGACTTATACGATAGTCGCCATAGTAATGTTTTGCATCACCACACGTACACGTACACGTACAAATTGAACTGAGACCAATGTAAATATTTCTGAATTTTTATGAAAATAATAACGGAAGTACAATTCACTTATAGTCTATGCGTATGAGCCATATTTCCTGCTATGTCCTCAATTTGGAATTAATTTTGCTTCCCGAAAATGAAATTTAAGTTGTGAATAATTATAGTAGATGCACAATATTGAGCTAAGCTATCTTTAGCACGGATTCAATAAGGTGCAAATCATTTTTGAAATTGGTATTTGTTACCATTAACATCCCGTGGTGATCCCAACCCCACACTTAGCCTTCGTGCGGATGGTTACAACCTTAACTGTGAGTGCTGGGTTCATTAATTACATTTACGCGATCGTTAAAAAAGGCCATCCATTTTATAATGACACGTTAACATTTTTGTCATCATTACAACAATATCTTTAGATGCGTCGGGCGCCATCTAAAGACGCCCGACATCTTCATGAGCATCTTCATGATGGGTCAGTAACACGGACATTCAAATGTTTGAGCTTTCAACGGCTAGAAATTCCCAATGTTTATATGAACTGAGCGAAATATAAGAGTCTGAGGATAACCTTAGACAACGCTGGCAGCGAAATTTCATATCAATTTCCATTTGTTAGGGAGGGGGAAGGTTTTTATTGAGGCTTTGAAATTAAAGCAAGTCTACACGTGCTGGCCTGAAGACCCCTTCCCCTACTATGTGAGCTCTTTATGGCGTTTATCTAGTTTCACTGGGTATTTGGGCACTTTTCCAAGCAGCTGTTATGCCACCGAAGCGTTACAATATATTCTTTTATTAGCGATAGAGGTTGTGTGTGTAGTCATGCGCAGCGGACTACAGAGGGGAATTGCTCACGGCCTATTCTGTATTCAATTGAATCGGTGCATGATGTCCAATTCAATGCTCGAACCGTGTTACCAAATGAGCTTATATATACATAATCATGAAAATCTTACAAATCGTGGGTTTGAAGCCACAAGGCCTCATATACTGCCATATATACTTCAATATGGCTGCCATGTGTAAGAACGCATTTTCATAGTGCGCACCATGCAGCATCACAAGAATATAACATATCGGCAGCTATAGCCGACAGTGTCTTTTCACATTATATGGTATCAGTGCTAAAATACCGTATTTTCAATAGTTGCTCTGAGTTACATTTAATTTATATTTTTTGCTCTAATCATAAAACATTATAAACAACCCCATATAACGATTTTCAGCTATAAGAGATTGCCGCAATTCAAAATTTCAGCGATATTTTACCAGCAAAACTAGACACTGCTGACATTTCCTAAAAACCGGGTATTAACATGTTCAACAAAATACACATACAATAAATCACCCCACATTGTTTCAATATCAAAAAAAAAGCTGGTAAGCAGTATTTAGTGAAGAAAAAAACCCATGATTGTTATTTAAAATAATGAGCTATTGTGGAATACATGACCCGCATCTTTCACACAGGGAGTGTAGGTATCCCTATTTGTGATCCACAAACCTTGTGGGGAAGATTAAGACAATCTCTTCCATAGAGGCTGAATGGATGTCAAATGGAGTAGCCAAATAAATATACCTGGTAGGTATGTATACATACATCTAGTGAAACAAAATTGGTGTATGCATTATTTAGACCTTCATTTTGAAGACATTTGGAGAACTCGTAACAATACACCTTTAGGATCATTTGTTTTCACGGTAACATAAGCTTCTGTGGAAAATATCGCCTTCAACGCAGTACCTATGGGAACATAAAACCATTTGTGATCACAGACCTGGCCTGTTGGCAACTTTTGCTTATGGTTTATTCGATATATAAGCAGTGGCAGCGAGGGGAATCATAGGAAAAGCGGGATGGGACCCGGGGCAATTCAGGGTACACGCGTAATACACATGG
This sequence comes from Ophiura sarsii, assembly GCA_035610835.1. Lineage (NCBI taxonomy): Eukaryota > Metazoa > Echinodermata > Ophiuroidea > Amphilepidida > Ophiuridae > Ophiura > Ophiura sarsii. The sequence goes on from CM069446.1 coordinate 47,195,366, forward strand.
GGGCGTTTGGCAAATTTTAGGGGGACGCAGAGGGGGTCGCGGCCCGGGTCGCGGAGTGTGATAATGCGGTATTTGATCAGTTTGTATTTGTATATGAGGGAGGCATCAGTGTGACGCCTCTTTGTAGAAAGAAGTAAAACGAGTCCCCTGCCCCGCTCTAGTTACATTTTAGCGTAAAACTCAAAAGTGTGTAAACATTTTAAGAATACAGTGACAAGTATTTGCAGGAGATTAATTAATTAAAATACTAATGGACATTTTGTCAAATTTTCTAGTTAAAAATACGTTGTTAAAAATATAACCTAACAGCACGAAACACTTCAATAAAGCATTCTACTTGTTGGAAGCGACTCGATGAGAATTGATTCGACAAAGTGTTACCATACGGCCACTTTAACGTGCTAACGTCTATAGCTTTAACGGTTTGTTTCTTATCACACGCATTTGCAAGGCGTCTTACCGTCTCTTAGTTTAACATAATCGATAATATTAACATAATTTGAACTGTATATGGCCGAGTTCACGAGTTCAGTATCCGAGTCCTGGCAGACAGTATTCCTATGTATCTGAAGGGCATTTGACCTAAAACTGTTTGCTTATCTGTAGCCAAAAATCATTATTATATGCTGCCGAAATAGGCGCTTAATGCGAAATGCGATGTAACATAACCTCACAGCGCACTTTCTGAAGTCTCAACTTTAGCGGGTCAATATGAAATTCGCAACCGTTAAAAGTAGCGAAAATCGACCTTTCGTGTGTTATTCTTTTTCGTCCGGATTGATGCTTTGGATAAGATGGAGATAGATGAATTTAGTTTGGGTTTTTTATAACAAGATAAAACACGTCTAGTAAGTTTTCCATTTAAATATACGTCACGGTTACGATGACAATATTTGTTCTTAATATTGCAAAGGTGTTTTTTGGTATAATAGTTCGTTCTCTCTCATTATTCAGTTGTGTTTTTTTTGCGATCTACGATGTATACACTTATCTCGTAGAACTAACTGCTATCCAGATATACATCGGGAAAAGGGTACTGCTAGATTCTGGACTGAACTACTATCCAGTATCGTTCGATACTAATACAAAGTCAGTGTTCCAGTATCGGACGATACTGGCACATATAAAATGTTACAGTATCGGGCGATACTGGAACACAATTATTTACCAACCAATCACTACTGGTAGCATGTAGAAACATAAAAACGTACCAGTATCGAGCGATACTGGAACACAAGTTGTTGATGCGCTATCAACCGATACTGGAACTGTAAATTCGTACCGATATCGAGCGATTCTGGCAACTGTTATGTTCTAGCAATGAACGAAACTGGTATACCAGTATCCGGGACCTAAAGTTCACTTTTTCCAATACACCTATAGTCGAGCACCAACCCATGTGAGGACCCGTATTAAAACACATTAAAAAAAGTATAGAAGTTACAGTCAATCTGAGGACATTTTATTTTTGTACCATACATGTAGGGACATTTGTATGGTATGTGTAATGACGTCGAATGGAGGACATGGCCATACACCCTTAGGGGGGGGGGGGGGGGGGGGGTGGGGGTGAGGGGGGGGGGTAAGGATATAACTTCTATACTATACGTTTTTATGCAGGAAAAAAGAGAGGACTTCAAAAAAGGTCCTCACTTTTTTTTCTTTCTTCCTCACATTGCCGGCTGGTAGGGACAAAGGTCCTCGGATTGGCGGGTTCAACATTACATATTATCCGACTAGCTATACACTGTGTATCCTTTATACTAGCTATACACTGTGTATCCTTTATACTAGCTATACACTGTGTATCCTTTATACTAGCTATACACTGTGTATCCTTTATACTAGCTATACACTGTGTATCCTTTATACTAGCTATACACTGTGTATCCTTTATACTAGCTATACACTGTGTATCCTTTATACTAGCTATACACTGTGTATCCTTTATACTAGCTATACACTTTGTATAGCTTTATACTAGCTATACACTGTGTATCCTTTATACTAGCTATACACTGTGTATCCTTTAGTATGCCAACTTACATACCATGCCAACGAAGTAGGCTACTGTGTTCTCGAGATTTTTAACCCGTATGTCTAAATCTGTTCTAAGCACCCTGTTTCTCTAATTGTTATGGTTATTATGGATGTGCTATTATTCGTAGCGAGGATAAGAATCTTATGAAACAGGTAACGCAGCCATCATGTTATATGGTTGAACTGAAATCGAATTTAGAAATGATCTGAATTGTTTGTCATTAAAATGTAAAACAATTTCTTTGAAGGATGACAAGAAGAATCTTATGTGTGTAATACATATTACCTCTATAAAACTTTCTGTATGATCAATAATCGGCCTGTAACTATCATTGATATTAACTCAATACAGCTGCTTTCTTTAGATTTACGCCCTCAGGGTTAGGTTTGGGAGATTTGTATGAGCGTGCACAGAAACAGCGCAGCAAACCTACCACTCATTTACGATAACGATGATGTAAATAATAACACATTTCTTCATATAATTTCATTTCATTTGGTAACTAATTGTTTCATACCAAGTCAAATGACATGACACTATGTGCAGGTGATAGTCTTAATTGCAATATATATGGATATTGATATCTTATAGCTGTATTATCTGTATATTCGTACCGGACCTACACTTGAGTCGGTTGCGTGGAACACTTGTTACGCTCCTTCAAAACGACGGCTTACGTTATCGACCTGTAAACACTCTACTTTTTTCTGCATCAAAAATTGGAAATTGCATCATCTGAGCTGACGAAGTCGTCGATTAAAATGCACAAAATCGGACAACTGTAACAGCAACAAATGGGTGTAAAAGGTTGAGAATTGTCAGGGATTCAAAAGTCATCACATATTTCTCGAGCTATTCTACGGATTGTCAAGGGAAAATCATTTACAGAAAATGGTGCCTAAAATAGATGTTCATGGGACAGTGTGGGTGGACTATATCCCTAAGCTACGGTATTATAATATCTATCCAATCTTGCTTTCGGGCAATGCAATTAAAGGGACACAAAGTAGTGTTGAAGATTTTTTTATAAGTTAATTTACTTCAGAATTCAAGATTAACATTAAAAATTACCATTATTGTTGTTTCTACTCACAAAAACACAGCAAAACTTGATTAAAACAATACCATCGCTATTTATTGAATCTTTTCTTAAAACACCCTCTATGTAAATATGGTTCGCGTTATTTATCACGCGTGCTGCAGGGGGACACTGTCTGACGTAAACTGCTGATCGCGGCTCGATCAACATTGAACAAAGAGGGTTGATTTTTCTTAATTCTTAAAGGTATAAGTTCATACATGTAATACAATTGTAAAAATATACCAATCCCAGTTGTTATCATAATTGAGGGCGTAGCCTCTAACACATCTCTTAGTGTCCCTTTAACTAAATGTCGATGAATTATGAATATAATACAAAATCCAGTTTCAAAAAACTATAAGAATGTTTCTCATTGTAAAAAACCCACACCCAACAACAGCATCCGGAATGCCGAAAGGCTGCTGGGATTGTTATAAGATATAACCATTTCTTTTGTGTTTCAAGGATATCCAGAATCAGGTAATGATGGATGGATGTACCCACTAATCTATATAACTTCCTACGTGACCTATTTAACCAACCTGTAACTAATCTTATCATCGATATACTTCAATACAGCTGCACTCTTTAGAAAAACGCCCTCAGGGTCAGCTTTAGGAGATGTATGTGAAACAATACAAAAACTACACGGCTACTGATACTACGCCAACGAACCTTTGCTTTCAATGATTTCGCTTCCATTTAGTGACCAAAATCTGTTGACTTATATGCTGTTGTAACGTACAAACTAAATACTTTCCACGCGGCAGGCGTTTGCAGACGACATTCCAAAATGTCATAAAATGTTGCAAACATTTCAACATTATTGAATCTCATAAGCCTATTTGGAATCACCATGATATTGAGAAATGTTTTAAATAAGTACAAACACGCCTATTATTTGTAAAGTTATCCTTGAGATAGACTTTGAAAATTTGGACAAATTTCTAAAAAATCTGATTTGTATTATGGTAAAACTAATAGCCACGTGAAAGCATGGAAGATTTGAAACAGTCTTAGCAGAAGAAAATATTAAACATCCTCATTTGTTTTGATATCACATAACCAGAACATAAACAGTCACTTCGAACACCGTAGATATAGAAGAACAACAACTGCCGACCAAATGAGGACACATTCATGGGTAAGAACATAATATCTATAATTACAACAGACGAAACAAATTTTAAACATTAAGACTTAGAGCTCATAACATATACTTTGAAAATCGCCTCAAGACTTATGAAGCTGCAACGCCACAGAACATGCGCAGTACATGGAAATCTGTATACGTTTAACGGTTTACATCGGAGTATGTCTGGGGTATAAAACATGTATCAATTTCAATCTTGAACTTGACATTCAAACATGTTGCGAGACAGAACAACATTGTGGTTGTTATCTTAGAGTAAGGCAATTAATTTTATTCAAAAACGCACGATAATATAAGGTAGGACAGTTACAATGTATTCTCAATTTATATTGTCTAACTGTGGTGTGGCGATTCCCGTGGCGATCTGTAGTATTGAAGAGAACTGTTATTTTAAAGGATTGTTTTTCTTCTTTGATTTAACGTAACACTGCATCATGTAATATAATACGAATTGAAAGTGACAGGTATGATTGATTGGATCGAAGTGACGCCTTTCTAGTCTCAAGAGGTATTAGACAAAATGTTTATGATAATACACATTTTGAATGAAACGCGGAGAGTTTTACGACATTTGCTTACAGTTTTGTTGATATTGCAGGAACCTACCTATCGGCAATGAATGCGCTAATGTGCCGACTACATGAACGATGAATCGAAAGCAGCATTTAATCGAGGAATATTGGTGAAACATTCGGATTTAATATTTGAGGGCATTGGAGTTCGCTCATATATCCAAAATATAAAAACGTGCATTCGTTTGAATATGTTAAAGGGTATCTTTGGCGAAAACTATATCCTGCGCGTGCTTTTAACGCCTGATGTGGCGCTATAAGGTGTTGTAGGCGTGATCCATCATGCAGGAATTTCTAAACATGTTTATTTTTTATTATATCTCGCTTACGAAATAACAGAGGCAGAGAACAAATAGTTTCGGTAATCAAAAAGTTCCACACAATAAGGTGCAAAGTTGGCCTAACTGTCGAGTCGGACGAAGGTTTTGAAAACACAGCAGCAGTACACATATTACATGTAGTCATAAGTTCCGTAATAATGAAGATGGGCTCGTCATCAGTGCTCGGGGCCCATCAAGTCTTGTTTCTTAATAGAAAAGTTAATGTGTTTCTATGCCGAAGTAGTTATGGGGTTTGTTCTGCCCATGGGGGCCAGATCTATTATGAAATAATGTCAGTCCTGAAATCATCCCGTTTATTCCCCACTCTTTTACCAGTAACACCTGAACGTACCTCACACTTCATGGCAACGAATGGTTTGTCTGCAAGACCCTAATCGTAGGTTCTTCAACGGGTGGTAGTCGATGTTGGTAGTGGTTGATTGTTCACTCGTAGTAGGCCTAATCGTCAGGTTGAAAACCCAAAAAATGATGCAGTTTGGACGATGTGAGTACTGGTTCCTATACAGGGTGTATCAAAAAAATTAGGACACTTTTTGATGATTGTTTAAATCCTTGTTAAATCACTGAAGCATGACCAATTTTTATTTCATTGAAAAGTACAACCGATAAAGATAAAATCCTGAAAAGATGAGAAAAATCCATCATTAATTAAGGAAATTGTGACCTATTAGGCAAGGCAATCTATTTTGTAGTATGTACAATGGTCATTCACACAGTAACAGTTAGAGTAACATGTCGAACGCGCACACTATTTATGCCAATTCTACTTCTTATCATGCTAATGAACCATCCACAGTGGGTTCGAGAACTTTTTTAATTTGCACAGAATATGCATGCATCTGATTTGTGGATTATTTAGCCAGTATTGATTTGTGCCAGAATTAAATGGATTACCAAACTAATCTTTGCTATTGACTGATAGATTATTTTCTATGTTTATAATTATTATAAAGTATTGAAACGTAAACCATGTTATTTACTGGTCTATACATGTAAATCCCATTGTACAAACCAGTAAATGACATGGTTTACGCAAATTATGCTAGTTTTCTTATTTTTCATCGGATTGATCTCTTATTTTCAGGATATCATAATAATTAATTGGGCTTTACATTGAGACTAAATTGGTCATGGTCCAATGATTATAACAAGTATTACACCGTCATGAAAAAGTGTCCTATTTTTTTTGATACACCCTGTACAAATCAATGAAAGACACGTCTTCCAATTCCACAAACACTTTTAAATTCTACATAAAATAAAGTTGGCATTTTTGTAGTGATTATAGCTGTAAATCTGATCGCCATTATATGTTCAAACGTAAACAGTTTGGTAGCTCTGTAAAAGTTACATTAATACAACAATTCTAAATCGTCCATAATTAACCATGGTTTATAAAAATGTTTCAATTTTGAAAGTTTCAAGTGACTTTTCAGGTGATTGAAAGATTGATAGTTGGAGAATAAAATATAGTTCGTAGCCGAAAACCAAATCAAATTGCCTGTTGACATCAAAAACAACTCACAGATTGCAAGACATCACATGAAACACACTTGGTGTCTCAAAAAATAGGAATGGCAATGACCAGCTTGGCATCATTCTTGCTTGGATTTTTTAAAGTCTAGCAGTCAATGTTAATCAATCCAATGTTTTCCCATATTCCGTATAAGCTTTTCATATTATTCCCCATTATCCATGCGTTCGTCCACCTAAATGGAGAACTGAGCTGGGATTTACATGTTTTCCTTTATTGTGTATTGATTGTTATGATGCTAATAAAGTGATGTGAAAAAATAAAATAAACGGGGTATTTTTTATAATACTCCACTGTAGGCTACTATTACATTACTAATATTATGTAACATAACTATTGCACATCTTGTTTTAAGTGCTCATTCTTCAAAGAGTTTACGTGTAAAATGTATACATAGCAATAATATATAAGTCAATTTTTTTGTTTTGTTGTAAAGATGAACCCATCAGCTTTCTTTGTATGTGCAACACAGTATGAACATCGGCACAATATACGAAAGATAGACGAATCCTTTTCTTCAAATTCTGAACTTTTTTTCAGTGTTTTTATATCAGCAAAATGATACTTCAGGATGTATCAATTTCAATGACCCTCGTACGCTGTACCTGTCTTTTCCCCATGTCCCATCACCATAACTATGGCAATGCTTACATCCAAAATAAGATATCAAGCATGTCAAATTTACCTGACATGTATTGTAACTATCTGCTATGATAATGTTGATGGTTTTCTTGTGAAAATGTTTCTTTTCGACTCGTCGGCCAAAGGCGACATATAATGGCGTTTGTCATTGGATAAATTTTAACCAAAAATTGCTGCTTATATAATTTTGATTTGAAGTAGAAGGTGCACGTGTTCCGTCATTGCTCTCATTGATTACTCAGTATTTGGCTGTAATATTTATATATTCTGACGACTATTTTCCCCCAAACAATTCTGGGGTGCTTTTTCGTTAAAACGTGTGATGATTGCAGTGATAGCACTGGATCAAAAATGTGAGAGGTCCCATGACATTTTTCAGGACCCCGTAGGACTTAAAAAAAACAAAAATTTAAGGGGTCCCCCGAGAAATTGAGGGGTCCTGAAGTTTGGGTATTTGAAAATTTTACTTTTTTACGGACATCAGTTTTAGTGAATTAATATTGTGAGCAAAAGATGGATATGTAATTTACAGAATTTCTTAACACTTTCCACGCGGCAGGCGTCTGCAGATGACATTCAAACATTTCACAAAATGTTTCAAAGATGTCATAATTGAATTTCATTACCATATTTGGAATCACCTTGATAAATGCATTGAAATAAGTAAAAACATGCCTAGTATTGGTTCAGTAATCCTTGCGATAGACTTTGAAATTTGGGAAAGGTTTCTGAAAAATCTGTTTTTTGTAATGGTAAAACTAATAGCCGCGTGGAAAGAGTTAAGGTTTACAGCGTTATGGTAACTTGTTGAAATATACTATATCGAGATGAAAATGAGCACAAACGTTTAAATATCATATTTATTAGAATTTACAAGTATATTTTTTTGGGTATGCACCCTATCCTGATTTAAACGGCATTTTTGATTTCCCCTATTTGAGAGCTTTCCAAATAGGTATACTTTTGCTATCATCGGTTATCATCGAATATCATCGAATACTTTTTTTGTTATATTCATGTATGTAAAACCGTTGAATTAGGGCAAGTTCACTGTGTAGCGAATAGGGAAAAAGCCACGACAATGCCATCGATTCGAGATTACAATTGTTACATAATAGTTGTCACGTTTGTTGAAACAGAATCTTATAGATTATAAAATAATCTATAAAATGAGAGCAAAAGCATGTTTGTACCATACAGGGATGAGGAATTATTGTAAATTGAACGATGAATTGGGAACATTTTCTATATTCCCCATATATATTGTACACAGCGCCGCCGCCACCGCCACCACCCCTGACTTTTTCTATATAATCAATCATATCTCAGCCAAACAGTTATAGAAATACCTGATTTATTCACACAATAAAGCTAGATAAATAGGCTTTCACATGACACCTCAATCATAGCTCTACCACATTTATTTGTTGAGTTAATAGAGAGATATGGATGATTCGTTACCAAAAATGCAACGCCACCACCCTTTTTGGGTGGTGAGTTAAAAACACATGGCCATACCATAGGAGATAGGAAGCAGCTCACACAGTCTATTGTTATTCGCTATCGATCGTTTTCTTGGTTTACCCGGCTACAGCAGTTCTCAACGCTAGCGGCGCTGTCGGCATACAGACTGTGATAGATTTCTAACGCATTTAAATTGCTAGAATGATTTCAGAACAAGTATGCTAATTAAAACCTATTAGTGCCATACTTCCATGCATAAACAATGTATGATGATATTCAAAGTTCATGGTTTGTGTTTACAATTTAGAATTAGAAGCATGTAGACTGATATTGGATTCGATCATGATTTTAGTAATAATTTAGATACCTTTCTCGAACCATTGTGTTTGAGTTCCGTAGCTTTCGAGGTCATCACAGCCCCTACGCTGAATGAAGGGGTTGTGATGACCTCGAAAGCTACGGAGCTCAAACACAATGGTTCGAAAAAGGTATCTAAATTATTACTAATTTAGAATTAATGTGAATTAAAACACGGATATTGCACATAATAGTTTATCAGCGCAACTAGATCTGAATATTTGTTTTTCCATTCATATTAAATCTAAACACAAACCATGAACTTTGAATATCATAATACATTGTTTATGTGTTGAAGTATGGCACTACTAGGTTTTAATTGGCATACTTATTCTGAAATCCCATAATTCTAGCAACATAAATGCGTAATCATTTTAGAAATCTATCAAGTCTGTATTGTATGTCGGTTGTCGGTAACCTTTTCATACTACAGTGTGTTCAGGTTGTTTAGAAGATCGTAACACACGTGTGGATAACACTAAATTTGAAATAGCGCTGTAACTTACATGATGAGGCTGTGCTACAAATTAAACTGAATGATGATAATCGATTGGCCATCAACTATAACAATACCGTATTAGTCCGGGTTAGACCTAGATCGCTCCACATAACAAAAATCAATAGTGCTTCTTATCTCTTATGGTATTCTAGTCTCAGGTATTGGGTGTATTCCTTTCTGACGTATGTATCTACAACTACAAGCATATACATTTATAATGCATGGATTACAAGTGCAAGGACTCAAGCTTAATCCCCTGCTAAGTCCAAAGCGGATTAGCGCACAATCAGTGTAAGCCACTCATCCATTTCATTGATATATGATCTGTCATTTCGATCGTGCTATTTACTAGTGATACACTTTTAAGGGACCCATTATACAGTCAATGATACAGTTATATAATGTGAACACTAGCGTAATTCTTCACTTACCAAAAAGGGCACCATTAAAAGCCGGACTGCAAGACCAGCACGCATGGCTCATACGTATAAGTAACGTTTAACGAAAGACTTTTGTGATAGGCGCAAAAGTAATAATTTGCATCCCCAAATATACAGCACCCATGAAAATTCAACTGAGACAAATGCAAAAGGTTTATTGATGCACAAATTACTTACTAATGTCTTGCGTAAAAGTCACGTGTACGTATAGGCCATACTTTCTGGTTTAGCAGCGCGGCCTTGGCCTTAGTAGTATGCCTTTTAATTATGCATGTTCTGTCAATACTTCTAAAAGTTGATTGATGAATGAGGTTGCAAAACAAGCCGTCCAATTCACAAAAACTTAATTAGTATCTTCAGGATTAACCTAGTACATTTAGACAAGTTCAAATATCCAGTCACTTTATAAGCGCAAAAGTAACTTGTTGTAACACCCATTTAACCCTAATTCCCACGGTCTTGCATCGGCAATGGATCACAGAACTGGGGGAGGGGGTCAACAGAGAGGACTAAAATTGTTGGTCCGGGCAACCAAGAATTGAACCCGGGGTCGCCGGACTGGCAGGCGAGTTAATCTACCACCACACCCCTGTTCGGTGACTATCTATACCCGGGGTATTGCGGCATGGGATATACCTTATGTGCACGCGCACACAGGTGCTGCTGGTCGGATGATTTTGTATGACGTAGTGCTGTTAGGGTTATTACAAGGGAAGCCTATTTAACCGCGTACGGTAGAACGTTGCCCCTAAGCGTAGGTGTACATTTTGGTGTGACATAGTACACATTAAATGTGGCATTAAAGGATCTGATTAGCCGACCACTTAGACGGGTTGTCCGAATTTCGTTTGAAATCAAGCTTAAATCGTGTCAAATCTAAAATCGTAAAAATCTGCAATTGTAGAACAAACCAACATTATGTTTTAAAGACAAGCTTATGCCGGTTGAAAAAATATCTTAAAGCACGTTTCTAAAAACAAACCGGATCAGTCGTATAATACTTACTATAATCGAAGGAAGATGTTTTAATTGAGCCCCACGGCGCGGCGGCGGCTCCAGAACAGCTTTCCCAGCGGGCAAAATGACGTTGTAACAACGTTGTATCAACGGTGATTATCAACGTTGAAATATCGTTGAATTAACAGTTAGATTTGAAAGTTTGTACCAACCATAGATTTCAACGTTGATTCAATGTCATATTTCAACGTTGATTCAATGTTGAATTTTGGTCACGTAGTTAAAATTTGGTTGATATACCAACCAAATTTCAACTATTTACCCAGAATTCAACATTGAATCAACGTTGAAATACGATGTTGAATCAACAGAAAATGTGTTGATTTCTTCCTCAAAATGTACTTTCTGAAGCTTTTGTATCGCTTGGCAACCAGGGGATGGTGGGGGAGAGGGGGGGGGGGGGGGGGGGGGGGGCTGCTAGGGCATTGACTCTTGGATGTTTATATTCTTGCACAATGTATGCAATCACCTTTTTTAAAACCAGTGCGAAAATATGCATATACAAGTGTATATCAATATTTATTTCATAGTGTTAAATTAATGCATCGACTTAATTCAAATAAAATAATAGGTTTAAAATGAATAAAAGATGCAAATTAGCTCATTAGCATAATTGAAATGGTAATGGCAATTATGCTAATGAGCGATTTGCACAATTTACTCGGCTAATATAAGGCCAAGTACAATATGCAAATTAGCTCCAGACTGATATTTGGAAACATGATTTTTACTAGTCCATTCGACAACGTTGAATCAACGTCAAAATTCAACGTTACTCCAACAAAGCACATAATGTAGTTGAAAAGATGTTGAAATCGTGTTGTTTAACAACGCAACCATATGTCAACGTTGATTCAACGTTGAAATATGGTTGAGTGCCCGCTGGGTTACGGGCGATTAAGAATATGAGTGGAATCCTGAAAGTATAAAATAGGAGTAAAGCGCGAAAGATTTTAGGTAGATAATCAATACCGAACTGCAAAAGTAGCACAAATGACTTGTACGTGTAAGTGAATTTTACGTAAAACCTTTACGATAGGCGCCAAAGTACTATTTACATTACCATATGTACAAGCACCTATGAACATTAAACCGAGACCAATGTCAATATTTCCATAATACCATATTATAATAATATTTGCATTAGTCTCGTTTTAATTATCGTCTGTGCTTGTATGTATGGTGATGCAAATATCACTTTGGTGCCTGTCGTAAGGTTTTACGTATATGTAACTTATACGTATCAGCAATACGTATTCGTTTCGCAGTCTGCCTTGAGTGATTCCTCTTCGCAATGCTTGGGGAATGTGAGGAAGTGTATGTAATTGCACATCCCTAACGGATAAAAGAGTTTTAAGAGTTACCCACGATTGGGATCAGAATTCGGCCATTTTTTGTGCTTTCTTATATTGAACGACATGGCGTAGATTTGCACATCACCAATCACACAAAATCTTATAATTATGTATACCTTAGCTGGCCGTACAGTTGAATCGTGTGTTTCTACGGGTCGATTTCATCGAGAAACAGGCATTTCTATTCTACCAACCGCAACGCAAAGGTAAATTTAAGCCAAAATAAGCTTACTTTACGCAACCACATTCAAGCAAATAAATACGCTTGAAAACGTCATTAATTACAATTAAAGGAACAATCATTGATTAAACGCTAGCGTCACATGGTGGGCAGCAGCGTCACAGGGAAAATAAACGATTTGTCGCATACGTCAACAGATTATCATTGTGGATTTAATTTTGAAATCGAATTTGGTTAGACGTAAAAAGCCAGATCATCTGTGAATATCCCTTTAAATTGTTTGGTACCATATTCATTAATGTCGGCGTCACATTTCTACCTAGAAAATGACTCCAACTCATAATATTGATATGGCACGTTCTTAGAAACATGACCATCGTGTTTAGTAGGTCGGGGTGCCTGCGTTCAATTACCTTATACTAACACAGGTTCGTGCGCATCTTAATAGAGATCATTATTGTATCGGTGAAAGATAATGTCAAACGATCTAACAAATACTATCGTATATCACATTACTGTTGTTAACAAGTAGCAGTATTTGGATTTTGTCGCATAAAAAAGTAATAATTTCTTGTCCTGATTTTCCCTTTTAAGGCAGCAAAATGTATCGTTTATCAAGTCCTAGTTTCATATTACGCATATAAAAATAGGCGTAGTTATTTGAATTTTGTAATTTAGTCCGAATATCATGCGTCGACAGATATTAGAACAGTTAATATACTCGAAGATATCGTTAGATCAACGTTGGTCATATTAGGTAAGGTTGCCGGAAAGCGAACGTCTACCCAACGTCTATAAACCAATGCTAAGATATAAGATACGATGGTTTTACAACGTTGGTAATGGTCGGCAAAATAATAACACATTTCTTCATATAATTTCATTTCATTTGATAACTAATTGTTTCATACCAAGTCAAATGAGTATAGCAACACACATAGCATGACACTATGTGCAGGTGATAGTCTTAATTGCACAAATATATGGATATTGATATTTTATAGCTGTATTAGACCTATCTGTATATTCGTACCGGACCTACACCTTCTCACTTGAGTCGGTTGTGTGGAACACTTGTTACGCTCCTTCAAAACGACGGCTTACGTTATCGACCTGTGAACACACTATTACTTTTTTTTCTGCATCAACAATTGGAAATTGCTTCATCTGAGCTGACGAAGTCGTCAATTGAAATGCACAAAATCGGACAACTGTAACAGCAACAAATGGGTATAAAAAGGTTGATAATTTATAGGGATTCAAAAGTCATCACATATTTCTCGAGCTGTTCTACGGATTGCCAAGGGGAAATCATTTACAGAAAATGGTGCCTATAATAGATGTTCATGAGATAGTGTGGATGGACTTTACCCCTAAGCTACGGTATAATATATATCTATACAAATATACAAATCCCAGTTTTGATCATATGTGAGGGCGAAGCCTCTAACACATCTCTTAGTGTCCCTTTAACTAAGTGTCGATGAATTATGAATATAATACAAAATCCAGTTTCAAAAAACTATAAAAATGTTTCTCATTGTATAAAACACACACCCAACAACAACATCCGGAATGCCGAAAGCCTGCTGGGATTGTTATAAGATACAACCATTTCTTTTGTGTTTAAGGATAACCAGAATCAGGTACATGATGGATGTACCCACTAATCTATATAACTTCCTACGTGACCTATTTAACCAACCTGTAACTAATCCTATCATCGATATCCTTCAATACAGCTGCACTCCTTAGAAAAACGCCCTCAGGGTCAGCTTTAGGAGATGTATGTGAAACAATACAAAACTACACGGCTACTACTATGCCAACGAACCTTTGCTTTCAATGATTTAGCTTCCATTTAGTGACCAACATATGTTGACTTATGCTGTTGTAACGTACAAACTTAAAACTTACCACGCGGCAGGCGTTTGCAGACGACATTCCAAAATGTCATAAAATGTTTCAAAAATTTCAACATTATTGAATCTCATAAGCATATTTGGAATCGAGATTGAGAAATGCTTTAAATAAGTACAAACATGTCTATTATTTGTCAAGTTATCCTTGAGATAGACTTTGAAAATTTGAAAAAAATTCTAAAAAATCTGATTCGTATTATGGTAAAACTAATAGCCACGTGTAAAGTATTAAGAAGAATATCAAGACATAATAACTCATTGTCAAATTTTACTTACTTACTGATTTGGTATGAAAATTCGTTTTTAAGTTTCATCAGTTTCGATCAATTTTTATCCAGTGCCTAAATTTATGCTATACAGTAGCGTGAATAAAAATAAGTCGGGTACCAATTTGGTCCATTTAACACACTTCAGAGTTAATATATCGAATATGCTTCAAATGCACACATACAAAGCGACAGTTGCAAGTTTCGTGCAGAGGTTTTTACTTCTCAGAAATGTTTTCCTAACCCGGAAGTATTGAAATGCGGCTCATCGGCTAATTTTATCGCCAGAAAAGTGTTAAAAAGCTTATGAAAAAGCTTTAAACAATTAAATAATTAAATATTTTAAAAATATTACATATATCACGCGGGTGACTTTTGGACGCGCGCGGGCAACAGTAAACTCACATTTAATTGGTTGTTATCTTAGAGTAAGGCAATTAATTTTATTCAAAAACGGACAATAAGGTAGGACAGCTACAATGTATTCTCAATTTATATTGTCTAACTGTGGTGTGGCGATTCCCATGGCGATCTGTAGCATTGAAGAGAACTGTTATTTTAAAGGATTGTTTTTCTTCTTTGATTTAATGTAACACTGCATCATGTAATATAATATGAATTGAAAGTGATTGATTGGATCGAAGTGACGCCTTTCTAGTCTCAAGAGGAATTAGACAAAATGTTTATGATAATACACATTTTGAATGAAACGCGGAGAGTTTTACGAAATTTGCTTACAGTTTTGTTGATATGGCAGGAACCTACCTATCGGCAATGAATGCGCTAATGTGCCGACTACATGTACGATGAATCGAAAGCAGCATTTAATCGAGGAATATTGGTGAAACATTCGGATTTAATATTTGAGGGCATTGGAGTTCGCTCATATGTCCACAATATAAAAACGTGCATTCTTTTGAATATGTTGAAGGGTATCTTTGGCGAAAACTATATCATGCGCGTGCCTTTAACGCCTGCTGTGGCGCTATAAGGTGTTGTAGGCGTGATCCATCATGCAGACATTTCTAAACATGTTTATTTTTTATTATATCTCGCTTGCGAAATAACAGAGGCGGAGAACAAATAGTTTCGGTAATCAAAAGTTCCACACAATAAGGTGCAAAGTTGGCCTAACTGTTGAGTCGGACGAAGGTCTTAAAACACAGCAGCAGTACACAAGGTACATGTAGTCATAAGTTCCGTAACAATGAAGATGGGCTCGTCATCAGTTTTTGGGGCCCACCAAGTCTTGTTTCTTAATAGGAAAGTTAATGTGTTTCTACGCCGTAGTTATGGGGTTTGTTCTGCCCATGGGGCAAAATCTAGTATGAAATAATTATTTCCGATCAGAGTTTGGAGATGAAATAATGAATACCTAAAAATGTCAGTCCTGAAATTATCCTGTTTATTATTATAGAATGGATCATTCCCTCCGAGTGGGGTTGCCACACTATTTTACCAGTAACACCTACACGTACCTCACACTTCATGGCAACGAATGGTTAGTCTGCGAGACCCTTATCGCAGGTTCTTCACCGGGTGGTAGTCGGTGTTGGTAGTGGTTGATTGTTCACTCGTAGTAGGCTTAATCGTCAGGGTGAAAACCCAAAAATGATGCAGTTTGGATGATCTGAGGCAGCGATGTAAGTACTGGTTCCTATACAAATCAATGAAAGACACGTCTTCCAATTCCACAAACACTATAAATTCTATATAAAATGAAGTTGGCATTTTTGTAGTGGTTATAGCTGTAAATCTGATCGTCTTTAAATGTTCAAACGTAAACAGTTTGGTAGCTCTGTAAAAGTTACATTTCGGTACATTTCGGTAAATCGTCCATAATTGACCGTGGTTTATAAAAGTGTTTCAATTTTGAAAGTTTCAAGTGACTTTCCAGGTGACTGAAAGATTGATACTTAGAGAATAAAATATAGTTCGCAGCCGAAAACCAAATCAAATTGCCTGTTGACACCCAAAACAACCCACTACATATAGAATAATATTTAACAGATTGCAAGACACCACATGAAACACATTTGGGGTCTTAAAAATCAGAAATAGCAATGACCAGCCTTGCCATCATTCTGGCTAGGATTTGTTTAAATCTGACAGTCAATGTTAATCATCAATCCAATTTGTTCCCATATTCCGTATAAGCATTATCATAGTATTCACCACTATACCTGCGTTCGTCCACCTAAATGGAGAGCTGAGCTGGGATTTATATGTTTTTCCTTTATTGTGTATTGATTGTTATGATGTTAATAAAGTGATGTGCAATGAAAAAATAAACTGGGTATGTTTATAATACGCTACTGTAGGCTACTATTTACATTACTAATATTATGTAACAAAACTATTGCACATCTTGTTTAAAGTGCTCATCCTTCAAAGAGTTTACGTGTCAAATGTATACATAGCAATAATATAATAAGTCCTTTAAACATTCAAAACCAAAAATTGGTAAAGATGAACCCATCAGCTTTTCTTTGTATGTGCAACACACTATGAACATTAGCACAATAATGTATACGAAAGATAGACGAATCTTTTTCTTCAAATCCTGAAGTTTTTTCAGTGTTTTTATATCAGCCAAAATATGCTCCAGGATGTATCAATTTCAAAGATCCTCGTACGTTATACCTGTCTTTTCCCCATGTCCCATCACCATAACTATGGCAATGTTTACATCAAAAATAGGATATCAAGCATGTCAAATTCACCTGACATGTATTGTAAATATCTGCTATGATAATGTTGATGGTTTTCTTGTGAAAATGTTTCTTTTCGACTCGGCCAAAGGCGACATATAATGGCGTTTGTCATTGGATACATTTTAACCAAAAATTGCTGCTTATATAATTTTGATTTGAAGTTAGTACAAGGTGTCCTTAAAAAAGGTGCACGTGTTCCTGGTCATTGCTCTCATTGATTGCTCAGTATTTGGCTGCCATATTTATATATTCTGACGACTATTTCCTCCCAAATACATCTGGGTGCTTTTTCGTTAATAACGTGTGCTGATTGGCTGTATTAGACTGAGAATAGTATCCATAGGAGATAGGAAGCAACTCACACAGTCTATTGTTATTCGCTATCGATCGTTTTATTGGTCTACCCCGGCCACAGCAGTTCTCAAGCCTAGCGGCGCTGTCGGCATACAGACTGTGATAGATTTCTAAAATGATTACGCATTTAAATTGCTAGAATGATGGCATTTTAGAACAAGTATGCTAATTAAAACCTACTAGTGCCATACTGCCATGCATAAACATTGTATATATGATGATATTCAAAGTTAATGGTTTTTGTTTACAATTTAGAATTAATGTGAATTAAAACACAGATATTTGTATGCATGCACATATAGTTTATCAGCGCAACTATATCTGAATATTTGTAATCTAAACACAAACCATGAACTTTGAATATCATAATACATTGTTTATGTGTTGAAGTATGGCACTACTAGGTACTTATTCTGAAATCCCTTAATTCTAGCAATATAAATGCGTAATAATTTTAGAAATCTATCAAGTCTGTATGTCGGTAACCTTTTCATACTACAGTGTGTTCAGGTTGTTTAGAAGATCGTAACACACGTGTGGATAACACTAAATTTGAAATAGCGCTGTAACTAACATAATGAGGTTGTGCTACAAATTAAACTGAATGATGATATTATCGATTGGCCATCAACTATATCAATACCGTAAAGTCCGGGTTAGACCTAGATCGCTGCACATAACAGGAATGAATAGTGTTTCTTATCTCTTATGGTATTCTAGTCTCAGGTATTGGGTGTATTCCTTTCTGACGTATGTATCTACAACTACAAGTTACATTTATAATGCATGGATTACAAGTGCAAGGACTCAAGCTTAATCCCCTGCTAAGCCCAAAGCGGATTAGTGCGCAATCAGTGTAAGCCACTCATCCATTTCATTGATATATGATCTGTCATTTAGATCGTGCCATCTACTACTAGTGATACACTTTTAAAGGGAACCATTATACAGTCAATGGTACAGTTAGATCATGTGAACACTAGCGTAATTCATCACTTACCAAAAAGGGCACCATTAAAGGCCGAACTGCAAGACCAGTACGCATGGCTCATACGTATAAGTGACGTGTTACGTAAGACTTTTGTGATAGGCGCCAAAGTAATAATTTGCATCCCCAAACACACACCACCCATAAACAGCGGCGACACCAGCATCATAAATTGGGGTGGGAAGGGGGGGGGGGGGGCAAGAATTAAAAAGTGCACATTTTGTCGCCTTTTTACGCTAAAACTATCAAATTTTGTCTAATTTTAACTAATTTGGTAAGCAAATTGCAAAATTTGGTATAATTTATATACATAATATGGTGAAAATGTGCGCGCAGCGCGCCAAGAGTATGCTAAAATGGGATTTCACGCCTCCGCGCTGCAGCGATTTTTTTTCGATTTTTTTTCATTTTTTTTCTTCCGATTAAAAAAAGAAATAACTGTCAGTTTCAATGATATTCGGCAACCTTGTGACTAAGAACACACATTCAAGTAACTTTGTGAAGTTAAGAGATAAAGAGAACATACGCATATAGTGCGCATTATTATTATTTTTATAAAAATATAAAAAATAGAGCGCAAAGATAAAGCTTATTTTGGTAAAAATAAACATAGCTTTTTAGCCAAAAGGCGCTGAGACAAAGTATTTTTTTAGCCTTAAAGTGCTAATAATAAAAGTAAAAGTCACGTGTACTTATTAGCCATACTTACTGGTTTAGCAGCGCGGCCTTGGACTTAGTATTATGCCTTTTAATTATGCATGTTCTGTCAATACTTCTAAAATTTGGTTGATGAATGAGGTTGCAAAACAAGTCGTCCCATTCAAAAACTTAATTAGTATCTTCAGGATTAACCTAGTAAATTTAGTACTTTAGTGTTTACACACATCATGAACTTCATGAAAAAATCCAGTCACTTTATAAGCGCAAAAGTAACTTGTTGTAACACCCATTTAACCCTAACTCCCACGGCCTTGCATTGGCAAGGGATCACAGAACTGGGGCAGCAGGGGTTGTCGGACTGGCAGGCGAGTCAATCCACCACCACACCACGGGCGCTGGCGGCCAGGCTAAATGTTCGGTGACTATCTATACCCGGGGGTATTGCGGCATGGGATAGAAGTCATGTGCAGGGGTCACAACACTAAATAGAGCTCCATAGGGATATGTACAAAAACACTGATATAAAACTCTGTTTTAGACCACTCAATTGCGAAATTGGACCCTGTAGAGTGATTTTTTCTTAAAGATGATCACATTTCCCCACCAAAAAGTGAAAAAAATAGGTAGGTAAACCTGCTCGATTTTCCAAAATATGCCCATGGAGTTGACTACCTCTCTGACGAGCTGGGAAATGTCGCCGTAATCACCAATATTTCCAGTAAAAAGCACAAATTTGAAAGATCTCTCAAAATGTACCTAGATGATATTCACACTTTATAGTCACGGTTCATGTAGGTGATGTCTGTCCCATTAATAATACTTAATCAAAAATCATAGGCATGTACGCAATGGTATTACTGTCAAGTCTTTTTAATTGAGGGTAGGGGATACACCATTTTAAGTGTAGTGCACCTTGCACGCGCACACATAAATGCTGCTGGTAGGATGATTTTGTATGACGTATTGCTGTTAGGGTTATTACAAGGGAGCCTATCTAACCGCGTACGGTAGAACGTTGCCCCTAAGCGTACTCTCTTAATTCCAAAGATTGAAAATTCAATCTAAAAGATTGACTTTTCAATCTTTCATAGATTGCCGTGAGGAAACAAACTTTTAAATTGGAACGTTTCAATCTGGAAAAGATTGAAGGTATAGATTGATATGTTCAATCTAATTTGGATTGAAAACATTTCCAATCCAGAATTTAGATTGAACTATTCAATTTATTGGATTAAAAGTTTCAATCGTTTTTCGATTGAAAAGTTTTCAATCTGTAGTAAAAGATTGATATTTTCAAGCCTACATATTGATATTTTCGTACACATGAATAAATGACTGGCAATTGGAAGAACAATATCATTGGGCTTTTTATTGACATTCTCCCAAAAAATTGTTCATGTGTACAGTTTTTTGTGAATTAATGTTCTTACTTGCTAATTAATTATGAAATAGTTGATGTTGCAGATAGAATCATTTATTGAAATGTATAAATATACAATCCAAAGTGTTTCGAAACCAATATGACCTACCTAACTGCGAATGTGTTGAATTCAATCTTTTTTTAGATTGACACTTTAGTCGAGATTGACGGTACAAACACACGTGTAGAGTGCAGTAATATGTATCAATCTTTTTCCAGATTGACTCAAAGCTACTCATTGTCACGAGTTTTTATCATGTTTTCAATCTAAATCCAATCTAATAGATTGAGAAAAAAGTCAATCTGTAAAAGACGGACATTTTCAATATTTTGATTTAAGAGAGTAAGTGTACATTTTGGTGTGACATAGTACACATTAAATGTGGCATTAAAGGATCTGATTAGCCGCCCACTTAGACGGGTTGTCCGAATTTCGTATGAAATCAAGCTTGAATCGTGTCAAATCTGAAATCGTAAAAATCTGACATTGTAGAACAAACCAACAGATGTGTTAAAGACAAGCTTATGCCGGTTGAACAAATGTCTTAAAGCACGTTTCTAAAAACAAACCGGATTAGCCGTATTATACTTACTATAATCGAAGGAAGATGTTTAATTGAGCCCCACGGCGCGGCGGCGGCTCCAGAACAGCTTTACGTAAGAGTATGAGTGGAATCCCGAAAGTATAAAATAGGAGGAAAGCGCGAGAGATTTTAGATGGACAATTAAAGCCGAACTGCAAAAGTAGCAGATATGACTTAAACGTATAAGTGAATTTTACGTAAAACCTTTACGATAGGCGCCAAAGTACTATTTACATTACCATACGTACAAGCACCTATGAACATTAAACCGAGACCAATGTAAATATTTCCATAATACCATATTATAATAATATTTGCATTAGTCTCGTTTTAATTATCGTCTGTGCTTGTATGTATGGTGATGCAAATATCACTTGGTGCCTGTCGTAAGGTTTTACGTATATGTTACTTAGGGGAATATGGGGCAACTGGTCCGTGTGGCAAGTGGTCCGAAATGAAGGATTTTGTAATTGTATGGGCATGCTGCTTTCTTTTGAACAGTAAGACTTTTGTTGAAACTTGACATTATATCCTTACCTTCTACAATCCAAAACATTTGGAACTTTAGGGTATTTACACATGTGATATTCTCCAGATCTTTGAAGCCACCTTCTTGAGTGACTGATTGAAAATTCACAGATAGTATTGGCGATATATGAAGATGGGTTTAGATCATGTTTAATGTACTTTATATGATCGACAGATATGCAACAGTAAATATATACATGCAGTACAGTCGTCTTAAGATTCTAGGTGCATATTGCATTTGATGGGTGCTATATTGTAGTGTGCTTATGGACTTTCCGAAATATGATCAAAATCATAGGTTGTGGTTGAAATGACCGTAAAATGGCACACATTGCTAAGTTGGAACATTGGTGGTTTGGATTTGCGATCAATATTACCATTTAAAGAATGCTTCAACTTAAATCATTATCACGGGTATTCATTTGGTAGAGTTATTAGTTTATGAATTTGCAAATAACAAAGTACACCATTTCTTATTTTATCTAAAGATACTCGTCTACTTGTAGGACCCGAACGCCGTAATATTTGCGAATTTTAAGATACTCGCTGGCTATAGAAATCTGTGTAATGGCTAAAAACAAAAATGCAGTTTTATCTAAAAAATGCAGTTTTTTCTGAAATGTATTGGAGTTATTGATTATTATGACAACTGGTGGTATGTTTTAAAACATTTTGGCGTAAAATGTATTACGTCACAGGCGTGTTTGAATAATGTTTCTTCTCGAAAAAGTGCTAAGTCATTTGTTGGGGCAAGTGGTCCGAAGGGGTATGGGGCAACTGGTCCGCCTGCAAAAACTTAATCAAAAGTGTAAAATTCATTCTGAAAATTAGTTGTTAGTGTCAATAAAACTTGACTCGGTAGTGAAATGTGAATAGAATATGAAATAATTCACATTCTTTCTAGTTCTTAGACATTTTGGGGGCATTTTGGGTCTAATACCACTATTTCTGCTATTGAAGGATTACAATATGACATGAAATTGCTTTAGAATGGTTTAAAACCTCGGTATTATGAATTACATCTTTATTATATTTTGAATGGTGTCTGTAAAGGTATTTGCAATGGCAAAATATCATGATTTATGTATTTTATCCACTGCCTTTTGTGTATATTAACCGTTGGGTCATCATTGTCATATTGACTTACTTCCCTTTAACATGAAAAGTTGGCTAAATATCAAGATGGTTTATTATAAGTACTAAATGATGATTTTATGAAGTAAATAAAATCATTAAAGAAAGGGGTATATATAGACAAATGTATGGGGCATCTGAATATCACAACCGTGTAACCATTTAACAAGGTTCATACCGTTTTATCTAATAAATGTGCAGTCGAAAATTTCGCTTGCTTTGTAAACCATTAGTATACTGCTATTTACACGTTAACCACGAAAACTGTATAAAACATGGGTTTCATGAGACATGCTTCCTTTTTACATGTTAAATAATATGGAAATGTGTTTGTACAGAAAATACTGCCTAGTTTCCGTGTTGTCATTCGCTGATTTCTGTGTATTCTAACCGTTGGAACATATAGGACAAGTTGCCCCACTGATAGGGTAACTGGTCCGTGCCAAGTAAAGTTTTCAGTAAGTGGTAATTGGCCTTTTCTTAAGATATTTTTTAACATTGATTATATGTTATATGTAAACAGTAACATGGGTGATATTTTCATAGCGATTCCATAAATATTTACACGAGCTTTAATTTTGTATATCATGAAATATGCTTAATCGGACCAGTTGCCCCATCCTCCCCTATACGTTTCAGCAATACGTTCTCGTTTCGCAGTGCTGCCATGTGTGATTCCTCTTCGCAATGATTGGGGAATGTGAGGAAGTGTATGTAATTGCACATCCCTAACTTATAAAAGAGTTTTAAGAGTTGCCCACGATTGGGAGCAAAATTTGGCCTCTTCTGCGCTTTCTTGTTATGAACGGCATGGCGTAAATTTGCGCAGGATCATCAATCACACAAAATCTTATATATACCCTAGCTGGCCGTACAGTTAAATCGTGTGTTTCTACGTGTCGACTTCTTCGAGAAACAGGCATTTCTATTCTACCGCAACACAATGGTAAATTGAAGCCAAAATAAGCTTACTTTACGCGATCACATTCAAGCAAATAAATACGCTTGAACACGACATTAATGACAATTAAAGGAACATTAACATTGATTAAACGCTAGCAGCGTCACATGATAGGCAGCAGCGTCACATTGAAAATAAACGATTTGTCGCATACTTCAACAGTTTATCATTGTGGATTTCATTTTGAAATCGAATTTGGTTAGGCTTTCGGGGGCAACGTAAAAAGCCAGATCATCAGAGAATATCTCTTTAAATTGTTTGGTACCATATTAATTAATGTCGGCGTCACATTTCTACCTAGAAAATGACTCCAACTCATAATATTGATATGGCACGTTCTTTGAAACATGACCATCGTGTTTAGTAGGTCGGGGTGCCTGCGTTCAATTACCTTATACTAACACATGTTCGTGCGCATCTTAATAGAGATCATTATTGTACCGGTGAAAGATAATGTCAAACGATCTAACAAATACTATCGTATATCACATTACAGTTGTTAACAAGTAGCAGTATTTGGCTTTTGTCGCGTAAAAAAGTAATAATCTCTTGTCCTGATTTCCCCTTTTAAGGCAGCAAATTCATATTACGCATAATAAGCATAGGCGTAGTTGTTTGAATTTTGTAATTTAGTCTGAATATCATGCATCGACAAATATAAGAACAGTTTATATATTCTCGAAGATATCATAAATGTGAAATACGTTAGATCAACGTTGGTCATGTTAGGTAAGGTTGCCGGAAAGCCAACGTCTATAAACCAATTCTTAGATATAAGATGCGATGGTTTTACAACGTTGGCAATGGTAGGCAAGTTCGCTAACGGAAAGTCAATGTCTATCCAACGTCCAGCCAATGTTTGGATGCGATGCGATAGTTTGGGTATTACAAGGCATGAAAACTTCAGATCGAAATTAGCAGTCGGTCGGCAAGACAAAGATTGGCAAGCTAACGCCACATTTTCAAGCTGGCCTTATGAACACATCCGGTTTTCATTTGTCCTCGGTAACGAAGAAGATGGGCTCGTCATCAGTGCTTGGGGCCCATCAAGTCTTGTTTCTGAATAGAAAGTAAAAAAAGCGTAACAAATCAATCAACAAAATATGATTTCCAACATCTTATCAGCACGTTTAATCATCATAGTACTGTTTGTTTTATCTAAGAGCACTGCATTCCTGTTAAGTCAGTTGCTTTAGAATCATAATTTAAGTCTAACAGAGTTTTATGGTTCAAGCCCAGGTCTCATCGTGAAAAGGTATGTTTATCATAAATCTTGTAGATTGCCTTAATACTTTAGCCCAACATTCAGTCAGAGTCGAACGATGTTGATTCATCGTTGGGCACCCTGTAAAAATCCACCGTTAGCTAAACCTGGGAAGAATGTCTTCACAGGTTAAAACGCGCACAAGTATATTTGCCTCATATCTGTCATCTGATGTTCTTCACATTTCTGGAAGTCGGCGTTTCAATATCAGGTCGTAAATATTATGTCGCATTCGTTAGGTTTTTGACGATAACATAATATTACGAGGATTATCTGAGTAAGTGAATTGAGCTGTCCAGTACACTGCAAAGATTTTGAGTAAAATTTTACTCAACATTTTACTCAATGTTGAGTAACTATGCAACAGTTCAACAGTTGAGTAAAAAATGCCCAATACCATTGGCTAAAATGGTTTATCAACAGTTGGGCAATAATTATTACTCAACAGTTGCACAATTTTAATTACACAGTTGGGTATTATTAATTACCCATTTGCTGGGCATTTTGATATCAACTGTTGCTTAATTTGTGTATTGTTTTGAGCATTTTTGTATAGCAACTGTTGCTTAATTTATCAAATGTACCCAAATGACGAAATAAGCTTATTCCCATGGACGACCACAAATATTTAGACCGATCTATCACATCATCTTCTTGACAGCCCAAGCTTCAAACATTCAAAACCGGACTCACAAAACACCTGTCAGATGTCACAAACTCTGATATTGATGCGGATTCACCATTTTATTTACCAGACTATAATTTATCCAGATCCAGAGATCTCAGCTCGTGCACAAGACGCCATGATTATTGCATGACGATTGCGTATCACGAAATTGGCTTTTTTGGACAACAGTTGCCAAAAATTCACATGTGCGTAACTTACATTAGCTGTTCATGCGACAGTTGCTGAAGTGGGATATTTCTCCATTAGAATCTAGGATTTAAGCAACAGTTGATCAATAAAAACCACATGAGTAAATCTTAACATAAGTTGCGTGATTGCCTGAGACAAATACTCAACAGTTGCCCAATTGAAACAATTAACGCACTATTTTAGCAACAAAAATGAGTTTTGACCGGGTTTCCCCAACTTGTTACTAAATTGTTTTGCTCAACGTTGGGTAGTTTTTACTTTTATACAACACCTAGATTTCTACATACGTTGAATAAAATGTAACCAACCATTTACCCAACAAATTATTAAACGCAATTAAGCAACGTATTTTGCTCAACATTTTAGCAGTGTATTGATATCTTCGCAATGGTAACCTGGCACTGGCTGATAATTCGTATATATTTTTTATCATTTTTTGATATTTTTATATTTATATTTGGTTATGTTTAATCTTTCAAATCTGGTATTAATGTATTAATGTATGCATAGGATGATTTTCATTAACAATCATATTCAACAGTCCCAATCCTCTCCTTCCATGGTCCAAATCAAACACTAGCGCGCGAGGCAATGCTATTTCCTCTGAATTTTGCAAGTTAAATAACAATTTATATTTTTTTCCTGATTTCCTTATTTATTGTCTATAAATAATTAACTAAGTGCATACTGCACGTACATAAAGAATGCAAATCCCCAAGCGATTTATGTGTATTATTGAAATATGTGAAATCATCAGTACCTATCAATGTAAATTTTATTTAGGATACATGATTTAGAGCGCGGGAAATAATCACGTTGGATATTGTTGTTATATATGTTTCTAGAAAGAGGCAAACAATGTTACGTTCTGAATAAACACATACTTTATCAATTCCAGGTCTTTGCCTGTGAAAAACTAAGATGGTTTGAAACTTTATGGTTAACTACGAGGGTCATTCAATAAGTTCTACCTCCTACCTCCTAAACTTGTTATTATATAAGCCAGCCTTAGGGACGCACCATTAGATTTTCCGGAGTGGGGGGGGGGGGGGGGGGGGGGGGGGGGGGGGGGGGTAGGAAGTTTTCGGAAAAAAAAAATTCCCCCTCTATGCAGGCCCCCCCCCCACAAAAATCCCCCCCTGATGATTAAAAAAAAAAAAAAATTCTACCCCACCCAACTCAATATGAATGAATACATTAAAAAAAAAAATTCGCCGTCTTCGGCGGCGCAAAAAAATAAATTCACCCCTTACGACAGTAAAAAAAAAAATCACCCCCGAACCCAACTTCCTACCCCCCCCCCCCCCCCCCCCCCTCCTGAACATCTAATGGTGCGTCCCTTATGAAATATTACACAATTGTAGCGTGGAATCTCAGCTACAAATTCATAGTAAATTGATCTGAGTAATGGTTGTACTTTTCGTTAGATGCAGTGAAAGCCAAACCTCCATTTAGTGTGCCGGAAACGGATGAAAAACACCAACATATCGCCGAAGTGCTATTAATTCGGCCTATGTTAAGTGATCATACGTAGCTATTAGAACAATTATAACAGTTCTAAATGTCAGATATCTCTTGAACAGACTATAAATAATAAAGGTGACTGATTTCTTAGAAAAGAATATGCCCTTTGATTAGCCAGAACTAGATCAGGACAACCATTCATTTTACCCCTCCCCTAGAGAACACTGCAAAAGTCATATTTGATTTTCATAAGAACTAAGAGATCTTCAATATACAGGACTGAAGGAGGGATAATTATATCGAAGAGATAATTTTCTATCATTTCCTACCTGATTATCAACTCTGAAGGTTGTACATAAGGAAAACTCAAAAAGTGACTATTATGTTAAAGATTTCACAAACGAGGCATCACTGTGGCTTAACTTGTAACAATGAAAATTCGACCGATTAGCAGTATTCCAGTATCCCAAAGGCATATCAATACATTCGAGTTGATATTACACTATTTGAAAGCATACAGGCGTTAATATTGCTTACAATCTCATGTATACATGACAATACTGTAATATATTCAGATATGTGTTATTGATTTCCATTTTCAATATTTAAATCATGCTTTTATATCTAACCATACACTACGGAAAACCCCCCGAAAAACATTTTTTTTAAAGGTCATTTTCCGTTTCCGTTGTCCAAAATATCTCTCTGGCTTTGACCGCATCGTAACAAAAGTGAAACAGGTATCAATTATGATTTACCATAAATGTGTAGCTATGACTTAGAGCTATAATTATGACAAATGTCATGAGGCTGACATTCCTATTAGCGATGTTATGAGTGAGGAGGTAGAACTTATTGAATGACCCTCGTAGATAGCTATTGTCCTTATTTCTATCTCCAGGTTCAAATGATATAAATATTGTTTTCGAAAACTTTATTCAATTAACATTTGATTGAATTCAGTCTTTTACAAACAAAACAAATGTTGACTCAACTAATGATTGCAACTTACTGAAGTCTCAATTTTATTCTTTCATACCATGAATATAGCTTTGCATATAATAAAAAAGAACGTTATTCGACGTAAAGAGCTGAAATAAAGTATGGTCGTTTAATTGGTTGGTCTTCATTTTATATCCTTATTACCTTGCTTTCACGAGCCAGGTGGCAGATTGTAGTACCTTTTCGATGGCAATTCGGTGTCATTTTGTCGATGTTTACACGAGAGAAGAGTAATATGGTTCTCAGATTCCTATTTTATAATGCAAAGATCTTCACACTTTCCACGCGGCTATTAGTTTTACCATACCAAACAGATTTGTCAGAAACCTTTCTCAATTTTCAAAGTCTATCTCAAGGATTACTGGGCATGGTTGTACTTAGTTTAATGCATTTCTCATGGTGATTCCAAATATGGTGATGAAATTTAAAAAAATAAAAACAAAATATGTCAAGCATTTTGTGAAATGTTGAAAATTGTCATTTGCAGACGGCTGTCGCGTGGACGTGGAAAGTGTTATCAAAATAGAGACCGAATTGTTAAGAAATACTATAGGCAAATTGTGGAATACACGCCTCATGTGTTTGGTGTACATCTTTCCGTTAAAAAAGAGAACATGAAGGGTAGAACACACAAATTCCTAACAAATCATAATGGCCAGGAAATGTTTTGAAATGTGTTTTTTTATGAGTTGATAGGATTACGTGAAACAAACCATTTTAGCAATGGGTTGATTAGATTACGTAAAACAAACGTTTCAGCTATTTGTTCTACTGCGCGTGTACGGTATAGGATGTTATCGATTGTCGTCATGTCATTCATTCTTTCAACATTCCTTACATATCTGCACCTGGTAGTACACATCGACAGGTGGTACATCAAATAGTGGTATATAAATACCCCCATGAGGCATTTCGAGTTCATTACCCTTCCGTTTAACGATGCAGGCAGTCATGAGCTTGCTAATGATGCGTCAAACTACCATCGGCTACGGAACACAATCTTTATTACGGGAATTCGAAGAACGATAGTAATATTGTATACTAGTAGTTCCTTAAATATTTTAATTATTGACAGCAGATTTTAAGTGACTTTGATATTTTTAACGTTATCAATCATGGTTAGGTAAGACGTTGCTTACGGTCATAACTCCGTGATCTATATTTTCTGTTATAGTCTATATCGGAACTCGCATGTCAAGAGGCCATTCTTATTTATATCTTTTATATATCGAGGGCTTAGAGCCAGAACTGTATGTCCAAATATGGTGTTTTGAGAAAAACACATTTACAAGTTTGATCGTGTCTAACAAAAAGAGGGCATTATCTTTTATATTTCCTTGGGCGCCCTCTATTATTAAATATTGGCCATAGAAACTTCTGGCAGTGACAGTATATCCATAAACATGTTTAAACATGGACTTAACTCATTTTTTAGCCCAAATTGGACATAGGCAGTTCTGGTTCTAAGCCCTCGATATATATATATCGTATAAATATTGCATGCCTGGGAGTAGTATACCGGGTAGGATAATAGGGGGTTTGGGAGTTAAAGCCCGGGGCAGAATCATAAGCTGACACACTGACCTCGGAAAAGCGTTACGTATACATTTAGTACCGTGAACTACCGCCTTTATTACCAAAATACTGGTCTCTGATTGGTCAATTTCAAGGTATTTTGTTTAAATTAGGCTTTAAATACGACCATACGAGACGTGTAAATTAAAACTTGCCCCGGGTTTGGGATAGAAAACATTGAGAGGGAAAACCACATCTGTTCGCTTGTATGTGTGACGTAATATAAAAATAGGAGACTCGTTCTATTCAGTATTTCATCATTGGGTATAGGAACAAATCTTTTATTTATTCGACATTTTCACAATACAAAATACTTCATAAAAGTATCTATTATACAATTATATATAATATTAGGGTGTTTTACATAGGCTTGTTTGTTATCATTCAATGTACTATCAGATTGTACGTAATAGCTCAATAACTGGTCGGGGATGGGTTTTGATCAGTGTTGAAGTTAAACTGATTGCGTCAACGCAGAAGTTACGCTTTCATTAGCGCAATTGACGCAATCAATGAGCCAATGAGCTAATGAGACAATGAGCCAATGAGTCAACGAGTCAATGAGACAATAAGCAAATGAACCAATGAGCTAATGAGCAGGTATGGATGAGTTTGCTTTTCAATACATGGTTCCATTGCCTGTATATTTCCAGCCTATTTGTTAACCTCGATTATATCTTGACTTCCTTTGGCCGATTTATTTGATTTATTTGATCTGCGACTAGTAGGATCGCTGGCCAAGCACTGCCCAAGGCCCTGCGTCGCCAGGGGTGGTATCCTGGTTTGGCCCATGGTAGGAAAGACTTGGTACTTCATGTAGTGGTAGTCTTTAGAAAACATAATTATTACAGTTTTTGGTGATTTTAATGTTCATAAATGAATAATGTTCATATTGTTTGCAGGTCGAAAGAGTGAAAATAGTGCTATTTCAGATTTTGTAAAATCAAAAGTTCAAAATTCGAAAAAGAATCACAATCTATTATCCCTGTAGAAGATTTTAGTTTTAAAACTAGCCCAATTGTGGCAAGAAGTCACCACGTGTGCCAAGTCATGTGGTCGGGCATGTGGCAAGATTGTAGATAGACTGCTTCAAGGTCCCCAGCATGCGGGTAATAGTGTTGGATCGAACAATTTTTGGGTGGAACTTAGAGCCCAACACGCGACTTTTCAAAACTCTTGTGTTAAGAAAGTCAATTTTTGAACTTCAATTTGTTTAAAACCTAGTGATATTTCAGATTTTGTCAAATAAAAAGTTCAAATTTCGAGAGAAGTTACGATATAGAGCAGATTTTAGCCTAATTAGCCTAATGGGACTAAAGATCGACAAATGTGCCAAGACACATCCCGGAGTGTTTTTTTAGGTCGTCCAGGCAGTTGGTCCAGGGTGTTCATACATCACTGAAAACAATAACTCAAATTTTTCATCGTACTCTACTAATTTAAGTTTAGTAAAAGTAATTGGTTGAGCGCATGCTACTAGTTCTGATGAAGTCTTATGATGATAGGAAACCTGTATAGATTGAAAGACTTGCAAGGAATGAATTTAAGATTGTTTAGCAGGCCCTACTAACGGGATATTGTAAGTTTTTCGAGGATGCCAGAATTGGTACAATTTACATGATTAGGTTTTACGAACTGGTTTTACAAACGGTTGCCGTTCTACGACAACCGATTTTCCGCTGTTGCAATCATGTACTGAGAACCTTTTCTGCATCGCAGACGACTTCAGGTAGCACACAGGGTCAGTCACGTAATGCGTTCGTCCACTCTGGCGTGAAATACCGATGAAAAACGATGAAAAAAATATTGCGGTCATAACGTAAGCTTTCCGGTAGGCCCAGGAATATCGAATGCAACCGTGTGGATCGTGGGGATGGTGCTGTTTGTGTGGCACTAAGTGCAGAAACGACAGCCAAGATGGCGGACGCTTGCGAACAGCCTATCAATGATTCGCCATCCCCACGTTTTATTTGAGAGAAATAAACACCTGCTTGCCAACGTTTTTCATGGGTATATCTGGGGCCTACCGTAATAGCTTACTTTACAGCTAGTTAGTTTGGCGCCACAAAACAATAGCATCGTACACCACATTTGTACAGCAAATTGGTACAGCCAGACAAATAAGTATTAACAAGTTGGTTAACGCCTGCTAAACTAACTAAGATTAGTAGAAAGATACTATCTTTTTTGTGCTAGTACAGCAAGATAATACATCGTAAAACCTCTGCCTTACTTATAGTTTTACCAACTTAAATTGGTAAAGCAGATGAGTTGAGCATGCTCTATCAATAAATTACTATTGTTTAGCCTGCCAAACAATCAGTAGTTAGTAGAACTAGACATCGTTTTTACTAACCTTTTGTTTGTAGAACTTACGATTTTATGATTTCAGTGATTCACACCATTTTCACACGCAAATACTAGCGTCATGGCCAGTTCAACCTGTCAGAAAAGACGGTTTGCTGTCCGCAAATATCTCAAGCTAAACTATACAGGTAACTGGAACAAAATGTACATGATATGGAGGTGCACCTCCTTCGGTATGTTACACAAAATGACACTTTTTATTATTATTTTACGATACTTTTTATTATATTCTCTGAGATCTATTTCATCAACCACGTTACACAAAGTGTTACTTAATTTAACGTAGTGATAGTTAGACGATATTCCAAAATTTCACAAAATGTTTCAAAAATGTCAACATTTTTGAAATTCTGTACCATATTTGGAGGCACCATGAAGAATGACATCAAATAAGTACAAGCAAACCTAGTATTAGTTCAGTAATCCTTGAGATAGACTTTGAAATTTGGGAAAGGTTTCTGAAAAATCTGTTGTATGGTAAAACTAATAGCCGCGTGGAACGTGTTAAAGGAGTATATTCTCAGTGTAATTGTTTACTACTCTGTTTCCATATAATTATATGTAAAAGAAAATACATTATGAGTCTATGAAGATTTAGTGTAGGAGGCAGGATTTTGTTTGGATTGGAAGTGTTTTTATGTTTAACGATATCTGGATTTACTAAACTCTTGGAATATTTAAATGGATCGAAGGAAATCAAAAAGGCTCTTTTAGATCTCCTCGTTCCCTAGGTAGGTAAATAAAACATTGTATTTATCCAATAGTGTAATTTAAGTTTTGTAGTTATATGATACATTTTCAAGTATTCAGTATTAATCTAAATGATGTTGGGAAGTAGTCAACACAATTATTCATGCAGTTATTCTGTATGTAAATCGGAGATATCGGCATAGTTTGCGGGTAACTATATACATGTTTTTCTACGCAGATACTAGAACTTGAACAATCGAAATCATAGGAAACCTCTGTCAACAGTCGAATATGATTATTTTATCATTTTGATTTATTTTTATTATATTTACCAGAATTTCAAAATTTACAAGCGAGTCAATCAAATGAACCAATAGAATCCTTATCTCTCGGATTTGAATATTCATTAATCATGGTAGGTGGGCAATAGATGAACAAAAGAATAGGTATGACGAAACGACTATGTACGTGTACTTTAAGCACGAGTATGCAACCAACATCTCGAGTTTTAATCAACATAACAGAGTCCTTATGTCCTAGTAATGCAAATCAAAGATGACTCAGTAAAAGATTGTTAGTTGTTGTAATTCACATTTCTATTGTATTAGATAAACGCTCGGGTTAATATTTTCAGTGCCATATACAGTGTACAGGATTGTCTGAAAAATAAACACATACTTATTGATATTAAACAGCGAAAAATAAATTAATGTAGTGCCTTAAAGGTAGATGTTCCGATTTTCAACTTGAAGTTTTCTATTCTACATGAAAGGTCATCCTTACAAAAATCGTGTTCCAAAGTTTGAGTTGCATAGCTCTAATGGTTCTTATTTTAGACGCACAAGATGCTGTGAACTGTACCCATTGAGTAGTACACAAACTATATCGGTGGTTACCACCATTCGCGGTAATTAGACGTTATTTCATCGATTTCTCCGTAATTATACCGATTTAGGCCGTCAAATTTCAGTATGATGATGAGAAAAATATGAGCTGTCATATGATATGAAAATCTCCGTATGTTTGAAATAATTCTGTGTTACGAAAATGTGATCGGGTCATCTACCTTTAAGTGGAATTATGTAAATAAACTCCTACAGGATCTTGAAAAGTGCCACTTTTTCTGTAAACATCATTTGTGTGAAATGCGACTATTTTGGGAAAAGTAATATTGATTGAAACTTTCCATGGGTAAACGTTTCAGTTTTTTTAAATGTCTAATTTTGAGTGGAGTTATGCAAATAAACGTGATCTAATTTTAGGGGGACTTACACTTAAAAGCTTTGGTATCGTTGAGCGCTACATGAAAAGTCATATATGCAGATGCGCTGCATATTTTCTTAATCAGAGGGGTTTGACCCTGATACAAATCCAGTTCAGTGAATAGCAGTACGGTCTTTTATATCTCTCTAATCATTGTGCGCATTGATCTACACCTAGCACATAAAGTCCCTGACCAGGTGCTTTGAGGTTGACTAATTCAAAATATATAATCGGTACAAAAAATCTGAGATATACATTAAATGAGCAAATTTCTTCTCCGCAGTTTGATACCTCATTCAACAAAATCGAATGGATACTTTTAAAGTTATGGCGATTTCAATGACCGCGCATGCAACAGAAAAATTGCACTAGGTATAGGAATCATTGATTTGTGTGTGATTACTGTCATAACTGTGTGCTATCTGAACGAGACAGATGAATGGGTCTTTAGTGATAACCGCAATGTGCGGGACAAAGGGTGTATCTGGCTGTGAAGAATACAAGTCTTAGCTGATAAGCTGTGAGTTTTTCAGTGCGTAAATCCATAGACGGGTAAAACATTGATTTTTACCGTCTATGGTAAATCACACACAAATCAATGATTTCCTATACCTAGTGCAACTTTTCTGTTGCATGCATGCGCACTTGAACGAAAGACGTATTATATATGATAATCACCAAATTAATATTTGAAAATAATGAAATATTTGCAATTCAATTTTTATGGGTACTTGTACGTCTGGTGATGCAACGTTGATGACAATCGTATAAGTCTTACGCATCACTTATACGTAGGAGCTATACGTTCTGATTTTGCAGTGGGACCTTATGACACATTTGACATTCACCTGACGTAGCATGGGGTTTATAATAATTTAAACATCCTGATACTCTGCTTGTATTTTGCGTGTTAAACGGTGTCCCATGTTTAAGGGCACGTTTTTGACAATGAACATTTAAGAATTGGACCTGAAATAGTAACATTCATGTTCTGAATACCAAAAGAATGTTTCTGCCTATTTTGTAGCTTGCGTGTCACAAACAAGGCATGTCAAATTCAATTTGCGATATTCCTATGGAGAGTTTATAAGAATTTGCATTCAGTGAGTAATTGAACACGATCTATCACTAATACTACTAAAGGTTGATGGGTGACGTTCACATTTTTTACAAACAAATACATTTTCATCTAATACAGATCTACAATCTTGGAAAACAAGTGGAACTGCGCATTACTCGTTTGGACACTTCGTGCAAAATTTGTTTTCTGATCTGTAAATTACGTTTTTTAAGAGCTGAAGAGGACATCTTCTCCCTTCCTCTCACCCCATCAATAAATGTTGGGACACCTTCAATAACTGCCGAGGAAATTGATATTTTTCAACATTACACGGGGAGAGGGGTGTTAGTTTTCTGTTGTTACAAGACTTTTTTTCAGGATTATAGTAATCATAAAAGCAACATTTGAATGTCAGATACATAATACATTCTTGTATTGCACAAATCATCACTGGAATCTCAATAGCAGCTTTTCCATAAAAGTGGCAAAAGCGTAATTAGCACCATTCTTGCTGAACATAATGTACATTATAAACTATGATATTAAGCTTTCATACGAATTTTGATTTTTAAAAAGTGGACGTTTCTGATAGAAAATGTGGACTCTTTTGCAAAAATGGTACATTCCAAGTTTGCCCAAAGTTACCTCTTTTGAAACTCATAAAATCATGGACCATGTTCGATCGGCACAAAGCTCAATTTAAATGATATTTAGGTAATTTGTTAGTAGT
Organism: Ophiura sarsii; assembly: GCA_035610835.1. Lineage (NCBI taxonomy): Eukaryota > Metazoa > Echinodermata > Ophiuroidea > Amphilepidida > Ophiuridae > Ophiura > Ophiura sarsii. The sequence continues at coordinate 47,231,866 of CM069446.1, forward strand.
GTCTCTTTTGATTTCCACTTAATTTCCAATTAATAGATGTCAACTGCTAGTAATATTTGAATGGTTATGAGGGAATTATTCGGCCTAAGCGATTTACATCATACTATCTATGCTATCCGATGCATCAGTTTTGTATCTGTGGCCATAGTATAAATAAACAAAACGTGTAAAGATATACGTCTAAAGGCCCTGTCACACCATAGCGTATGGCCTGAACGTGGCCTGAACGTATGCCGACGTATTCAAAAAATAGCTCGAAAATTGTCAGAGTCCAAGAACGTCCAAGAACGTCCAACTTCCTAACGAATTGCGTAGGAAAAGTCGACATCGGTGATGGAATGGACGTATCCATAACGTATCCATAGCCTATTAAACGTATACATAGCGTATGACTAACGTATTGATAGCGTATCACTAACTTATAACAAACTTATGACAGCGTATCACATCGTATGCGATCGGCGAGCGTATACCAACGTATGCTTAACGTATTCGAAGCGTATGTCTGCCGTGTTCGACGTATCCTCAGCGTATCCTCGGCGTACAACGAACACGTGACTTATGCCGCTGCAGAAATTGAGTTTCGTACACGGCGGGACAAGTGTTGCCAGTTCAAGTAAACGCAGCCTAGATGATAACTATTAAAATATCTAGAAGGGTAAATCTATAGGTCCAACCTATAACTTACGACGAGTAACGTACCTCTAACGTATGTCAGCGTATGTCAACGTATGTCTAACGTATGTCAGCGTTTGTAAACGTATGTCTAACGTACCACGAACCTATCGGGAACTTAAGCAGAACGTTGAGTACGTCGAGAAATTTTGAACATGCTCAATAATTTTTCGCGGGCTCGACGTGTTCCAAATTTTCACAACGTATCACAGCGTGCTCTTAACGTAAACGACGTATCCCCAACTTACCCCTAACTTGTATCAGCGTACACCAACGTACGCCAACGTATTTTTCTTTTCAATATTTCGCATACGTTGTCATACGTTCAGGCGAACGCTATGTATACGTTTAATACGCTATGGATACGCTATGGATACGTGACAGGGCCTTACACGATCGCCCGGCATAAGGTGAATACGTGAGAATACGTTGAAACTCGTTGGAAATACGTCAGGCATACGTTAGACATACGGCACATATACGTTATCAACTCGCTATCACTACGTTGGCTGTACGTTTCCCCGTCAGCCTACGTTCATCAACGTATACCAACTTACGAGTAACGTACGAGTAACGTACCACTAACGTATGTCAGCGTATGTCAACGTATATTTAACGTACCACAAACTTACCGGGAACTTATGCAGAACGTATTAAGCACACGTTGAGTACGTCGAGAAATGTTGAGCATGCTCAATATCTTTTCGCGGGCTCGACGTGTTCCAAATTGTCACAGCGTGCTCTTAATGTAAACGACGTATCCCCAACTTACCCCTCAGCGTACACCAACGTACACCAACGTATTTTTCGATATTTCGCATACGTTGGCATACGTTGAGGCGATACGTTACACCATAGCGTATGGCCTGAACGTGGCCTGAACGTATGCCGACGTATTCAAAAAATAGCTCGAAAATTGTCAGAGTCCGAGAACGTCCAAGAACGTCCAACCTCCCAACGAATTGCGTCAACATCGGTGATGGAATGGACGTATCCATAGCGTATTAAACGCATACATAGCGTATGACTAACGTATTGATAGCGTATCACTAACTTATAACAAACTTATGACAGCGTATCACTGCGTATGCGATCGGCGAGCGTATGACCAACGTATTCGTAGCGTATGTCTGCCGTTCTCGACGTATCCTCAGCGTATCCTCGGCGTACAACGAACACGTGACTTATACCGTTGCAGAAATTGAGTTTCGTACACGGCGGGACAAGTGTTGCCAGTTCAAGTAAACGCAGCCTAGATGATAACTATTAAAATATCTAGAAGAGTAAATCTATATGTCCTACCTACAACTTAAGACGATTAACGTACATCTAACGTATGTCAGCGTATGTCGAACGTATGTCAGCGTTTGTAAACGTATGTCTAACGTACCACGAACCTATCGGGGACTTATGCAGAACGTAAGTTAAGCACACGTTGAGTACGTCGAGAAATTTTGAACATGCTCAATAATTTTTCCCGGGCTCGACGTGTTCCAAATTTTCACAACGTATCACAGCGTGCTCTTAACGTACCCGACGTATCCCAAACTTACCCCTAACTTGTATCAGCGTACACCAACGTACGCCAACGTACGCCAACTTTTTTTCTCGATATTTCGCATACGTTGTTATACGTTCAGGCGATACGCCATGGTGTGACAGGGCTACCGTACAGCTAGCGCGCATTCGGCGTTTTGGGAACTTATTGAGGGTTTGAGTATATAAATGGGTCCCTTGAGTATCTCATCCTCACTTCTTCATGGTCTGTCTTGGCCTTCTTGCTTTTTCCTCCTCCTCGGCCTCGGCCCCTGGTTGCTTGCTTCTTCTTGGGAGGCATGTTAACTGCTTGATGACATCGGCGGCAATGATGTAATGTGAGAACAAATCTCAGATAATTTCATATTTTATTCAAATTTGGAACATCGTAAGTAATTCCTATAGCATAGGTCAGGTGAATTAATTATGTTACTCCCTTGTAATCAAGAAAGGATGCATTCAATTCCAATAACGTCACAATTTTAATTTACTCATTTATTTCTCAAATTTTAATGAAAAAAAGTATTGCGCGATAGTGTGCACGTTTTGCCTACCTCGTGTACACACATGTGAAACAGGCGTATCGGTAAAAGGGTTCACTAAAGGCAAATGGAAAATGCCATTGACTTCACATGTTTTGAATCAAAGTTAGTAACAAACATGTTATTCTTACAATGAAATCACTTCTGACTCACCCTGTAGAAGACAATGATGCCTAGCTTCGCAGTTATTTACCATTGGTTATGAGTTATGTTAAAGGTAGGTGTTCCGATTTCTGGCCCGATTTTCAACTTGATGTTTTCTATTCTACGTGAAGGGTCATCCTTAAAGTAGTCGTATTCCACAGTTTGAGTTGCATAACTCCAATGGTTCTTATTTTAGAAGCACAAGGTGACATGAAATTTGCCCATTGTTTACTACCTTTGGCAGTTATTCACTGTATCAGTAGCGTCAATTTGGGGGGCAGGTGAGATGGGGGGGGGGGGGGCAGGTGAGATGGGGGGGGGGCAGGCCTGTGATTGGTGGGGGAGGGGAGGGGTACAACCGACTATTTTTTGTATATAAATAGAGTTTGTCATTTCAATTGGAGAACACCATGGGACAAGGCCGCTGGCAGAGGAGGGGGGGGGGGGGCAATGCCCCTCAGGGCAGAGAAAAACAATTCCTATCTGGGAATTATTTTGAAAAGTGAACAATGTTCTGCGGTATTATTGCAATTTTTTTCTGTGACATTTGATTCATTTCTGAGAACCCCGTTCCCGCGTTCCCGCGGATTTCGTAGCCCTGGCCCTTCTCCACTGCCACCCTCGAGTTTCGCACCGGCACTGCATTTTGACTTATAACGTCTAAATGGATTGGCGCCAAACATTTTCCAGAAATAATGTGAACATACGGGGTTTCTTCTGTTATCAAAATATGTCGATTGGCAGAATAAAGATTATTTAGTGATCAGAACATCCACCTTTAATAATTTAAAAACTGGTGTATAGCTTAAGCCAAAGCTACGGTCCGTAATTAATTTACTCAAGGCGTAAATTATTGAAACGTGTTAAATGATGAGCAGCTATGTCATATCATATGTGAAATAAATATTTCTATTAAGCGGAGAGAAATGCTGATTGAAAGAACATACATTTGATATAATATTAAGCAAAGTATCAATGACATATCCAGGTTTTTTGTGATGGTGGATGGCATAGAATGCAAGGGGCGTAATTTGGTGGTATCGCAATTTCAAGGAGAGAAGTAGTAATGGTGATATGATGAATTAATTAGACTCTTTTTAGCATCAAGGTTTAGAAACCTGGCTCTAATTGAGTGTTTAAATTTGGTTTCAACTGTTAAACAAATCACTAATATTTTGTTTTCCATTAGGCCAAAAAAAGAAGAAGTTTGTCTCAGAAACACCTCGCGCATAGGTATGTGAAATATGCTTCGGTGCGTAGCTCTACGTGGTGATGCATTTTTCTTTTCTGTAAACTTGAATCAACACGAAAATGTCAACATATGCCCGATCTGAGGTTGAAAATATGAATGTTTAACTCGTCACTAACGAGCATACGGTCTTTTGCACCGTCCATTGATACGCACCTGTAATCAGCAACGCAAGCTGAGCATGCGCCGAAGACTTGTGGTGCACCTGTAAAAAGGCGGAATTTCATTGTAATACTACATATAGCTCGTGGTTCACTTTGTTTTAGTTTGCGAGAGATAAACAGTATTTACATTTTTTTCTGAACATATTTCAAGTTTTAAACAGATTTTTTAACAATGATCGTACGTATATATAACAATGTCTAGCAAAGGGGGACAGGTGTGCGGAGACTGAATTTAACAGATCTAATCGTAAGTCTCCTGGACGGTTCGAGTGGCAACTCGTACTTCCTTGCCCTCGAATGGGTGTGAAATTGTGAATCCAGTTAAACCTTTGTAGTCACATGTGTACACGTTTGATTACACTTGAACTCCAAGTAGATATAAAACGGCCATGTTTAATTTGACCGTTAATAAAAAAAATAAAAAAAAATCACACAGGACACAGCCAAATGTTTCTGATACAAATCTTTTTGTCTTGGCCTTAGTTCATCAGGATTGTTGGTAGAAGATCGGGCGAAAATATTATGTTGAACTCATTTATGGTTTTATTCACGTTTAGACGTTTATCAGTGGATCGTAAACGTGATTAAGGGGGCTGTTAACCCTCACAACATGACATTTATCAAGCGCTGTAAATTTTGAACTATTAATATGATGTACATAAAAGTATACACTTTCACCACAAATGCTGATTTTTAAATTTTTGACCCAAAAATCACTTTTTTTTGGCTTACAATTTTCTGCATTCGTAGCAAATTCATTTTTTGGAAAAAACACTGAAATTGCACCAAATTCATCTTAATAAAATTCCCTAGGATTTTTTGTTTGGTTTTTGAATATCTGATTTTGATGATTTTGGAGGTAACAAAATCCTAGGAAATTTTATTAGGATTATAATAAAATTAGAACGACAAAATTAGAACGACTTATAATATAGAATTATAATTTTCTCCAAAATGGTCAATTTTATGTTCATGGTTGGATTCATTGAACCCTTTTCTTCAAGAAAATGTATACTTTTATATAGATTAAATGAATAATGAAGAAGTTACGGCAGTTTTACGGAGGCTATACCTGAGGGTTCACACACCCCCTTAAGAGAATAAAAGTTCACGAGAGCCGTCACCGATCACATCGCACAAGAGAATCACACCATCGACTTGGATGGGGAAAAACTCGATACAGATAATTACAAGCAGAAACGATAGATAAGAGAAGCGATTTAGATACGCAGACAAGGGACTAAAATAATCAACTGTGACGAGGGTAATTATTCTCTAAACCTCGTATACGATCAACTGATAACACCAAGGGATTGTGGGAACGAGAATTATAACAAATTTTGTGGGATAGACATTTATACCTAAGAATGAATCGAGCTGTTACTAAAGAAATCTTTCCCACGTCAAGATCAAACCGTCTATCTTTCCCACGTCAAGATCAAACCGTCTAAACGACCCTAATATTTTCAATGTGTCAACATAAGCTTATTAACCATTAACACTGAAAACATTTATTGGTTAATGACATGCTGTACTAAGAAATGTTAGTAAAAATGATTAGTTCAGGGAGTACAACTAATCTTTCATTGGTGTCGATAATTGTAGGATTGTGATAACTACTTTCTTTTCGGATAGCATAATGTCCAAATTGGTGCAGCTATCCAAACTAACCTATCAAAAGTATTCACTGGAACTAATTAAGCGCGACTCGGTAAACTAAGTTTAGCATTAAATATTCGTATAACCAACCGAACTGAAGTACAAATACTGTCCGCGACTAAAATATGTTCGTAGAAGTTGTTGGCGACTAATTTGTCAACTAACTTTTTAGCGCCGCGATGCTGTGTTTGAAAACAGAATGTTGCAGCCGCCATTTTGTTCAGTACACGTGAAGCGAGCGTTTGACTCCCGATTACCGAGCGAAGAAAATTGCCATTTTCTTCGTAATCTGGCAACTGCAATTGAAAAAAAGAAGAAAAAAAGCAAGAAAGTTGTTGCCAAAGATGTTGGTTGTATGCTCTTTTGACCTAAGATATCTCGGTAACCGAATGTCCGATTGAAATAACATTTTCAGTTCCGGAATCTTCAAACCAAGGGCTTAAACGTATTCGATTTTAAAGGAAAACATTTTTTTGATGATTCAATTGTTTGCTTATATTTGTCATCCAAAAGCTAAATATTAGATAACAATGGTTTATTCTTTTCCTGGAAAATAATCGCTTTAATATGTAACAATTTATTTGCGTAAAGGGATCCACAAGGAAGATCTACACATAAATGAGTGTGACTTACCAAGCAACCGAATCCGGAAGTAGCCAGCTAAAGAGACCGATATTGCTTTTTAGATCCAAGATGATTTTTGCCAAAAGATCACTGCCTCGATGCCATTATTCCTTTATTTCACATAGTATTGGTGTTTTTGCTTGGTTATTGATGCAGTATAAATTTGAGGTGGGACAGCATTATCACTCCCTATTCGAGAGTAATTTTTTTTTTTATAGTGAAAATCATTTGGATTGTGTTTATCTTGAAAGCCTCATTTGGACGCCAGATACCACTTATCAAAACGAAGGGTTGAATCTCTGAATCTCTACTTAATTGAATGTGTTTTGGTGGTTTTTTTTTTACGAATGAAGGGTTAGTAACCTAATAGTAATATTCAACAGAAGCCATAACATCTGCTATTTCGAATTCGGCTGTGATGATTAATTTACTCTCACAGCCATGTTGATCACCTTCCAAAATATATTTTGTGTAAATGGAGACGAGGAGATATTTGAAAAACATTCTTGTCTGTCCTTTTTACCTTGGTTCTATTGATATTGACAAATCGATATACTTTTGAAAATACACTTTATCTTTGTATCGACTCTATTATATTTTAATAAATACGTTATCTAGGTTATAACGGATCTCAAGGATACAAAGTATTGACATTTTGCCGAATGGTAGAAATTCAAGAACATGAAATTCATATTGTATTTCATATCGCATTCTTTATTTGGTAAGAAATGTTCATCTTTTTGTCATTTGTAGTAAACAACGTACGTGTACTGGATTTAAAGGGTGCTGTGTATTGAAAACACCAGCTGGGCAATGGTGTATGAAGCTTCACGAATGAGTATAGAAGGGGGAAATGATAAGGAATTCATTTATTAGATAACGCAATAATATAATTCCATGCCGTGGAACTTCAGTACTCAGACATGTAGCATTATTAGTATATACCGTAGACCATATCCGTAGGATAAAGCGGTTTTTTTAAAATTTAAAGTGACGCGTTAAGACAACATCGGCTTTAGAATTGTTTCATGTACTGATATTTTCGATTTATGCATTGAATTCCTGCGTGATTACGTGCAGTGACCTGCTACTGAAGAGGCGGTTTTTAGTCACGATGACATCACAATAACGTGTATGCTTATCTCATCAGCACTTTCGACACAAATCACCGAGTGCTAATTTCAAATAACCACAGGTGGGAATATGCAATTTAAATTAGTTTTATTAAATAGTATAGTTGTGTTTACTAATGGTCAATATACATTGAATAAAAGTGAGTTCAATCAAACTAAAAGCTTCTATTTCGTACAATGAAATGACTTATTAACCGAGTTTTGTGTCTTTCTAGTGGAAAAAGTACACCAGCAGCTGAAGTGAAATCTCTATATGGAACATAATGTGACCAATGGCGCTTATTATAGGGTTTATTATAGGACGCGAGCCAAAACCCAATCAAGCAAAATTGTTAACTTTATTTGTTGGGAGTGGCTCTTTTAACTTCATTCTTTTCTTCCATCTTTTCTTACTTTCATTTCATTGGCCCGAGCATTTTGCTTGAGCCGTCCCTTCAGGACCCAGGCGTATGTCCGTACGGACCAACCGTGTAAACAAACAAACAAACAAACAAACCTTATGGCTATTCTTTCCCGGGTTTTGTTCAAACAAAAGAGCGCCCTCTTGTTTGTTATATACAACCAGTTTAAAAAACCTAGCGTCGTTTGCTGTGCATTTCTCAACTTGAATCTAGTCTTTAGCTATATCAATATCTTACAAAAGTATACGGTCAATTGTATTCTCTCTTTACCCGATCAAGTTCACTTTTACCCATCAAATGATTTTTTTTTTTTGGTACCCTACACAATTTTAAAACCGACTGATGTTTTGTTTTGATGGTACGAGGAAAATAATATATGTTCTATGGGAACATTTGAAGTGAACATTTGAACCGATTTAATTTACCTTACAGTTTGGAATCATACTGTATTGTCCTGAAAATGAACGCACGATGTATAATAATATGATTGTTTGACCTGTCCAAATTTATATCTTATTTTATAGAATAACGACATCAATTCATTTGCTTTTTCCCTTTAATTTATAAACGGCCCACACGTGCGTATCAATATTGTATATAACCATTACTCACCCCACGTCCAGGCGTGAGATAGCACTGCGATAAAATACATTTTAATACAATTATTTATCTTGAATTACGAAAGACTGATTTCCTTTTATATATATTTTTTGTATGGAATAACGACACAATGCATTTGCATTTTTCTTGAATTTACATTTGTAGGCCCGCACCGTACACGTGCGTATCACTATTTGTTTAAACTGAGGACTGAGATAGCACTGCGAATATACATATATTTAGAACATATTTATCTTGAAATACAAAGTTGGACACCTTCCTAATTGATCATGAGACGTAAAAATACGAATAATTACTTATTGTCTTAATTTGTATCGTTGTGTACCGAGTATCGACGTGTATGAAAGATTAACAACTCACAGTGTATCTTCCTCAATAACAATGGGCGCCGGTGTGCTAGACGGACATAAGAGGCTAGCCCGGCTGCGAATTTATTAACAATAAACAACATTTGGCCAAACAATGTATACAATCAGTCTCATTATGTATACTATACGCTTTATTCCTTGTTTATGGTAAATAATATCGCAGCCGGGCTCCCGTTGTTATTGAGGAAGGTCTATTATTACTCCTTATACATATCTTTATAAGGGTACCTTTTTGATTGGTTCATTAAGTCGGACACATACAAAGCACGTCGAATGCTTGTCTGTGTTTATACAACTACCGACTTTCCTCAAATTATTATTACAGTCCCCTGAACTAATACTAGAGCCTATTGAATGGCGACGCCAACTACGATAGTGAACAACTTGACAACAACAAAAATGTCGTCGTCTTCTAATCACAGTCTGCCGACGAGATTTGCGCAAAAGCCGCAACTAACTGACGGAGATTGGGGCTTCCTTTGGATAATTAAGATAGATGCTGCATCGACAAAGCATGTAGTACACAAATCCGTGAAGGTCTCCCGCAATTATTGTGAAGAATAGGATACGGTTTGCGATGACATTTTTCTTCTGCCAGAGGATTTAAATCCACCTTGCTTGCTACGTGTATACCTACCACACGGAGCACCGTAAGCTGTTCATTTAGTTTAGACGATGGAATATGGAACGAGGTGTAATACAACTGGTCCCTTGGTGTTGGATGGTTGGGACTACCTCCCGACGCGCTCAAACTACACCTAGCACCAAAAGTCCCGGACCAAGTGCTTTGAGGTTGGCTGATTCAAAATTAAAAAATCGGTACCACAAATCTGAGGTAAACTTTAAATGAGCAAATTTCTTCTCCGCAGTTTGATACCTCATTCAACAAAATCGAACGGATAGCCTACTTCTAAAGTTATGGCGATTTCAATGACCACACATAATAACAGCAAAGTTGCACTCGGGGTAGGAAATCATTGATTTGTATGTGATTACTGTCATAACTCTGTGCTATCTGAACGAGCCACCTAGGTATCTGGATGAATGGGTCTGGAGTGATAACCGCAATTTGCGGGACAAAGGGTGTGACTAGCTGTGAAGAATGAAAGTCTTTGCTATCTTTACACACACATTTTCAGTGCGTAATCACACACAAATCAAAGATTTCCTATACCTAGTGTACTTTGCTGTTGTTATGCGCGGTCATTGAAACCGCCATAACTTAATAAGTATCCATTCGATTTTGTTTGAATGAGGTATCAAACTGCGGAGAAGAAATTTACTCATTTATTGTATATCTCAGATTTTTGGTACCGATTACCTATTTTGAATTAGCCAACCTCAAAGCACCTGGTCCGAGAATTTTGTTGCTAGGTGTATTTGTAAACTACTCGTACTGTGTGTGCCCTCCTTATAGTGTAATGACTGATATGATTAGCACCTGGTTGGAATGCCAGTTCTCAGTTCAGATATGGCTTTTTGGGAGTATCCCCTTTTCAGACGACAAGTTTATAGGTTTTTGTTTTAATTTCGTTTTGGTTTCTTTTGTACCAATATAAATGTAAATATTGAAAAAAAATATGCAAATTCTGCCTGTCGGATCAACATTTGATAAAAATAAGCAAAGTTCACGGGAAATCTTGTAAACCTGAAAAACACCTACTAAATTCTAAAAACATAGTTAACCTCGGTAGCCGTTCGACATAAACAAGTCAAAAATAATGCATGTAAAGATATTTGTGAAAATAATTCGGAATATTAAAACCCCCTTTTCTATATCGTCAGTGAAACGGGCACTGAATTGAATGAATTGAATAATTTATTTCGCTACACTATTAACAGTGATGTAACGAGCACCCTATCGATGTACACATGTAGCTTTGTCACACAAAATCATCGTCTATTTCAAGCATTGATCAGTTGTGACACAATATCGCGCCAAAGGTGAGAAATACCTAAGTTCTTCCCGCACCTGTTAGCGCGCTTACAGGGACAATGTTGGTTTGTTTCAATTCATACCTTGCCTCGTAGGCTCTTTATGCCCCGCACTTTAGCACAGATGCGTCAACCCCTCTAAGGCCCTCCAACCAAACTTGACAGATATAGTCGTCACCTGCATACTATTCACGTACGTTTTATATTTAGTATCGCTATCATAAATTGGGAGAATAATTTTATTTATCAAAGTACCCTTTAAAAGGAAGACAGTAGACAGAAATCACTAATGAAACATATTAAGCTATATCCATGTCGAAATGTGCCGAGTTCTGCGTTTATTTTATTAACAATATCACACAATTTGAGAATCAGACAAATCCTGCTTAACGATATTTCGTAGCGGTAGCGTAAGGGAATTAAATGTTTTAATACAATGTGCGGTGCTAATACGTGTAATTGGTCGTGTTTTGAATTATGATATTACATGAAATGTAAAAGTGACAATGACATTCACATTAATGGTAATGTGGATCTACTTCACGCTTAAAATGTACTTTAATGTGTTATTCATTAAACGATATCAAAATTCAAAATAAGTTTAACACTGGGACAATATAATATCAAGCAACGGTTTAGAAAGTATGTGTTGAATACCACGTGCAACTAAACTTGCCAATTTTTTAGCTGTGAACTTCTGATATGCTTAACATAGTACATTCATACATACAAAGTTACATAGTGATTTAACAATTCGCGCAAATGTTCATAGAAGTGGAAACGACACGGTAACCAGGCATACATTGATTGTCAATCGCAACGGGGTGATTTACAACGTGTTTAAAGAGGATTATCTGGAACAAAAGTCCACATGTTACAAAGTAGTTGAAGTATGACGTAACGCCCAATTGCAGGTTTTAGTGTGCTTAAAATAAGATTGCTCCTTGATAATGTAACATTTTGGAAAAGCTTCTTATAAACAGTGAATACATCATTGTTCAGAACAATATAGGCTTACGCGTCATATGAACGGCATTGTCCCACATGATGGTGCTGTGGCCGTTTGATGGACACACTATAGGTGTTTGATACGACCAATTTGTAAAATCATTCAATATAACAACCTGTCACGCATTTCGAAGGTAAAAGATATTTTGCAAATGGGTCTAATACAGAGTAGATTTAGTATAAGTGTATCAATTATACATAGCATATATGCACCCACCGAACGGGTTTGCTATCTAATGCAGTCTAAGATGTAGTGCCCTCATTTTAAACACTGATATGATTTAGTTGTGATTTAGTTGTGACGTCATTTGTCGAAAAACACATGACTTATGCATACAATAAATCAAGCTACTTTATCATTGGAATGTAACTTTAAAGCTCGCTTTCGAAATCCTGAATTGCTCAAGGTGTCTTCGTAAGACACGTTATCGTGCATTAATGTGTGATTAAATGTGATGGAGGCAGTGAAGCTTTGTTGACATCAGCACGATCATGGCAAACTACGGATACTGGGTACGGGCTTGCACGGGCGATATGGCATTGTTTACAATTTACATTAGGCAATGGTGCCGAACTATAAAGCGTACGTACTATGAATCAGACCATTATCTTGTGGAGTACAACAATTCTGTCAGCACTAATATTGCTGTGTTATCACCAATTCTTCAGCAGATTATATCCCGATTTCCCCTGAGTAAAGAGAAAGCTGGATATATCGGAGAAACCATCGGGGAGAGTGCGCATGGATTTGAAAACTAATTTCAAATAAATCTCGCCCTCCACGGCCGTTTAACTTTATATAATTCGTATGACTTATTCTTGGAGTAATCGCGTGTATCGTATGTATTGACCAGTTTCCTTAAAAAAGAACCCAAGTATACCTGATAACACTATTTGTCCTGTTTCGTGTACGAAGTGTTAAACCTTTGATTACCTTTGATCACGGTCAGTTCCACGGCTGTTCCTTTGGGAACCTGACCAATTAATTACTGCTTTCCTAGTTGACTTAAAGGTAGGTGTTCCGATTGCTGGCCCGATTTCCAACTTGATATTTTCTATTCTATATGAAGGGTCATCCTTAAAATAGTCGTATTCCAAAGTTTTAGTTGCATAACTTTTTTTTTTTTAGAAGCACAACGTAACATGAAATTTGCCCATTGTGTAGTACACAAACTGACCAGGTAGTTAATCATATTTTTGGCCGATAACGTCTAAATTGAACATATCTTGCGCCACATATTTTACAGAACTAATGACAAAAATATGTGATTTCTTCTGATATCAAAATATGTTGGTGGGGAAAAAGAAGCGAAAGTATTCGGAACATCCACCTTTAACCAACATAATTATAATAGTATGTTTGAACCATACTATATAAAAACAGATCTCTGGTGATATATCCAAGTTCAAGGTTCTTAAAACATGCCAACTGCACAAGATAGTAGAATACACAATACTGACAAAGAAATCATCTATTACTATGGTAACCGCAAACCACCATATATATTACATCTTCCTGTGCATTTAAGTACATGCAATAGGCCACTGCACTGTAACAGCTGCTGTTTTTACGGGTTAAATCTTTATCTCCAAGTTTTTAAGATCTAAAATGTTAAGCGTATATAAAACTCTTACAACTGTGTTTAAGATACCTTTTAAGAAAGTACGTGTTTTATATACGTTTCAAGTATCGTTATATTAATAAAGGGTGTGCGATGACGCTCTTGTAGTATTGTCCGTTAGTAATTGAACGGATGGCAGATAGCGTTATGAACGTTAGGACCCGGGGGGGGGGGGGGGGCCAGTCAAACATAATGGTGTACACATGCGTGACCAAATTTTTTCCAGACACCCCCTAAACACGTTTTACCCTGCAAGCAAAATTACCCCCTAAACAAGTTTTTAGCGCGCTTTCCTTGCAAATTTTGACCCCTAAACAAGTTCTTGCCAGAATATGACCCCTAAACAAGTTTTGTCTATTTAACGGGGAACAAAATAAGTTACCCTAAACACGTTCGACCTGTATTTTAAGCCGGGATTTTAAGCCACCCTTTTTCTTGAAAATCAGCGTTTTTGATACCCTTAACGCGTCACGCGCGTGACGCGTCCAACACTGAAAAACCACCCCTTTTTACGCGTTTTTTTGGTCACGCATGTGTACAACATTATGTTTGACTGGCCCCCCCCCCCCCCCGGGCGTTAGGAACCTTGCTAAAAGTGATTGCTTTGTGACGTAATATATGCATTTCATGACGTTTTTATGCGGAGCAGGTATTATGTTGTCATAGAAGGTTTTACCACTAAAATATCAGGCTTATAATAATACATGAACAAGTAATTGTTGTAAGTGTCTTAGTTCATTTGTATGATCTCAATTCGTAAAAATACATTACATTTCATAGATTATAAATGTATAGGGGCAGGGTGTGATCTACATTTCGAAATGATACCAGGTCGAGGAAGGTAAATATGTCTCGGGCAATGTCTTGCTAGACGTCCCGTAACTCAAGTGCGCATGCTCAAACCAATCAAAATACGTTGTATCTGTACACGGTTTATTCCGTACGGGACGTGAGGCAAGATATCTCGGATGTTCTGATAACGTTTGAAAGAAATAAGACGTATGTTATAACTGCTATGGTGCATCCCGGCTATCAGGGGGTCTCCATCATCGTTTTCGAAAATGCCTTTCGTCATGTCTAATGATGTATGGAACTTTTTTTTTTTAATGTGCAGCGTTACTAAAAGCATACGGTGTCGTCAACATGGGCGTAGGGATAAGTTGCGAATACCGTCAACATTTTGAAAATCCACGTGGGAGTAGAGAGGGTCATCGGTATGTACAAATTAAAGGTAATCGAATGTTACAGTCTTATTATTAGAAGAAAGATATCACGGTAGCAACTCTTCATTCCATGTCTTCAAATTTGGGCAGGATCCTGGATCTCTTGCGTCGGTTGCACCAAGATGGCCTATCGATGGGATCCATAAAGTAGGAGTTGCATCCACGGCCTCTCTTCTGTTGCATTTCTGATAACTGAGCAAGCATCTGGTCCATCAGATCACCAGTGTTCTATAATTATAGCAAAAAGAAAGGAATAAAAACAAAATTTAGGTTAAGTTAAACATGTCTACCGTTCGCATGATATGACTGTTAAGCAGGTATTATGCTGTGCTTTAAAAGGCTGCAATTGCTTCACAGGTGATTGGGTTCTTGCGTATAGTTTCGCATCTAATCGGGAATTGTGTCTCTATAGAAGGGTTGTGGATGATCTGATCATAACATGTGTGTTAATACACGACTCAGTTAATATGGCCCCCAGTAAATGTGAAACAGGTGAAGCAGCTATGAACAATATCGAGGATAGGGCGTAGTCAACGTAGTCGTAATTGCATACGATCAGCAGACCCAGAAACACGAAAAAGAACACTGGATCTAAAATATTTTTTCTTAACACTTTCCACGCGGCTATTATTCTTACCATAATACAATACTTATTTTCCCGAAACTTTCAAAGTATATCTATGTTTTAATGCATTTCTCGTGGCGATTCCATATATCGCAATGACATTTAATTATTTTGACATTTTTGAAACCTTTTATGAACTTTTGCAACTGTCGTTTGTAGTCGCCGATCGCGCGGAAAGTGGTTGTTAACCATTTGTAGATCAATAAATTCGTAATAAGATCGCATAAAATTATTCATATATCAACATAATCATACTGTTGACATCTCGAAGACTTGAAGATGTACATGTATATATTTCGTGATTCGATCAGAAAATCAGAAAATTAGGGCAAAACCGTAGCTCAGATTTCGATCGAGTTATTACGTTTTTTCCTCTGATGTTCATATACTATCGACAATCCGACGTAACAATAACATTATCAGTTGTCATGAATTAGCGAGTTCTCTAGTCATAGATCTTCAATAGAGGTTGGACCTGATATACTATGTCTGTTTCTCCCACACTTCTAGGATTAGCATGTTTAAAAAGCCGTATAAACAGTATGGGTATTGATAGTCTATTACGTAACTATCATTCTAATACTAGCTCACGTGATATACAAACAAAGTATATGATAACAAAAGCAACGACGACAGTTAAAATATTCTAATATTTGAAAAATATTTTTAAAAATTAATGCACACATTCACAGATGCGATTGATGTAACGCTATTTGTGAAGTTTATAGACAATTATTTCACCCAGTTTTTATTACACCTAAACTTGGACCCATAATCGACGGACATTAGCACATCTTTTGAAATCGTTACCAACACATTTAACAATGTCGGGGAACGTTTTATTTATGGATGTTGAGTATTTCATGACAGGGCGAAATATTACATAGGCATTTTTATATTGAAAGACCTTGGTCGAAGCACACTGCATCAAAAGAAAATACCAACTTAACCATCCCTGTCTCTAAATACAGTCCTTTGACTATTTAAACTGTACATTTGTATACTTCAAATCAGTAGGGTTCTTAGCTTTCTCTACAATGTTGCAGCTTATTTCGTGTGAGTTTGATCGAATAGCAATCACAGAGTTTTTGTGGGAGTTAGGACTATTAGTTATAGGGCCAGTCAAATATGTCTTAAAGCTTTTATACTTATCCATTAGCGGTAACAGATATTCTCATAACTGTAAAACTATAGCTCCAACGTAATAATTTCATATTGTAAAAATTGTGAAATTTATTTTCTTTAATTTGAGATATCGCTCGTGGTTATCTGACGTAGCAATTGCATAAATGAAAATTGTACTTTGTTTTCGACTTTTAATATTAAAAGTCGAAAACAAAGTACAATTTTCATTTATGCAATTGCTACGTCAAAACGCGGAATAAAGTGTTAGGTAGGCTATGTATATAGGATCAATGGAAATACCCCCAATCCACATCCCCATTGTGTTTTGGGTTTGGACACAAAGCACTGTTAATATTTAGACAATCCTCACAAATTAAAGAGATTTTTTTTCGCTATTTAATATTTTTAAGTTGGAGCTATAGTTTTAGAGCATATATTACCTGGTAAGTTGCTATGGTCATCACTGTGTGTATAAGCCGTGAATGTGGTGGTTTAATATGTGTGAACATAAATGATTGATAGTTATTTCCTAATAGGATATTAGCTTCAGACACAATCAGCCAACAATCTAAGAACAATTATTACACCCGTTAAACAATACTCGACATATTGACTTTATCGCCCCCACAATACACCATGTCATGCATTACGAAAAACGTAACTTTGAAGTCCTATCAAACATTTTATTGAATTTCATATATCATATTCATCGATTAAACGAAACTACTATTGAAGCCAAATCAACTTTTAATAACGTTATCGGATTTAAGATATTGTGAAGCAAATTAAAACCTATTTAGCAATGATAATACAAGAAGATTGACATTGATTCTCAGGCAATGTTATTTAACACGCATACGCCGTTAAATTGGTGTATTCTGATTGCTTTTGAACGAACCAGAATCAGATATTACGACTCCATTATGTTCTACTGCCTAATCACGTTTATACCGGCGATTTAGCTATTGGCCGGTCATAAATTCTCCGATTCCCATATTAGGCAGGCTAGTGGTCATGCATATACAGCACCATGTTTATGTATATCTTAAACGATGCCTTGCTTTAGTCGGCAATGGTAGCAGCCTAACAGCCTGATAAACAGACAGTTTATGGCTTCAGGTCTTTGGGCTGTAATATAAAATGTTAAACCAGTGGAACATGAAGTGACCCAAGAGTACTTAGAATTTATGTCAATAGTCATTGAACCAATATGATAAAATTGAAAAATCCGCCTGGTACAAAAGTAGCACAGATAAGTTGCAGATAAAAGGCAAAAACAGTAGCAACAACAAAATACTTAAGTAAAACAAATACATGTATAGCACATTACTGCGTAACGTCTGCTTATGTAGCCACATAATCATGTTGATTCAAATTGCTGTCACATAATGCGACAAGATCTTCAATAGCAAAATACAATGAAACCCATACGAGGCAAAACAACAAAAGACAAATACAAAAAATAAACACATATAGCAGCAAAGCGGCGTTCTTAGCAACATGTTAACGGCACCATTCGAAGCAATTGAGAGCATTTTTGTAGGTATGACCATGACTGAATTTACGGTACATGCGATATCATATCAACACTACAGTGACATCCTCACATCACCAACAACATTTGGCGCATTCTTTTTAGAAGTCACTATACCTGACGGTTTCGATAAACTTAGATCTTGCCGATTCAGTCCTGGAATACTAGCACAACTGTAGTTACCCGTCGTCCAAGCTTCGAGATTCTTTTCATCATAATAATCCTACTAATTTCTGGAAATTACAGCAATATTTTGTGGTTTCAAAGGTAAAGGTAGAGAAGGATACTGTTTTGTAGATAAAAACTCCTAGCCTAATCATAGCGTAATTGGAAACCATCCAAACCGTTTAATGTATCACTTTTCAGGTCTGACATTTCCATTTCCAATTAAAATTGTATCCACAGTAAGTTTGAGTGATGATGAAAATGTAGATACACAATATACAACACATGTTTATACATATTTGGGAACATTGTCGGTCTCAGGCACGGATACATGTTACGGTAGAATAACTTATATTGAAGTTGCAACAAGGCCCTTAATTCTACCGTGTAATTGGTGTATATTTGAAACCTTAACACTTTCCACGGGGCAGCTGCAGACGACATTCCAACATTACATAAAATGTTTCAAAAAATGTAAACATTGTTAAATGTCATAACCATATTTGGAATCACCAGGTGAAATGCATTGGAATAAGTACAAACATGCCTAGTATTGGTTCAGTAATCCTTGAGATAGACTTAAAACTAATAGCCGCATGGAAAGTGTTAAGAATCTGAGACCCGTTTATATTTGATTTAATGCCCCATATGCGCAACTGCAATAAGGAAAAAAGAATCACTGAAAGTACCCAAACAGCTGTGGTGACGTCACCGGCACCGAATTAAACCCAGACAATTGCAACAGATGATTGGGGTTTGCGGACTATGTGAAACGGCAGCCTGCGTTTCCTTTAGAGAGCAATAATGGTTAGCAACGTGCCAGCTATAGCTTTATTTGCTTGAATGTTTATACAAAATGCACCAACTGCGACAACAGTATTGATACAATTATGTTCTATGTCTTCACGGCGTTGAGGTAAACATGATAAATACATTAAATTCTTGGTCTTTTATTATCCTTATATGAGAGATATTCACATACATTTTTTAAAACGCTTTAGCTTTAAAAAGCTTGATATCGATCAAAATGGTTTATTCTTTAAAATGCAACTGCAGACAAGCATCCATTATGTTTACATTAATATTTCTTCCTAGCATTAACAAAAATTGTTAATGTAGTTACTAGCGACTACATTAGCATTGTTAGATATTACAAGTATATTAATATCAAGGTGCGAGTTTGTAACCTGATTGTAACCCAATTCTTGATGCACCCCAGGATGCTTCACTTTCATCACATTACCACTGATTTCTGTCACCAGTGTCTACTGGTTCCCATCGACATAGCAGTGCAAGGAAATGCTTATAAAGATATTAAACGAGGATCTTTAAGAAAATCCTGTTGCAAATAATATGATTGATGGGTCTATAATACAGTACTCTCTTGATTTTCTTAAATACCCTATATTTTTATTAATACAAGTTTTAGTTGGGATTCAACTTCTTTCATATTTGTGGCCAAGTTTACCCTATCTGCACCATGTATTACTATGGTAGAGGTCAGACGACCAACAGCTGTTAATTACTTTAACACATGTTTATTTTGGTGATAAGCCCTGCTGATACTGTAGGGGCGCTAAGAATGATGGGGTACATCAAGAAATCTTCTTAATTTGATCGAAAAGCAATCACCATATTAAGCGTTCTGTACTAGAGTAGTATGACTTGAATTCCGTGTCTTAGTTTATTCTAGGTATAAATATAAACTGGATCGGTGACGTTTCATTTTTTTTAAATGTCCAATTACATTGAAAATAAAATACATGTTATTATCAAGGTATTGTAAAATGTATATCCTCCATTGTGAAAATCCAATGATACAATTTATGAGGGTTAATATTGGAAAGTAACAGAACAAATATTAAATGTTAAGTATAAAAAATACCCATTACCCAATTCATATCATCTGTATTTATTAAGTTTTTTGGGGTAATATTATCATGCTTGAAATTGTCATTGATTGCAATTATTCTTAATTTCATAGCGGTAGCTCTTTAGTCACAGATCATTAGCCGTTCGATATCACTGTGAGAAGGTACTTTGTGGAACGGTTCGCGCCATATCGACCTGGTTATTATTTTTAGCGCCCGTTAATGTAAGCAATAACATGCTAACATTTCGTCCTACTCTTGACACGCATGTTAGTTCATTACAATGTCTTCTTGTTTATACAGACACCGATTTCAAAGGTCGATTGCCGAGACTTCTTTGACTATGTTTAAGTCTGTAACCAGGTAAATTAAAATTGTCCATGCCTAATATAATACGGTCAATTGCACTGATATAGTACATGTATATCAAATTAAAGGGCACAGCAGACTCCACAACGCTCCAACGTTGAGCGCAAGCGTTGAGCACCGTTGACCAATCAGACTGCGTCATTCGGTTGTGGTGGAGCTACTACGCATGTGTGAGAGCGCAAAGAGTTCGAGCGTTGTGGAGTCTACTGAGCCCTTCGAGGCTGCTTCCCTAACTAGAAAACATCGGCTCCATATTAGCTTTGACTGACCTTAATTTGAACAACGACTACTGTCTACTGTACCGCGTAACCTAATTAAGATAATAAATTGAATTTATATTTTGTATTATCCTTTTATAAACATGGTATGGATAGGGGAGAGCGGGAAGTGTTCGCCCCATTTTCATTTGAAGCGGCCTAGAGATGTCAGTTTTAAAGATTGAATGGACCTTTTGATAGAATGATATCTTGGCTATATATGACCATACTATCAGTACCCTAGGCCTTACTTTAAAGGCATGAGTAAAGGATAAAGACAGGTGTCTCAAAATGGTGAACTTGCCCCATCCATTATAGGCCGGGGCAAGTTCGCCATGGGCTCAGAATTAAGCTTCATGAAGTATTATGTATCAAATAGATATACACATTCAGTACACATTTTGATTTTCTTCCATTTTTTTTTATGGGGTACAAAATGTAAGGGTGAGGTCATTTTCGGGGAATATTCGTTTAGAATTTTAAAATGATATTTAAAACCACATTTTAAAACATTATCTTCTAATTTTAGTGCTACTCTATTTCCAGATAGCTATTTTTGTCTTTACAAATAGGCCACAGGAGCAGATTTACTTAATCGTGTAAATCCCCACGGGCGAGAATGCCCCATCATCAAAAGACGAATTCCACAAGTATTCCACATACACCAATCCATTAATGTACCTTTATTTACATTAAAATCTTCTGTACGAGAAAATAATATCGAAAATGGAAGACACTTCATTTTTGTGATGTAAAACTAGTTTTTAGATGATCATTTGACAAACATTATACAGAGATCTGCCATGTTAATGTGGGAAGCTCGCAACAAACAGCTGGATATAGTGGCTGTTCGTCAAATTGAACCAGTGGCCGCAATGATGATATTCACGTGGTGGGCGAACCTGCCCCGAGGATGTACACGCCCGCTCTCCCCTATACATATATTGGGAATATAATTTCACATAACCTTTAAAAGCTAACAATACATTTCATTGGTCCGCTTTTATAATGTTTTATTTCTCTTGTTTACAGTCTTGTCTTTTTGTATACTTCTGGTCAGTGACAAATTAAACCTGAATCGTAAAAAACGTTAGGCTGACGTGAGCACATAATATGATGTCTATAGTTGGTTTTATAATGATTCAAATATTACAGTTTTAAAGAATTTAGAAGTCCAATATATTATTTACAATTAACACACACCTACATAAGTCACACTTTGAAAACAAACTTTAACATCAAACTTGGAATGCGCAGTTGAACATAAGTATAATGAATTTGCTGACGATTCCACGAGTATCGTGAAAGGCTATTTTCGATATTAAGTCAAGATATTAACGTTCATTTGATGAAGATTCTACTGGATACTCTTATAACGATCAGTTTTGATATTTGATATGTTACCTGGTTGGTAGTCGTTTACGTTGTGGTCAGTCATTGTCCGCGAATACAAATATTTGATTTGTATTACAGGTTATACACCTATCAGTTGTAAGACGCACTATACGGCCCCCGGGAGTGGTGCGTCACTTTACCGAGGTGCGTCAACTTCTCATGTACCATGACGCACCCTGTGTCAAAAAAACGACGGACCATTGCCATCCAAATACGCACCCTCAGTCAACTATCAGCCCATTCGCACCCATGTAAAGTGACGGACCTTTACGCACCCTCCGTCATTTTTTGGACGGACCAAAGGCTGCCACTGACGTACCCTCCGTCAAGAATTATTGGTAAACGACGCACCCACGACGCACCTCTCCCGGGGGTCGTATAGTGCGTCTTATATACAAGTGATAGGTGTATTATTGTTACTCTTGTTGATTTAATGCACAGAGATCTTGAAAATAAATTCAATATTATACAGGGTGTCTCAAAAAAAACCGTGCACGTGTTTACCCAACTTATTGACCATGAAATTCTAGAATTTGGTGTTACAATTGTATACATATTGATAGACTAAACACTTAGCTTTCATATGCCGTTTATTTCATCTAATTTGGTTTCGTCAATCCTGAGATATGATCAATTAACTAAAGCTACCTAAAATCGAAGTTGTGCCACTTTTACGGAAAGAATGCTAAAAGATAAGCATTAAAACCCTCGTCCTCTTAACGGAGGGTGGTCGCCGATTGCGCTAGAACGCAAAAAACAGTGACCTAGGGCGTCTAGGTGATCGCTTTTACATTCCCTGCGCTCATTTTGACGAAAACAAATTGAGGCTGCCACCTTACCCGGAGGTAGGGTAAGCCGTCAAAGTCCGATTGTAGGGGGGTGGTTGCCACCTTACTTTTTTGTTTTAAATCGCCATTTAAAAAAATATTTTCATTGTATGTTCCTGAAATATTTTAGCATAGGCCTATGTTAGAAACACCATTTCCATCACTTATAAGCAAAAAATCGGGTGAAATTCCGATATTTAGAACTTTTTTGGCGAAGATTTCTATGATATTTCACTGTCCAGCGAATACGGCGGGATTTTGAGGTCGGCCATGTTTGGTGACGTCATTGTGACGTCATGCGTGGGATGTTTGTACTTGTTTTAGTATGTATGGATAGAGGGAACCTCTAGCTATAACATGATACCCAAATAAGCATACTCTGCATTTTAGATTGGATTTTTGTAGGGGGTGGTAACCCCGGTGGTAACAACCCCTCTCTCCGGAGTAACCCTTTCTATTCATTGCAAACTGTAAAGTGGCACAACGTTGACTTTAGGTAGCTTTAGTTAATTGGTCATATCTCAAGATTGACAAATCCAAATCAGATAAAATAAACGGAATATGAAAGCTAACCGTTATGGCTATCACTATGTATACAATTGTTACACCAAATTTTATAAGTTCACGGTCAATAAGCTGGGTAAACACGTGCACGGTTTTTTTTGAGACACCCTGTATGTTACCGTCCACAACGAAAGCCAATACAACACTATTAGTCAAAAAAAGTCAAACATTTTGAAATTGAGATTGTTTGAAAATCGTGCTGGTAAAACCCTTTTTTAATCACTCTACAAAATGTCCGAATGATAAACACGTCAGAAAATGGTGAAATTCTTGTATGTTCTGGGGTAGTGGTACTCTAAACCTATCTAACTGGCATCTTTGAAGTCATTTTTCTCAAAATAACCCCTTTGAGAGTCGAGTGGTACATCGGCCAATAACTTGGTCAAGTAAGGTATCATTGTAAAGCTAAAGGTCTGTTCTCTAAAGATATGCATATAACTCCAAAAGTAACATTAGCTACTTTGCACCTGGTTCGAGGTCACATATGCGCATGATTTACAAAATTGAAATTGGTTAAAAATAACGTTAGGTCAATTATGACCACGCCCTTGATATTGTAGCTCATACTCGTTGACAGTGACTGGTGGACTCTTACTTTCTCATTGGATAACATTTCTACATCGGAGTTATTCTAACGATCGCCACAATGTGTTCAATTACATTCTTTTCACGGAATATTCTAAAAAGTCTGAGTATACCCAGTAGTATGCCACCTCTCATTAAATGCACATGCAGCCTGATGTCTTTCAAATATACAATACAAAGTACAAACATCAACAAGAAGAGCATGTAGATCCGTATGCCTTGTAAAATCTGATTCATCACGCATTTCTTAGTCGCATACGAAAGTAAATATTCTCGTGTCTCATGATCGTTTGCACCACGAGGGTCGATCGATAGGATCCATATATGCAGACCCGTTGCAACCATTCGATCTCTTTGCAGCTAAACGCTTCAGCTCATTATATGTGTTTGCTAATGATCGCTTGCGGGCGCACCACGGGGCTCGTCCTACGTCCATGAGGTCAATTACGGAGCAACCACTGCCTCTTTTATCCAGCGCCATTTTCTGCAGGTCTTCTAACATCTGTATAACATGTCCTGTATCCTGTATAAGAAAGATCATAGAAAAAAGCCCTATGTATATATAATATGTATTTATAGGATCCTTTAGGCGCAACTTCTATTGAATATGTTTTTTTGAAACGTGCATCTCGTTGATAATTTGGTGAGCCACGCCAAAGGCACTAGACATAACATTGAATTGATAATTGAATGTACTTTAATTTATATTTACGCGCTCATTGAGGTGGCAAGATTTGATTAAGTGCAACTTGCGTAAGAAACTAAGAGTTGAGAAAAATGCACTTGTTATAACTCATTATTTTCGTCATGTAACAATCTCAATTAGCACAACGTTTGCAATTAGTTTACAGTGCGGTATCAAACGCCTCTCGATTACCACCTTTCCGACAACCAGTTCTATTTAATAAAAAGCTATAAACAATGCCGTTATTCTCATTCTTTAACAGTCATATTTATAGACATTTAACTGTTAACATTAGAACCTTTTTTATTGCCCACGTGTGCCAACCTTATTTCTGTTTGTATCGAATAACTCACAATCACAATACCATCCAATCCGATGCGGTGAGTACGTCATGCGACAGCACATTGCGTGACATAAACACGCAGAAAAAATGCGGTAGGCGCACTACAGAAGTGGGAGTTACTACAACGCACCTCACGAGGGTGGTAGCACCACGAAATTTAAGCTCGCCTATCGGATTTATACTGTTTCATAATTGTGCCGATTTTCTCGAGAACCAATGAAGATCGCTTTTAAACTTTCTTAGCCGCCGAAGTATTAAAAACAAAATACATTGACTTAGAAATATTCCCCGACCGACAGTTTTCTGTCTGCCAGAGGGCTCTGTTTTAGATCCTTAGGTTCACCTTCATTCATTGTTGCTTGCACGCATGGTAATAGAAAATATTACCTTTGCGACTACAGTATAAGTCTTTCGTACAAGTCACTTGTACGTATGATACATACTGTACTAGTTTCGCAAAGTCTCCTGCTATATTCTCACATATATCTTGAAATCGTTTTTAAATTGACAAAAAATGATGAAAACCTTGACCTTAACCGAATACGAATGGGAATAAAACGCAATTGTTTACGTATACTTAATGACACAGGAGAGAAGCGTTAGACTACTGCATCGTCCCACGGCTGATTTAAACATGTGATTGTGATTAGCGTACACATAGGTATTATACAGGGTGCGTCAAACAAACCTGCAATAGTGGAAAGAAGCCATCTTGTTTTCAAAACCAAGTTGAAGTTTGAAACTATTTAAACATTGCAAGATTGATATATTTGTTCCTGACTTTATGTGAAAAAAATGAAGTCAATCGCATTTTTCGTTTGTCTTTGGTGAACCTTTTTGCTGCCCAACCCTATTTACTTCTTTGTCCACGAGCATAGTGATTTTCAATTGAAATTGCACACATTTCATGTTCATATTTGTAATAATTCTATTTTTAATTCAAATTTAGAACATAATAAAAAAATCATAGCATGGGTTATCTCCCATGTAAACAAGAAAGGATTTATCAAATTCCAATCACGTAAAAAATGTTCTCAAATTTTCAAATTTTAATGAGAGACACATTTTGCAATCTTATGCATGTTTTGGGTGTCTCGTGGACAAGCATGTGAAATGGGTGCATAGGTAAAAAGGTTCACCAAAGGCAAACGAAAAATGCGATTGACTCCATTATTATTATAACGTTTAAAAGATTTCAAACATCAACTTGGTTTTGAAAACAAGATGGCTTCTTTCCTTTCAGTTTTTTTGACTCACCCTGTACAGTAAGTTATCAATGCATTAGACCAAGGCCTTATATATTAACAGAGACAGTTCTTATAAACTACGTTCTCAATCGGAATAAATAAATAATGGATAACTCCGAAAATGGCCCTTTTTCAATAATTTCAAGTTAAAGTTATAATACTAGATTTGGAATTTCCATGACATGAAACAAAAACGCAACAATAAATGTAACGGCCTATATCATCCTAGTTAATGTTGTATGCGCACGGGCGCACCAACCCTCAGCTCACTGCGCATGCTTACATTTTTACAACATTCTAATAACCAATCAGAACCGGTGTAAAAGGAGCCATGGTCCCGCTGGAGCCATAGTCCGGCCTTCATAGACATACACGTAATGAAGCGTGAAACTAGTGTTGCGTGTAGAAATGAGTGCCCTATACCAACCTATACTTTACTGTACAGGGCGGACTATGGCTCCAGGGGACTGTGTATACTACTACACCGGGTCAAGCCTACTTATGACACATTACAGATACATGACATAAATTGCCCGCTTAGGAGCGCTATTAATTCGGTCTGGTAAACCTATTGTTATCAATTACTACGAGAGGATTGCCTGGTTGTATACTTGAATTCGGTGCGTGTACATGGTGTACGAGCGGTACTTCTTGCTAACTGCATGGGTGCGTTTCCATTATGTTGCAAATTACATCCACGCTCATGCGTTTAAACTACTCAATGGGCGTTGCATAACGACCGGTTGGTTGCACACGAGAATTATGTCATATAGCAACCAGCTTTGATAGAAGGCGAATATTTAAATTTGGTGCCGGTTTTTAGGGTACCATTTAATAGCGCTGCTAAGCGAGCTTTGTAGCGTAATGCTTAATATGATTATTACTATTTCACATCTTATGTTTACATTTTTCGTGGCTAAGAAAATAATGTTTCACATGGGACACTTTTTTGACACACCATGTATATGAAAAAACAACATCTCTGTACCGTTATGCTCCGAGTCATCCAAGACCTAATTCATAAACCTAATAACCATGATAACCTTCTCATTATAATTATGAATAAATACTGATACGTTAATGTCATGAGACACTACTCATAATGTGTCTATACCACTTAGATTGACAAGGCATTTGTCTGCTGACCTTTACACAATTTCCATATATAATTAAGCTTGCTATGATCAAATATACCAAATATACCGGCGTTGTTGACTTAGCATGGAAGTCGTGTTGTTAGTTAGATGTTAGAAATCTAAACCACCAGTGGGCATAGCGATGTATTAAATGTTGTTTTAAATATTTCAGGCGCAGATCCTGTTCATTTGTAAACGCGTGGGAAAATTACACGTAGGTTCTAATTTTCTAAAATTATCAAAGTTCATTTTTTCCCTCAAAAACAAGTTATGAGTAAAATATGTTTATTTATATCTAATACTGCTCTGTTGGCCTGTGAACTAATGTGAGACTTCTCCTTGTTTTTAAAACTGGGATTACTTCGAAATGATGTTTAGGAATTCGTATTAATATTCAAAACCTTGTGAATATACGTGCGACTCAATCAAATGCCGTCCTTTCATTGCAAAACACAAATAATAGCAAGTCACTATTAAGGAACTGTTGCGTATAGAAATATCGTGTGTCCGATTTTTTGGAAATATGGGTGTAAATTGTCATTCGTTCGTGACATATTTGGCATACGTTGTATTCATTAGCGGTTCGGTAGGGGTTCGCAGAGGTACGCTGGGGCTTATGGCAATATTTGAGCATGTTCAACATTTTGAGCGGGTGACGACGTAGTGATCAATACGCTATGTATACGTCGAGCATCGCTGCGTGAACGTTTCGCACGTTGGTTGTAGGTTGCTTATTCGTCAGCTGCTCGGCCATATACCATATACTGCGCTTATTAATAATACGGTAATAATTTTAAAAAAACTCATTTTAAAACGCCTGACGAATACAACTCAAGGCGTTGTATAATAGCAAAATGTCTTAAATACAACAAGTTAGATGCCAAGTGGAAACCGACACCAAAGGTGCGAAACGTTCACAAAGCGAATGCTCAACATACATTACATAGCGTATATGGATCACAACGCATGTCACACGCTCAAAATGTTAAACATCGTTTATATGTCACGAACGAATGACAACTTACACGAACGTACACCCAAAATTTCCAAAACGTCGGGCACACCTTTCGCTCTATACGCAACAGTGTGACAGGGCCTTAAAACCCTAACACTCTTGAGTATTCCAATTGTGACCCGGTTCGGCAGTTTTTTGGCCCCAGGGTATATACTTGGAGAAGTATACTGAGCCAAGTATGGTTGAAGCCCGTGACCAAGTGGTAGATTGTCAGCCTCTGAACCCAGATGTCCGGGTTCGAGCCCCGGCCCCCCCCCCCCCCCTCGCTCTTTGGCCGTGAATAAAAAACTTCAAATTTTGGTCTCATTAACCCTAACACTCTTGAGTTCTACGAATTACTACGATGCGGTGTGCTTGTGTCACCCGGTTCGGCAGTTTTTCGATGAAATAATGGCCCCAGGGTATATACTTAGCGAAGTATACTGAGACAAGTATGGTTGACCCCCGTGGCCTAGCGGTATATCGTCTGCCTCTGAACCAAGAGGTTCGGGGAGAGCCTCGGGGGCGTGGTGGCCCTTTTCCCCTCGCTCTTTGAAACAATTCTTTGGAAAAGGTGTCTCGGGGGTTAAGGTTATTAGCGTTAACATTAGTCACCCGTGTACAATGCGTAGCAGTGCAATCGTCAAAACAAGCTCGCTTACTACCACAAACGCACGGCGTATTTGATCGGTGTAGTAGTTACGCGCGGGATTACGCGCCATGTGAGGGGTGTCTACAAAACTAAGACCTAAGACCTAAGACCTAAGACCTAAGACCTAAGACCTACAAAACTAAGACCTGACTAGGTACAAAACTAAGACCCGAGTACAAAACTAAGACCCAACCAGGTACAAAACTAAGACCCAAGTACAAAACTAAGACCTGACCAGGTACAAAACTAAGACCCAAGTACAAAACTAAGACCCGACCAGATACAAAACTAAGACCCGAGTACAAAACTAAGACCCAACCAGGTACAAAACTAAGACCCAAGTACAAAACTAAGACCTGACCAGGTACAAAACTAAGACCCAAGTACAAAACTAAGACCCGACCAGATACAAAACTAAGACCCGAGTACAAAACTAAGACCCAACCAGGTACAAAACTAAGACCCAAGTACAAAACTAAGACCCGACCAGATACAAAACTAAGACCCGAGTACAAAACTAAGACCCAACCAGGTACAAAACTAAGACCCGAGTACAAAACTAAGACCTGACCAGATACAAAACTAAGACCCGAGTACAAAACTAAGACCCAACCAGGTACAAAACTAAGACCCGAGTACAAAACTAAGACCTGACCAGGTACAAAACTAAGACCCGAGTACAAAACTAAGACCCAACCAGGTACAAAACTAAGACCCAAGTACAAAACTAAGACCTGACCAGGTACAAAACTAAGACCCGAGTACAAAACTAAGACCCAACCAGGTACAAAACTAAGACCCAACCAGGTACAAAACTAAGACCCAAGTACAAAACTTAGTTTTGTACTTCCGGGTCTTAGTTTTGTACCTGGTCAGGTCTTAGTTTTGTACTTCCGGGTCTTAGTTTTGTACCTGGTAGGGTCTTAGTTTTGTAGATCGGGTAGTCAAATTCGGCAACTTTGTATCGGAAATACTGTGTATCTCGTACGACATGAATTCCATTGCAAGTTTTGTTGGTCTGCTGTGGTTTTGGTCAGAACTTGGTATGGGTGGGATGATGGGTGGGGTGGTAGGTCCGAGGTGGGGGGGGGGGGGGGGTGGGGGGGGGGTGGCATTTTTTAAATTTTTATATAATGGATAAAAAGTACTTTATCTATGGTAAGAAATACCCCTCCCACCCTTGACCCATTGTACTCCCTGAATAATAAAATACTGCTTTTTAATGTCATTTTGTGCTAAAATTGTAACAAAACTAGACCCCCGGACTCTTTCCGGTTAACCCCCCACACCACCCAAATGACCCCCGGACTAATCCTATATCACTTCCGGTTATACCCCACACCACCCCGGACTAATCCTAGATCACTTCCGGTTAACCCCCACACCACTCGCATGACCCCCTGACTAATACTACTGGACTACTTGCAGTTAACCCCCACACCACCCCCATGACCCCCGGACTAATCCTAGATCACTTCCGGTTAATCACCACACCACCCACACGACCCCCGGACCAATCCTAGATCACTTCTGGTTAACCACCACACCACCCACACGACCCCCGGATCAATCCTAGATCACTTGCGGTTAACCCCCACATCACCCAAATGACCCCCGGACTAATCCTAGATCACTTCCAGTCAACCCCTACACCACCCCCGAACTAATCCTAGATCACTTCCGGGTCTTAGTTTTGTACCTGGTCAGGTCTTAGTTTTGTACTTCCGGGTCTTAGTTTTGTACCTGGTCAGGTCTTAGTTTTGTACTTCCGGGTCTTAGTTTTGTACCTGGTAGGGTCTTAGTTTTGTAGATCGGGTAGTCAAATTCGGCAACTTAATTTGTATCGGAAATACTGTGTATCTCGTACGACATGAATTCCATTGCAAGTTTTGTTGGTCTGCTGTGGTTTTGGTCAGAACTTGGTATGGGTGGGATGATGGGGTGGGGTGGTAGCTCCGAGGTGGATGGGTGGGGGCCCGGGGGGGGGGAATTTTTTTTAAATTTTTTTATTTTTTATTATAATGGATAAAAAGTACTTGATCTATGGTAAAAAAATACCCCTCCCACCCCTTGACCCACACCCCAGACCTAGTGATTGTCTTGTACTCCCTGAATAATAAAATACTAACTAATACTACTGGACTACTTCCAGTTAACCCCCACACCACCCCATGACCCCCGGACTAATCCTAGATCACTTCCAGTTAACCCCCACACCACCCCCATGACCCCCAGACTAATCCTAGATCACTTCCGGTTAACCCCCACACCACCCCATGACCCCCGGACTAATCCTAGATCACTTCCGGTTAACCCCCACACCACCCATACGACCCCCGGACCAATCCTAGATCACTTGCGGTTAACCCCCACACCACCCACACGACCCCCGGACCAATTCTAGATCACTTGCGGTTAACCCCCACATCCTCCATACGACCCCCGGACTACATCCAGTTAACCCCCACACCACCCCCATGACCCCCGGACTAATCCTAGATCACTTCCGGTTAACCCCCATACCACCCACACCACCCCCGGACTAATCCTAGATCACTTCCGGGTCTTAGTTTTGTACCTGGTCAGGTCTTAGTTTTGTACTCGGGTCTTAGTTTTGTACCTGGTCAGGTCTTAGTTTTGTACTCGGGTCTTAGTTTTGTACCTGGTCGGGTCTTAGTTTTGTACTTGGGTCTTAGTTTTGTACCTGGTCGGGTCTTAGTTTTGTACTTGGGTCTTAGTTTTGTACCTGGTCAGGTCTTAGTTTTGTACTTGGGTCTTAGTTTTGTACCTGGTTGGGTCTTAGTTTTGTACTCGGGTCTTAGTTTTGTACCTAGTCAGGTCTTAGTTTTGTAGGTCTTAGGTCTTAGGTCTTAGGTCTTAGGTCTTAGGTCTTAGTTTTGTAGACACCCCCATGTGAGTGGTTCGTTTGCACGATTTTTCAACAGACTGATCGATTTCTAATGGAGAAGCTTTGCTAAAACGACGTAAAATTGTCACTTTAAAAACGTCTGTAACTTTACCTTCACGTATATACCATTAACACTTTCTACACGGCAGGCGTCTGCAGACGACATTCCAAAAGTTCACAAAATGTTCCAAAAATGTCATTATTATTTAATTTCATTACCATATTTGGAATCACCATGAGAAATAAATTAAATTAAGTAAAAACATGCCTAGTATATTTTTTGGGTTCAGTAATTCATGAGAAAAGACTTTGTTAGTTGGAAACGGTTTCTGGGAAAAGTCTGGTAAAACTAATAGCCGCATGGAAAGTGTTAGTATTTTTCCAGTAAGATTTTCTCTGAGAAGAAAACGCCAATGTTTCGAAATCTAAGTACTCCGATATGGAATTTCCTAGTGAATGACTAATGCGATTCAATCTTCTGGTAAATTTGGTCAATTGAACATTTAAAGTTCGAAAATGTCACTTCATCTCAACCAAGCCCACATTGCTTATCATTCATCGTTTTGATCGTGCATGCTATTTATCATATTGTTGACAATGAAACGTGTTTTGACAAATATAAACTTTTAAAAACTGTAATCTACAGATGGGTCTGTATAATAATAATGTTACATATCTGAGCGCTCTAGTTCCATGGCAAGGATTTCATTTAACAAGTGAAACATTTAGTGATCATCATTTCTTAATATTTTTTAATCCTTCTTGTATAGATAAGGATTACATAAGAACAAAAATCAATTTGGACAACGGGACTCCGAGAAAACTTTGTCACTATTTTGGATATGAGGTACCTACGATGTGATTCAAGACACAGTGAAGCATCAAACCATATGAGTCAATGATCAGATTAAGATATCAAATCACTGCCTCCCCTCAATTGGACAATATTACCTACTGAAATGATACACCGGCTAAAGTCTGTGCAGCAAATTCTATTTTTTTTAACGGATGTTAACGTAACGAAATATTATGATTAGATCACGTTTTGCTAATAATTTTTTGCTCATATTCAAGGATTTACAAACGATGATGAGTTAAAACGTTTCTGTATTTGAAAAACGAACCAACCCATTTTCTAACACCTTTGATAACACTGCCAACGACGTCTTTTAAGAATTGAAGGATTACAATCTGAAACATGTAATTTTGCTGTTCAGAAAATTGTTTTTGCATGTTTCGTCTTGTGAAATAAGGCTCTCGTCACAGGAGGGTGATCATTGTCATAATACGAAGCGGTCAAACGTAATTTCACGTAAAAGCATGCGATCTCAATTGAACACTAAAATGGCCCATAGCGCGTTTTAATGACTAATATTACCAAACGTCTACGAACTGTCTCTTGATATATTGATACCTACCACATTCACAACGCTTCATGAAACTGTCACCGTAACATTTTACTTGTTGTGCGATCTCCATATCAAGGGATGATAATGAAGTGCTGACGTTGTAGCAACTAGGATAACTTCGTGTTAAAATTACCTCTAGATTTGTAATTTGTTTTAGCTAGAATAATTGCCTCGGGGCATCTTGGCCTGATTTGCTCTAGATTATTTTCTCCTGAGATTTGTTAAGATTTGTTTTAATAGATTGTTCAAAACAATGTTTCAAATCGCACACCTTTGTCTAGTAAACAAGTTCTGACTGTGGATCAAGTACAATACACTAAGGATCAGTAGCGGTCGGTTCGTAAACACTTGTTTGGAAAATTAATTTACTTTTCATTCGGGAATTGTTTATCTAAATGTTAAAATTAGTGCTTAGATTTTTGATGAATTCATTCGACGCACATCTCTGTAATGTGATGGTATTTAAATTCTCTCCCTTAAATGTAATACATACCTTTAAAAAGTCCATATATAGAGAGACTTGGGTGTTGTTTGATGTTTAATATCGTTGTGTTCAACGCCATAATACCATTCAATCCACAGGTAATGGAATGGGACAAGTGTTACGCTTAGCCGTCGGCTCGGTGTCTACCTTTTATACATCATGGCTTGTTTATGTCCCTTTCTATATCCCCTCTATGACGAAATAGCTGATTTTGGCATTAGATGGAACGCCCAACGCAAGTGCGAAATGGTTTAAGTTTTGATTGCAATTTGACTAGTCAGGGTTTATTGGATTCATTGCAGATTGTGGATATGCCTGAAAATAGCAGAAATAAAATGGACCCGCTTCTGAATTTGAAAATACAATTATATGCATTCTTGAAAATATACTAAAGCGCGAGAAATAACAATGTATGTGATCAAGTATGAACTAGTTACTTATTATTTGTTTCAACTCAATTGTATTTTACCGTTCGGTAGGCATGAATAAGCCTACTGCAATTTCCTGGGTAAGTAGTGATTCGAAAATTTCGTTTAACATAATAGCGCGTATCTCGTATCACTCAGCGCTTAGTGCGTAGTCCTTTACGGCTTTCCAGAACTCTCGATCGCCAACTGTGATTACATCACCAATGATCTTAAGCTTGATCCGGCCATAGTAGCTGATCACCGCCCAACAGCGCTGTAAACGCCCATGGACATGCTGCCAAGGTTAAAAATGTCAAAAGACCCCAATCGTAGCTGCTGGCTCCACTGAGGAATGGGCTTACTTCGAGTCACGATGGACAGAATACGTTGATGCAATTACAAAGATCACCGGCCGCGACAAGGTAATACAACTGCTTGAATGTTGTGATGAACCTCTGCGCAAGGACTTAACACGATCAACAGGCGAAAGCCTCTCAAGAAAGCATGTTGAAAAGGTCATGGCAGCCATAAAGACATTTGCGGTGCGTGACATGACACAATATGCGCCAAGACAAGCAGTCCGCAGTTCCGGAGCGCGCCTACGTGGTCAGGCGAGCATATGCAAGTTTGTGATGGACTGCTCTAGCCCTGATTGTATGCTAAAGTCAACTACACTGAAGAGATCATGAGAGACGTCCTCACTCAATGAATTGCCGATCCAGAAATCCAACTTGATCTCATTGGCAATACAAACCAGAACATGACCCTGGAGGAAGTTTTCTAATTCAACGAGGCAAATGAATCTGGCAAACGGTCAGCGTCGACACTACTGGACTCGCACTCAGTAGAAGCGGCAATCAGCACATTCAGAAAGACCAAGCAAACTGTTGCTGACAAAAGAGACCCATGCTCCTACTGTTGAAAGAAAGGACATGGAAAGGCGGCCCCATTGCGTATTCGCAAAAGCCAGTATGTGTTATATGGCCACAGATGCGAACATTACAATTACGAACATCACATGGAATGTGTCTGCCGCAGCAAGGACAAACCAAAACGCCAGGGTGCCTCTTCCAATGACTTTGAAAGCGCAGTCTTTGATGCCTTATGTACTGTTAATACATCAGTGCAAAATCCCAATGTTTCCAAAAACATAAATGTGAATAAAAATTATGAGTTTAACACTCTCATTGACTCAGGAAGCCCTCACGGTGAACGGACAATCCCCCTTGACCACCATGTCTATGACAAACAATCTGACACATGGGTTATAAAGACCTCAAAACCCCAACCATTCATTAACGTGACCGTCCAAGTCATACCTGAAGACTATGAAGCCCTTGGCTTTAACCTGTCCAGCCCGACCGTCACTTGCCATATCCCCGCCATGGCAGACACATGGTGCCAGAGTTGCCTTGCTGGTATGAACGTCATCCACCGCCTTGGTTTACGCAAATCCGACCACTTCCTAGTAACCATGAAAATGCACACCGTCAACAATGGAGGCATCAAGATCATTGGAGCTACTGTGCTCCGTCTATCAGGTAGAGATAAACAAGGTCAGGTTATCAAAACTAGGCAAATGACCTTACATCACAGATACTTCTGACAATCTCTTTCTCAGCAGAGAGGCCTGCACCACCCTTTGCATCGTCCCTGACAACTTCCCAACAATAGGTGTTGCAGGGAGAACTCAACATGGCATGTGCTTGTTTGTCCTCAGCGTCGCAAGCCCCAACCACCCACAGTGTAACTAGTCAATAAAAAAATCATTTTGTACAGGCAAAGGTTTGTCCAATCAACTTGCAGTAAAATGACACACCTCTACTGACCGCTTTGTCTAAATGTTCATGACCTCAATTGACCCCAATTTTCAACCAATTATTGTGAGCTAACTGGTCGTACGATTTTAAAACTGAGTCAGTCAAAATTGAGTTTAATATCTCCTCTTTATGATTATGCTACTCATATAGGTCGACTTTTTTTAGATTCAGTCGACTTTAAGCTCAAAATTGTGTGTTTTAAATGTTGAAAATGAACCCTCACTATACTCCCCACCATGGCAGTTAGTATTGATCCACTCAAGTGTCTATTCACAACCCAATTAGCACCTATTGATGGAGGGATTAAGAGCATGGTCGTAAAATTGATTTGACTTCACCGCTGCTGTGAGGTCAAGATTGGTTGACCTTCTGTTCACTATTTTTAAAATTATAACAACATTTATTTGAATATTTTAATAATTGTTATGACTCTATATTGTTTATTCTTGTGAATTAAATATGCCCATAAATAATCATTTTTTACTTTATACTTGTACAAGTTATGAACTTTTTTTTGCTGTATTTAAATTGTAAAGTAATGAATATTGGTGTATGAGCCTAGTAGATTTTTTTACTGATAGTATACTGACTAGTTATAGTGTGCCACCCGACAACCTTGCCATTCCCAGCAACTGAGGATAACCGCCCTATATAGGCTATATAAGCTACAACAATACCTCCTTGACTACTACAAATCAAGCACATTCAATACATGTGAGCATAAAACCTTGCCCTGATGGACGGCCCACCCATGACATTGATGGTAGACCCCAACACCGAACCAGTGTCACAACACACACCAGTACCCGTCCCACTCCACTTGTGGGATGCTGTTAAGGCTGGTTTATACCATGACGTGTAACAGCTGGGTGTGCTTGAACCAGTCCCAATTGATGAGCCTCTAACCTGGTGCCATAGGATGGTTATTTGCGCAAAGAAATATTGCAAACCACGGCGCACCCATCGACTTCTAGGCCCTTAATGCTCACGCTACACGGGTAACACATCACACACCATCACCATGAAATTATATCAATTTCATTTGGTTGGTTATACTATGTATCTGCTTTAACCCTACAGATGAAGATGGATGTTCCGATCACTTAAGCTTTTTTTTTCCATCACCATATTTTGATATCAGAAACCCCATATTTTCCCCATTATTTCTTTAAAATGTTAAGCGCAATATTATATTCCATTTATATAGAATCTATAGGTCAAAACGCAGTGAATTACTGCCAAGGGGGTTAAGCAAACGGCCAGTTTAAGTACAACTCAAGGATTTGTCAATGTGCACATTTCTTGTCTTGTGCTTCTGAAATAAGAACCACTGGAGTTATACAACTCAAACTTTGGAATACGAC
Organism: Ophiura sarsii; assembly: GCA_035610835.1. NCBI lineage: Eukaryota > Metazoa > Echinodermata > Ophiuroidea > Amphilepidida > Ophiuridae > Ophiura > Ophiura sarsii. The sequence continues at coordinate 47,269,536 of CM069446.1, forward strand.
TATATTAAGAGTGACCCTTCACGTAGAATAGAAAACATCAAGTTGAAAATCGGGCCAGCAATCGGAACACTTACCTGCAAAAGCCCTTCGGGAATTGTGACTTCATGAACTAATGTATTTGACCGCCCATCCATTTGTTTACCGGTTACAGTAATACTCGGAATTACATTTATATCCATCAAAGACCATTCATAAATAGTTAATATTTCGCAATAGATTATATACGCCACTGGTCATGAAAAAACTAATACAGATTCTTTTGAAATCATTACTTTTGTTTTCTTCAAATATGGAGTTCCTTTAGTGGTAATGTGAGGACATATACCTTTCATAAATATAGGCCGATATTGGACGTGAATGTATGTTTAGTATTCGAAGAACATAACACGTATGTAAATGGGGGATTATTTAAAAAGATCAGCATTTCACGGACAGCTTTGAAAATAACATATAGGTGTCAATTCAAATTGATATGCGTAAATTGTAGCTTTGTATTACATTGTTATCCCTAATCAACCACCTGCCCACGTACCTATATAGCATATATTTTCATTGAGGTTACCTACGTTTAGTTTGATATGTTTTATTTTAAATATTTGACAACTTTGTGTGGACTTACTCATTGACATTCAAACCATCAAACACAATGGCGGAATGGCAGGAATCTCACACACATGTTAAAGTGACTGAGTGACAATGCACAGGTGTCTGAGCTTGGAAGAAAGACTAAATTCATCTCTGGCTGCCATTTGACCAAAGGTATCTACAAAGAATCTATGGGTAAGCTATCACAAATTAGTCTAATACAAACACTATGGGCTACCCACCTCTTTTGTATGATTAAAATCGGTACCTCAGCACCGACAGCCTAGCTGTTCTAGTGGTTATGAGTGACATACGACATTATGTTACGCATTTGCTTTCAATTCATTTTTCTTCAAATGGGGACACAGTTTCTACGTCTGACATTTTCCACGCGGCAGGTGTTTGCAGACGATAGTTTCAAAATGTCACAATTTGTTTTAAAAATTTCAACATTATTGAGTTTCATAACCATTATTTGGAATCACCGTGATAAATGCATTAAAATAAGTACAAACATGTATAGTTAGGGTTCAGTAATTCATGAGATAAAACTTTTAAAGTTGGGAAAGATTTCTGAAAAATCAGTTTTGTGTAAAACTAATAGCCGCGTTGAAATTGATAATATTTATTCATTCATTGCAATAAGCAATCAAGAATGTCAATGTACGTATCTATACAAAAAAAACAATTTGGACCCAGTCTACAAATATACAAAAATAATTTGTCAGACAACCTTTTCCAACTTTCAAGGTTTACTCAAGGATTACTTACCCAATACTAGGCATATTTGTACTTATTTCAATGCATTTCTTATGGTGAATCCAATTATGGTAATGAAATTAAATAATGTTGACATTTTTAAAAATGTTTGTGAAATTTTGGAATGTTGTCTGCAGATCACGCCTGCAGCTTGGAAAGTGTTAAATTGAAGCAAACAATCTCAAAATTGTCTCTTAGAACAATACACACACTTCATACGTGTGAGTGGCCATAGTATGAACAAAATGTGTAAGATAATACGTCTAAGGTTACACGTAGATTGTGTAAGGTTAGATGTCTAAGATAATATCTTACACGTCGAAGATATCAAAATACAGTTAACAAATAGGGTTTATTCCGTAAATAGCATAAGCTTGTATGATATCCAATATGGTTTTGTCCTTGATTTTCCATCCTTCCACCCCACTCCCCGGGTTTGTTTGATTAATAATTTTTAGCAAATATTAAATATAAAGTGTCACAATTGTAATAAAGCAATATGTTATCTTAGGCGTCTAAGATACATCTTAGACGTCTAACCTTACACGTTCTACGTGTTACCTAAGGCGTAATACGTGTTACCTTAGACGTGTTATCTTACACGTTTTGTTTATACTATGGCCACTCATACATATTTTTGGTTTACAACCTTAAGGGATCTCTCAAGCCTAATTTTTTCTAGAGGTGATGAGAAAAATAATATAGGCTTTCTTCTGACATCAAAACGTCAATTTTGATGTGGAAAACCTTTAACAATATGATCAGATACAGCTAAATATCAAGCTACTGTATGACGTCAGCCCAGGGACGTCAGAGGAAATTGTGATCAGTAATATGCTTCGATTCAATATGATCACGTTAATGATCGGCTGGAGTTTTAAAACCTAGGATCCACTATCAACTTTCAATAGAGACGTGTTTTGAATTCCCGTTTTCATGGTCAGCCCGTGCTTCGCCAGCATTGAGCTGACACATCAAGTATACATGTGACATCGACACCTTTACAAGGGTGAGATGTGTGGCGGAAACCCTCGAATGAACTGGGAGGACACCGATTAATAACGACACACACTCATATAAGATTAATTTTTTTATCTCGTAGGGAATGCTTTCTTTATTCTAACTCAGGGTGCGATATGTTTAAAATATCCGACAATATGTTGACATCAAAGGACGAAATCAAAACACAATAACTATTGGTGCACTAATATTGTTTCAATACAAATACATTTTGTGTTGATTTCTTAACAATGTCATCATATGGAGATTTCTACACTTCAACATGTTATGAAATGTCCACAAATGCACACAGAAAACACTATATTCGGCTATTGCACTAACAAAATACAGTTAATTGCTTCCAAATACAGTCTCTTCATAATGCAATAGATTCGTTATTCACCAATAAGTTAATACACTATTGATACACCAAGTGTTCGACATATTATTTCGTCTTTCAAGTCGATTGTTTTAAACGCAAGCTCATTGAATATGCTTTAGATTTGAATAAAAATATACACATATGGATGGATGGAAGGAATGCCTAGTACATATAATATTATTCTTATTTACAATGCCCCGTGCATTTTAGTATCACTACATCTATGTGCGTCTATTTCATTAATCATCCAAAGTTATCCAGCTTAATAAAACCTCTAATGAATCATGCGTTTTACAAATCCTTTCATCATAAACATCTCTTGCCTGATGGCAACGAACAGTAATTTAACACGTGATCGACATTGGTTCGACTTGGATTATCCCTGGTGCCGATAATGAAGGGTTGTTGCTTTCAAGTATGTATCACCGATTTCTTTGCGATTTTATCTATTATAAATGCAACTATCCTTATGCTAAAAATATTGTGGATAACTAATTAGATGGTGGCAGACAGAAGGCATATGAATTCCAAATCAACGACATGATTTAAATGATAACTAACAGATCCCGTGCGTAGTTAATATTACATTACATAGACCTTCCATCCAGACTGTTTTCAAGGCAAATATATTTTAAATGGCGGTGTTTTAACCTTTACCACCGTAATACCCTGTAATGAATGTAAAGCTTATGATCTAATTCCAATTATATTTATAGCACACTTCTCACACACAATTTAGAATTATGTAAAATAACTTATAATAAGAAATTGTCCCCGCTTAAGGGTTCTTTGGTTACGCAAATTGTTGGCAAATATTGTTTAGGTCTTTATCATATAAACGTAATAGGGTGGTACATTATAGTCATCTGAAAACAAAAGACAGCTGCAGCATGTGTAGGCATTGTCATATAAGCTTTTGAACATCCCGATAATCTTTACATACAAATAATTATATTCAGATTATTGTATTATCTTCCAAGAATGCCTACATAACAAAGCGTTCACCTGTACACACATCTTGGCAGGTGCAACCACAGCATAAATATTTGAGCCTACTTGCAAATATATTATATACCGCCTTCAACGACACATAGAGATATTAAGCAGATTTGGTATTGTTCTCTAGAAATCTTGGCAATCCTACGAATACATACATGCGCACCTGAAGCATAAATGGAAGTACAAGGCTAATGCATTGTCTTCAAAGAATGCCGGCAGAACAATACAATCACCTGTACGCAAATCTAACACAAGCAGGTGTAGTTGATGAATGTATTGTCCTCCAAGCACACGTTCAGAACAATGCATTAACCTCAATAACACCTGCATAGCGGGATCGGGAAACACATTGCACTGTTTGAGACATCAGAAGATAGTTAATCCCAATGACCCTTGACCCAAGACAAGCCACGTGTAAATATGCAGGGACTTCTCCCACCGGTGCGGATACTCTTTCATACCATCTCGTGTACAACTACGGATTGGTACCATCAGAATGGGTTTGTCACAAAGGCATGCTCTTTAGACGAAACGGTTGAATGATACAGCGACTGTATGATGTCTTTTTGGCGAAACATTGTCGGATAAAATATTAAACGCAATGGAAGAATTGTTCCTGGGGTTGTCTTGACAACACAGACTACATCACTAATATTTACCTAATATCAATCAATAATATAATAAATCTTCTATACAATGTATAACAAAGTATCCCTTGATGCAGGTTGAATTATTGACATTTTAAGAATTTGAACGTCCAGTCTTATTATTCGTCGGTAGAAATAATTGTCCAGTTCGGTTGTGGTATTACAAAAAATATAATGAGCGGAGTCTGATGCTATTGGCGGATAAAATGTCTGGTGTATTTTCTGAAGATGTCATTGAAGACTCGATGACCCTGTCCCCGAATGTTAATTTGGTTTGTTGCTGTTGTTGCAGAAGAAATAGGTGTTCTTTATTCTAAGTCGAACCTGCTTGGCAGACTTCTCCTGTTGCGTGGAAGTCCGCGTTTGTAGTTGCAGTAGAGACCGATGGGATCCATATGGTCGTCAGCGCAGTAACGCGCCCTCTTTGATGCAATAGATTTGAGGTTATTCATCACAAGGTCAAATGCGTCCTGAGAGAAACAAAAAAAGAAAAGAGAAATGTTGTTATTACTCCTATTATAATACCCATTGGTAGCTATAGACATGTCACGTACACAACTGCCATATGACATTCTAAAGGTGGCAATTTTGTTATTTATTTGATTGCTTTTAAGGACAAGAGACGATGGGTGTTTATTTGAAACAGTTGTTTTAACATTCATCATTATCAAAATCCATTTATGTTGTTAGAGATGCGACATATTGTCCTAGAAGGGGGCTTAATTTATTTGACGAAATCGTGTATCTCTATTATATTTTTAAAATTTGAAAAAGAAAAAAAAGGAAATTGCAAAAGTTGAGAAAGGTTTTCGAAAAATCGGTTTTGTATTTGGTAAAACCAATAGCCGCGTAAAAATTGTTAAGCACTCCGCATACGAAAGAAAGTTCAATCCTTTAACAAGAGAAGTAACAAGGAAATGTTCTAATCAATATTGTTGGTAAAAAGCAGTATCTAAAGGTTTAATGAATTACAAGATACACCATTTTGCTACGGAACGATTGCAATGACGAACATTCAATACCGTCTAAAGAACCTTATTCTTATTCCTCACACGTATTTTTGAACCTAAGCGAGTAAGGACTGTATGTCATGCTTAATATATAATCGTCTAAATCCAAACCCCGGACTCACAAGCAAATTACTTCACACTTGCACGTCAATTCAGGTACTTGTAGTAGACAAAGTATGTTGATCAAGACATTTACGACACACGTATCAATAACACAATGCAAAGACCACACCATACAAAAAGGTTAGCAACACGTGTTAAAATGAAACGAGATTAGTACAGTTTTCAATAAAGTCAGATGGTTAGTGGTGAAAGAGAAAGAAGATGAAACGTCGTTAACTTTGAATTAAAGTCACGGTAAGAGGTTGATTATGAGCCAAATCGAGCGCAGCATTAACTTGCATGTAACTGTCCCAAAGGTAACGATATGCAAGTCAGACTCTATCAGTTTTATATGGCTCATTTGACGAGAATTACCACTTCAGTATCATAAACCAACTCATGAAAAACATAATGAGTTCTGCAATAAACAAACAAACAAACAAAAATCGTAAATGACCCATGAATGATTTATGATACCAGGTATTTGTTTTAACATTTTCAACTGAATGGAAACGGTGGGGTCTGATGATTAACAGTCAAGAAGGAACTCTCTGTTTTATAACCGCAAAGTCTGGTAGTAAATAATGCGCCGGGAATGCTCGCAGCACCTGATAGTCATTACGTTTCGATGTATCTTTTCTTTTATTGGTCTAGCAATGTTCCCTTCGGAGTTAAAGGTGGTAGCGGTGTAACGTATTGTAGGTCACATTCAAAAACTGGGTTAACTATTCCTGACTGGAGGCATACTAATCATGATATACTCACAAGACACTCCGTCTTTTTACAGTGTATTTGATTGGTTAAACATGATATAGAGAACTGACTACCCGATCGAGAAAATAAACCGTTCTAAAGAATCTGCAAAAGCTTTAATTTGGAACCCTTTAGGCTTATCGTAATTTGTCAGCGTCTCCTATTGGTCCAGTCAATTATATGTACCTCATAAGAAGCCAATCAACATTTATTTTACAGTGCCAAGACGAAATAGGAAGTTGGAGAGGAATCACAATAGAATGATTTATTTTCTTTAATAAAGATTGAATGGCACATACTCGGAGCCTAGGATGTTTTGTAGTCTAGAATGAATCGATTTGATCGGTGAAAAAAGGCATACCTTATGAATATGTGAACTACGGTATTGCAACTTTAGGCCTTAAGTCGGGTGGTCATTATTCGCTAAATCCAACCGCTATTATGTAATCTTCATTTTTTGTATAAATGACGCTAGCATATTTAATCAAGCTCTGATACATGAATTGGTATGGAGAACTTTTGATCGTGAATTTCGCAGGATAGGTGAAAATCCAGTGTCCAGAACAATTAAGCGTAAACAAGTATATTGCCCCTTATATGAATCACATTCAAACCATTCATTAAATCATTCTACGCATGCTCCATTCATCACATTAACTCATCAGTTACGTACAAGCATACTTATTCGTATTAGTGTGAACAGATAACAATATTATGAGACAAAACTGTACAAAGAGAAAGTCATATGTAGAAGTACAATTTATGATGATGAAAAGGAATTATAGAGTACTACAATTGTATATATTAATATTATATAGAACACAATAACAATACTAGAAAAGTGTTTGTTATTATAGTAACGAAGTATCATACAATAGTCATACAGAATAAAAGAAAATAATATAATGTAAAACGTAATATATTCGCGTTCCCAATTATCCTAAACAATTGAGGTGACAATTTAGGGTTTGTTAAATATTCAAACCCGTCTTGTTTGTATGAGTAAATTCCTTAATTCGTGAACAAAATGCGAAAATGTGATACCGCGAAAATAATATGTTTCACAGTTGTTAGATGAATTATTACATTTCTGTTACAATTATTTTATACATAGATTGAAAATTCACAGGTATAGACCTTCGAAATATATTGCTACTCTGGAGTATCATGGACAATCCCATACGGTCATTTTGTTCAATCATCAGGCTAATAGATGTTTATCTGATCGCAGGTTTTTCACACCATAGAAAATAAATATACACATTCAATGGTGTTTGAAACTAGCGGTCAGAGCAACATTATATTCCGAAATTCATATTCCACATGATCAAAAAGTGCTCAACTGATAAATCAGGACTGTAATAAATATTGACAACCGTTTCTGGTTAGACTAGCAATTGAACAAAGTGCTCAATGCCGTAAACGGCATGGCTTATAAAAACAATAATTATATATTGATATAGATGTAGATATAGAAAGTCACAGTTTGCATAAATGGTTATTACAGTTATATCTTACATTAGTATAGTGAAAGTGAGAATTTATATGAGTCAATACAGATATTTACAGAATACTAATAGTAACAGTTAGTAGACTAATGTAGCAGTGATAGAAGTAAAGATGAGAATGATAATCATGGCAGTTGCCAGATAGAAAGTGAAAGACGTACGTGTCCTACTATGAGTTGCAGCGATAGGAAAACATACGCTGTATTCAATACACCGACAGTATAAAGTAGTAGTACGAGTATGTCAGGAATACACCTAGAGTAAAATGTATTATTATCGGCAAAACAGTCTTCAATAGGTAATCTATAATACCACACAAAGGATTATCAAGACCATTTAAAGCCAATCAGTAGAAAGTGTTGAATTCTATTACAGATATCAGATGAAAGTTTTGAAATCCATCAAAAGATAGTTACGAAGTTCAGAAGTTAAACAATTACTACACACACTCAGAGGAACGTGTCAGTGCAGAAGACCATTGAACAGATGAGAGCTCATTAAAGGAAAGATATAAAGACCATTAGATAGTTATCATGATTACTCACAGGATAGTTATGAGAAATAGTCATCCTCATCGTGCATTTGTCCATGCAAAGTACCGATATATTATATCTTTCATTAGTATAGTGAAATAGAGAATATGGGTGAATACAAATATTTACAGAAGAAGACTAATAGTAACAGTAGACTAATGAAGCAGTGATAAAAGTGAAGATAAAAATGATAGTCAAGGTAAATGTCAGAGAGTAAGTGGAAAACGTATGTGTCTTGCTGTGAGTTGCAGCGGTAGGAAACGTACGCTATATTCAATACACATAGAGTAAAACTCCATCAAAGGATAGTTACGAGTACCAATTAGAAGTTAGATAACAGAGGAAAGTGTCAGTGAAGAAGACTATCGAAAAGATGAGAGTCCATTATAGGAAAGATGTGAAGACCAGTCAGAGGATAGTTATCATGATTGATTACAGGATAGTTATGAGAATGTGTCATCCTTATCGTGCATTTGTCCATGCAAAGTACCGATAGATTATATCTTTCATTAGTATAGTGAAAGAGAGAATATGGGTGAATACAAATATTTACAGAAAAATACTTATAGTAACAGTAGACTAATGAATCAGTGATAGAAGTGAAGATAAAGATGATAGTCATGGTAGTTGTCAGATAGAAAGTGTAAGACGTATGTGTCTTGCTGTGAGTTGCAGTTATAGGAAAACGTACGCTGTATTTAATTCACACAGAGTAAAATGGAGTAATACCAGCAAACAAGTCATCTATGTAGGTAATCTATACCACGCAGAGGATTATCAAGACCATTAAGAGCCAATAAGCATGTAGTGTTGAATACTTAAACTATAAGATGACAGTGTTGAAATCCATCAACGGATAGTTACGAGTACCAATTAGAAGTTAGATAATTACTACAATATGTCAGAGGAAAGTTTTAGCAAAGAAGACAACCGAAAAGATGAGAGTCCATAATAGGAAAGATATAAAGACCATTCAGAATATAGTTATCATGATCACTCACAGAGTAGTTACGAGATTGTATCCTCCTCGTCGTGCTTTTGTTCATGCAAATTACTGATAGATTATATATTTTATAAGTATAGTGAAAGAGAAAATATGGGTGACTACAAATATTTACAGAAGAAGACTTATAGTAACAGTAGACTAATGAAGCAGTGATACAAGTGAAGATAAAGATAATAGTCATGGTAAATGTCGAAAGAAAGTGGAAAACGTATGTGTCTTGCTGTGAGTTGCAGCGGTAGGAAAACCTACGCTGTATTCAATTTTCATAGAGTTAGATGGATCAATACCAGTAAAAAGGCATCATTGTAGGCAATCCATACCCCGCAGAGGATTATCAAGACCATATAAAGCCAATCAGCAGGTAGTGTTAAAGGATAGTTACGAGTACTAATTAGAAGTTAAATAATTACTGCAACATTTCGGAGGAAAGATTCAGTGAAGAAGACTATCGAAAAGATGAGAGTCCATTATAGGAAAGATATGAAGACCATTCAGAAGATAGTTATCATGATTACTCACAGGATAGATATGAGAACTTGTCATCATCCTCGTGCATCCAGTCCATGCAATGTACCAATAGATAGACATCTATGTTTACGTTTCACATGCTATCACGCAAGTGTCCTGTTTCTCCAAAGCAAACTTACCGCTTATATAAACTCGGTGCACGGCAATGGTGGTTTCTGTAGGAGCGTCTTTTATCAGATGTCGGCTATGAGTAAACATTATCTTAAACAATACTCTTTACACACGAATATCAGTCGATCTAAATACATTTTCTATCCTGCACTTCATGTACAATAATATTAAATCGGGTCAGACCGCTGACGAAAATTGTAATTCAAACTTCAGTTGTAGATTTAACTACAAACACAGACTGAACAATTATTTACTTGATATGGTCTTATAAAGGGGTCAAAAAGGAAGTACCCCTTAAATTTGATCACGTTTGTTTGCATAACTTTACACATAATTAGGCCTTTTGAAAGATTGAAACACTTATGAAAAGTAAAAACACTTGGCTACCTATAAATAGGTTCTCCATTTCAATATCATTATTACTTTTCCCCAAAATGATCCTTTCCGAAAAGTGGAACTTTTCAACGACAGAGGGAAGTTATTGGCGTGAATTGGCTATCATGACTTTCTTTTAATTGAAAATAAAGACAATTCAAATTAATTTTAAATAGCACTGGCGACTTGTAACTTCTTGCTTAAGATTTTGAAAAGTGCCACTTTTGCTGAAAACATCCCTTTCGGGAAATGTGAATTTTTGGAAGAAATAAACATGCTATTGAAAAGAAAGAAAACACTTTTTTTCTTTTGATAAACGTTTCAATTTTTCAAAAGGCACATTTGTGTGTGGAGTTATGCAAACAATCGCGATCAAATGTTAGGGGGACTTTTTTGACCCCTTTACTTTACTAATCACATCTTTATTTAGTAGAGACATCTGTTATGATTTTGCATGTGATGATTTTGATCATACATTGTTCACCCACATGCGATACACTAAACTTACTAGCTGCATAAAAAAGATCAGTAGTATTTACACGCGCACTGTGAATCAGATCAATCAAGTGCTGTTTTATTCATCTTCATGTTTTCCGTGAAGTAGGTAAACATTACATGATTTACTATGCATTTCATGACAATCGTTCTTTCGTGTTTCTTTGTTTATGTCTTCACATCCTGGCCTGTTTTACGGACAGGCCATGTTATTATTTCACCACCTTGTAAGACACCCTTGACGATTCGGCAAGTGTTATGCTAAAAAGGGGTGAAGCACCAATTAGCACTGTCTTTGATGAATATTTGCACACAACACGTCAAGTACCGCAAACACATGGAAGAGAATTAACGGGTAAAAGTGGGGCTCCCTGGGGTTGGTAAGATGTAAGTGATTCGTCAGTTAGAACCCCCGAAGCGCCACTTGAGCGAGGCGACCACGACTTTTTGGCGGTTAATGCACTGGTTTGTGAAGAGTATTTTATTCAGAACACAAAGTATCGCCCTTCTGGATATGCTTACTGATTGATAAATACCTACCGGGTGGTGTCTTTAATAATTCATTTATAATCACATTTTGTATGTGAAAGCGTCGGAATCAATAATACCGTATTAGGTTCCATTCGAAGAAATTTGAGAGGTAATTCAAGAATATAGTCAGATTTCTTGTTCTTCTTGCGATTTAGGTTGATCGTCTCCAAGCAATGTTTTGTTTGTTATAAAACTGGTTCTTATTTCAATAGTCATGTTTACAATTCAACACCTCGTGGCATAGTGTAACCCCCGCTTAGAAAACTATAACAATAATCCTCGACCAAAAGACATTCACCCACGATGATACCATAAGGGACACATAAAAATTTCAAACCTCACAAGATTTGATGAATACACAGATGTAACGATATACCCTTATGTATCAGACATGTTGGCTTCGCCAATAACTTGTATTGAACCCATAGTTCTCTAGGGGCAATGTCATAATGATTAATTATTAAACCAACTGTTTTTATGAATCTATATTGTATTTGGTGAAAAACACCATTGCCAGCGTAGCTATTATATTTGTTACACTTAATAACTTCGTACAATCTGTTTTTATGAATTAAGAGTAAAGTTACAGGCACTTCCATGGCGATAACATTTCATATTAAAGAAAAAAAGCAACAACCTTGGTGACGCAAAACCCAATAACCAAAGTAAACAACAACTACGTCAAATACATAGCCTTAATGCTTTCAGATATAATTATTATTAATACATGCCACATTTCGAGGAGACCATGTTATTTCCTTTTGGCACTTAATATTTCACTATTAAGAGATCAACACATTTTTTATTAGATACACAGGTCCTATTGAATAAACCATGAATTGGTAATGCTTAGGCCAAACTGCAAAACTAGTACGTATGATTTATACGTATAAGTGACTTGTACGTAAGACTTGTACGATAGTCGCCAAAGGTTATCCGTAGGAGTTTCAACGATTTTTACACTTTTGTTTGATACTTGATATATCTGTGAGATGTAGTAATGTTAAGCTCTGCCATGAGATGGTACTATCCCGCTTTGTTTGAAACTTGTTTACAATGAAGTATTGTTTCATGAGCCGTTGCTTTATATTATTTGTTTACCAAAAGTTAAGCCGTTCTGTTAATTGCTAGATGAGTACAAGAAATCATTCAAACTCTTCACTTTGACCTACCGATGAAAACAAAAACCTTGAATACAGCCAAATATTCGATCAAAACGGCATCAACGTCTTGTGATAGTATTGACAGGTAAATAATAACACAATGGCTATAAGAATGTGGCTTTGAATGAGTCTATCCGTACGTACAACTAAAACAATCCAAGCATGCATAACGCTGCGTGACAATATGACAATTTCATCTACAAGAGATTATCTACCGCTTATGATAAATGCAAATGCCTATTTTAAAATTTGAAGGGCGTATTATAAGCTTTAGATTGACAACTTCTTGCTAAAATGCATTTTCGGAGTGTCCAAAGAATACAGCTTAAGAAGGTCAAATTTGCTATCAATTGACTGACCTCAACCGGGATAGACTGTAATCACATGAAAATATCATTTATCTTTGGTGCTAGCTGGGCTTAATATTTGAATTTCCATTTCGAATCAACTGCCATTTGTTTGTGCTGAATTGACTATAAATTATAGTTTAATCAGTTCCAAATTGGCGCGAAATATTCGGTTTTTATCTCTACGTACGTAAAAGAAATCCGAGTGCACTAGCGCGATTATTGTCACACAAACGCGGTGTTATGTTGTACAAACGCGTCACGCATATGATGCACAGTGTACTTGTTGCCTTCAAACGCGCCCGCATCCTTCTGTATTCAATCGCTGGTGTAAGGAGAGGATTCGCCAATTTGGAACTGATCAAACTGTAGAAGCACCTATTATACCATTACGTTGCTTGACAAGTTCTCTTGTTTGCATGCCAGAAGGAAGGAAATGACTCATGTATAGCGCCAACATGGCGCTATTTAAAATGACATATTGACTTCAATGTATAAATACAGGCTATTTTCTGAAACATTTTTTATAGCAAGTAGAGCGGCACAAAAATGGGCAATATCATTATTTCATCATTGATTAGTTTAATAATGCATTGAGCAATGGCACTAACTAATTATTGGTATTGATTAATGCTGTCTGGTTTCTCACAACCTAACAATAAAACACACCTAAATGTTTGGAGTCCTACAACAATAGATATAAATATCAAGGTGCACACTATGATGATTGGTGCACACTTGTATTATTACATATAACGAAACACAATTTGTGTATTTAAGGATACGGTATGGTATTTCACCGAACGATGGCCAACCATAATCATAACAATTAAACTGCAAATTATTAGATCCGTGGTTTAGATGTAACTCGGGAGAGATTATGACTTTGTAGCGAAGGAGGAATAACAGTTGATTCTTTAGTAAGGGGGAGTCATCCAAACAAATAAACAATGCTTTGCGATATCAAACATGAAAAGTTAAATCGCCAATTGTCTTGAAGGTATCTGAAAGTGCAGTTGTTTTTGCCCCTAGCTTAAATGGCACAAGAGAGTTTCTTTAAATAGCCGAGTTGACTTTTCTGATTTCCTTTCAGATATCGCCAAAGCATTGTCGATTTAGTTGGACGCCTCTTCCAACCCACAACTCAATTGATCAAAGTCATTATCCTCATTCATTGCCGTCATCGTCATTCCTGCAAATGTGACGTAATGACATAGGGTATTCTAGAGATCGACACTGATAAATTCTATTACTGGAATACAACATGCGATGTGCAGAGATAAGAACAGAGCTTCTGCTTTATTAATGATGTCAGCCCGACGGAGCTTTGATCTCATTCATAGTTGTCATTTTGATTTAATGATTTGTGGCTTATGATACAAGCGTAAAAAAGAACGTTATCTATATATAATCTATTATTTTTATAAGTTAAATTTTACGGAATTTGTGCAAAGGCGCGATAAATTCGTGGCATATCTCAGGTTGTATTTCACATATAACGCATATCGTTAGGGGGGTCTATGTTTTACGCAAACTTGTCTGGTATGGTAATCTGCACTTACATGCGGCGCATCTTGAGACGACAACATATAATTGAGATGCACATATCGCGTACATTCATCAAGTTATGAATACCTCTTATCAATCTTATCTAGTGTTATCTTTAAAGGCATGACACTCATCTTTTAGTCGACCATCAAACCTAGAACTGTCACAGGCTTAATGTGTCGACGAGCTGCACTATTAATGGGACACAAGCTATAATAGGAACATAATTCCCTATTTTAAGGAGCACCAACAGTTGTGAAATATAAAAGCAGTATCCTTTAAATGAGAACGACAATTAAAAGAAAAAGGAACGACTGTAATTTCTGAACATTGTGGGTTAATATCAGAACTATGTAACTTAATTAGTCCTAAAACAACACTTTAAAGATGTTTCCCACTAGCGGCATCTTAGTTCCGTCTTCTGTCCTCAATGTTCCTTCAATATTTATGACAAGAATGATTATGAGGATGTATGTTTTACTAACATCGATGTTTATTCCCTGTTTGACATACATGATTCTTAATAAAATAGGACCGAACTACTTGATAAAGCAAAATAAAATGTCATCTTGATTACCAGAACCGGTTACCTGTATGCGCATCTGCTACCGTATCACAAAATCTAGTACCTTAAACCATCATTAGAAACCCACAGCACGTGAACAAGTGTTAAAAAACTTGTGTCGCATCTATAAAGACACTGGTGCTGCCTTTATACAGAAGTAATATTTCTGACTCCTCAATATGAATGATGTAGCTGCACCCATTTGTATGGAATATGATCAAGATTTTGTCAATATTTCACGCTTCATAACGTATATGGATGACATGTGTTATTAAGAAAAGTGTAATTGTAGTCTTCTGGATATTGCGGACGCAATAATGTCCAGCTTATATTGTGAGGACGACTTTGTAAATAATAAGGTTATGTTTCTTAATCTAATGAATACTTAAGTGGTAAGGGTAACATTGTGATTTATTAAATCATAATATAGTATTGAAATGATATGACAATATAAATTGAATTATTGAATCACGAGGTGGTTGGTGCGTGGGTGTAATACAGGGTGTCCGAGAAGTAACTTTATAATGTTAAAGGCATATTATGAGATCTTTTCCAAGTGGCGCCCTCTATAATTGATTTTTACTATGCTACTGTGCTAAATCCAACCAAATCCAACACTCCCTACTCTTATCTCATTGGCATTGGACAATCACGCAAAGGTACAACAGGCTCCGAAAAGATATAATTATTTGGGAGCGCGACCCCACTAGCGCGATGCACGATTACCTGGACATAATTTGTCATGCTTAGGGTTAGTCATTCTAATTCGGTTATGTTGGGTATATGAAAATAATCCTGCATAAATTCATTTTAGACAGATAATATTTTCACATTTCTAAACTGCGACTTGCTTTACCGGAAATATGAAGTATAAACAAGTATGAGATTTGGAACACCCTGTGCATGTCTGCAAAGGACGGACAAGGAGGAAATATTGCACTTTTGTATAAAGAATGTTCTTTCGATAGATAATTGTTTTTGAGTACCTCCAATTTGTAACCATGGTAGCAGTGGATATGAGTTCTTCGAATACGAAAATGGTTTCCATTAGTCTCAAGTAAAGTTCAATGTTACCAATAATAGTAGTTGTACTGATGTAATGATATCAAACGATGCGGACACATCATTTGATTATGTTAACATTTTTTACGCGGCTATTATTTTTACCATACACAAAACAGATTTTTCAGAAACCTTTCCTAAATTTCAAAGTTTATCTCAAGAACAACTGAATCTACACTAGGCATGTTTATACTTATTTCAATGCATTGCTCATGGTGATTTCAAATTTGGTGATGACATTTAACCATTTTGACATTTTTAAAACATTTTGTGAAATGTTGGATTGTCGCCTGCAGCAGCCTGCCCCGTGGAAAGTGACATTTTGTTGATTTAAATTGAGTTATTAGCCTACAATTTCAGGTATTAGGCAAAATGATATTTAATGCAATTAACATCCTTGATATACCTGTAAATATCTCTTTGAAATTGCGATGAATCTTTTGAATATTGCTCGTGCTTTCTTGACATTCCATGCGGCAGTTCCACAATTTCACAAAATGTTACAAGAATGTCAACATTATTGAAATTCATCACCCAATATGGAAACACCATGACAATTGTATTACAATAAGTACACACATGCCTAGAATTGGTTCAGCAATTCTTGAGATAAAACTTTGAAAGTTGGGTAAGGTTTCTGAAAAATCTGTTTCGTATAACTAATAGCTTCGTGGAAAGTGTTAAGATCAATTATATCAATTGTATGCATTCAATTTTAGAAATACTTTGAATCTAGTTACACCAAGAAAGTGCAACAACCGAAACAAGTTCGACAATATTTTCTTACATTCAAATCAGATCAACTGAGAGAAATCAAGTACGAGAAATGAAGGCAATTATGTGCGAAACGAAAAATATTGAAAGCCACTTAAAGCCTCATCACAGTATACGACTTCGACATATAAATCATGTATGTAGATCGAAACTTATAGAAAGAAAAAAAGTGTGAAGTGTGCGATTAGCGAACGGAATCATGTCAACTTTTAAATGTTTACGTTGGTCTTTATAAATATTTAACAAATACTAAAAGTACCCATCGTGCTACGATGCTAGGATTAAATTCATACTGGGTGATTATTTGCGTGAACAACTAGAATGAATAATGCATTATGAGACGCCGAATTAGGACTTATTGAACATGATTGGGTTCAGAAAAGCTGGGTTTTTATTGCGAATGATGCTACGAAATGAATATTATTCATCAAAATAATTAGAGCAAATTTACACATCAATTGGGACAAACAAGGACAAGAGCGTTTAGCGTGGAACATTCTGGTTATGGTGATTGTCCTAATGTTGACATATCATTTTCACTGTCAGTTATCTGCTGCAAAAACATGTTCCCTGCTCGAATGAAATTATTCTTTAGAGGCTCAATCTAAAGTAGCACTTGAACTTTCTACTTCGAACAGTTTACCATGCGTTTCTAAAGCTCCGTTTACACTAGACGTTATTTACCATTCGTTGCGGTGCAATATCGCAATTGAGTTAATACGTACTATGCCATTGCGGCAGGCTGTGACGCATTGCGTTAACGCTAACGTTCTCATAATTTGCCACACGGCGCTGGCTGCCATCGCATGCGGTGATCTGTGTTGACCCAGCGTGACCTGCGATGAATTGCGTACACTGTGGCGGAAGTAAGGCTACCGCATCGCATCACACTGCATACATCGAACCTTAAGACACGTATGTATTTTAATGACCATATAACCTATATAAGCTCTAACACTGTGGTCAATGCAAAAATTGGGGGTATTATGGCTATGTATTTGGGTGTTTTTGCACCTCATATAATAGTGCCCATCTGATTATCAACTACATAGATCGACGGAGTATGTCCGAGTATTCTTTAACTACATAATAACTAGCTACAGCTCTAATAAAAGCCTTGATACCCACCCCGGGGATATCACCCAGATATGTGGGTATCTCATTTAATTCGGAAGGGTTGCGATAGGTAATGAACAGCTAACTACTTCCAGATACGCGGATATTCTTATCATCACTTTCCATGCGGCAGGCGGTTGCAGACGACATTTCTCAAAATGTTGCAAAAATGTCAAAATTATTCAATTTCATTACCATATTTGGAATCACCATGAGAAATGCATTGAAATAAGTACAAACATGTCTGGTATTGGTTCAGTAATACTTCAGATAGACCTTGACATTTGGGATTTTTTTTTGAAAAATCTGTTTTGTATAATATGGTAAAACTATTAGCCGCGTGGAAAGTGGGCAGCATCAGGCAACGGTCAACTGAATCAAATTCCCGTAGTTTAACATAGTCTATTGAAATATCGATACATTTAAAGCTTTTCTTCTCAAATGCATAATAAAAAAACCCATTTAAAAATACCTATCTAGCGCCCTTAAAAAACTTCAACTAGTGCTGAGACAGGTGGGGTGACATGACCATCATCCCCAGATAAGAATAACATTTCTCAAGCGTTTGTTTTTACACCTGCACATGACGAGGCAATGCATGCAAGTGATATTAAAACCACGTCTGATAACGTGAGTGATTCGTTCTAACAACGGGATATTCCTGCTGAAATATCCGAATCCCTTGCCGTTCTTCGATGATATTATCCAGCTCATTTGTATTTATAACAATACAAGAACATAAAACACCCCAATTAAAAGTAAAAACACAGGCGGACGTCAACTAATACCGTTCGATAAATTAAGTACATGCAATTTAGTTTCTGTTTTCATGTAGTTTTGTTTTTACCGTCTTTTGGTGTCTATCGTGTTTATCGTGTTAATCATAAATCGAATGGATACTTTTAAAGTTATGGCGATTTCAATGACCGCGCAAGCAACAGAAAAGTTGCACTAGGTATAGGAATCATTGATTTGTGTGTGATTACTGCCATAACTGTGTGCTATCTGAACGAGACAGATGAATGGGTCTGGAGTGATAACCGCAATGTGCGGGACAAAGGGTGTATCTGGCTGTGAAGAATACAAGTCTTAGCTGATTAGCTGTGAGTTTTTTCAGTGCGTAATCACACACAAATCAATGATTTCCTATACCTAGTGCAACTTTTCTGTTGCATGCGAGGTCATTGAAATCGCCATAACTTTAAAAGTATCCATTCGATTTTGTTGAATGAGGTATCAAACTGCGGAGAAGAAATTTGCTCATTTACTGTATATCTCAGATTGTTGGTACCGATTATCTATTTTGAATTAGCTAACTTCAAAGCACCTGGTCAGGGACTTTATGTGCTAGGTGTATGTATACTGTATTATAGGAGACACATATGCGATTATACAATATGCTTCTACCTGTTCAACCTTCTTGTTGTTCTCTTCCTACGCTTTTTCTTTCAAATAATTTAGATACACCGAGAGATAATACCAACCATTTATTTTGTTATCGAATGAACTCCGCAAATTCAATTTATTTGATTGGTTGTGTCGGTCAGGTAGTTGATTAAATGTTTCAGGAATAATAAGCGACACGGTGGAAATAAAATAAAACACGGTGAAAGATCAAGCGATTATACTCTCGCAATCTTAAAAACAAAAAATTGATTACGGCGTCTTTTAGGAACTAAATGTTGGAGAACGATAACCGCCAGCTTTCAGGTGTTATCAAAACCACATTAATAATTTTAACAACATTCTCGGTGATAAAGAATGCCATGAAGTATGTTTGCGATATCATTTAAGGGAGGTGTCAACCCTTTTTTATGAAATTTATGAAGCACTGTAACTTTTAAACTAATAATGTAATGTACATAAAAGTATACAATTTTGTTGATAAAGTTAGTCGTAGAATCCATTTTTGGTATCAAATTTCACAAAGTTATTTTTGGTGGGCAAAACTGTAAAAATCACTATTTTTAGTTAAAGGTTATACCAAAAATGGTTTCTCTGACTCATTTCATTAAACAAAATGTATAATTTTATGTATATGACATTTATAGTTTAAAAGTTACAGTGCTTGATAAATTTGGCGCCAAAGAGGGTTGACATACCTCTCCCCAAAAGCCATCGACAGTATAAGGTAGTATAAGGCATGAACCTAAAATAAAACGTAGGTTTAAAAGCGTATCTATATAGGTCTGTAAAAGCGAACAATCGTTGAACATCAGCGCGTTGAAATCGAGAAACCCGCAACCCAAGCGGATAACACACGATACATCTCCAAACAACCCACGAACGAACATCCACGTTATGGAGAATTTGACAGGAATGACTTTGTATTGTTTTGTTTTCCGTAGATTCAATCCAATAAAATCTTAACACAAATACCAATCAATTTCAAAACTGTAATCAGGTCAACGAAAGTGTACTCTCTGTTCAATTCAGAGACACGCGATAACATATCTAAAGCTACCAAGAGCTTTAGAAAATGATACCAATTTTCCCACCCCACAATCCAATATCTAAACTGTAAGCTTTCCAACTAAACTCGCGAATGTATTCACTCTAATGTCTCTTTTCCCACAAGAAAAAAAGGAGAGAAGAAGAAGAAGAAAAAAAAATCGCAATCTTTTTGAAACCAACAAATCTAGAATCATCTAAGTAAACTTCAGCATCTCGTAATCACGTCATCCACATGCTTGGCCTCAATTCTTGACGAACAAGATATTCCAGCGCACACGTGGCACACCCGTTGTGTGTTTCAATGGATAAGATCTGATTTGCTAACGTATCAATTTACACGATACATTCTTTACGTGAGCTATGTTTGGATACGACACGGTGATTACCCAAACACGAGCAATACGCTATGCACCACAAAGACAGATTTTGCACCAATATAGGGGCTACACATACATGTATTTAACAATACGATTTTATACCTTATATCTTTTCAGTTAAATAAAACTTATTGTTGGTATGAAATCAAGCGTTTTTCGTAGTTTCATGTGTTAAATTTTGTATTTTGACACATATAATCCAAGATGTGTACGAACTTGAAATAATTGTTCAAGATGGTCGCCAAATATACAAATTGAAAAATGTCAGTCAACAGTGAAGGTCCAGTACGACTAGCTTGACACCTGTTTATTTGGTTACAGATGAAATTGAGTTTACGATGGAGAAATCTTAACCTTGATGTTCCAAAGGATCTGGTTAGTAAGAGTGTGGACCTAAGGGTTTAACACACATCAAAACATCTTTTCGTGATTAATGTGTTTGATTTCTAGTATACAGTTCACTCAAAAATATATCGATTCAGACAAATTAGACAAATAAGACACGTTTGCAGGTTTTAATAAGCCACGGATATTCTTGTCTAAACAACAATCGTTACACACGCAATCTCGGTACATTAATTCTGTTAACAATTTGTCATACAATCTCTTACAAGACTTGTTATCCGCTAGATTGAGTATTTGGATACGAAACCACGTTAACCTGGTCATATCCCACAGGCAATCTTCCCCCGATGTCTCATAATATCGAGTTTCTGCCATTTTACTGTCCATGAAAGCGCAAATCAGGGCCCAGAAGCTGAACCCGGGTTAATTAGAAAGCCATTTCACGGAATCATCTATCTGTTATAATGCCTAAGGCAGACACAGAGACTTTGCTCCGCAGATGTGTAAAACTCTTTCGACGATACATGTGTCTTAATAGCGCAGATGTGTAACTATCGTAAACGTCCGTCTTCGTTTAATACTATATACCTTACCCTGTACACTATTAGAAAAAAGGTGCTTCAGGGGTTCTTGGCTGTCCCGTATATTGAACCCTCAGGGTTAAAGGTCTTTTAGTTTAAAGAACCCCAAACACCTGTGTAGAGAACCTTAAAGGTTCTAAAGACGCATTTTTTGTTCTTTTTGAACCTTTAAAGGTGCTAGGTTCTTTTTGGAACCTATAAAGGTTCTATAAAGGGTTCCATATACGGGACAGCCAAGAACCCCTAAAGCATCATTTTTGCAAAGAATGTACTATATAGTTAAAATAGTAGAGTGTTGGATCGGGGTTAAAATTCATATATTTCCCATTTAACCACGCCGACTGACAGGCATTAAATCATGCAAATCCATTATCAATGCACAATGCAATATGCATCTCTTTTCGTTTAAACCCACTCCTCAGTGGTTAAACATAGGGGAAAAGGCCCCTTGGCTGAAACAATTTTAGGGCTCAATATCCCCAGGTTAAATACACTAAATATGATCTTTATTCATTCCCCGATACTGAAATATCCGCAACCGCAAGTAATTTGTTAATACATGGGTATCATTGGAACTCAGCTCGTTTACTTATCAAGCTCGTTGACACAAATCAATGTGGACATTTTGTGACATTATAACGCCAACATTGCGCCCACGGCTACATCATACCTTTGGCAACATATCTACTATGTCTTTCATTATGACATATAGGTCATATCACGTGATGATATACCCTTTTAGTCCAGTGTGCTTCCGGGTACTTTATTCTAAACTCATCCGAATATATAGAATGCGGGGTATTGCTATGAGATATGGCACCAAGCGCAATCATGTTAACACTTTGAACGCGGCTATTAGCTGTACCATATACAAAACTGATTTTTTCAGAAACCTTTCCTAATTTATTCATAACGATGTGCTGATGTTATTCAAAACAATTCAAATCATATAAAAAGGTCAAAGGTCAATTTGTATGAACATGGCTAAGTAAGTTAATAAAGGGGTAAAAAACTCGTTTTGAAAGGTCGTTAACATACTTTCTTTTGTAAGACCTTTACGTTCTCTATTAGATTTCCTATTACATTATACCTTTTCAGTTCACACTCCAGTTGACAGAATTGTATAAGTTAAAAAGTGTTTCATTTCACTGTAATTTGATTTGAATCTAATGGTTGTGTGTCAATCATTTTTATATTATTACCAAAAGACATGGGACAAAACAGAATGAAGATATTCTCCCATTGGTTATTAGCAGGAAATGCCAAGGGCAAATAGGACTTGTAGAAACGCGGGTAATACACTCTTAGTACAGCCTCAGGGTCCCCAGGTGGGGTGAGCGAATTACTTTTTACACGGGTACGCGGTTGGAAGCATGAATCTGTTTCCCATCTATACAGTCGTATTCTTCTTCGAAACGGCTAATTCGACTTTTCTTTGACGTTTTTCTTGAAATGGAAACCATATACAAGAGTTCCTCTACAAAGGAAGACAAAATCCAGCTGTTCTGAGTAGTTTGTGATGAGTTTCAACAGTTGCTGAAAAATAAGCATTTTGCCTTACAATTGAATTCGTATGTAACATTCTAAATCCTAAAACCGTAAGAAGTGTAAATTCAAATTGTAGTGTAAGTACTTTTTTCTGTACACGCCACACCGTTCAACGTACGCTTCTAACAGTTTTGGTGACCGTCGCGACGCGTCGTTGCCACATTGATACGTTGAATAATCGCGTTCTGTCGTGTCGTCGAAAGGTCAGACGACGATGGTCACGCGATTTCATCGTTCCAATATGGCAACGGGAGTGCGCTATTTTGAAATATTTTTAACAGTCTTCGCCCGGTTCACGATGAAACTAATTTAAAAAATAGCATTTACAATGGAGTTGGTTAGCCAAATCCAACGGTTTTGGATTGAAAAAAAAAATCTTCTAATTATGATGAATTTTTCAAAATGATAAGATTAACATTCGCGATTCCGTATTATTCCAATACGAATTCAAAATTTAGGATTCGCGTGACCATCGTCGTCTGGTAAGGTGGCCATTTCAACAGAACGCCCTCTATTGATAGTTCGCCATCAGCTGCTCCCGATGTAGAAACATTCAATCATACTGGTCCATAATCTCAGCAATATCTACCAAGTCATGTTTCCAATATCATGAATGCAATGTCATTAGCGTGCCTTGAGGCTTAGGGATTGCACTTTTAAATGTTACCAAGTTATTCTCGATGTTCTTATCGGTCATTGACAATTCAATCCTTCAATTAAATTTGAAGGTGGTCCTTGACATTTTTATTTTTCAAAATGTGTTTAGACGGCAATCCCACAGGCTCGTTCAAAGCGCTAATAATAAAACAGAAACTAAGCAACTAATCGTGAACAAAACATATCACCTTAATGCACTTTTTCTTATTAATTCTCGATTGAAACCAACTTTAACTATCGCTGGAGGAAATAACCTTATACTCACTCGCTAGTTGTCGTTATATCTAATTCGAAATGCAATTATGGAAACTCATATTTATAAGGAAACTACATTTTAAATAATGACGTATGGGAATTGATTTTGCTGTGGGAATATGAGTTCGAGGGCAATTAGCTACAAATGATCATTTCACGGTTATATGTGTTCATTCTGGCAATCAGACGAGCTGACGGAGGTGAATCGACGTTTGGTCAAAGTGAAACGCTCACATATGGATTTATCAGTTTATTTATTCCTTACTCGTATTCCGTATGAATAAAAATAATCTTATATTCATTTGATGTCAACTTCTATTGAGTCGTATAGTCATAGAGTGCGCAGTAAATAATATAATAATCCATCAGGGAAAAAATAATGCTTTTTGACATGCCTATTCATCATGTACAACATCTTTTTACCGTATAGATGTTTCCAATTAGTGATCAATGTATGTGTATTGCGTCAGCAAGCAGCTGAGTGTTAGTGAGCTGTAAGGATTATGACGGAGAATTGATTTAGTGGCAGACCATGAGTTACGACCTAATCAGAACACATTTGATATTATTTTCAACATTGCCCTCCACGATGAGTGACTCTTTTATATATTGTGAGAGAACTCTGCATTTGAACGTTATATAAGTAGTTGGCCTATTTACAGTGTGTCTGTATGGCCTTACAATTCAATTGTATCATATGCACTTAATACAAGTACCACTTACTACTTAACTTAATAATATGTCAACTAGCGCTAAATCTCATTCGATTGACACTTATTAATATTAATAAGTATAGAAATTACAAAAGAATATCCACAAATGGGTATTCCCCTACAGTATTTCGAGAGCAATTAGTATACATCCATAACCATGAATTGTGATTGTGGTTTGAATGATAAATATGATTTTTTTTATCAAAAGGTTTCGCGCCACTTAGATGTGTATTTTGATAAAATTTCATGCATAATTAATATGCCTTCTACTACTTCTGCTCAGCATTTAACAATATCCCTTGGCATTATACTTGTTGTTCACAGGTAAGTATCAATACGTTATTTATTCATTCAATTATTTTTGTTAATGTTTCCTTGTATTTGTGCCGGTTCCGATTAAGTTATGAACTGTTAAAAACCTGAACATTTCTACTTTCATATTTTTTTAAAATCATAACTGTGACCTAATGATACATTTTCAATTTGCCGTGCAAATTCAAAAAGTTTATTTTCAATTGAATACGTATCGCTTGAAAAAAAGTGAACTTAGAAACTGTCGTTGCACTCTCACGGCGTTACTGCAAATTGTTGAAATTGAAGATAAAGAAAAATGCAAATTGGTCTCATGCATAAAAGTGGCATGCTGCTAAACATCCGTTCAAATATTTAACGAATGAAACGATAGTACACAAGGTTGTTTGAACAGTGACGTTTTGATAGCGTTATAAGAAGAACATTCCCCAAACATCTATTAGTAATATAACGCATACAATTCGTTTTTACTGGATTTCATTCGAGTATTGCAGCGTGTGTCGTTTCTTGGAACCTATATTAATTGCTGAACATCAGAATGATACGTATTTCTATTCAAAGTAAGTCATGACAGTTTTACTTATGATAGAGGTTTATGATTTTGGACGATTCCTTTCAGAAAATATACCGTTGTTGAGAACACAAACAAAATACCAGTATCGTTCAATATTGGAACATAAAAGTTGCCAGAATCGCTCGATACTGGTACGATTTGACTGATTGTGTCCCAGTATTGGCATTTTTATGTTCCATGTAGTGGACGATAACGGTATGGCGTCTTCTGATTGGTTTATTTCTGAAATGGCCATCATGTCCACTGATGTGGTACTTTATAGCAGGCCACCACCTGTGAATATTGCTTTGGGCAATGCAGTAAATCAATATCTATGTTTCCATTATTTGCTTCACCTGTTGTTCATATGAATATCTGAAGCACTTCAGCAGTATGTGAGGGACCATACAGGGTGTATCAACAAAATTAGGAAAGCACCAATGATGTCAAAAGTGTGCTTATAAATACCAATCATTGGCAGAGAAGCACATTTAAAATTAGAATGATGGATTTTTCTCATCTTTTCAGGATTTTAACTTTATTAGTTGTACTTGATAATGAAATCAGATTTGTCATGGATCAGTGGTTTTAATAAGGATTAATTCCATGCGGAAAGAGAGTCCTATTCTTTTTGATACACTCTGTACAATTGAGAAACCAATGTATCTACAATGTAACCCGACGCCTGTTGCTTTATGACCAATTTCTGATTAGGCAAGGTGACATTTGCCAACAGGGATAGCACTGGATCAAAAATATGAGAGGTCCCATGACATTTTTCAGGACCCCGTAGGACTTCCAAAAAACAAACTTAAGGGGTCCCCCAAGAAATTGAGGGGTCCTAAAGTTTGGGTATTTGAAAATTTTACTTTTTTACGGACAGTTTTAATGAATTTATATTGTGAGCAAAGGATGGATATGTAATTTACAGAATTTCTTAAGGTTTCCATTTCCATACATAGCAAATTTAAGGGGTCCCTTCAATTTTGATCGGGACCCGCAAGTCTTTCCAATTTGAAACCTGACGCGTCACTATAAGAAAGTGAGAGGTCTAGGACGCGCAGACGCGTCAGAATGCGACCCATGTTTGCCAACCGTTTTATTGATTACTATGACAAATGCTCAAAACATTGAGATATTTTGACCCATCCATTATTAACCTCAATACCAAAATATCAACCTTTACTAGTCAAATAGGTGGATCCGAAATATAAGATGATTTTATTATGATTGTTATTTTCATTTCATAACGGTACATTAACTAGATATTCCTACCTAGAGTAAGTAAGGCATCACAAGTCTTTCAGATAACTTAATTTTGTCATTGACACATTGAATGGTACTTTGAATTGGTTGTTGAACTAGCTGATGCAAGTCTGAATAACACCTTAAGTCATCAGATAGTATCCCGTTGAATAGATCCCTACAAAATGTGCATACAATTGATGGGTTATTAACGCTAAAACCACACCTTAACAACTTCCTACACCTGTTCATATGCTGTCAGACATAATAATAATCTAAATGAAGGAAGATAAACCTTAAAACAATCTTGAAGGGCTTTGCTGCTTCGAGCGGATCTCGGCGTAAAACTATGATAACAGCTGTAACAGCATATATTGTGCATTATGAAATGTCAAAATGCCAAACGTTTTTTATGATTCTCGTTTCATGTCACCTCTCCCCACCATGAACTGTATTGAAATTGAGAACCAACAAAGTATCTCTTCTATCTCTACGTACCCATTTCAATTTCTTTTTAAGATGAAACTTTAAATATCAATTAGATTTAGACTAGGAAAATGTATCATAAACTAACCAACAGGGTACATTTATAGTAGTATACCTTTAACAAGACAGGCGGGCGCGCAGCAACCAAGTGGGGCATTATTTACGACTATCTTTTAAAAATGTAATCCTCCCGCATTTATAAAAAAAAGAGAATTTGTTCGTGAGGCTAAATAGTCTGATGATGTTGATTTGCGCGGGGAAAATGGGTGTGAAAATAAGCCAATTATTTCAGCGATTAGTGATAATCTTCCTATCGATTACACTCGCTAACAGGTGCTCCAAAAGCAATCGTAAGCTATCGATGTTTAACGTAGGCGAAATTGAGACATTTACGATCGGGATTTACGACTCGTCATTTGGCCGGCCGGGTTGCACTGGCATTCATTAAGAACAACTAATATTTATAGTAAAATAAATCTAGGCTAAAAGGTGTATCATGATTACTAGCAAACACAGGGGTTATTTGGATTTGGCGCCGCGCGAGCATTGCGAATATATCCCCAAGGATATCAAATTAGATGTATTCTTTGGCTGAAAATGTGTCTGTAATGTACACGGTTCGCTCGGTGTTTGATTTCACGATCGCGGCTAGGTTAAAATTGTAACGACATTCACGGTCCATGAAATGTGTTTTCTTTAGCAAAAGATGCAAACCGCGAGGAATCGCTTATCTGGATATTGCTGTGGTTTAATAGACGCTGGTTGAAATGACAAAATATTACGGATTCAGTAACACGATTAACCCGGAACGGCATATACTATATATATAGGGTTTTTTTCATTCTTTAAAAAACAGAAATGAGGCAATTGAGGCAAATCAATTGTTTTCTAACACTGGCACAACAACCTTGAATAATGATTTTTCCATTAAATAATGATTCCCTTTGCCATTTTTAAGTTTAAAATAGTATTGCTAAATCACCTTGAAATTGGATGGCTGTCAATGTGAGCGTCGATCTAATATGATGAGAGAATCAATGATGCAAAAGGCGAACAGTGGTTTCAAAATTATTAAGACAAAGTCGAAAGACGAAGTCAAATTGTATACATTGTCGAGAGCGTAGTAAAATGAGTTGTTATAAAGAAATTGTGAAAATGTACTGTATTACGATGGATATTTAAAAAAAAATCGCGCCACAAAATACGATGGATCTTTAGATAGAAAGCGCGCCAAATTACTGCCGTCTGTTCCTGGCCTCGTCGTCAGAAACTTATTTTACAGTCTAGCAGGTAATTGTATTCCTTGTAGATTCAAATTCATTATAACAGCTACACACGACACACTTTTAATTATTGTTATTTACGCTTCGATTTAACACTAAAAAAACTCCATGTACGATATATACCTTATGAAAAGAACATATTATTATGTTTACAAACTCAGGATAGCCGTTGAATGTTTATTTATATTTTTATTAACAAAAGAGCATGCCGGTTCATCAAACAAAAATGTTAAACGTTACCGTATTTTTAAATTAGGTATCGATTGTCAGAATATATGAAATAGATTTCCAGAATTTTAATTTAAAAATTCTGACCAGAATATATCGCATTCGATATTATGAATTCTATTTAGATGGTCAATAAATATAGATGCATTTGTATAACGTAACATAACAAAGAGAAGCCGCCGATTGGGTACACTCTGTAACTCCAAAGCGTATATTATTAAGGGGCTGTTAACCCTCACAACATGAAATTTATCAAGCGCTGTATTTTTTGAACTATTAATATGATGTATATAAAAGTATACATGTTCAGAAAGGAAATGAGGCGGAATATTTTGGCTAAAAATTTGCTGTATTTGTAGCAAAAGTTGTTGGTAAAAAACGCTGAAATTGGCACCAAATGCATCTTATTAAAGTTCTCTAGTATGTTTTTGTTTTGTTTTCAATATCTGATAATTTTTTTGAATTATTGACCAAAAAGTGCCACAAAAAAAAAAAAATCAGATACTCCAAAAAAAGAACATTCCTAGGGAATTTTATTAGGATTATAATAAAACTAGAAAGACAAAATTTGACAAAATATATTTTACTTTACAACACATAAAATTGGTCAAAAACCGTGTTTTTTATAATTTTATCACACCCCCTTAAAATAGTTATGTTAATTTATTTATTTTTGAAAATAATATATATGCAATTATAGGTTTTAACATTTAAAAATGTTTATGGATGTCTTTGTGTGGTTGCGTTGATAACTCCTACTTCTGCTGACTTTTTACAAATTCTCGCTATACTCTAAAATCTTCCGATTTAAATGACTAGTACCCTGGTCTGAGGGACGCTTAATAACCAAAATGATAATATTACAATTAATATTATCATAGGTCAAATGCAAATGTAAAGCTCCTCTACCACGATGTTTCTAAAAATTGCGTAGCGGACAAATGGATATAAGACCTTTACATTTGTATTGTACGTAACTTGGTAATTTGCATTTGACATTTGCCAATTTCTTACATGTTAGCAAACAACTACCGTATTACAACTATTACATGTCCGCCGGTCTATGGTACTAGTTATTTTGAATATGATGTTTTTAGAGTGTAACAATTTCGATGCGATCTATCATTTCACTCCAGAGTTGTATTTCTGCAACCAACCCAATATTCATATACAAATGATATACAAGACATATCACTGATTGTCAACGATGGCAGTTCCATTTGATGACATGCTTTAATATTATATCAAATGGATCCATCCTTTTTTATAATTTTATGAAAAAGGTTCGAGAATCTGATTAACTTGAAGGTCATTACACTTTACTGTCTTAATTACATCCAGATGAAACGCTAACAATTTAAAAATGCTTCGTGGTTGTTGTTTTTTGTGATATATTTGGATGAATCATCATAAAAGTCTTTACTCTTCACTCAAAAACACTGAAATTGCTATTTTTCAGGTGAAAAGTGGCCCTATTTTTTAACAAATAAAAACCCCTCTTTTAGTAGAAAATCTCTTGTTGAATTATTAAGTAGTAAATTTGTGATAATAACAATAATAATAATCATACTAACACAAATAAGTCCAGTGGGACACCTAGCAAGTTTACAGATTTATGTGGTATGTAATATAAGACTGTTTTACCCAGGTGTTGTTCTACAGGGGATACACCATGATATAAGGCCCACTTATTGACTCATTAACAGTATATATTTCGCCAAGGGATACACAACAGTCGCTCAACCCTATTCATGCTCTTAGGTAGAACTTGATTTTATATTTTTTTTGGATCTTTGGTATTAAATCATCATGCATCATTTATATAACCTACCGTTGGAAAGGTACCATCCTATATATATATGATAGTGATATTTATTGGCAACAAGTTCGAATAACATTGTTATATATGCCGAATACAATTCAATCCTCAAAAGGCTTCCAAACATTAAAACATTGAACCTGTTGAAGGTACGGTGCAGTGTGTCATTTGTTCAACTTTCTTCTTTTACTCTATTATCAACAACGTTTTTTAAAGGTAAGATGACCTGAAGGAAACCCACTATTATTCAAAATTAATGTGTTATTATTATGTAATGTAAGAACAAATTGCTCAGGTGTTTTCTCTAGGGGATGTACGCCCCATCAAAAGCATTCTCATTCACTAAAAATAACGTTATAGTTGTCGTCAAGGGATATGAAGCAGTCAATCAACCATACCTACGCTCATGAGTAAATCTAGATGTGTTTTTGGAACTTTGGTATTATATAATTATATGCATCATTGATATAGCCAATTGTTGCCAAGGTACCATACATGATATCAATATTTAATGTTAACCGTTGCTGAGGTACCATTCATAATATCGATATTTAATGTTAACAGGTTTGAAGATCATGTTGTATTCTAAATTATTTATGATCAAGATACATATAGACCAAAAAGGCGTCTTGCATAAATATAAATAAACTACCACGTGAATAACATAAGTGTCATCTGTTCGATTTTCAATCGTTGAGGCTATTGTCATTGTTGGAAACTTGGAATTTTTCCTCTCGATGCAAACGTTTTCAAATCACTAGGTGAAGGTGACGCACTTAAGTAAATTTGATTACCCCCCCCCCCCCCCCCCCACCCCTATCCTCTGTAAACGAACATATTATTTCGTTTCTCATAGTCGAAAGAGAAAGGCTATAAAGCATAACAAATGAATAACTAAGTCATCCAAAACTTCCGTAGACAATCCGAGACTGTAAACGAATAATCAAATTCCAGAATGTTCGTTCATGTAGTGACCGATCTTTTTCACGATACGGTGCTAACTACACGCGTCGTAACATGGCAAAACACAGAGAGAAATCAATGTCGTTATTGCAACAATGTTGTTATATTGATCTCAGTGTCTTGGTTACCGCCCTTGATGACGCCATGATCATAACCTTGAAATCTCCCGCCAAAAGACCAAACAAGTCAACCCATGATGTATACAAATATCTAATAAACCGTGACTAACAGGAAATCTATAAATCCTCCCATTGTTTAACTTGTATTACAATGTCAATTTTGATCTTAACTTAAAGTCTCATCATTGGCTGCGTGCAGGTAGTTGGACAATGTCCGAAGCGCTTGTTCATATATCGGATATTAAGCAGTACATAAAAATGTTTAGTTGATGACAGAAGTCGCGATAATACTTTAAACACTTCTCCAATAGTATTAATATTATATGTGAAATAATACCGTTTTGATATCACCGAAAAGATCAATAAACTTAATGATGTCTTGCTTTGCAAATTCAGAATGTATACGTTTGCTGAAACACACGGTTTTATACAGATTCTACTGAGATTAAATCGCGCTGGATTTTTAAATGGATTTTTAATTGCAAGAATATGAAAGGTAATCAATCGGAAATGTTTATGAATATCATTTAACATGGAAACAAACATGCATAACACACTGGAAATTTAAGCTATGATCAAAAAGCATGCGATACAAAGATGACACGCCCGGTAAGGAAATCACTTATAAACAGATTCAAATTGCTTGAAAGTGTTTTTAGTCTTGTCTCATATCAGTGTCCAAATAATTTAAAAAAAGGATATTACAGACGTATGTATACATATCGTTCAGATGAATATATCCAGAAGTTCAAATGTTCAAATGTTACTTAGTCTAAATTAATTGACTTTTTGTATCCTACTTACACGTGTCGCTTCAAGGCGTAACGTCACCATTAACTAATAATAAAATAATCCCAAGTTTCGGGTTGACATTTGCCATTTGAGAACCTTTTTACAGCCGCCTTTGATATTGCTAAGCCGTTGAAATAGAAATGCGGTGTTATAATTAGGCTAATTCATAGAGTAAGCTATATTGACCTAGTTAGGTAATCACCATTTGCTGATTAACAATTTAGATACAATAACATTTATTATGAATCCAGAATTGACGGATCGCATTCCATTATTTGTCTGCGTATAAGATTTTTCTAAACGTTCATAAATGTTTGATAACTAATTTGGTGCATTAACGAATATCAAAACACATCAACACGAAAATAAGATAACAGTTTAAACATTGAGGTACAAGCGGTGACGTAAGATCGCGTTATGAAGTTTTACTTATTCAATATTTAATTATTGTGCTTTTACCGGTATATACAAGTTAATATTTCACTATTTCTTCAAGTATCTAATATATTGGCTATTGACAGTAGATGAAGAACATACACATCGCGTGAGTGTATGTATGAATGGAGTTTGGATAGTTGAATGTCATCAGGCACGCGGGAACAAAATATGCCATTGACAGAATGGACGGGCTGCGTCTTTATTTCCCGTAATACAGATTTGTAAAATAAAGCGTCCTCTATATCGATAAGGAACATAAATATTGTACAATATCGTAAGATTCTGACACCATGGAAAGGATATACGTTAATATTGTTAGGTCAAAGAAATTTGGGCTTGATGGCCGAGGAGGTAAATAATTATAAGGATGGCTAAACTTATATTAGATAGTCTATTAACTTAAACGCGAAATTTTGAATAATCTATTATTTACGGAATAAGGTAAATATATATTGCGGTTAACTACGTACAGAGGGCGCTATATTTTAGGGTATATATATCAACTGCTCCTATACAAATCTGAAGTACGGAAAATAGAATCGCGGACGGGACGGTGTTTGCTTTCACGTAGAGATTTGCATGCCACAAGTTAATCACGTATTGAAAAAAATGTCAATTTCAAAATGCTGTAATAAGTAGTACACTGTGACGGACATGTTTGAACGGCTTTAAGGGGGACTCAATTTTTTTTGAACAAAGCTGAAATGTTGACCAAAAAGTGCCAAAAAAGTGAAAATAAATTGAAACTTTTTTGTTGTTAGCATTCATAGTCAAAATTTCAAAAAATATATGAGATTAGGTAAAAAATGAGAAATTCGTCCCTAAGTTAGTGTCTTTACATCATCATCAAGCGATTTGGGCATTTTTTAATCAAAATTATTTTGTGTTTTTGTGATTTTCTCAAAAAAACCAAATTTTTGGTCAAAATGGATGCAAAATATGGATTCTCTGATCCATTTCCTTTCCAAAAATGTATACTTTTATATATAATTTGAGTCATAGTTCAATAATTACAGCACTCACAAAATTCAAAAAATAAAATCGAAAACTTCCTTGAGTCCCCCTTTAAACAGATTTAATCAAACGGACATGCCCAATTAATATTCAACGTGAGCATTGTCCCGAAAGTGCATACACTTAGAGGGCTCTGGGGATTTTTCTACGCTTTTTCTTTTTGCTACAGACTGTTCGATAATTCGGTCAACAATTTATTGCATTCTTGCCTAGAATACCCAAATCTGTTCTTAATGGAAACCCTTAGCATTAAAGCGTAGGGATTCAATAGTGGCCACCTACGTAACACATTCTTATACAGAACTAACTATTTTCAAATAGCAAGCAGTTAAAGGTATATTATGTGATCTTTCCAGGGAACGCCCTCAACATCGAAAACAAAATTGAAAGTAGATTTTCTTTCAGATTTACATTTCTGATCATAAATCGTACATACATTCCAAGTTGCAGGGCGATGCGATTCTTAATTAAATCAAAATCATGATTTTAGAGTGAATATTAACTGTCGGGATAACACGACAGTTTATATTTATACTCTAAATTCACTCTAAAACTATGATTTTGAGGTAATTAGGAATCGTATTGCTCTGTAACTTGGAATGTATGTACGATTTATGATCAGAAATGTAAATCTGCAAGAAAATCTACTTTCTCTAAAAAATCATGAATAGAGGGCGCTCTCTGGAAAAGACCATATAATATGCCTTTAACTATGGTTGTAAAGTGTATACAATGACCGAATGACAAATAATAGGTGTTTTGTTTGTCTTAGCTTAATATTATAATAGTTGATCATGGGCACTATAATGTACTTGAACTCTGCTTCAGTTTCATCACCCTCACCTTTAAAAAGGAAACAAAATGTAAATGTGCTCAACATACTTTGGAATTTAAAGATCTAGGCAAATGAGGACATTAATTATAATGAGTTCTAATAAGTGAATCAAAGTCGGCCAGGCGCGTACGCAGGATTTTGTGAAGGGGGGTGTTTTAGAAATATTGATATAATTATTTCACTATACATGCCTGCGCGAAGCACTGGCCGGGACCAATGGCGTATCCAGGACTGTTTTGATGGGGGGGGGGGGGGGGGGGGGGGGGGGGGGGGGGTAGATAATATATAGGGTGCAAACATCAAGAAATGCACTAAAAATACAGCATTTTCACTGGTCATTTACATACCTTGAAGATAAAATTATAATTTACTAAGCTGCATAATTTAAACGTTTACACTAGTATTACAAAGAAAAATGTTGCCACTTTTGTCTTTAGTTATAAAGGATACCTTATACAGGGTGGTCAAAATTTGTAACAATATAAGTCTGTGAAAACGTATTTCTGAAATAAAGTTAACCGTTATCATAATTTAGTGTCATAATAAATTTTAAATTGACGTTTTGTAATAATATTGCACCAAACACAAACATATGTCCAATAATTACCATATTATACAGGGTGTAACAAGCGAAATGCACATGTATGATCGGGTCCTCAATCCACGCGTTTCTTCACTTTTTGATTTTATTTTGATGAAAGCAATGATAATGAAATAAAATGAAACACACATGAAATGATCATGTTACAATTAGAAATGTTGCCTGGATATACATACTAACTTTAATATGGCCAATAAAATCATATACAGGGTGTTACAAAATAAAGCACATGTGATTTAACGGAGCGCTTATTTTTGAAAACAATCTACTTTCTTCAGTTTACTGCCATAAAAATGTTTGAGCATGGGTAAAATCAAATAGTATTCGGTAATTGTGCAAGATACAATGTAAGTTCTTTTGTCCGACAATGATCAACAGACTATTAACAATGACACCGATGGACTTAAGCCCCCCACCCCTTCCCACATCTCGCTACTCGCCGTAAATCTGTCAAAATTGATAAAGATGTCACAAATTCTGGACAAATTTCAAGATTACGCGCATGCAATATGCACACCGTATAGTATCGATTGGGACGTTAAAGCCAGAGATGTACACGCGGGCTTTTTGAACTCACTCGACATGCATGCAGTAGAGTGTGCTTACCTTGTAATTTGTAAGCTGTCATTTGTTATAGCAAAGTAAACATACCACACGTACAGAATGTAAAAGGGACTTGTTTATAATGTTTCACTCCATGAGGTGGTTAATTTATTTTAAGATAATGCACAAGTGTATGAATTGTTATCGGTATAAATAAATCAATCGGTATACTACTAATCGGTACACAACAGCCAGTCTCTCTGACATTATATCTAGTATTTCATTGCGTGTCTTTGAGATTAGCTTCTCATCTTCAGCGATTCCTCCTGGCCTCCCCAGTTTACTCCTCACAGCCCGATCTCTCTGACAAGCCACCTAGCATGTATATTGATAATCAATAAGTGAAGTGAATGAAATATTTCATAGCTTGTCTAGAGATTGACGCTGTGTGTGTGTATGGGACTGCTGGCTCCTCAATTATTCTCCTCCGGCTCCTCCCCCTCCTCCCCAAGCACCCGTTGATCAATTATTTGCTCCCAGTTAAAACTGAAATAATTAAGACATTATTTTGTAGATGGTATGGAAAGAATATTTATTGTGCTTTGTAATG
Source organism: Ophiura sarsii (assembly GCA_035610835.1). NCBI lineage: Eukaryota > Metazoa > Echinodermata > Ophiuroidea > Amphilepidida > Ophiuridae > Ophiura > Ophiura sarsii. The sequence goes on from CM069446.1 coordinate 47,306,205, forward strand.
ACACCAAATTGGTTATTTTATGACGAGAAATATAGAAACGGTGATAATATAAACATCATTAACAGTGTAAAAATGTCACACCTCCTCAAAATACGGGGTTCCAATTCGAGGCACACGACCATATACTAGTTAGTATAGATCATTGGAGTTGAGCTGAAGAAGGTTTACATGGTCAGTGTATCCTCAAATCAGAACTACACAATATTATGGTTAAATGTGGTAATTTGGTGATTGGTGACAAAACACAAACTTCGTATGTATTGAATATAGTCTGCCATTGTCCATCACGTATACTACACAAAACGTTAAAATGTAGGATGTAAACAATATGATTAATGATGTCAGGTACGTCGTAAAATCAAGACAATTGATGAAAGTTCCGTGTTCATAAGCATTGTATGTCACGCTGGATAGATAATAACAATTTAGAATCTCATTAGTATATTATTTATAGAATCTGAACTTATTTCAGTGACGCTAGTTGACAATTGAGGAAAGTTCCGTGTTCATAAACATTGTATCCATTAGTCACGCTGGGTAGATAGTAACTAATTTAGATGGTCTAGTCTTAATATAGTCATAATCGTGTGGGGCAAAATCCAATCGCAAACCATTACATACATCCAGACTATGACTTGAATACATTAAGCCTAGATAGTGTATATGCAATCGTGGAAAATTTAGTGTGAAATTGTAATATTCCTGATTTAATTAATATCAACAATAAAGGAATAGCAAAATACACGTTCAATCATTTCAATAATTCAGTATTTCATCCGCAAATGTTTTGAATAATACTCTGTAGGTGTACAGTAGCCTATGCATGATGTGCATCGATAGGACTGCACAATTATTATCGAAACCAAACTATTTTCCCAACTATTTTCCTGGTTTGGGGGATTTTCATATGAAATAAGCGCTTCAGATTCTATTTTGTTGATTTTGGTTAAATGAATAGAAGTATAAACCTTTGGAAAGAACACAATTACATTTTGGTAATGACGTATTCGCCTGACAAAAATGATACCGATTTCCCACGCGGATTCAAATGAAATCCAGGCAAACAATGTGTTGTGCAAAAGAAAAGGAAATATTTAAAATGTATAACTTCCCTAAAATATCGAAACTTTGGCTATTCAAAACAATTTACGTGCCCGCTATTATTCGTTTTGATAAAGTCTACTGTATAATTTGAATTTTGCATACACAATTATTATGATCACGCTATTTGGGGTGTGTGTGTAAAAATGTTGTATCTGACTATTAGCTGTCAGGTGACATTATCATGATTATGATGAATTCTTGATAAACTAATAATTATTTAGGGCAGCTTATGCAGATGGGGTTAACTACAATGTATAGCTGACAATTGCTATATAATAATTAAATGGTCTATGTGATCAAGTGTTATGAAATAAAAGTAACTCCGAGCAGCTATTGCAAATGCAGACTTTTTGCACCAATATCCTATCAGCAATAATAGCTGCCGCTCGTAATAGTATTACGTAGTCTTAAAGTTGCTATAGACTTTTTGCTTATGAGCGAAAAGTAACATAATGATGGCAGTTCAGAACTTCAGATAGCGCCTTGTTTCACTATACTAAAAAGTAATTGTGTGGTCCATTGTAAATAAGAAGCCCATCAAAAAAGCCATATCTACAATCGCTGCCATATGTTTGGTTTTCCTCTGCTCAGATTTACAGTGTGCACTTGTTACAAAATAGCGGCCTTGTATAATATATTATTGTTCCTCTACGAGTGTGTCCTCGTGAAACACGACTTACCAAAATGGCAGCTTTTTGCAGATAAGGCACTTGTGCACCAATCAGTAACTGTCACTGCACCAATACAACTCGCCATACATGGGTAATGACCGTGACAATAATAAAACGATTCAGTGTTTTCAAGTTTACTTTCCTGGTTCACGAACTAAATAAAGTTTTAAAGTGCACCATCATGATCATAAATCGTTGTTATATACAAAATAGAGAATGCATGGTAGAATTACGCATGATTCAATTATTTATCTTTAAAGCAATATTATTATGTGATCTTTTTCAAACTTTTACTCTTATTTTCTTTTTAATAATATAATGAGATTGAATAATCCTGGACTCATATTGACTGTATTTTCCGTAGACAAAATCTCATAGCTTTACTAAAACACAATGAAAATCTTCTTCCGAATTATTTAAGGAATTTTCAATATATTTTGTCGATTTTCATCATAAATGAGCATCATCGTGGCTGGTGTTAAAGGAGACATGGTACCCTGGAGCCATAGTCCGCCTTCCATGAGTGCCCTATACCAACCTACATTTTGACTCTACAGGGCGGACTATGACTCCAGGTGGACCATGACTCCTTCTTCACCTGATGAAGGCTTGTTCAGACGGCCACTAAGCTCGAAAATAGTTATTCTCGAGCTTTATTCTTTTAATGCTAACCCAGAGTGCCTGTCCAGACGACAAACTTAACCTCGAGTGTAGCGATACTATTGCGGTATAGCTTCGAGGTTACCTCAAGGTCATGCGACTCTTCATTTTGCGGTAAGACCTGGATCACAGGTCATAAATCTCACTCGCTGTTAGCATTACGGATGGATTCACACTCTCGGTTAGCGCTTCGGGTTAGTAAACCGTAAGATCTTTTAGGGTTAACATTCCAGCTTTATCGGGCTTAGTTAACCATGACCGATTCACCCGGCCGTTAACCAGAAGTTTAAAGGGACACAATGTCATGTTGAATTCTTTTAATTTTGATTAATTTACTTCAGAATTCAAGATGATCATTAAAAATTGCCATTATTGTTGTTTCTACTAAAAAATCACCCAGCAAAACTCGATTAAAACAATGTTTTAAATATGTTGGAATACCACCCTTAACCATGTAAATAATTTTTTTAAAAGGTTATACAGGGTAAAATTTAAGACTTGCTCCGATTTTGACCGGTCATGGCTCATTTTGTAGGCATTGATGAGACAAGAAAAAAAGTCAATCATTTTTATGGGGTCCTAATGTAGTAAAAATGTACATTTCGACCCCTAGTGACCTTTTTTTGACCTTTGACCCCAAAGAAATGATTGACTTTTTTGCTTGCCTTATCAATGCCTACAAAATGAGCCATGATATGTCAAAATCGGAGCAAGTCTTACATTTGACACTGTATAACTTTTTTTTTAAATCGAATTATTATTAAGACCGATTTTTTAAAATGGTTATACAAATTATTTAGAATCTTATCTCGGATTAGGGCATAGATTTATCAAGTCTTTTCTTCAAAGCTTTGATCAGAGTCGTTCTTTGACAGTTTGAGTAAACATGTTTATTTCACTATGTGGTATTTCTGTGGTATAGGCCTAATATTAATATATCGACAGACTCTGAATGTCATAACTTCAGTTTACCTCGCAAACGTGCAGAGAACCAACTTGGCGAATATTGGCTTAAAAAGGACATGGGGTCCTGAAACGCTTATAAGTTTACCCTTCAAATAAATGTTAAGTGTAAGTGTGACTACTCGTATACACATCATAAAATCCCTTCGCAGTATGTCTTCCCATCACAATTTCCCAGGTGCTCTAAATTGGAGATGCCTAAATGACGGGCAACATTGCACTATTGATTGAAAGCTTAATTAGCTTCAGAAATGCAATCAGCTGCAGTGGTCAGTGTTGTGACCAAGTCACTAAAGCTCTAGTCACAAGTCAAGTTAAGTCAAGTCACAGACTCAAATCAATTAGTGTTTCTCAATTTACCTTAAAGGGGCACTGAGCTCAGGGCCCTTGGAAGTATATTTTTGATGGGGGGTGCTGTAAATTTGTAAGTCTTCACCACCACTTCGGCGTGGGGTCCGGGGCGAAGCCCTTAGCGGAGGTTCAGGGGCAGAGCAATGGCGCATCCATGACTGTTCTGATGGGGGGGGGGGGGGGGGGGGGGGGGGGGGAGCGCAAAAAAACACCTGAAGCCATCTTGTTGATCTTAAATATGCGAGATTGAGGTACATTTCTGCTTTAAACAAGCTTCTACTCCCAAAATATTCCATATTTTTCCGTTTGTGTAATTCCATGCCATCTCCCCCTTCTCTTTTTCCTTCTCCTTTCCCTTCTCTTTTCCTCTCCTTTCCCTTCTCTTTTTCCTCTCCTTTCCCCTTTTTTATTTTGTTAGGACAGACCCAAGGGGGGTGTTTCACACCCAAAACACCCCCCCTGCGTACGCGCCTGTGGCGTTGTATTCTAGAAGGCAAATAAATAAGTTGCCATTTTTCAAACGTACGTTCACGTTTTCAGATTTGCCTAACGAAACCAGACAAGTGTTAAATACCAGTTAGATATTTCTCGATTTATGTCACGTAGTACAGCTAAAGAGCATTCCATGGTAGGTTACGTCAGGGCGTCAAATTCCGATTACTGGAAGTCACAGCTCAATGTAATGTGAACACCTGTTACTGACGGGTATCACCAAAAAGCTGGGGATTAAAGACGGTTTACGTGGGTATATATAATGGTAATTTTTCCAGACTATGGTGCAAGACTGTCCATTTACGTAATTCGCCAATCACGGTTGTCAATTCGGAGGAGAAGGTCGCGAAAGGTCATATTTTTTACGGATCAGCAAATTGATAATTTTATGTTCATTCTATATTTGACAATTCAGGACAAAAGTCCATCATTTTAATTCTAAATTGACATTTATAATACCAAATTACCGTTTTGAAGTCCGAATGAATGTCGCTCCATTTGTTTCCTTTCTCGCCACCAACACAGAATTAACAATACAAGCTAAATATACGCTATGTTTCAAGACAAACTGAACTAGAGGATACCGATTTACCGTTGTCATGTCTAATTGTCATGTCTAATTACATTAGCGCATGGTCGGTTTGAACCTCAACGACCCACCACGGTTAATGCCAATTGGGTAATTTGATGTAAACAATACATTCTACATCTGCAATTCAGATTTTCTTTACCTATATGATAGCATGATGTATTAGTGTGATACCACCATTCAATCATTGTGGGGGAGTGGACGAGGCGGTACTTGCGGTCCTAATTGATCCATGATACGGATAGTGAAAGGCAATATATGTTTTGTATGATTATTGATTGGCGGTAATTATGAAATACGCATCCTATATACGATATTGTTAAAATCGACTGTATACATCATATTCAATGAAGTTTGAACGAATGCAACACGGAAGTAGAGCTATTCTTCATGGTAATGGCCACTAGAATAATATAAAATGTATCGTTGGGTCAGTGAGTCTCGGACCCAAGTTGTATAAATCCTTATCCTCCGAAACTTTTCGAAAAAAGCTGCTATTGATGAAATACAACGGTACTGCAGAAGTGCTGCACCTCGAGTCTGCTACAATATAGAAGAAATATTATATTCGTGGAATTCCTGGCAGCGGGAAATTAACTTTTGACAAAAATGTATTTAAGAGAACCTTCATACCCGTTCTCGAAGAAACCCAGGTAGTGGGAAATTTACTCTATGCAGCAATTTGCATTGCTCAAGAGAAAGTTGAATACACGTGAGGATTTTTAATATCTAAACCCAAGGGAAGACCCGTTTGCGGATTTAGATCGAAATTTGATTCGCGCTCAGGGGAAGTTTGGCTGAAGGAAATCTATATTGGACAGAAATGTATATTATACAAGAGAATGTTTAAGATCCATACTTAGGGGAAATCCAGGCAGCGGCAAATCTACGTTGAATAGTCCATGAAGAACGCTGACTGTACGCTCATTAAACAAAAGACGACTATGTTGAGTTAACACTTTCCACGCGGCAGTCGTTTGCAAACGACAGTTCCAATATGTCACAAAATTATTCAAGAATGTCAACATTATTTAATTGTATCAACATATTTGGAATCACCATGAGAAATGCATTAATATAAGTACAGACATGCCTAGTATTGGTTCAGTAATCCTTGAGATAGACTTTAAAAAGTTGGAAAATGTTTTTGACAAATTTGTCTCGTATATGGTAAATCTAATAGCCGCATAGAAATTGTTAATGCTCTAAAACGGGAACAAAAAGTATTCACCAGAGAATAATGGGACACCATTATAGACTTAACAGACTGTAGAATTAGTTTAAACAGTTTATCAGAATGATGATTGCCTTAAATTACCCGCACTCTTGAAGGGCATCATACGCGTGTCAAGTTATTAACCTTATGACTTGGGATCAACCCGTAATTTTCCAAGTAGAATTTAAAAGGATTCTCCAATGGTAACCACAACCACTGTAATTGCTATTCTTGGTATAGGTAATATCCGCGGTTAATATATCTACATACCGTCTACATTACAAGAAGCCTGTTTTATAGACCGTGCAATAACAAGTCAACCATTAATCACCGATAGCCAGTATCTCTCCCCAACCATGAGAAAACCGAAGGCGTTCCTGACGTATCTAACTTGTAAACGTTACATATGGTTTATTAACCTCTTGTAATCATACATTGGTGTCAACGCGTCATCAACAGATGGTGCCGGGTGATTAGTGGCTGTTACAATGGTCCAATTGTATGTTTAAAGTTAATTGCTTTCATCAGCTTGTGTGCGAAGGACTCATGTGGTGAATCTGGTAGGCGTGTTGGGGTTTAATTAAACCTAGACTACCTATTAAAATATATCGGTATGTTAGATCAATAAATTATACGTTTAGTTTTGTTTTGTTCGTTACCTTTGTGTATACGAAAAGAAGATGTCTTGTGTGTATCCAGCATGCTTAGCAGTGCCAACAGAGGTTTCCCCCCCCCCCAAAAAACCCAGTGCAAAACATATATGGTACAAATAGGCATAACTTCAGAAAAGAAGTTGAATCCCAACTAAAACGTGCACATATCGTGTTATTCGAACAATAATGGGTGTTTAAGAAAAATAAAAGAGGAATGAATTGAGGTCATGTCAAATGTACTACTTGCAGCAGGATTTTCTTAAAGACCCTCGTTTAACAACATGTATGCCCTTCATTGCAACGTAAATAACAATGGGAAACAGTAGACACTGTTGCCAGAAACCAGTGGTCATGTGATGAAAGTGAAGCATGCTGGACTGCACACGAGATCTACCTTGGTGTTGAGAATTGCCTGGTCATCCGATTCTGTGAAATGGCTGGGTGTTTAATCACAGATCACTTGTGGAGCATACAACCCAAAAGCCTGTTCAGTTTTTACATTCGAAAAACAATGTAAACACAACCGGCGGCCAATGTTAGTATACCACGGTTTTAAGGCATTTACGTATGTGTTATGCTGGACAGAAGGTTGCTGGAGTTCATTATATTCCTGAATTCAGATATTTGCTAATATTGAGCGTTTAAGTTGTTGGTTTTAATTTCCCAACAGTCAAAAGTATTGCTCTTCTTTCACGGGAAAGAAATATCATACGATCGATAGAAACAACTTTAGTTCTAAGCTCGCGCGGATTACTTTCTCGCTTGGGGAATTCAGCCTTATAGCCTTATAATCGATATTAATACAACTGTTTCCATGATGAATCGGTCTGCATAAGGTGTAAAACGGAATGAATACTGGTGACCGTAACAATTTACATGCTGAAAGGCCGTTAAAGTATAGATTCTAATGTTCGTTTAGCGATGGTCAAGATGTAGAGCTAAATGCGTCCATTTCCTATTTTAATAATTCATGGCATACTCGACTAGTACATATGCTCCATTGACTTTTAAGTATCGAGCATGTTAAAAGCCGTGCATTTGAACAGTCTGTTGAAACAACTTACTAGGATGTTTCACGGTGTCTAATATTGATCTTAAGATCTTTTATGATAGATTGGTCAAAACCCGATAGGTTTGTGTAAAAGCAAATCGTGCAGACGTACGAGAGACATAACGAGAAAAGGCAACGAGCCCGTAAATGGCTAACTCATTGCCGGCAATATACAGTACCCGAGTGTCATTAGTGGCCTAGTATTTTGTCTAAAGGGATAGTGTTTCAATATTTGACGGTGGTAGTATCCTACTAGTTATTAGGAAAATAGACCAATTGTACTCGTTGGACTGAACTAAATCGGATAAACAAGTGACCATACAATGATTGCTTAACCCAGTTATAACATACAATTAGTCGAGAAGACGGCGGCCGGGGCTTTTTAATCTATTCTACGACTTGACTTGAACGAGGCTGATTTTTGCGAATTTATTAGAGAATAAAAGTATCATGGTTAATTGAAGGTAAACTTATTTAAAATTTAAAAAAATTAAGATATATCTGAGTGGAATTAGCTTATGGCCAGAAACGAAACGATTATAAAATAAGTCCAATTCCAATTTAAGATTAAGAGGAATCTCAAACAATACGAAGTTTTAGTAATGGCGCTATTCAATATATCGGTATCTTTCCATCATTGCGCGAATATAAAAACAAACGGTTTGCAGGCATTGTAGATACCAGAAATGGTAAGAGAACACACTGCAATTTTTTTGAACGGGACAAATTATTCGGTATATCCTTCGTGTAAGACATTCATAAGTAACTACAAGTTAGACTAGTGTAAAGACCCCATTATTGAATAAAGCAGTATACTCCTTTAATCAGTCAATAGAGGATTCCGTGCTAGGTTTATTCCGTGCTATCTTACACCAAGGATAAACCAAACGTTTGCAGCGAATCAAATAGGGCTAGATGTCTCCACTGACATTTTTATGTACAATTTGAATTATAAAATTGGGTCTAGCGTCGTATGATAGTGATATTTTAACCTCTCACCGACTAGTATCTCCGACCAGAAAACCGTGTTGTCACAAAGCAAAGTGAACACATTTAGAGAAATGGGTCAATGGGATACATAAATGCAGTTCTGCGGAAGTGACATACGAACATATTGGTCAAACGTTGACGGACCCACTCACGAGTGGTTTGCTACAAGCACGGTTTTATTATAAAAGAATTATTAGCACAAAACGGGGCTTGGAGATGATGACATACTATGTTTCCCCTACTATACGGTATCAACACATAAATATTGGATTTTCAAGGGTAATGAAATGTTGTTCATGACATTTCATCAGAATTTCCTTGAATTCTCCAACTGATTGGTTTTTAAAGATTGCTGTGAAAGATATGACAACTATATTAATATACGATGCAGTCGGTACAATTTAGTTGGTAAAACATATGGATAAACACAAAGATTGAGCGGATCAGCATGTTTCATCCGACATGTCCGTACACACGTCAATAAACTCGTAATCAAGGCTGTATGGATTTGCTTCTTCAAATTTGCAGTAATATAATATGTGTCTATACCTACGTGTAAATTAAGAAGAGAATAGAGAAATGCTTTCTAAATACATATAAATATATAAGGAACATTGCTGTATCATTTCTTCAGTATAGTTATTTATTAAGATTATTGTAGCAGTAGCTCGATATATGATAAAAAGCACAAACACTATTATAGTCGATATAGTAATTTTCCAGCGATGTCCCTCCCTCTCTCTTCTTTCCCCGTCAGCATTTATCTAATATCATGTATAGTCACTCGATCAGAAAATGGCAATTAAACATGCATGTCTCTTCGGGGTCTGAATTACCACCGTGAAATTATCCTTCACTATCATGACTATGTAATTTGTTCAAAACACGCCTTAAGGATGCGTTGGTTGCACCTGTCCTGTGTCTTCTTATTGTGATTATTAATGTTCGAACTTGATACATCACATTTGATACCCCGTCTCAACATACATATATGCATTTGTGTACGCCTTTCTGGTCAATTTCGTAAATTTGATACACGAATATGCGGTATAATTCATACACGAATATGCGGTATAATTCGTGTGAAAGCTAGAAGTAATACTATACTATAAAATACATATCTATCGGTGGCGCCATAATTGCAACCACGTTGTTTAGTTGTTTCTTTGAATTTCCATAAAACATTTTTTTCTGTGTGTTTCTCCAATGGAAATGCATGAGATTATAGTTTTTTGTTTGTTTAATGCAAACGCCATTATATTTTAATATGATATTATTAGTTAATATTTAGAGTTTAGTTGCTTGTCGTATTGTATAAAAACAAACATACAAACAAACGAACGAATGACCGACCAAAGGAATTTACCCATCTATAGATAGTCTTATATTTTTCTTTATAGTCTTCAGATTAAATATTGTTGGACTCATCAGATCATGAAGTAACCCCGGGAAAATATGACATTTTGAAACTGTAAGTAAACATCCTATGTTTGGCTTGCCACTTAGTGCGTGCTTTTTATTGCGTTCTGATAGTGACTTGTATTTGATTTTGACCTGTGCCTCATTTTGTCCCTATTTAATGTCAATACGATCATCGTGAAACTAAAGCTCACTCAATGTGAGAGCTTCCTAGACATATTTCTGCAATATAAACAAAAATAGTGCTTGAGTTATAGAAAGAAGCAAATATTTGACGAAATATCAGGTCGAAGGAAGATCAATCAATATCAATATATGTTGAGATGGTTGACGTTGGCGTTAAATTTGAGTACGGGGATGCTATGATTATAAGTAATCGATTTTTTGTTTAATGCAGTGTTCAATCACCATGTTTTCTCCGCGCTAACTCATAATTTCGTAAAATGTCTTTCTGATGTCATTATGACGTCAATCAGTGGAAGTAATACCGAATAGGCAAATGGAGTTGTTTTTTGGAAATACGTTTTCTCATAATGTCATAAGACCTTCTTGAATATTTCCCCTTATTTTTTCCACTAATATTTTAGATGTCAATCTCCACTTTATGTTTGTTTTCAACATTAACAAATCGCAAACGAATGTCACTTTATTATCGTGACTTTATAGATTTTAAGAGTCCCAACCCTGTAACACCATACATGGAGATATTTTCCTCATGGAAAGTCACAAGGCGTACCTTTCACCTACTTTTCTATATATGAATCACTTGTTCATGTCAGAGGCTTAACTAATTCCTAAAATAAGTCCATTTACAAGTCCGTCGTAAAATATAATGATATAGGAAATGACAAAATTAAAGTTAAACTTCATTTAAACCATACTTGGATCCATCCATAAGAGGAGACTATCATTCAGCGTGGGCATTGAATACTAGGTTGATTGAGTGATTACTATATATTAACAAGAAGATATAATTGCAGGTTATTGTTGAGGATTTGTAACAACTGTCAACCACGTTCCCTTGTTGGAATCTTTATAGATTGTGGTATTAGGAATATTAAACTGGATTGAAACTCGGTTGAAGCTGAACAGAAACAGGAGAAATTGCATTATCCTAGTCTTGTAATACCTACCAGGAACATACCCTCACATATTTTGAAAGTTCAGTTACGATTTACTGTAGTCGTCATTTATTATCGGTCTTAATTATCCGTGTACAAACGCTACGTTCTATTTTTACCTGTTAAACGTTCCTTATTCCGGGTGGCACGCAAAAGGCTTCATATATAATAAAAGTATTGCGTTACACCGATTCCTTACTATAAGTTGTAACTTTAGAATGTATATATGTGCAAGCGCTTTAATCCTACTCTTTTTTTCTAGTGAGACTGAGAATGCCCTATTCGCATGCTATTTAAACGATTTGGTCATAATACTAGCGTTACTGAACACTTTGCCACAGGTTTTCCTTACATATATTGTTTATATGTTGCGTCTGGGTCAATCGGCCTCGTAATCGAATTAAAATACAAGGCGTCTAAAGTTTGGACCGATACGGTATATAATATTGCGTTCTAGATATTCACAGATGTATTAATACGTATAAGCAAATCAGGGGAAAGCATTGCAACAATAAAATGGTTTTATCCTCATGCTATCGTTAAACACACATCTTACGGAAACGCTTTGAAGTCAGCGTTAGCGAAGAACGAAGTAGCTATTCTTGTGCAACTGTATGTGTATCAATATAGCTGCCCTGTGCGTGATTACATATGAAATATCTTATTTGAGGAGCACACGTGGATATTAAGATATTATTTACACCACTACTTTTAATAATATATTCCTTGTTTGCTACACTCCACACTACAAGATCCACACGCTGAATAAGATGGACGTAAACATGTAAATCGGGAGTTGCGTAGTATCGCTATAGGTTGAATGTATTAGGGCGGGATGTTAGCCTTGTTTTAAGTAATTACGACGTAACATTTGGATTTTGTTAATTTAATATCGCTATAGGTTGATTGTGTTTGGGCGGGATGTTAGCCTTGTTTTAAGTAATTACGACGTAACATTTGGATTTTGTTAATTTAGTATCGCTATAGGTTGAATGTGTATGGGCTGGGTGTTAGCCTTGTTTTAAGTAATTACGACGTAACATTTGGATTTGGTTAATTTAGTATCGCTATAGGTTGAATGTGTTTGGGCTGGATGTTAGCCTTGTTTTAAGTAATTACGACGTAACATTTGAATTTGGTTAATCGTGTTAATTAATTGGATCACACCTTTGGAACGAAGCGATACTGAATTTAGACCATGATGAACTATTGATCCTGGAATTTGGAGTAATCTCCGATAGAGCATTAACTAACATTTAGCGCAGCAGACTTTCCAAACAATATGTATACTCTCAAATCACTGTACTCGACTTGTACAGGAATTGTGAGGAATGGTACATTCCTTTGGGGAAAATAACGATGATATTATCATCAATCAGTATACCTACAGTGCCATTCTAACATATGCTCAATTCATAACAGTCTGCTAGATCGCGGTCATCACTCACTCCGAAATATATACATGTTTATCATCATTATAATTGTTATACAGTCCTCAAAAAGGTACGTTACCATATAACATTTATGCTCATAACTTCAAAACTATAACTCATACGTACAAATTACAATTGAACAGAAATATCTTTCCTTCAATGAATGCCTGAATATTAACACAAAAATGCCAAATATCAAAACAAATTCCTTTTTTTGTTGTTCGCAATTTGTTTTTCTACACGCAACCTTCCTTGTAGCAAAAGGCAGATTATTGACTACCTGGTAGCGACAGCTCACTGATCGAAAGAAATATGAAGATCGATGAAGATCGGGGACGCTACAGTTGATCAATGCAGCCCATACACATACCTGTTATACTATCCTGTGTGTTCAAAACTCAAGTACAAAATTAAAATCGCATTTTGTTCATTCTTTTCAGTGTAGCGTGCTTAATTAAATTGTTAATCGATCTTCACGGGTATTATCTCAAATTGAAGAAGTAAAACCAATCCATACATTTGTAAATTTAGCAAATCTGACGATCGCAAACGGCCTCATGATATTTTGTGATTTATCTGACTCTGTGAGATAAAATGTAGTAATTTATGGTATATTAACAATTCAAAATATTATATATTTTATATATTATTTTATATATTTTATAAATGAATTTTTTTCTTCTCACAATCATTATTATTAGTGCTCCTATGTGGTCGAGCACTTTATCGATACTGATTCAAGTAAAACTCTGGATTTTATGTATATATATATATATATTTAAAATCCTCCCGGCCTACCCTAATTTTCAATGGCACGTTACGCCAATACACCATTATTGTTGTTGGGCTAAGTTTGAAATATGTTTTAGAGTTATGAACGTATTTTTTACTAGGTAATTTACTTTTGTGAGCACGTCTGTATATAATATAACAAACCAATTCCAGATGCAAAAGTAAGACAGATAAGCTCAATTAAAAAGGTCTCGCAACTGCTACCACGTGGAAATGATTTTCTTAATACTTTCCACGCGGCAGGCATCTGCAGACGACATTCCAAATGCTCACAATTTTTTTCAAAAATATAAAAATAATTACATTTCATTACCATATTTGGAATCATCATGAGATATGCATTGAAATAAGTACAAACATGCCTTATGTTTTAGTTTTGTATATGGTACAACTAATAACCGCGTGGAAAGTGTTAATATATATGAACAGAAATGGGGCAACTGTCGAATGGACTAGCACACACGCCAAATCGATTACGTGATGTATTAAGAGCTACGATTGTCAACCTTTGGTTGGCGAAGCGATCCCAATAATTAATGATGTCTATAAACGAATGCCAAAGATACACACTGTATAATATATATTATGTAGTTGTGAAACATGTTGTTGCATGTGAAACGTGTTGTCAAACATGGTACAGGTCGGGGTGTGGGGGGGGGGGGGGGGGGTGGTGTGGTCGGAAAGTGTAAAAAAGAACGGATTTTTGTTGAAGAAGTATTTTTTTCAATGAAACAATTTCGTGTATAACAATATATTTGGTAAAATTAGTAGATTGTCAAATTTTGAGAGAAACATGGATTTTAAGAACTTACAGGCTAACAAATGTGTAATGAGAATTAGCAGTGACACTTATAATATATGTAACCCTTGTCGCTATATTCCTCTGTCTATTGAACCATTGATGTTATTTATGAAACAATATTAACTATCTGTGGAGCATTTACCATGGACAATTCATTATTGCATCAATAATACTATATTATGATTAAAACAGATACCTTGGGGGTTTTCTATGTCGATTTTATTTTTTTCATTATCTCAGTAGCTGTAATGCGAATATCTGTCAGAAACATTTACTCAAATCCCTATCGATATGACATTTAACGTCGACGGAACATGATTCACAGAGGTGTGAACACGTTGGGTGGAAATGAAAAGATGGCACTTTACAGTTTTGTTGTCATTAAAGGTACAGGACAATTTTCGCATTTGGTTTTATATTTTGGGCGATTAAGTATCACACCCTTCATTATTTTCCATAAAGGTACACAACTTCGAACAGCTGAGAGCACACATGACGACATTATGAGCCTTTAACGCTCAGGTGAAACAGATTTCTTTCTAACATTTTGCTAACACAGTGGTGTGATATTTTTTCAAACGAATTGCCAATGATAACTGTATACTATTCGATCATAAAATAAAGTAATAAACACGTGCAATATTTATGACCATATTTTTCAAATATAAATATTTATAAGTTTACTTATTTATTAGTAATTTTATCGTTCAGATTGGATAACCACTGTAACCGATTTTAAAGCTGGAATTTAATCGGACGATGGGGTGTTGGGTACGTCGTATAATAAAGATCGCATTTTCTGCCTTTTAATTATCACTATAAATGTTTCTATCCAAATCGGCTTATAAGTGCAACGATTCTTTTAGTTAACTGAAGCGACTCGAACTAAATCGAGTAAAATCTCAATGAGACAAAGTGATTTGGAGAATACAGTCCACACCCACACCCCTTTTCTGTCTTTACGTAACCGCTGCATCGAATTGTTTGAGTGCTGTATCCAAAAGTGCCACAAACTAATGTGTTGGTTAAGCGCCATTTTCAATATTAGCTACTTAGTTCAGCAGTTTTAGCTATTGATTTCTCAAAAACATAATAACCATATTTTCATTTGGAAATTGGTTACTGTTAACAACTTTTAATCTTTCAGAATACGTAAGACAAAAAAAAGAAGACATTTTGAACGGGCAACATTTGATACGCTCTTAAAAAGCTTTTACTTGCTCAAAGAGTGTAAACTAAAAGGTTTGGAAACAAGTAGTTTGACTCCCACATTGTGGTTGGGATTGTTTAATGATGGGCATGGTTAAGTAATATGTTGAAGTGTCAAACAAATTTAAGTACAACACAATTCCCATTAGAAGTGACGGTAAGTACCTGTATGTAACAGTCTCGTAAGGTATTTGGTATGCGGGTGAGATTTTGGGAAATGGTGATCTGAAATTTGTTGGTTTAGATCACGCATTAGCTTGGAAGGGCTTATGTTTAACTAGCAAGATATTCAAACTCTAGTCCGTGTCAGCGGTTGACAATCGTAACACCTTCACCACATGTTGTGTTAAGGAAAATAGTTTGATTTCAACTATCGTAAAATAAAGATCAAGATGTGAAATGTATGTAAAAGTTTATCCCTAGTTCCAAGAATTTTCTCCACACACTGAATAAGCCTATGCATAGAAAGTTAGCAAATCCGATGCCCAAAGAGATTTCGAAATAAATCCTTCAGCAAGAGTAAATAATATCAACGTTCCATTGATTGGAAACTACGCCTGCTTTTATAAATCAATAACGCCTATCAAGTCAGTGACCTTTGCAAAAAAAACTCGGCAGCAGAATGCATGCATGTTTAGGAATCAATCTTTGCATTAAACTGTTCGAAAGATTGCAGTGGTTGGGTAGTGCTTAAGTTTAAGTGCAATTTCAATATTTGATATCTCCGTTCGAAAGCAAAACACGTGTGAGTTTGCAGCTGGCATGTCTGACCTCTTATAGTGCTATATTAATGATTGGCTGACTTTTGAACATACACAATGTATATTGTCCGATGACCAAATCAGCGTTTATTTTAACTGAACGGAAAAGCTTTAGTTTTGATGTAAATTATGGCGATATTTATTTATTTATTACTATTCCAGATGGCAAATCGTTAACGCTTTGAACAACACGATACAATATTGCTACACGTTAATGTATCTAAAACCTTGGGGGATTTCCATGATTAACGCTTTCCACGCAGCTATTATTTTTACCATACACAAAACAGATTTTTCAGAAACCTTTCATCATTTTCAAAGTCTATCTCAAAGATTACTGACCAAACACTAGGCATGTTTGTACTTATTTCAATGCATTTCTCATGGTGATTCCAAATATGGTAATGAAATACAGTAATTTTGACATTTTTGAAATGTCGTCTGCAGCTGCCTGCCGCGTGGAAAGTGTTAAATATCACATCACAACATTTATAGTAGTAGGTTAGCGTGTTACGATCTTTTTCAATTCAAACTCTAAAGCATTGGCGTTTGATCGCTACATTCAACGGCATCATTCTCAGTCTGAATAAAACGATGAAATTCTAGAATGATATTTTTTTCTTTAGCTTGAATCAACTAAATACAATCTAATCCAGACCAATATATAAAATAAAACACAATTAGATTAATACAGGTTTTTTTAAAATTTAAAATACATTTGGCCTAACGTAAACTTAAACTTGTACGAACAGTTGTTGTTGATCAAAACTTTGCAATGCAGCAATGATGGGTTGTACTTTGTTTAGCTGCATCTCTATAACAAGACTTATTGGTTATCTTGTAATGAACCACGTGACATTTTTAATCACTTAGTGGTAAAAGGCAACCTGTGATGAGGTATTTTCAATCACAAAACGTGTAACAGATACCTTCGAGGTATTGTTATCGATATACACATCCGGTAATTAAAAGTACATGAGGCGTATCGGAATAAGCTGCTGATCTTTCAAACGAAGGGGCCGCGTCAATTCAAATTGTATGCACCTTCGTCTTATTCCGGTGCTCTTCCAAAAAAAGGAACATACAAAAAATGAAACAAACATACAGTATATTGCAACATTTCATTGGTGGTACGTCTGATGATATGAAAATAATATTATACTGTTACCTCCAATGTGACATTTCTATTATGGAAAGTGCAACCATAAAAACACATTTTTGCCCCGGGACTAAAAGTTCTTCATCTTCAAGGACCAAACGATCGACTAAGCATTATATCGGTTAATATCATGCTTTCACTTTGGCATTTTATTACCAGTCGTAACCTTTTGGTAACACCCACCAAGGGGTTTCAAACTCACAACACATTAATTCATGAAAATAGGTCGTACAAAGGAGGACCTCGTTAAAATGTATGCCTCGTACTGCTATCCATTTCAATAAAAGGCCACGCTTTATTGACCAATTCGAGTTGATTGTCATGGTTTGATGTTCAATACTGAAACTAATACGCCAATGTGTCAGTTTGAATGACTTAAACGTGGTGATTGTTATCGAGAACAAATGGAGGTCCTAGAAATCTTTTCAATTTCTTAAGGAGACGTTCTCTTGTAAAATCAGGCTCATATTTAGTTATATAGGCTAATATGTATCGTGCTGTTTGGTAAATATAGGCGAACATATGTCAAGCAACTTGATTAATAGAAGCTTACTGCACGTAACTGTTGCACTGAAGTATATGAAAAATCAGATATATCCATTTATATATTTATCATACCCATATGCTGGCCACTTAATTGTCCAGCACACCGTCAATATACGACTAGGCATAATTCATTGTAAAGATCCATATACAGGGTTTACAAATAATGTCAGTTGAGCAACTGTTGGGGAAGTTTTTAAAGAATGAAAGTTACGGAATTATTTTCTTTGTGGTACGTACGATAAAACACGAGTGTGCTCACTCTTGTATGCAGCACCTCCGATAGTCTTAAGAGGGTATTCAGTCACAGGGAAAACTGCGCTGTGATGAATTATTCTCAAAATACAATACATTAACCGAGTAAGATCTTAACATGCATACAGTGGATACAATAAATATGCGCTAAACACGCACAAGCCTTTGGGATAACATGTATCATACATATTCTAATTCAAATCCAAGTGTACTTAGATTCAAATGTGTAAATAATTAGTAAACATTATTGTCTTGGTTAAAAATAGTGAGTATAATGTATGTTGTATACTCAATAGGAGAGAATACATTGCAATACAAATACACAGCGCATCAATAGAGTGGAGATTGTTCTGAAGCTGTACTTTTATTTAAAAATAATTCGGAAATGATACAAACGGTCACTCTACTTTTAAATATAATTGACTGTACAGAAATACAGATTCACCTCCGCTGAATGAACGCCGAAATAGCATTCAATTTTCCTCAGCATATAGGAGAGGTCATAATGTAACTGAGTCGAGTACGAGTTGCTCAAATACTTTTAACATTTTGAAGTTTACACATTTTGGCAAACAAAGATCACCGTAAACCGCGCCAAAGTTATTGTCGTTTTTCTCGGATCTTTATGGGTGATCCGTTTTAAGCTGTTCATTGACATAATTAAAAAGTACATTGCTTTTCAAATTAGAATGAGAGGGTACTGCTTTTAGAAAATATTAAAAAACCTAACATTAGGAAAACAATGGTAGTGTGGTGTAAAGTCTTCTAGCGTGATTGATACAAGGAATAAACTTTGAAAGTTAGTTCCGTGTATATAACTGTTTCGAACTTTCAGTAATAACAGATAAGACAGTTTGCAACAATACAAACACGTGTCCTGAGCAATAAAGAAAAACATCTTCGCAAAGATCAATATTTCACCGAAAATCCGTAAGCCTAAATTTCAAAGGATTTTCCAAATAAATACAGTCCCATTGAATTGTGTATTGTTTAAACTTGTACTATGTATCAAAAACACGAGTGTGCTCACTCATGTATGCAGCACCTCCGGTGGTCTTAAGAGGGTATTCAGTCACAGGGAAAACTACGCTGTGATGCACTTCATCGTTAAAATGAAATTAAACTGATAAATTCAAAGACAAAAAAGAGCAAAGCCTTGGTTGTACTTACGTCATCTTCAAATGATGCTTGTGTGAGGAGTACAAAACTGGCCAAAACTGCGAAAATTGTTAGCGTTAACGACTTCATGATGTATATTGTGTAGTTTCTTCCTTTCTCTCCAAGCTTGCGCTAGATCAACTATTCCCTGGTATTACTTCACACACACAAATGTTCACCACCCAATCGATTTCTTGCCTTTTTGGAAGCGCGCTTGTCTGTCAATGTGATACGCAGGCAGTGGTAAGGTGGCTTATATACAACTCGCAAGCGGCTATTGGCTAAGAGACAAACTCATTAACTCATATATGGAGTGCAGTACGTTTATGATTTGATTGTGGGTGATTTAAAAGGCATGATACGGGCCCTTGAAACGGTATGCTTTTCGCACTTAATTATCCGTATAACAGACTGTGTTGGTGAAATTAAATGCCAAAGGACCAATTGGAATGCAGAAAACAAAAGCCATAAGCAGATGTTCCGTTGGCGGTTTAATTGCTCAAATCAAATAAAAACGGAAAATGTATTACGTCATAGTGTTTCGGCCAATTGGCGGTTGTCACGTTTATAGAGAGCGCTTAGTAAAATAATGAAAAGTAGTCGCGTCCACTTTATGCAATGCTTTAAAGCATCATATGTATGTTCTCTAGTGCTTCTACTTAAAACGCATAATAGGCGAGAAAGGTGGTCGACATGAGTAGTTGGCCGTTACTACATCGAACAAAATTAATTCAAGTACAATATAAAAGATAAGTGGGCTGTTAAAGGCAACCTAGTACCAGAAAGCCAAAACGGGAAATTGCTACTTTTTGTGGTCTTTGTCGCTTATATTTTGTCCAATAACAGTCAAGTGCGGAACGGTATCCTAATGACTATGCACAGACACGTCAAGTACACACCTCTAAAATCCACTTGGTGTATATATTAACGGTACCGGTGTTTTTCTTTAATTAGTTGTACGAGTATTAGAACAAAAGACCAAACGTTGGGATAACAATCGTACGTATTGAGGACAATTAAAGGATGTTGTTGTTCAAGTTATTATTTCGCACTTATTTTCGGTGACATATTATTCAAATTATAAAGTATCTTATATTCCCAAGGGACGCAATCTGATTCGGTGTGCAGTTGATTTCTAACGGTTGAAAACATAACGAAAAAGGACAAATCTAAGATTTTATTTAAATTGATATCATCATCATGAGATTAAAAACAACCTGTACTTCCAAACTTAGGTAACACGTGTTTTACTTTATTTGTATCAATTATGATGCGTAATTGTATTTACCTATTTTTTTTACAAAATAAGTCACAAAAAAACAAACATATCAGACGGACTATTTTTCTTTTTACATATTATATAAAACAAATTGGGGTCATTTAAACGTTCACCAATCTACATCAGGGGTGGGCAACCTTTTTGAATGAATGGGCCAGATATAAGGAGTGAAAAATTGACTGGGCCACTCCTAACCACATTTTCTAGCAATGACTTGTTGTTGATTTCGAACCTTTGATTCCGAAGACTTTCAAGCAATAGGTGTGTGTGCTTTCTATCTTCACACAATTGTAATCTCAATACAGTACAAATGACAAATTTTAATGGCGAAAATAGACCTATACGCAAGTTGAGGAACATCATTTGTGCCGATAAATGCTAAGCAGCTAGCTCGTTCTTTGTGATGATGTAAATATATTGATTTTTTTTCTTTTTCTCGCGGGCCTCAAAAAAACACACTGGCGGGCCGCATGCGGCTCGCGGACCGTAGGTTGCCCACCCCTGATCTACATACTATAGCATAGTTCGTTGTTAATCATATTTGATACATAGCTTCAACCACGACTATACATCAGAGGCATATCAATATATACTATTTGGGAATGTATCGTGGTGTTCATGATATAAATTATAGGCGTTTGTCTTAGTTTCACGAACGCATAGCCTCCAATTTAAAGGACGATTTTTGTAAGACTTGTATGCTATTCAACTTTATTACTCACATTAAATCCTCGCCATGTACGGACTAACAATACGAAAATACACACAGGAACGTTGGTTTATCTAAATTGTACCTACCTTTTCAATAGTTACACGTATACCTGTATAAATATCAATCATCCATTGTCTCTTTCAAATAGTGCCTCTTCATTCAAAAAGGACCTGCACCCTGTCCAGCCAGCACAGGTCTATGGGCCCCATACGGGCTACATGTGGGCAACCAGGGCTAATTAGGGCAAGGGTTATGTGCGGGCTGACCACATGGGTCCCATATGGGTTTTACAAGGGCCGTAATGGGCTACGTTTGGGTAAACCTATAGATGAGGTGACCGTTGTTTACATTTATGACGCCCTCTGTTGATTTGAGACAAAACACACCGGGCAAGAGTTCCTATAGTTTACATAGGCCAGATCAGGTTTTTTAACTAGATTGTGGTGTTACAGCAAATTGTTATCAAAACTGTCTTTAAACTTGCTTAGGAATGATATAAGCTATCGCATTTCACAATTTTTTTTAAAAAAAATGAGTTTTACAATTCATTAGAAAGAAATTTCATTTTGTCTTCATTAACTTTACTGTATATTCTGCCTGGAGGGAATCAACAGAGGGTGTCCCATTTGTAAATACATGACGTCACCGGTCACACCATCTATAAGAGTCCCATATAGGCTGACCACATGAGCCCCACATGGGTTACATCAGGGCAATTCCACACTTGCACACTGAGGTTGGTTATATTGGTTTCGTAACACTTTAGATTGTATATGTATACATTTTATCAAGCGATTAGATCTGAAACATGAACCATTTCAAAGTTAAAGGTAGATGACCCGATCACATTTTCGTAACACATAATTATTTCAAACATACGGAGATTTTCATATCATATGAAAGCTCGTATTTTTCTCATCATCATACTGAAATTTGACGGCCTAAATCGGTATAATTACGGAGAAATCGATGAAATAACGTCGAATTACCGCGAATGGTGGTATACCACCGATATAGTTTGTGTACTACTCAATGGGTACAGTTCACAGCATCTTGTGCGTGTAAAATAAGAACCATTAGAGCTATGCAACTCAAACTTTGGAACACGACTTTTTTAAGGATGACCTTTCATGTAGAATAGAAAACTTCAAGTTGAAAATCGGAATGTGATCGGGTCATCTACCTTTAAATGGCAAGTAAGAATATTAATTTACACAAAAACTGTACGCATGAACATTTTTTTGGAGAAAAGCCAAATAATTGAATTGTTCTTCCAATTGCCAATCATTTATTCGTGTGGGAATGTAAATAACTCACTAATTACTAATTGTAAGGGCAAGCCCATTTAAAACCCTGATCATATTGGCCCTAGTTAAACCCATGCAAATCACACATTGGATCGCATGGGCCCCTTTAGAACAAAGTGGCCAAAATATTAAGGGTCCAATGTGGCCACAAAGTGGCCCATAAAGGGCCCACATGGGGCCATGCATACATGTTGGCGGGGACGAAGTTCATTCAAGCAGTTTATGAGTGAGATTACGAATATTTTACTTTTCCATACCTTTCTTTTTCCAAAATTACATTATTTCCAAGTTAAAAATGTTCACACCACGTAAAATAAAATAAAAAACAACGTCCGATTGCAACGTAAGCTTTAGTATTCTATAAGATTTAGGGTGAACATGGTTCGCTTCTTTGAAGTCTTGCCAGATTATAATCCAATCAATTTAAAAAAAGAATCAAAACGATTTCAGAAAGTAATGTAATCTATACAATTGTGTACAATTGGTAGTATACGATAGATACTAACCAGCCTATGTTTTGATTTTAATAATAAGTCGGTACAATGAAAATACGAGATATTTGTATTCAGGTAGCTACGAGTTCAGCATAAATAAGTGTAATAAATCCTACTTCTGGCAAGTTTTAGGGTTCCGGAAGATATCGTTGAACGTTGAATAATGGGTAAAATCCCCACTGATAACATCACAATATTATTCACACCAGCTTTGGCTAATTTAACACGTCAATAGTCAATAGAAATGAATACCAAAAGAATGTTGACACTCCAGTTTGCGAATTTGACAGTGAGAACATTAAAGAGCAATTATGGGATTGTGTGTAGCATTTTGAAATTTGTTTTGTGAACAATTTGAATCAGGAATTAAAACTATTATCTATCATTGGTCGCCGTTGATATAAATGTCACAAACTCTTTGTTGACACAGATACATTAACGAAACTAGTATACGTTCTTAATTGGATTAAATAGATGACAAACAGTTCATACAACATATAGCTCATAATACATTAGAACTATTCGACATGAGTCATATGTCACCCATAGATTGTGAGTTAAAGGTATAAGAAGTAAACAGTTATTTTTCCTCCGTTTACATAATTACAAGTTCTTTTGTCTGTGGTTAAATGGAAAGAAAGTTTACTTGTTATTTGCTGTTGAAATATATACCTGATAAAATATACCCAACTATATAATATTATTTGAAATCAATACCTGAATAACATAGTACCCACATTTTGTTAGTGGCCATCGACTAAATATATGTTCAAGGTTCCTGTTAGGACACAAAAGTGTCACAAGTGTACTTGGCGATTTGTCACACATTTAGATCCACTAATTAAAGGATATGATAACCATGTTTAAAACTAGTCAGCAACAAATCAAATCTATGAAGAAAGGGCGACCATTAGTGTTTGAAACCTTTCTTTTTATTTAACGCTAGACGGGATCGGGTTTGCGATGCGATCTTACCACCCAGCCTATTTTGTTAGATCGGTATATTTACTTTAATTTTACATTGACCTCGGTTCTACATAATTGTGATCGAATTTTAATGACTTAACGCCTCTATCTAAGAGTATGCATGAAACTAATTCGGATCAAAAGACAAGTGCTTTTATTCACAGTTGGCAATCTATTTATTAAAATAACGCCAGTCCAGTCTAGGCTAGTTCAAGTTCATTGCTTTCAAAACATGAATGTTGAACTTGTTGTCATCTATTTGATACAATCATCAATATAATGTCTTCAACTTCAATTGGTGTAAGTTGACATAAGTTTAAACTTGGATGATAAGGTTACTTTAATTTTTGTTCAATTTGAAAATTGAAATACAATTAACCTTAATCCCCTTGGCGTTGTATTGGAGATACTCAGGGGACTGAAACAAATAAAGGGAAGTGAACCTAGTTTTAACTAGGTGATTCAGTAAAGTAATTACAATTATCCTCGAGTTCGGTTTTATTTTAATGACTTGGTTTCGCAACTTACAGATGGTTCGCTCTGTACTAAATGTATTGTGGAAAACTCTGCAGGCGCCGGGAATCGAACTCGGTCGACTGCATGACTGTCACGATCCTAGTTAAATACTTTCCACGATTTCGGTTTTATTTCAATCCACTTGTTTTCGCAACTTACCACAACTGTATGATTCTATTCATTGGCTACCTGTTGACAAGAGGCTCACTTTTAGATTGCTTTTGTACGTTTATAAGGCAATAAACGGACTTGCACCCATGTACCTATCAAACTGTTTCGAAT
Organism: Ophiura sarsii; assembly: GCA_035610835.1. Classification (NCBI taxonomy): domain Eukaryota; kingdom Metazoa; phylum Echinodermata; class Ophiuroidea; order Amphilepidida; family Ophiuridae; genus Ophiura; species Ophiura sarsii. Next base: position 47,331,153 of record CM069446.1, read on the forward strand.
TGTATGTTCCAAATAGACACTTTTAAGATCATCCAAGGATCATGTATTGAGTATCCAATGACAGAAGTTTAAGGTTGTGATAGGCCGTTTACTGTTTGTGCATCCAAGTTTTGGAATGATCTACCAATATTTATTCGACAGTCTGTTTCTCTTTTTACCTTCAAGAAGGCATTCAAGACATATTTGTTCCCATCTAATCTTGTTCTTTATATAATTATGTTATGCTATTTTGTATATTTGAATGGTCATTAATAAGAAATGTTTAAACTAAAAGACGGTTACTTTGTCATATCATTTTCATTTGATCTTTTGTTCATCATCGATGCGTCCTTAAACATATTGCACAATATGATCAGAGATATAAACAATAAAGCCATGATATTTACAAATATTTACATGATAACATAGAATCATACAAGCTATTTGTTTCGGGATTATTGGTCTCTTTTCCCCTTCATATTTTAACGCAGCACACTTGGTTCAACACCCCACCACGCTGTTTGTGTTATAACGACAATACATAGCAACGGAACTACAGAGGGCGCTATTTTATACGCTTCCGTTGTCTGGTATTTTAAAAGCACAGCACAATCTAATGAAGCTTTGGATGTAAATCTTTTAGTTCATGTTTTCTCTTATTGCTGTTAAATGTACTACGGGAATGATAGTGCAAGGTGAGTATTGTATATGCTAAGGTTAATAATTCAAGGGGTATCAGAACTGATAGCGATAAATTATGATTGCATTTTTCTTGCTGGGAAGCAAAAATAGAAATCTTCAAAACAACGACACACACTTATTGTTTTACTCAAAGTTAAGTACCGGTGTCCCAAACGCTTCGATTCCCTTTAATAAAGCTTTATATTCTCCAGTAAAAAACAACAAAAACACTTAAATGACGGACGACTTTAGCCGACTGTTGGAGGAATTATAGGTGATATACAGGGTGAATCAAAAGAAATTTTGCCCGGATTGATACGATTATTTAACCTTGATGTGTACTTCGAACCAAGAAATTGCTGTTTTATAAAACGTTTTTAATAGATTTCAAGTTGACAAGTTGTGTAAGCTGCCCCTTTTCACCATTCCAATGGGATATACATAGTTGAAATATACACTCTTGGAAAAAGGGTGCTTCATGGGTTCTTGGCTATCCCGTATATTGATCCCTCCGGTTTAAAGGTTCTTTAAAAATTAAAGAACCCCCAAAACTTCTATATGTAGAGAACATTTAAAGGTTCTAAAGACACATTTTTCGTTCTTTTTGAACCTCTAAAGGTTCTTTTTGGAACTTCTTGGAACTTTAACGGCTCTAAAAGGTTCCATATACGGGACAGCCGGGAACCCCTGATGCACTCTTTTTCTTAGAGTTGATAAAATGGAGTGCTAACTGCATGCATTTATTGTGTAACTGGCTTATTACACAAGGCAAGATTCACACAAGGGTTTAAAACATTGCATAATTTAATAGTTATAAGAAGTTACCATAGCATAGAAAAATATCGCACAAATGAAATGTTGGGAAGACACTTCTTGATCATTTGCACTTCGGTAGTTTACAAGACAGTCACATTTTGTGAAAAATACTTGACAGGTTCACAAACGATACGGTATGAGTCCATTGCTTCTTCTGCCAAAGTTTTGGAAATATACTTCTCTTTGTTGATATTTAGGTCATTAACGAAGCCCACCACTGATGGCTATCATTTTCACTTAAATTAGTCATGTTACATTATAAAACACTTCAATGTCTCAAACTTGTTAAATTTGGAATGGTGGAAAAAGGGGTCATTATTATTTTTCTGTCGATTACTTTTATTTATTCGGAGGATAAACTCGATTAAATACGCTTCATACCAACAACAGCAAGTGTATGGTTAAATGCACACATCGAAGTCAAAGACCCTTTCAATCCGTGCACAATTCGATTCACCCTATATATCTTACACCATTAAAAGTGTCTCTTCTCTTAATCATCATAAATCCCTTCCTACATCAATATCAACATTAATAGTAAGTCTTGTAATGATAGTTCGTACACTTTGTAATATTAAAACACTAAAACTGCATGCAATACAATACTGAAATGTTTATATTTAATCGCGTGCCTCCCTCATGCCTGAAACGACAATACACCATGTATGTACACCGCACACGCCGACAAAATATCGAACTATTTAAAAACAATTTCGGTATTTTCCTAGGGAGTGCGAAGTAATCTGATTTTAGTACCTTGGGTTCCGAGTAACCGAGCACACAAAGGACTTCCTAAAGTTGTGAAACATGCGAATACATTATGGACCATTACAATTGAACCTACAATGTAAATGGTTTGAACTGCATTAATGTAGGTAGAATTCGAATGCTTTGCTATCATTGTAATAGTACATAATCTTTAAATGTCTAGATTTAAAGTGCAATGTTTCTTAATTGAAATCTCTGTTTATCTATTTTCTCTCACTGGAAAACAAATCGTACATCGTGATTTAATCCTCTTCTAATATTTATGGCGACTGGCTCACATAGATCAAATGTTGACGCATTGATGACTGCTGAATAGTAGTCGATAAATGTCAGTATAAATTAATGTGTCTCTTCTTCGACGTCATACATTTCATACATTGGATTGACTTTAAGTTAGTCTTTTAATGAGGGTTCGTCCACTTTGCAGTATTGAATAATAATACCACATGCCTTGTAATACAAGACTGATATTTATCTATAACATTGTGTGGATCTATCCATGATGCAAAAATACACCGCACACGTCGAGAAAAATATTGATCATATATAAACAAAGGAGCTGCGTAGGTTCGATTAAAATAGATAATAATGTCCAGAGAATACGTAATATGGTTCAAACCTCATGATTTTATTAACATTCCGATATTTCGGCCATAGGCCTTTATGAAGGTAGACATTAGCGATGAGACTTGGCCTAAATAAACAGTAGAACTATTTGAAGACAATTTCGGTATTTTCATAGGGAGTGCGAAGTACTCTCATTTAGTACCTTAGGTTCAGCGTAACCAAGCACACAAAGGACTTCTACAAGTTGTGAAACATGGGAATATGTTATGGACCAATGCAATAGTAATGTAAATGGTTTTTACTGCATTCATGTATAGGTAGGATTCGAATGATGTGCTATTACATATCCTTGTATATAAAAGCACACACTCTCTAAATGTCTAGATTTAAAGTGCATTCTTCTTAATTGAAATCCATCCATTTTTTTCTCTCATTGAAATGAAAGTCGTACATCGTGATGTAATACTCTTATGACAATCTCAAGCGCTATGTATTCAATATTTATGGCGACTGACTTGCATAGATCAAATGTTAGACGACTAAATGACTTCTGAATAGTAGTCGATAAACGTCACTATAAATTGATGTTATTATTTACCGGTGTTTATAGAGCGCATTTCCATATTTTCATTGCGCTGTACAAATCACAAACAACAAAAATGGCACACAATATTTAACAACAAAATATCAGCAATTATTTAAAACAAATAATGTGTCAATTCTTCGACATGATACATTTCCTACATAGATTGACTTTAAGTTAGTATTTTAATGAGGGTTCGTCCACTTTGCAGTATTCAAATAATAATACCACATACCTTATATATAATACAAGACTGGTATTTATTTATATAACCATGTGGATCTATGCATTATGCAAAAATACGCCGCGCACGCCGAGAAAATATCGAACTATTTGAAGACAATTTCGGTATTTTCATAGGGAGTGCACAGTACTCTCAAAGTGTACCTTAGGTTCCGCGTAACCGAGCAAATTGTGAAACATGGGAATACGTTATGGACCAATACAATACTTACAATGTTAATGGTTTTAATTGCATTCGTGTGGGTAGGATTCGAATGATGTGGTATTACATATCCTTGTAATATCACACATTCTTTAAATGTCTAGATTTCAAAAATATAATCCAAGTAAAGGTGAGACCAGCAATATGAAAAGTGCGCAACCCAAAAGGAGCAAATATAAAATTAAATAAGACTTGACTAATCACATATTGCTTGACAGAACTCTTTCGTGAGGGTCTGACAGCCCCTCATTCTTCAGAAACAAAATACATACTGGTGAACTTGTGTCAAACAAGGTTATTATATACAAAAAACTACTATACATGTAAATATGTAAAGCCAGGGATTAAGAAGGGAAGTGTACAAAACCACAGAATAAATAAATCAATTAAAAGAGTACATGTAATTATGTTCAATTAATTAAATTTAAAATACATTTCCTCTAACTTAAAATACCTGTTCATTCATTGATTTCTCTTTGAAAAGAAAGTCGTACATTGTTATTTAATACTATCATGGAAACCTCAAGGGCTAAAGTATTCAATACTAATGGCGACTGGCTTACATAGATCAAATGTTTAGATGAATTGATGACCTCTAAATAGTGTTGTTGTATTGTTTGTTAATTAGGATCCTTGACTGTGGCTAGAGCATTCGATTTCTGTTCGATTCGAAAGGTCACGTGTTCGAATCCAACACCGGCTCATGTCCTTGGTATTTAAGTTGGGATATGAGAAGAGACTTGTTAAGTTTGTTTGAGTTGTGGAGCGTACGGTAGTTAGGCTACGTAGCTGTTATTTCTGAACAGTAGTAATCGATAAATATCACTATAATTTAATGTATCCCTTCTTTCTGACGTTATCATTTCCTACATGGGTTGATTTTAAGTAAGTCTTTTATTGTCGGTTCGTCCATTTTGCAGTATTCCAATAAAAATACCACATGCCCTATATTACAAAACTGACATTTATCTATATCGCGTGGCATGATGCAAACATAATACACTGACCAAACCAAGATAATAGCGAACAATTCGGCGATAAAATAATTTATTGCAAAACATCTTATTCATAATCAATACAAAATATTTATAAAAAGAAATCATAGGTTTAAACTTCATTCTTGTATGATTCGAATCCTCTATATATATTAAAAGTCATATATCGTGATTTAATACTCTTATGACAATCCCATGAGCTATGAGAAGGCGACTGGCTTTACATTAGTAGAGTCATTATCTTGGATTCCATGACCATTTTCTTCCTACCTTAGTCTCTTAGTGAATTTGTCAACTATAACCATTTTAAAAGAGAATGAGCTCCCATGCATACATATACATACATACATATACATACATACATACATTTATATAGCGCTCCTTCATAAAGATCGCAGCGCTATTTACAACTAGAAACATCTTAACTACAGCATAAATACAACATAAATTACACAAGGTACACAGTCCAGCAATATTAAAAATAACAACTGAAGAGGTGAGTTTTGAGGCTCTTTTTGAATGTAGATAATGAGGTGCTTTCCCTGATGTTAGTGGGTAAAGTGTTCCAGATATGGGGAGCTTTTTGCACGAAGGACCTGTCATCCGATGATTTCAATGTTTTGTAAGAGTTATGTTCGGTGAGCCGGGTAACATCAGAAGCAGACCTGAGACCGGTGCGTGTTGGGCGGTAGAGAGAGATACAGGATGTTAAATAGTCCGGAGCAGTTCCTGCATGCATTTCTCAAAAGTAATGCCCGCGATACAGGAGCCCACAAATTAAAATGTCTTTAATTAACCTAAAAAGCACACCACATTGTTTTGCTGAGCACAAAGATTCCGAAAAAGTATGGTTTGTCCTACTTCCGATGTTTAGTTAACGAGTTATAATACAATACAATACAATAATGAGCATTTATAAAGCGCCTTTTCATCAAGATCAAAGCGCGTGAGAAAAGCAAACCCAACGGAACAAAAGGATAATGAACAAACAAACATCATATAAAGTACAATATGATAAAAGTTACACGACATTTAGATACAAATATGTTTTTACAGATTTCTTGAACATGTGTAAAGAGTCCTGATTTCTTATGAGAGCGGGAAGGTGATTCCATATTGCTGGAGCGACATAGGTGAAAGTCCGATTGCTGGCTGATGTAAGAATTTTGATGGTTGAATGCTGAGTTAGTTGTGTAGTATCCGAAGCCGATCGCAGGTTGACACGTCGTGGTTTATTCAGAGAAAGGCAAGATGATAGGTAGCCCGGTGCTACGCCTGAGAGGCACTTAAACACAGTAACTAAGATTTTAAAAGTCACACGTTCTCTGACCGGCAACCAATGCAGCTCCTGGAGACAAGGCGTTGCATGATCAAATTTCTTAGCCATACAAATGAGCTTAGCCGCCCAGTTTTGGGTTCTTTGTAGACGTTGAATGTCACAGGCGTTTGAATTAAGGAGCAACCCATTTCCGTAATCTAAACGTGATAAGATCAACGCACGCACAATAAGGTGACAAGTGTCGTTGTCCATAAATTTACGGATCCGGGTTATATTTCTGAGTTGGTAAGTCAGGCTAGAACATAAGGTTTTAATGTGAAAATGCATGGACATAGAGCTGTCAAACACAACACCGAGGTTGCGGACGCTGTCAGATGGCTTGATAACTTTGTCGCCGACCTGAAGAGAAACAGAAGGTACCTTACTTTTGAGATGGTCTGGCACAGCGATAAAGAACTCTGTTTTCTGTTCATTGAGCTTCAACATGTTGAGAGTCATCCATGATTTGATGTCGGATATGCATGAAGAAAGCCGAGACAGGGCGGTAGATATGGATTCCTCGTCATGTATATCAAAAGGTACATACAGTTGGATGTCATCTGCGTACAGGTGATATTGCAGGTTATGGTTATAATGATGCGGCCAATTGGAATGGAGTAAATGGCGAATGACTGGGGACCAACTATAGATCCCTGTGGTAACCCATATCTTAATCTGTGGGTATCAGAGGAGACTCCATTGATGCAAACGCTAGTTGTTCTGCCGGTAAGGTATGACTCTATCCACTTGAGTGCAGTTACTCCTTTAATCCCTACGTCATGGGAAAGTCGGTTGAGCAAGATAGAGTGATTCACAGTATCAAATGCTGCGCTTAGGTCTAGAAGGACGAGGAAAACACCTTTCCGTTGAGATAAGTTCTGCATTATGTCATCCTTAACTTTTAGAAGCGCTGACTCAGTGCTATGCAAAGCCCTGTATGCTGATTGTAAAGGTTCTGCAAGATCTTCGCGGATCATGTAGTCAGTGATGCTTTTGATAGCTTGCTTTTAGATCACTTTAAATACAAAGGGGATGTTAGACACGGGTCTGTAGTTTTTCAGCATATTGCGATCCAGAGATTGTTTCTTAATGATGGGTAATCACGGCATGCTTGAGTGGTGTAGGAAAAACACTCGTCCTGAGCGATGTGTTGACAATCCGTGTGATGACCGGAACAAATGTCTGAGTGTTTTGTTTTAAGAACCAAGTCGGCAACGGGTCGAGAAGACATGACTTTGAAGGCGCTTTGTTGATATACTGCAGAATGTCCTCTTCACGGACAAGATCAAATTCGCGAAATTCGCAATCAACTGCGTGTTGAGGGACTGGGTCAGCATAGTTGCCTTCATTAAGCTCTAGTTCAATGCTCTTGTAGATCTTGTCAATCAGGTAAACCTTTGCATGTGGGGTCAATATTTTAAACTACAATTGCAAAATTGTAGGCATGTGAGTTGTTTAACCCAGAGGCACCTTTTCCAAATATCTTATTTTCGCGGCCAAAAAGCGAGGGGAAAATTAGGGGCCCCAAGGCTCGAACCCTGGACCTCTGGGTTTAGAGTCAAACGATCTACCGCTAGGCCACGGGGGTCAACCATACTTGGCTCAGTATGTTTCGCCAAGTATACCCTTGGGCAATTAATTCATCGAGAAACTGCCGAACCGGTGACACAAACAAACCGCATCGTAGCCATTTGTAGTACTCAAGAGTGTTAGGGTTAAGCAGGTAATCTACTGAGTTATCTCCAAAGAGTGTTACACCACAGTGGAAGTGAGCACAGTCTTAGTGTTATTTTACTACACCTAGCACATAAAGTCCCTGACCAGGTGCTTTGAGGTTAGCTAATTCAAAATAGATAATCGGTACCACAAAAAAATCTGAGATATACATTGAATGAGCAAATTTCTTCTCCGCAGTTTGATACCTCATTCAACAAAATCGAATGGATACTTTTAAAGTTATGGCGATTTCAATGACTGCGCATGCAACAGAAAAGTTGCACTAGGTATAGGAAATCATTGATTTGTGTGTGATTACGCACCGAAAAAACTCACAGCTAATCAGCTAAGACTTGTATTCTTCACAGCCAGATACACCCTTGTCCCGCACATTGCGGTTATCACTTCAGACCCATTCATCTGTCTCGTTCAGATATCACACAGTTATGACAGTAATCACACACAAATCAATGATTCCTATACCAAGCGCAACTTTTCTGTTGCATGCGCGGTCATTGAAATCGCCATAACTTATAAAGTATTCCTTCGATTTTGTTGAATGGGGTATCAAACTGCGGAAAAGAAATGTGCTCATTTGATGTATATCTCAGATTTTTTGTACCGATTATATATTTTGAATTAGCGAACCTCAAAGCACCTGGTCAGGGACTTTATGTGCTAGGTGTATATTTCCATTTGAACCACTGAAGTACATTTATTGAAATTTTGGGGAAAAACAATTAATGATGAACCTTCACGTAGAATAGTTTATTATAGAAAAACATATGTAAAGTACAGGTACAAACCTTTACGAATAGACGCCGATTTATTCATTCAATCTTGAGTGGCTTTAATAATAAAAAATCCGCGCTTTAACAGGAAGTATAGTTTAGTTTTATATATAATCTTATTATGAATCTAGGTTGGTACATGTTATGAATGAATCCGATATAAAATAAAGGTGTGTGTACTATTTAATCCTTATCCTAATGGGTATTAAGCAGGAATTACTTTCACGTCCGACTCTACGAAAAAGTACATAGCGTAAACAGAGCGAGAACAATGCATAATATTTCATATTAACACGCATGATGACATAAAGGCACCGAAACAGTACCAGAGATGTTTCCTGTGCTTAAAACACACGGCGGAGCTTAGTTCATATGTTTTTTGAAAGGATCTTACGTACAATGTACCCTTGGGATTTTGCTTTTACGCGGTCTAACTAGTCTTTATAACGTGTTAAGACTTACAGAGCCTGCCGTATATCTAGAGCGTGTCCCCAAAATATGTCTCCGGAATTCTAACATTGTAAATCATATGATATATTCCTTGATTCTGTCACCGATATTGTACTCATTTGGGTTAATTTTATTCATCGTCAACATTCAAGTATTGTCAGTCTTAGACGATGTCTGATTTGTGGCTAGAACTACCATATGCTACATTGGCACCAGTCGGATCTCCAGCTTTAAAATAGAGAGTGTGTTCTGTTACTGTGTTTGAAAATCAAACACACCGGGGATATATTTCACAAAGGTCAACTTAAGATTTTTAAGTTTGTCAGTTATGAAGAGTTCATATTAGATTCTTAAAGTTAAGAATAGTATCTCTTCTTAAGATAAGAAGAATATTACTGTATAACTTAAGAAGAATTCATTTGTAAAGTAAAATATCCTCTGACCTCTTCGTAAGTTAAGAAGGAAATTCAGAAGGATATTCTTCTTAAATTTGTTTTATGAAGAGTTCAGGATTTAAGAAGAATTTTAAGGATTTAAGAAGAATTAATTCTTCTTAAGTTTTATGAAATAGGATCCAGTATAGCGAAGTGTTACATTTGTGTTGATCAATACGTCTCACTGTCTTTAAACCCAACGGAGGTGCACTTTGAATATACAGTCCTCAAAATAAGTAACTGACCAGGTAATAAATATACTCATAACTCCAAAACTATAGCTCCTACATAAAAATATTAAACAGTAAAGTTGTAAAGAAATTTCTCCTCTTTAACGTGATATATTAGTCATTAAGATCAGTTAATAATTAAGAACGCTATATTGAAAAGGGTAGAACAAAGTGCAGTTTACATTTTAACACTTGGGTTTTGAACACGCGGGACAGTGTGACAGGTATGTGAATGGGTTGCATTGATCAATTGAAGCATCCCCAATCCCCGTCTTACTATCGAACCGTGAGTTGTCGCTACCAGTTAATCAATAACCTGCCTGTAACTAGTCCGAGGCTGCGTGTAGACGAACAAAATGTTAAAATGAAAAACGGACTTTGTTTTGGTTTATGGCACGTAACTGAGTTAATATTTATTCAATCTTCATGTGTAATATCTCGAATTAAAGACAAGAAATTTCCTTACAACTTTATATCCTAATATTTTTACTTAGGAGCTATAGTTTTGGAGTTGAGAGCATATTTATTACCTGGTCAGTTACTTATATTGAGGACTGTATTGGCTTGCACCTGTAAACGTTGTATTTGATGAATCGCTATTTCAAGTCGGGGAAATGAATGACGATACGCTCACTTATCATCGCGTCATGTTGCACATGTATTTGTAATTTTTGGCATGCATGAAATCGTTAAGATCCTCAAATATGTATAATACGAATATTTGCACAAAGATGTTATCGTCTTTGGGCCAACTATGTTGGGGGACACTCTGTATTGCTAGAGGCATCAATGTCTGTTCATCTACATAAGGTCTGGCAAAATATCTCAATCATAACCTGTATAACACATTCCTAATTGCATTTCGTGGCAGATCATCTGTTTAGACTGTCGACATGGGTGTTACGTTATCAGATGTGAAAGTACACCTCACAGACAAGAATTGTGATGAAGTTATGAACACCACGCATGCTTTTCTATGCTCTTTGAAATGTTAATGTTAACTCCGTATACTAGTTATTGGTTTCGCTATTCCATTGATACCAAAAAAAGAATTAACATCACCGACATGACGTCAAATGACGTCTTGACACCATCATGACCGACGGCCGAAGAACGCACTACTCAATAGGCCCTATGTACTGGTGACCCGTCGCGTTGTGGGAGAATCATATAATGTATGTGTCCCTTTTTATAATAATATTATTAATAATTATTATTATCATTTTGAGGGTGGCATCATGAATAACGTAGTTGAAATGTATACCTGTCAATATAATAATTTTAATCACAGTTAGGTAAATTCTCAGAATTATCTTGATAAACTCATGTCGTTTGATTGGGAATGATAATAATCAATTTACGGATATTCATAACATTAAATTGTCCTTTAACTTCCTATAGATCCGTCATGATTTTTTCGTAAACAAGGAATACATTGTCCTTTACAATAAATCGTACTTACTAGTAACGTGTCGACTCTTAAAAACAAGCTCTTAAAGGAGAATAGTACTATTCATAAAAACAAGCATTATATGGTAGGTAAATAATTATGTAATGTATATTATCCATTCTAATTGGTCACAGAACTATAACGTTCAATAAAACGAATCTAAAATGCACATCCCCAACCTGTGATTATTTGAAATTCGCGCCTGGTTTTCTGTATTGAAAGTGCTGATGATATAGCCATACCCAATGTTGTGACGTCATCGTTACTAAAACTTCCTCATCAGCAACACGTCGCTGCACGTAATCACGCAGGAATTCAATACATAAATCGAAAATATCAATACATGAAACAGAGATGTGGTAATCTTGTTTCGTCAAAGCTTCGATCAATATAACGACGTCTATACAGGTGTTTTTTCTTTCTTTCTAAAGCGGAATTTGTCTTAACGCGGCACTTTTTAAAAACTTTACTACGGATGTGGTCTGTTTAATAATAATGCTACATATCTGAGCGCTAAAGGTCAATGGCAAGGATTTCCTTTAATGAGGTCGGTGACTGGTTCTGTTTGTTTTTACATGGAATTCTCACGCCTGTAGATGGCGGACTTGCAATCAGTTATTTTTTCTTCTTAGATGAATTGTCCACGGAATTGACCTGAGTAACAAAAACAGTATAATATCCATAGCACTATTCGCTATTCGTAACCTTTTATCAAAATAAAGTCATTAACTTTTATCTTGTTGCACAATTATGATTTATATAAGCAAACCTCACCTTCCCCCTGTTTTCTCAAAAAGTTAAGTACCTACTAATACGCCAATTGCAAAATATTCTCCCGCGTTTTATATGGTAACTAATAGACCGCAACACTACCCATACTGGCAGCCCGATATGTTCGCCTAAATTACCAAGCTAACGACTGCTTAATGGTGGTGTTTTCTATTAGGGATAGTGTATAATTTCAAGTTAAAAAACAAAGAGCCGAGTTAAAGCAGTGCCACATCTCGCGTTTAATTGGGCGTGAAGTGGAGAAACGGTTCAATTGGCATCGTAATATAAATATTTATGATTAATTGCTAACACGAAGAATCGGGTAGCGTAATTTGAAACTGATATTTAATGCTGAACACAATACGAGGAGGTTCAATTTACAAAAATAAAACCGCTTTGCAATTTTTGGATATGACAAGGCAAGGCAAGGGGGCGACTGTTGAAGCAAAACATTCATGGAAATTATGTTAGACTTTAATCAAGTCCACGGCAGAATAAAGCATGATTTAAGCATGATTTAAATCTAGTCTAAGATGTAAGTTGCATTTAGGCAATTGCAATTGCGACAATGCAAGAAAAGACATGTGTAAAAGGAAAACGAATTCGCAAGTGAGCGTACAACCCGAGACAATTGATTCGAGCCCTATGCATATTATGTTGTCATGTCCCCAAAAACTATACATCAAACATGTAGGCCTATATTATAAAACACGATACGAAAGAAAAAGTTCTATATACGTATTGGTCGGGCTTTTTTTACTCTTCTTTTTTTCTTCTTCTAATGAAACAGATCTGTAAAAATAGTGCCGCTTTTTGACAAAACTAAAACATTGTTGTTGTCGGTATTTATTTACATGTGAAATTCTTTTCACCAATATCTAAAAAAACAGGCCGAGCGGGCCAGAACTGTGCTGTTTTTTGACAAACCAAAAACATTTTTTGGGTCTATATTCATTTTCACGTGGATTTCCTCGTGGAATTCTTTTCACCAATTTCTAAACCAAAGGCTCGATCGGGCCCATGATAGAACAGGGTGTTTTTTCTCGTAATAATTGTTTTACAAAGAGTTAAGCCTTTTATTCTGTTTGAGAAAGTGATCACGGTTCGATGAAACTACTCAGCTTCAGTAAAGTCAAATTTATCTTTAGCTTGTCCAAGTAGTTATTTGATTTGATTTGTATTCCGAGCGTGCAGATCAGAAAACTAGTTGTTGGACTCAATCAAGTGTATATTTACAGCATTGGACATTTGATGATGAAAGACTCGATTTTCATCAGCGAGAATAAATACAATATTGCCGATAGTCTAGTGACAGTTGTTGTCCTTTCATTCCGCTGTGTCAACAGCAATATTCGCGATTATATAGAGCATAGTGTTTATTTGGGTATCAAAGTACATCATATCTCTTTTCTACGCCTAAATAAAGTGGCTTTCGCGCATTGGATATGCGACACGAACAAAATAAATGTTTTATTTGATCAATTCGTGAATATCTAAAGAGCAGTATTAAGCTTTTCGGTCTCCACGAAGACAGATGACTACGGTATGATTTATGTTTGCAGAAGGAATTACGTTACTGTTTCATCTCTCTTCTATCATAGTCTTAGAAATATTTGAAAGTAAAGCTGTATTGCCCTATGGTTAAGGCAGGTGTATTTATTTGCTATAATGTTACAGTGAGTATCGTATCCTGCATAGCATATTCTTCAGATCTCTCGATTTTGGATATTTTTTTCTCTATAACAATAGGTCACAATATACCTTTTCTTTCTTTTCCTACGTACGATGTCACAGGTCAAAGTATACGTGTATTCCTTATAATTTAGAATATATTCCACTCTCATGTTTGGGCTAATAAGTTACACGCGATCTGTTTTCTTAATACATACAATGAGATGGTTTTGCAGAAGTGATTCATTAATTTATTCTCTTTCTCTTCAGAAACGGATATGCGGCTTAATATGTAAAGTGCGGTAGAAATTCACCCTGCTAGGTTATTTAGCATGGTATACACCTGGATTTTAGACGTTTAATTTATCACGACTAATGGTAAAAGAGGTCTGATATCGATAATCAGAGTTGAAAATATCAATTGGCTATAAAGATGCCGAGATAAAACTGTCGTCTTCACTATTAAAGTAAAGGCCAAAGACAATAATTGGTTACCATTCAACAAAATAAATACTTCTTTTAAAAATAATATTAGTAGCTGCTATATTCATGTTTTGAGCTGATTTAGCTTCGGGCTTCAAAGAAGAACTCTTTAGTTGGTCTAAGGCGTCTTATGTACATTTTGTATAGAGGCCACCCATTTCTGATAATATTTATCTGCTTTAAAACAATATACAAATGCTTGAAATAGTTATTGATCATAGCATTAGTATCATTACAACAGTGAAACCTTTTATGTTTACTCTCTTTATATGTTGAACGAATCTGTTCTTGAAAATAGACAAATACAAATCAACAGTAATCGGTAGACCCTTGTCTGAAAGACTGTTGACTATTCTGTTTCGTACTATAGACGTTGGCTTTTATACTTCTCTGAAATTCATTGACATTCCACACATTGCAATCACAAGGAGGCGTCTAATATTACAACTTACGTGTTTGTGCTTGACAGTCCATACATTTGACGCCCTTGACATTCATTTGATATGGTAGAAAAGACGAGAAATTAATCCTGAAATCAACATGGGCTACAATATTGAGGAATTTAATTAACATTGAAATAACAGGATGGGGCTGTTTAAGTACTCTCAAATGTTAAGATGTAACACTCGATTTCTGTTTCTCATTAAAGGGAACTTAATAGCGGTCGAATGGTGAACACGTATAACATTACACCAGCTATGAAGAAATGTAATCCTTTCGCACCATTTAAATTTGACATTACTAAGACAAACGTAATCCAATGAACACGACTTTACGCCTTGGATAGCACACCTTCTAGTATGGGCAAGAAAAGGACACAATTAACAACCGTCTTTGAAGAAAATACTGTAAGGAAATATAAAAAATAGTAACTTAACGCAATTATCGATTTTTTTTAAAACTTAAACACGCGTCTCACTAACTGAACATTGTCTAACTTTAAACAAGGGTATGGGGGTAGTTTAACGCGTTGAACAAAACCCGTGCACCGATTATATGTCTCGAATGATTGCAACACCGTACCCTGTGCAAGCTGATATGCAGATCGTGTAGTCTTCAAAATAAATTTGATGATATCGGTCGCTCTATTGTACATATTTTTTATATGGTTTTTATTTTGGATTCTTTTATATGGTTTGTATATGAATCAAGACTCAAGACATTATTTGTCAGATTTTCGTCAACTAATTGTTATAAGAACATATGACACCCACAAGAGTACATCTATTATACCTTCGGTCAAACGCAACCAATATAAACAAGATGAGTCTTACAAAAGACAAATGTCGCTCAGATGGATTGTGTTTGAACGCAAGGGGCATAAGGGAGAATGAACACAATGTGTAATAATAAAAAACCACCAGCAATCTCAATTTCAACTAAATCAAATTTGAAATATAACATAAACATTGTTTCAAAAAGTACTTGATTGTTGTCAGTTTGTCTACATAACAAACGCCCCGAATTTGTTTTGGAGTCACTAAACATGCTAAATGTGTATCGATAAAAAATAGTATACCAATCAAGTGCAATTGAACTGTCTCACTCAATTACTTTAAGGGATTGGAGATATGAGGGTGAGGAGGCACTATAGAGGTTTATGGATGTCATCTTCCACAGAACTTCTAACATCAGGAGAGGGCATGTCAACATATTAACGGCCGTAATAATGGATTTAAATAGTTAATTTATTGTTCTTATTAATTAATTAATTAAAACATATGTTCTTATTAATGCGTTCATCATTTGGCGGCGGGTGGAGAAATTAAAAATAAAAATAAATAAAAATAAACAAACATCCAATTTATAAATATATATGAAATAAGCTTACATAGTATTTTACTTAGTTTAAACATTATAAATACAAAAGTATAAAAAGCAAATACCAACTATATAGATAGACACGTTCATTTAAAAAACCGGGCAATACTTGTAAAGGCCCGGTAGCGAATTTATTAACCGTACACACGTTTGGCCAAACACTGTATAAATGTATTGCTGTACAATGTACATGTGCTATGCGCTTTACTCCTTCAAGGTATCAAATGTTGTTTACGGTAACGAACATCGCGGCCCGGTAATAACAGTGAATGAGAAAAGTATTGAGAGTTAACAGTGAATGAGCAAGTATTCTGCAGAGTTAACAGTGAATGTGGAAAATATTCAGATTTAACAGTGCATGAGAAAAGTATTCAGAGTTAATAACAATGAATGATAAACGTATTCAGAGTTTTAACATCCTGGGTTTGGCATTCTACCTTTTTTGCACGTACAATTAAGATATCAATGGAGACCAGGAAAAGAAGGGTTTTTACGTTGCTGCGTTATTTGATGTATTTATCGTTATGGTGTTCGATATCAACCTGTGAGAACATTTCTTTAGGAAAACATAATGCTGACATGCCTGTTACTTGAAACAGTGAAATAAACCACAAATGAAACTGGTAAACCAAAATCAATATCATACATTATATTTCTTTAAGTTAGTATGTTGTCACATTTTATACCACCACAATCACTTTCACCTATCTCAATGCAACTGGACTATTATGAAGACGCACGAAGCTTTTGGTATTGTGTTAAGGTACGTCTTGTTTTGTATTCTGAATTGCAACCAACACTTAGTGTATCTTTAAAATCCGTGGACGGCGGTACGTCAGATTCATAACCTTGAAACAAGCTCTTCGTTGGAATCGGACACGTTCTATTCATGTGTCCTTAGAATGAAATGAACAGTACGTTACACAATTTTGACTTTCGTTAATTCGAGTTGCGGCGCAGCTTATAGACTTAGGCCAAAGTGGTTAATGGGCTTTCGGTAAAATAAGTCGAATTTTGTAAACTAACTCTTCGCACCTGACCAATGGAATATAGGCGTCCATTTAACTAACATGATCATATATCCGCTAGTAATACATCCAAATAGTATGCATTTATAAGAGGTCACCTTGGCTTTGACCCGTGACGTCAGAGTATGTGTAATTTAAAGATATTCTCGTAATATGGTAAATTAAGTCTATAAATGATATTAGGCATGTACACGTATAATAAAACAACTTTAAGATATACTGAATTCCATTTTTGCTTTCATAATGTGACCATTTATCTTTACCTTTGGGTGCTGAAGCCTTGCCTTCGAGTCTTCCCGTGGTGTATGCCGTTCTAAAATTGTTGTTCACTTGTCAAACCCCGGAAACAGACTGAGCTCTTTTTATAGGGCGATTGCACAGGGTTCATTAGTTCAGATAATCCTTTAGAAGAAGACATGCATGGATGGAGTCCGATCACTTGGAACAACACGTTTAACAGTTGTTTGGTATTGTACTTAGGGGAAGGATTTAAATCTAATAAACTGCGCGCAGTCGTTTTATACTCTCCGCGCACACGTATAGAACGTTGTGCAAGGTATTGAGAACGTAATAGTAACCCAGACAGCGACTTGGACGAACTATGAACGTTTACAGCGTAGAGGAAGTGCAGCGAGAGCCCGTGAGACTTTAAAGGAGAAACACAATGGGTCGTAAAAAGGGCGCCGTGAACATGCGATAAGCAGGATAGGAGCGTACTAAGAGCTACCTTATTTTTTTTTAAATGATAATTTTAGGCAGTTTTCCGCGCTCTTTCTTCGTCTTACATGGGGACCCTCTCCCGCTTGCGATATTATTTACCGTTAAAAACAGTTGAATATAGGGAGAAACGTATGTATAATACATGGTGTGGGTAATATATCTCTTACTTCAGTTTTAAACTTTTATTTATTTCACTAATCTCCACTTAATAACATAATTTAAATACAACAAAGAGAGGTTGGACAAGGAGTCGAACCTGTAACCTTCTGCATCACAAGCGAGGTTCTATCCACTAAACTATGCAGACCGATCTGGCAGAGGTGGTTTTTTGTATAATACTCAAATAAATACCTTGACGGAATAAAGTGTAGTATACATGATGAGACTGATTGGTATAGACATGTACAGTGTATGTATGCAGTGTATAGTGTATAGGTTTCTCCCTATGGCAAAATGTTATTTAAATTTAACAAATACGCCTCCCGCTCTAGCCAGTGTCCACTGCGTCCCTAATTGGTTCTAAGAGACCTTAATGCGTTTTGCTTGGCACGTTGACACTTTTTCAACGCAACGCAAGCGCAAGGAAGCTTGATCGCCGTAGGTGGGACAGCCCTAGTATCGGGCGATACTAGCAAAATGCATGTGCATAGTGCGCACTGTATTTGGTACCTAACTTACATCTCTTCCGATTTCATAAGCAAAACATTGCAGAAATGTTGGCAACTCCCTTTGAAGATAATAAAGAAGGACATTGGTAGAGTAATCTCTAAATGTAAAGGAGCTAAAACGCACTCTTTGAGAGCTCGTGGAGGGACAGCTCACTTTAGGAGTGAATTTTGCTCTATTTGGAGTGATGTGCCACTCGTTTGGAGTGATTTTTCACTCTTTTCAGAGTAATTTCTACCTTGAAAGAGTAGAAATCACTCTAAAGAGCGAACGTCACTCTGAAAAAGAGCTGTCCCGCCACGAGCTCTCATAGAGTGAGTTTTAGCTCTTTTTCATTTAGAGAGTAGCGTCCACGAGAACTAGATAAATGCATCATGATCGCCGGTTTATTGCGTCTACTCGGGCACTACATTGTCTTAACGGTGTCTGAAGGCAACTTGTAAGTCTGATTTGGGTGTACATGTACGTGTATTAATACATCTTAATACGGAATATCAGATTGATAGGTTGAGGTATTGAATTACACTTTTATTTATAACATATTTATTTATACAATCGTATATAGGAAGAAGGGATGACTTGAGATTACACTCTTAAGTCCTGGAATAAGAATGATGCTGTTTAAGAGGAAAAGTTTAAGGTTTTTCTACAACGACTGATTACTTCCATTAAACCTTTCTGGTTTATACCGGCGTGCGGTGGCGTTAAACTAAATTGTTCAATATTCATTAATTTTTCTCGGTTTTATGAGGTATTAAACTTTAAGAACGTTTTAGGGAAATTAGGGCCGCGTTAGCTCGGTTTAAGAACCGCGACTGGTTTCACACGAACTACATCACTCATAAACTAAATCAGTTTAGGTAACTTATCCACGTGCATCTGGTCAACGTGACATCATGGCGGACGAATGCATTCGGAAATATCAATTGGCAAGTTGGAACCTATCATCAGAGCTGACAGCGATATTTGAAGGTAAGATTATAATATACGTTTTGCAATTACACAAATCAACTGCCAGGTAGGCCTAAATGATGTTTTCTGAGCGATTTTCGGTAAATTTTTGGATGGATGGTCATGACTCGCCGGATGCATCATGATATTGATAAGCTTATAATGCATGCGAGACTCAAACATCATTTAGGCCTACCTGGCAGTTGATTTGTGTAATTGCAAAACGTATATTATAATCTTATCTTCAAATATCGCTGTCAGCTCTGATGATATAGGTTCCAACTTGCCAACAACCCTGGACTACTACGTTGATTCCATAAACATTAACAGTATAAAGCCTATACAGTTACTGGTTAATAACTGTTGATTCCATAAACAACAGTATAAAGCGTTATACTAAATCCTATACAGTTATTGGTTAAACGTGTTAAGCAACCAAGTTAGTTAACTGTTACACTTTTAGTTGGTTAGAGCGTTTTAAACATTAAATGGTTAAAAGTTTAAAACAATAATTGATTAAGAGTTAAACTGACCGAAAATTAACGGTCGTTAACCAATAATTAGAAGGGAGGAATAACGAAACTACCCGAGTTTAAGGTTGTTTAAGGTTGTTTAACCCATTTCGATCTCGCCAAGATAAGAGTGTAGCTGGAGATATTCCGTTAACATTGGCCTTCACAAACAACACACGAAATGATTAGTTTGTGCTTTGTGTGTGTCGACGCAGGGGAGGGTGTTATACAGGCTGTCCAAAATGATTAGTACCCAGCGATGCCCAACATTCATTTATGTTTTAAATATTCAAAATCAATTAGATTTAGGTTCGTTGTGTTTCCATCATCCTTGACATAGTGTAGTCTTTCATTATAATTTTAGATCATGAATATCTTATTTCACTGAGGTTACACTCCATGGTGATTTTACATTTTTGGCAAAGTGCAAAAGAATGGGAGGGTGGGGGGGGGGGGGGGGGGGGGGGGGGGGTGTTAATCTTGTTTGAAAGGAAAAACAATATTCTCTCATGTTGTTTGTTATGGCTGTTGAAATCATTAATCATTCTTCATTTGGATTCAATTTGAAGAGTAAAAAGGATCATCATACACGAGTGATGCCAAACTTTGTTTGTATATGAGTTAGTTTTGAGGCTAAGCTTGAGGTACATTTGAATAGTGGTCATGGGTAATTAGCATTAGCTCAGACTACTTGTTCATATTGCAGTTGGCGTTTCTTACAAAATTGGTAAAAATGGAATAGTATCCTACTTTTTAACCTCAACAACTCTATTCTCCAGTGTGAAAATGAAATATATATAAGCCAATGCTAATTCACCAAATACCACTTATTAGCTATTTAATAGACCTTTAAGGGGGCTGTCAAGTGTCGTTGTATGAATTTGTCAAGCACTGTAACTTTCAAACTATTTATGTGATGTACATAAAAGTATACACTTTTTTGAATGAAATGAGTCGGGGAATCCATTTTTCGTATCAAAAATCGTGATTTTTATATTTTTGCCCAAAAATGCCTCTTTTTTGCCTAAATTTTACAAACAACCTAACAAAATAATTTTTAGGTAAAAAATTCTAAAATTTTACAGAAAGCATCTTAATTCAATTATCTAGGACTCGTTTTTTTGTTTGCCTTTAAAAAAATTAGTTTCGAAATTATTGACCAAAAAGTGCTAAAAAAGTGAATTTTGAGATTTTTTATCCCAAAATTCACATTTTTAGTACTTTTTGTTAAATAAAACAAAGCATGGAGAGTCACCTCAGTGTGACGAACTTCTTTTACCCTTCAAATCGAATTAAAATAAATAATTATTGATTGCAACAAGAAACTGATAACTGTTAAACTAAAAAGGAGAAAAAAATATTAAGAGAATATATTTGTTTCTTTCAAAAAGCTATTTGTCAAAAATGATGATAAACTAACGGACCTATTCCCATTGATTTTGATGATAAAACAATAATAATGAACATGGAGCATCGATGGGTACTAATCATCTTGGGACAACCTGTACCCGCCTTATATGAGAAACAACGTAAGTCGAAAGAATACATTTTCGATTTGAGGTATGGGATGAAACAGATGACGTGCGCTCAAATAATTGAGTTCAAGAGAGGGTTCTTTTATATAAATTTCAAAAGAGTAAAATATGAAAATATGACTTGTTTGAAGAACCGGTTTTTTTTTCTATACCGGATCAGAAGATCATTCAAAAATATCCTGTAGAATGAGTTGTACACAATACGTAGGATTCTAATATTCTGTTGTAAACATAGTTGGTGATTTGATGTCAAACTTATATTAAAATCAAATATAAATTTACCAAATTAGATAATATACAAGTATCCGTGTAAAAGGATACATGAAGAAATATAATGTTGAAACAATTATGAAAATATGTTATATGTGAAAATATTGAATTGTATGAAAACAATAATTGTACATATATGTTATGTATGTATGAGTGAAGAAGGAACATAAAAACAAAAGATTGAAAAAAATAACAATGTCATTAGATTTGACACTGAGACTGAGTGCTGTAGTAAATGGAAACCATCGCCTTAACCGAAAATAACAACATAATTTTGTATTACCTTTCAAATCCTCCTTTACCTGATGATATAAGAGAGATGAAATACTAACCTAATTCCTTCTGCAAATACAAGTTACTTGTCAAACGCGGCAAGAAGTCTCCCACTCTTTTGGGATTCATGGAATTTATAAGAATTAACATATCGTATATTAACCGAAGTGTTCAGAAAATATCGTTACTTGGGCGTGGAAGGAATATGAATGTACCAAGCTACCAAATCAATACAAATAAACTTTACGTTCTATAATCGAGAATATTGCTATTGACACAGCGGAATGAAAGGACAACTATTGGCCCTTAAAAACAGCCCTTTCACTAGACTATCGGCAATATTGTATTTATTCTTGCTGATGAAAATCGATTATTTGATCATCAGATGTCAAATGCTCTCATTTTAACTTCAACTAGTTCTCAGATCTGCACGCTTAGAATATAAATCGAATCAAATAACTACTTCAGTCAGCTGAAGGCTCAATTCACTTTACTGAAGAAGCGTGGTTTCATCGAACCATGATGACGTTCTAGACCAGAATAAAGAGCTTACTCCGTGTTAAACAATGACATTTGCATCATGGTGTTGGTGTCTTGAATTTAGTGGAAAGTTGCGAAACCATGTTTTGCTCACCATAAGCACCCACAAGTGTTTTTCGAAAGTATACATGCCGCGACAACCTTCTTTGCCTGACCAATTAATAAATAGAATTAAAAGTAATCGTTTCGATCTATTTTCAAGGTCACTCCATCACCGGTTGCCAATTAGCAAACTTATCCTCATAAAATCTTTTGAAATTGGACACCTTTTTTCTCAGCACATATCGTACCTCTTCACAATTATTAAGCGATGATGTAATTACATGGTTGAACACTATTCTACGTGGAACTTGTAATAGAGTACCTCAAAATACTTTTAATCTATATACTACTACTAACAGTCTCCCTAAAGCAATAGACGACCATGCAACAGTGTTGGCGTCTTAATGATTATAATGTATATAATGATACTATATGGTTACCAGCATTGCCTCAAATAAGTTCGACTCTCAACTATTCAAATAATACTTGTCAATTCGAAGTGTTAATGCATGTCTTTTATTTCTTTACTGATTCCTGCGGTTCGTGTACTATTTCATCCTTTATCACAACGTCTGTCCGACGGATCGTAAAACTATCAAGACCAGTTAGTATTAAAATCTGTGATAAGCTATTATTTTGTCTGTGGAATGGGAATGTTATTAAGACATGCATGTCCGAGTTTAGATTCAAAACATGAAATATGCACAGACAAATTAAACGACCACAATTAAAGGTAATATAGCTAAGGACTAATGTTAGACGTCTCATGCATAGATTAGTTTGGTTGCCGTTTATCTACTACCAGGTAGTCCATTTGTGTAAAGTATGGTAAAGGTTGAATACAATTCTATGTAGTAAAATATGTATTCCACTTCAACAAGCCGACCAGGTTTCGTTGAATGTTCGAATAAGAAATATAATTCACTTTTACTGATTTTTTTCTTCTTGTCTTAGCTAATGGTTAATGTTAGACATCTAACAGTTTAATACATTAGTTAGGTTGACGTCTGTCGATGTTCACGCGATTTGCCTTCCAAACAAAAGCTTTCGAATGGGGTGCCCATTATTAAAACCATACACTAAACCAAACAAGTTATCTATAACAACAGCATTCAATACAACTGTCAATGCATGTTCGACATCCCCATGCATGGAATGGAACTGGGCACAAGAGGTGACATCGAGGGTTAAGCGCCAGAAGGCCGTAACTCAAATTTTGGGCAAAATTAGGTTTTAGTACCAGCATAACCCATAATCCCATATAACCTAGTATTTCAGAACCATAAAGAGATAATTCATGAATACTGATAATTTTACTTAAACTAGGTGCTACAGTGTATTGTAATGAGTCCTGAATATTTGAAAGTTGATCATCTCAGAATAGTATGTTTTGAGTTACGGCCTTCTGGCGCTCAACCCTCGACATGGTCTATACGAGGGTCGTTCAATAAATAATGAAAGTGATCATGGTATGGGATGCATGGGTGATTCTATTGAGGGATAATGTGATCAATATAAAGTATGAACCTTTATCTTTCAAACAATACAGTTTTGGATTTATAAGTGTGAACTATGACGTCATAGCATTGTCTCAAAGTAAGTACACTTGGGACACTGCTAAGTCAGTTATTTGGCAGGAAATTTGAATTGTTTGTATAAAACATGTGGTAAGAAGATTGCATAACATGACACCAGAAGCAGGTAAATCCCATTTTTTTCGCGTAAGTATGATAAAAAAGACAATAACTTTAATCCCTGTGTAATTTGATATATGTAGTATAAGAGGAAAAAGTAAGGAGAGGCAATCAAATAAAATGTATACAAATATCAGTATTTCAAATAGCCAATTTTCATTTAAAAATGCTCAGTCAGGAATCACTAATATTTCGGAAAATCAAACAATTTAGGAAAAATCCAAGCAATTAACCAGTTTGGGAGATTCCATATGATAGCTAACTAATTATCTGAACTTATTCGCATGGAACCTGCAGAAAATATGCGCATGCGCGGCAGATAATTTTGAACAGGGCCACAAATGGCTAAAATCATGAAATTTACCAGATAAAAGCTTGCTGTGCCTTCAAATTCTAATCAGAAATATTGAAAAATGCTTAAATAAATGTGTTTAAATATTGTAATAGTCAAAATAATAAAGTTATACATGAATGTATCTATCAAAGAAGGCTGCCACCACCTCTCTCATTACTGCTATCTTTAGAGCTACTAGATATGTATTGTTAAAGTAATCGTCGCATAATTTCAATGGTTTGAGGACATTTTATGAACAGCTCCTCTTGAAATCCCCACTACCATTGCTTTACATCCCACAACAATTTACTAAATTATAATCCCTCCATTGTTCTTTATCCTTTGTTGTTTTCTAAGGTATATTATTGCGGATTTTGCTAAATAAAAGCGCATTTGAGATGGTCCCTTCTTGTTTGTATCAAGGGATTCCGATCTAGAAAAGAGTGTCAAGCAGAGACAGGTGTGTGTTCTAAGTATGTGCCAAGTGTTATCTGTTTTTATGCTTGCATTGCCGAGATATACGCAAATGTATCAATCAACACATTTTCAACATATTACATATCCAGCCAAATAATTGACAGATTTCAGTCAGTGTCTGAAACCTATTGTGTTTATGTTAATGACATTACATAACCAAAGGTATCTAACAATCCAAAAGTGTATTGTTTGAAAGACAAAGGTTCATACTTTGTATTGATCACATTATCCCTCAATAGAATCACTCATGCATCCCATACCATGATCACTTTCATTAATTATTGAACGACCCTCGTAAGTACCACGTAATATGATATGTTGTAACAGTAATGTGTCCAAACAAATCACAGAGACTACAGCGCGGGGAATTCAAACTATTGCTAAGGCAACGAAGCATGTTATGCACGGTGGTCCTACGGCGAGTACTAAACTGGGGTAACGATTTTTCAGTGAGGAGAAACATTCATACGTCATGCGCTAAATCATTCCTGTTATTATTATTATGGACCCTTTACTTGCTCATGTCCGCCCACTTCCACCCCAAAGAAGATTTCATGATTTACCACAGCATGCTTATCGCCCCTACAGTACCAGCAGGGCTTATCACCAACACAAACAGTGCCACACGTACATGTGTTAAAGTAATTAACAGCTGGAGGTCGTCTGACCTCTACCATATATATACATGGTACAGATACGGTAAATTGACCACAAATATGGAAAGAAGTTTAATCCCAACTAAAACTTGTATTCATCAAAATATAGGGTATTTAAGTAAATCAAGAGCATGAAGAGGGGACTGTATTAAAGAGACATCAATCATATTACTAAGCATATTGTAAGCATTTCCTTGCACTCTAAATTCGATGGGAACCAGTAGACACTGGTGCCAGAAATCAGTCGCCATGTGATGAAAGTGAAGCACGCTGGGGTACATCAAGAAGTCTCCTTTGCTTCCACCCTGCATTCTGTAAAGCAGGTACCGAATTTACCTCTGCCTGGATAACGATGATGATGATGATGATGATGATGATGATGATTTACTTGGCGCGAATCAGTGAATCACGTTTATCTGCGGAGCGACAGTTTGACTTCATCATGTTGATAGCTGGTGACACGTTATACTTTCTCATGGTTGTCGTATAATAGTATTCAATGTTTGTACCTGATGAAGAGCTTAAACATCGTTCTCCTAAATGTTCAAAACCATTTCTTACCTTTCTCGAAATGCCTTTGATATTATTTCCCATAAGCTATTTCATGATTGTTTTCTTTTGTTGGACACTTTCGCACTTTCAATGTTGTCATAGGTACGGACATTTTACACAAACACATATTTTTGATAACTGTAGACGCGCCCATTCCTCTGATTGCAATCCGAGAAATGTCAACAGAGCCAATCTGAAATCCACAACAACACAGTGATGAGATGTACAGACGTTGTCAATCAGGTTCAGTTAAAGTATAGGATCTCGACTCCAATCTTCTTTTTGGCGATTTTTAAACACAATTTTGGATTGAACAGAATAAGGACACAAGTAAAGATTAGTGATATAGCTTAGACATACTCCAAGGACATTCCTGACGAAACACCTTAATTAGACCCATAAACAAAGATGAAATACTAAATATCAGTCATTCCACTTTCCTATCTATGTCCAAAAATATCGAACACTTTTCCTCATCTTGTTGTAATTATATAATAGGTTGAACCCAGTCAACCAAAACTAAGGGTCTGCACACCAGGAAGACATATCAAATACAATCCTGGAAAATAACTATTTGGTCAAGCTGAAGGTACAACCGACTTGACTTTAAAAACGAAGAAGAGTCAAAAGGAAATAAATGAAATAAATGAACTTCAATCCGACGGGATGAAAGATATTTTTTAAACATTGATTAAATTAAATAAATGATGTTAAGATTTTTTGTAGTCATCAACTCGTCCGATTCAAGGATACGTTTCAATTAATCTGTAGTAATTGAATACACAACATTCATATTACATGTGTATATATAATTATACTCTTATCAAATTCCTTTGCGCTGCGGCAGATGTCCGTGATGAAACTTCCCATTCAAACCGATAAGCAACGTAACGCATGCTAGGTGTGCGTCTAGGGGAACTGTAGGTAATTACACTGATTTCCTTTTATAGATTATTACCACTCCGGGGTTTGAACATGGCGGTGGAAGTAAGTCCTTGCATTATATTAAATTTCTCCTTATACATCTATTGAAATTGGACACCTTTTTCTCAGAGCACATTGTACCTCTCCACAATTATTACACGGTGATGTAATTACGAGGTTGAACCTTGTTCTACGTGCAACTTGTTATAGAGTACCTCAAAATACTTTTAATTCGTGTACTACATAGCCTCCCTGAAGCAATAGACATTCATGCGATCGATAGAGTTGGCATTTAATTGTCATAATGTCCGGGACTGCCTGGATAAACCCGTGCCAAAAAGGTGTTTCTATTTTTGATTCGTTACAAATCAGTTTATATTGCAACGATTTACTCTTTAGCAGTCCGGTGTGGCAATGACATGTTAACGATCTTCGGATGAGATAAGTGATGTTTCTTATCATTTACCAAGCGGCTATTGGTATTACCATATACAAAACAGATGTACCAGTGACCTTTCTCAAGGGTTACTGAACTTATTAGGCATGTTTGTACTCATTATAATTCATTTCTCATGGTGATTCCAAATATGGTAATGACATTCAATAATTTTGACATATTTAAATAATTTTGTGACATTTTGGAATGTCGTCTGCAAACGCCTGCCGCATGGAAAGTGTTAATGCTTGCTAGTCATTGAAAAATTCAACTCAATTCATACGGCAATGATTATATATACGGTGGACCTAAGTGAACCAAATTATTATTGCGACCGATGTAAACTGTCATGGAAGGTTTTTGTCAGTAATAAATCAAAGATTCTAGATTGTCTGGGACGTATCTTCATTTTCATCTAATAAACGTTTCCTGCGTTGTTTCGAGTATAAAATATTGTTGAGCTGATGTAAAGTAGCTATTGTAGATTGAAATTAAGTTTGGGAAATTCTAAAAAATGTACAATAGTTGGCGATAACACTCGCTGTATTTTTGTTAAAGTGCTAACTGTACAGTGGCGTAACAAGCGGGGTGGGGGGGCCCCCCCAAAATGAAATCAAAAATGTTCGCGCGCTACACGCGCATGTCTTCCAAAAATGCAATATTCTATGGTACAAACTTGTTTAGAGCCGAAATGTAGCTCAATCGCGCAAAAAGTAGGTGTAAGTCGAAAATTTTCGTGATGAAAAAGTCTAGTTACGCCACTGTAACTGTACCACGTCATCCTTTTATTGGCACCTGCAATTTTCAGTATCCATCAAGACATACATTATATCTACCTAAGATTGAGTACATGTATATCATCTGCTTTACCTAACCGACGTGTACGTTGTACAAGAAAGGCCCCAAATTCAATTGGTTCGAAATCTTAAAATGTAATTCAAGAAAAACAAATTTGAAACCGTTTCATTGTTGAGAGGTTCATAACCTTCATCGTAAGTGTGCTTCAACGTCGAAAATTAGAGACACTTCAGTGCATCTCGAAGACCTAATGGAGCAAAATATATTTCATATTCAAACATTCCTATATACAAATGTATATATACGGTCATTTATGGTTATAGTAGCGTGGTGTTGAAGTTGCAATAAGTGACGCTTTTTAATTGTTTTAATTGATCGGACCCGCGAGACAAGCGTAAATTCAAGCACCTTGATTTTGTTTGAGCGTAAACCTGTTAACATTAAAGGCTATAACTTCATAAAGGCATCACGTCTTTCCCAAGCAAGTTATTATCAAATTTCTAGTGACAAATAAATTAATAATAACATCATTTGTAATGAAATAGCTCAAGGAAGTGTACATTCATTTAACCGAGAAAATAAGGTACTTTTATCGTTCTATCGAGGATCATTATATCATAACTACGCTTAAAATTGAAATATTTTCAATTTAGTTATGAAAATTAATATCGATTTTAGAACAAGTTATTTAATTTGAATCAAAAATAGGTTAGAACAACTATTTTGTACGCAGAGTGGAAACGAAATTAGGTTAACAAAATAGAAGAGATATTCCCAATTGAGATTTTGATTGATTTTTGCAACATACACCCCTAGTTTTGAACTAAGTCATGATACCATTGTTTGATTGAGAATGGCTCATACTTCTTGTAAACGGGTATAAGGCAGATTGATGTCGTTTTTTTGAAATAATGCAATTCACCAACAATAAACTATGTTCTAGTCCCACTCTGTCCCACTAGAGAACTTGTACTTTTTAAAGTACAAGTTAAAAGGGCCCAGATACTGGTATACCAGTATCTTCCAAATACGGGAACATTTACTGTTCCAGTATCGGTCGATACTAGAACACCAAATTGTTTGTTCCAGTATCGAGCGAAACGGATAAATAAAATGAAGTGATTGACGTTTTCAGAATGTGCACACATTATTACAATACGTGGTGAAAATTATAAATAAAGCTCTTTCAAAATGAGTTGCAGAGTTGCTTGTGAACACTGAACTGTAACCATTTGGAAAATATGCTCGTTGTAAGTCGTTTTCAACCTGGCTATTTCATTTGTTGATGTTGCACAATTTGAAGACAGTGATTGCGTGCCGTCGATCACGAACAATGTCATAAAATATAAGCCTGGGATTGAAAAAAACCCATTTATTTACGACGGCAAAAGAGCAGTTTATAAATGATAAGTGACACATTGTAAACAGATGAAGTATTATGTCTGTTTACGCTTAGAGACACAATCTGGTATTTACTATCAAAGAAAAATGCCCCAAATACATTTTTCTTTTAAATATCTGAGATCTGATATCTGAGAGTGCCAGAATGTAGGATCGGAGATCAAGTACTTCCAGTGGATATTCGAGGGTTCACCAACCCAACCCTCAGATAATGTCTTAAATATCTCAGCATACACCAGTAGAAAATAAGAACGACCTCATAGGATGTATCAAAGTCAGCCTTGAGAGCAACAGTAATGCAGTTGGAGAGACCGCCCCAAATCAGGGGCACTGTAGATAAGTCATAATTTAATATCCCGGTGTAACACCATATCTTCCGTTCACGTCCAGTAACGGTATCGATAAACACCAGGCCAGGACGCGGCTATATATCACAGTGTTTATCACAATTGTCTGTTCATGGTTTTCACCTATGTGCAGTCTTCTAGATTCTATAGAGCATTTCTATTTCGAAGTAACGATTTCTCGAAAGGATGTTCATTAGAATGATCGTCAACTTAAGGTCACACTGCAAGACAAGTACGTATGACTCATACGTACAAGTGTGACGTATACGTAACATATTCGCAATAGGCACCAACTTACTTATTGAATCGTCCGCCATACGTATGCTAGTATGCACCCATGACAATTGGACTATGAACAATGAAAATTATTTCTATATTATTATGGAAATATTAGCTTTAAACATACTTCTGGTGATGCAGAATATTTCTTTTGGTGCCTATGGTAACGGTTTTGACAGTCACTTATACACCTATCAGTTGTAAGACGCACCCTATGACCCCCGGGAGTTGTGCGTCACTTTACCGAGGTGCGTCGACTTCTCATGTACCATGACGCACCCTGTGTCAAAAAAACGACGGACCATTGCCTTCCAAATACGCACCCTCCGTCAATTTTTGGACGCACCATTGGTGGATTCTGACGGACCATGACGACGCACCCCGTCGTCAGATATCGTTGACTATAACTGGATAAAACACGATCTACTGGAAATGAAACTACTTTTAATTCACGGGGGATCTGCTCTTATTCGATGTTGTCAACCCTGGCCCTCGAATAATTATATAGACCCCGGACCGGGACCGGGTAGGCCTATGTTTTTTATTTGAATCTCCTGCCGCACATCCCCGACCAAATTCAATTCCGGGGGCCTGTCCTACTACCTCTGTGTTCTTAGATTGTTCTGCGCTTGTGCGGAAGAGCGCAATGCTGATCCCCTATCTTATACCATGAAGATGCTTGTATACGTGACACTTCTCTTAAAATGAAAGGTTCTCGGTCTACTGCGGTTCCTTGTTTTTTTCGTTGCCAAACTCTTGTATTGATGATCGAGTGATTTCAGGCATTTTAGAGCATGCGGTATAAAATATCGGAGTGATGTTTGCGGTATTAAAGTGGAGCCTGGTTGGCGGTATTAAGGAGTTATGTGGTATAGTAGCCCTATAGCGTATATTTAAAGGTCGTATTTTGTTGTTCGTAAACAGATGTACACTGTGACGCACCCATGTAAAGTGACGGACCTTGACGCACCCTCCGTCATTTTTTTGACGGACCAAAGGCTGCCACGGACGTACCCTCCGTCAATGTCAAATTTTTTTGGTAAACGACGCACCCACGACGCACCTCTCCCGGGGGTCATAGGGTGCGTCTTACAACTGATAGGTGTATTATACGTTTGAGTCATATATCCTAGTTTTGCAATGCCACCTAAAGGATTAGATCTAAGCTTATGGTTGGGATGTTTTATTCACTTCACCTGGTCTTTCCCGGCGTGTCGATGTTCTATCGTATTTGAAAAATTAAGATGAATTGAGAACAGCATTCAAAGGGCCTTTAAATGTTAAATGTACTTTGCAATAAATATCTAGTATTGTGGCGTCTTTCGTCTTTAAAATAAAAACATAATCGGTCTGAATTGGCGATGGCGTACACTAATGGTTGTATTGGCTATTGAGTCAAGAAAGACATTACGCGTGTGCTAGAATTGCAAAAGCACTGTTTGACAGTTAAGGGTGGACCAATGCGGCAGTAGGAGAGGCCTTTTACGTATTTATGAAACAGCGTTTGGAATTATGGCAAATGGCCAAGTTTGGAATCCACTCTCGACTGCAGACTGAGTAAACACAACTACATGTATGTACTCAAGTAAAAATATTTAGAACTATATAATATACCAAGGCTATTGCTTCCATGTATTACATGCGGTTCAAAATCAGGCTGGGCTATTTTAGAGCTATTTTCTGAAAAAGTGTACTTTAGGTCCTATATACTGGTATACCAGTATCGTTCAATACTGGAACATAAACATTGCAAATATCGCCCGATACTGGTGCGATGTAATTGTTTAATCAGTATCGGTCGATACTGGAACACCAAATTGTGTTCCTGTATCGAGTAATACTGGAACGTTTTTATGTTCCAGTATCGAGCAATACTGGTACACACGCTACCGGTGTAATTTGTCCCAGTATTGAACGATACTGGTAACACTGACTTTGTACCAGTATCGATCGATACTGGATGTTCCAGTATCGGACGATACTAGGACATTCTAGAATCTGGGACCTAAAGTACACTTTTTTCCTAGCAATGATTTGCTGTACACTTGAAGATAGTTGCAGATTCTTGTCAAACAAAAGGTTTGGTTAGAGAGTGAAAGAATCATGCAAGTGTATTGTTTGTGTAAGATCTCTGTTTATTTCTAGCGTGTAAAGGTAGGTGTTCCGATTGCTGGCCCGATTTTCAACTTTATGTTTTCTATTCTACATGAAGGGTCATCCTTAAAATAGTTGTATTCCAAAGTTTGATTTGTATATTCTCTAATGGCTCTTATTTTAGAAGCACTAAAATAGATGAAATTTGCCCATTGAGTAGTACACACACTAGCGGGGTGGTTAACCACCGTTGGCAGTAATTCACTGCATCAGTAGTGCCTGGAACATATCTTGTACCAAACGTTTTACAGAAATAATGAGAAATACATGGGTTTCTTCTGATATCAAAATATGTTGATGGGCAAAAAAATCTAAAGTGATCAGAACATCTACCTTTAATCAAAATGTCTTATTCATTGGCGACAGTCTCTCAACACGAATCTAGAAATAAATCTTTAAATGTCTCCACCTTTTGTTCCCGACATCCGAATTACACCATTTAGTATTCCTCGGACAAATTGAACGTCCTTTTGTTATCAAATTGACTTATTTGTCAGGAGACATGATTCATTTAACAGATAAATTGCTGATTTCAATGTATGCTATGACTCAGTCTGTAAATATGTTGCCCTTTGATTTCGAGATTTGTTCAAATGCACATTCATATTTTGAAATGTCAATCATTCACAATAACTTTCATTTAATTCTCTCATTAACCTATTGTGAACTGGCAAAGGACGATGAGTATTAAAAGATACAGCTTTGATAAGGATACCTTTTCCATCCATACTACGGTATTAAACGTACCCACGCGAAAAATCATATGCTAATCATTCAAATAAGTGCAAATAAGATATCTCAATTTCAGAAGGATTTAAGCACTGTTTTAACGATACAAAGTCCATAATTGGTAGTATATCCTTTTGGCGTTTAATTTGAGCCTTGATAAATCTGACGTTGACAAGTTAAATCTGTCGGAATAAAGGTAACGGAAAATATTGAATAACGCAATTATTGAATTTTGAAGAGTGAGAATAACACAAACGAGAACCAAACAAATTTGTTTTGACCTCAACTGTATCCCATTGGCTTAAAACAAATTCCTTTTTAGTCGTTCCATATTATTAATACGCAGCGATGGAAATACCCACATGACTTTCCACCCGGGGTAGACGGTCCCGGGGTAGACCAACCCTGGGTGGATAGGGTTAGGGTTAGGTTTAGGGTTAGAAACAGTCCCTGGGTGAACAGTCCCTTAGGTGGACAGTCCCGGGGTCGGACAGTCCCGGGGTTGTTTTAGAATGATTCGGACAGTCCCGGGCCTGTTTTAAAATGATCCGGACAGTCCCGGGGCTGTTTTTAGAATGATCCGGACAGTCCCGGGGTTGTTTTAGAATGATCCATCCTTGTACATCCTTGTTTTTACTTCCCCGACCACCAACCCCCTGAGTGTTTTAACATATAATTTATAATCAATATAGTTTCTAATGTGTATTTTAAACAGTATTATTGCGATTTATTCCGTGAGGGCGCTCTATTGTAGTATACCCAGGATTGGTCCACTCAGGGTTGGTCCACCCCATGACTGTCTACCCCGGGACTGTCAACCCCGGTCGCTGCTTATTGCAACATGTATTTGTAGTGTACATAGGCTGTGAGTTTCTGTGAAATAAAAACGGTTTAAAACATATCTCGAAATACCAAACATTGATTGATTGCATATAATGTGCAAGTAAAATATGTTAAGGTAATAATTTCCAAAACCAGGGGTCGGGCTTTCTATGGGATCACAGACAACAGACCTATCAGATTTTATTTTTCCAACTTTCAAAAATCGGCGTGATATATTTTGTACCAGACAAGAATGAATTTACATGGATTTAAAAGATATTAGGGTCTATCTACCGACTACATTAAAGATGATCTTCCATCGTTAATGATATAAATCACATCGGTTAATAGTGGTTTGTTGATCGGGTGATTACAAACGATTTCACGTTTCCTCTTCTTTGTGGACCTTCATCGAATATTTAGTGAAATGAAATTAATGACAAATAGTGACACTTCGGACAGATTTGACTGAAAGGGAAAGTAACTGTCAGTGTGTAACTTTTTATTTATTTAGAAGTCTTCTATTAAATGAAGCATA
Source organism: Ophiura sarsii (assembly GCA_035610835.1). Lineage (NCBI taxonomy): Eukaryota > Metazoa > Echinodermata > Ophiuroidea > Amphilepidida > Ophiuridae > Ophiura > Ophiura sarsii. The sequence goes on from CM069446.1 coordinate 47,365,800, forward strand.
CGAATTCCCTCAGGACACCTAGGTACGAGCATTCGTATATACTTACATGTGATTTGTGTAGAATTTGTTCTCACACATGATTAAAAAATCTTTACGTCTTCATCATGTAAATAGTAATTGCTTCTTTGTACCTGGCATTAACGAATATACTCAGTAATATTAATCCTAAAGTAGTGCTTACGTCGTTTAACCAGAAGACCAGTTGAATGATGTTCTTACATTCTAAGTATAAGTCATTCTTATACCTTGATTTATTTTATTTTCTTACTCCTTGTCTTCGACTGAAATCAACCATGCAGTTACGAATTAGGCTGCATTACAAAACTAGTACGTTATGGCTCATACGTACAAATGACTTTTACGTAAGACATTTACGCTAGGCGCGAAACTGTTATAGTGTCACTATACAGTCATCAAAAAAAGTAACTATACAGGTAATAAATGGACTTTTAACTCTAGAAATATATATCCTACCTAAGAATATTAAATTATAAAGTTGTTGATAATTTATCATCTTTAATATGAGATATTGCACGCTACGATCGGTTGAATATTGAAGAAGTGACAATCCAAAATGCAAGGTAATGTCACAATATCATTTTCACATTTTACATTTCAACACGGGGGAGAGTATGACAGGTAGCGTGTGTGTGGTGTATTGATCCATCGGAACAATACGGCCGAATGTTCAACATGCGCATGCATCCCCCAATTGCACTACCGGTAATCGATAAGGTACCCGTAGATGGATCCGCGTGTAGAGAATAAAAATGTGAAAATGAAAATCGGACTTCACTTTACATTTAGGAGTGTCATTTCGTCAATAATCACCCGATCCTAGCGTGCAATGTTTCATATTAAAGAAGATAAATTTTTCAACAACTTTATAATTTACTATTTTTAGGTAGGATATATATTGTTAGAGTTAGAAGCCCATTTATTACCTGTATAGTTACTTTTTTTGATGACTGTATGTACAAGCACCAATGACATTGATATGAGACTAATGCAAATATTTACATTATCATACAGATATATTAGCAAATGTCTCAGTTCAATTTTCCTGGGGCTTGTATCCGTACGGTGATGCAACATATTATGTTTGAGCCAATCGTAAGTGTTACGTGTAAGTTACTGATATGTATACACCATTACACGTTTTTGCAGTGTGGCCATTATTGGCCTAATGTTGAGTATTATTTGCAGACATAGAATATCTGCAGTCATCAAAAAAAGTAATTATACAGGTAATAAATGGGCTTCTAATTCTACAAATATATATCCTACCTAAAAAAATTAAATTATAAAGTTGTTGAGAAATTCATCTTCTTTAATATGAAATATTGCACGCTGAGACCGGATGATTATTGAGGAAATGTCACTCCAAAATGTAAGGTGGGGTCTGATTTTCATGTTCACATTTTTATTTTCTACACGCGGACCCATCTACAGGCACCTTATCGATTACCGATAGTGCAATTGGGGGATGCATGCGCAGGTTGGACAGTCGGCCGTATTGTTCCGATGGATCAATACGCCACACACAAATATCTCAACAACTTTATAATTTAATATTGTCAGATAGGATATATATTTTTAGAGTTAAAAGTCAATTTATTAACTGTATCGTTACTTTTGTTGATGACTGTACATGTATGCATTCCTGAGTTGTTTACCGATACATATTGTCTCTTACGCGGGCCTCCGTATCGTTAGATTGGTCAGTTAGCTTATTTTATGGTACTATGACCAGATGACCAGACAATGTAACGTCTTCTCTTTTTAATAGTAGTTATTACTTTAGGTAGTTGACTATAGATTGGCGTATTGCTTTTTTGTGTGTGTCCAAAAAACTTTGAATTTCGTCTATGTTACTTGTAGTAGTGAAAAGGTTATCTAATACATCATGATAGAATTTACATTTATATTTGATATGCTATCCACGCCATGGATCATTTGATATTTACATCAAGTGAGCATGTTTTTATTTCTAACCTGTAACATACCCTTTATTTGAAGACGACATTAGAAAAGAGCTTATTGTCTATTGAGGCTCTTTAACATTATAATGTGATTAAGTTAATGGCCAATTATAAAGATGATGTACTGCGTAATCTTGGGGATTTCCCGAAGTTGCTGCTTGAATGTAATGAGCCCATTTCTTCAATAGGTCATAGGAAACTATTTCTACTTTAGCTAAACTCGTTTCGACTTCCCACTTTCCGTCAAATGTGTGTGTCGGGGGGGGGGGGGGGGGGGGGGAGATTGTGAACTACTTCATTTTGTACATGACTGCACTTAGCTATGGAACATTAGAAACAGTGTACTTTAGGTCCCAGACTTCTATACCAGTATCGTTCAATACTGAAACATAATAATTGCCAGTATCGCTCGATACTGGTACGATTTTACTGTGGATACCCAAATTTTGTTCCAGAATAGACCGATTGCATATAAACTATGTGCAAGTAAAATATTTTAAGGTAATAATTTCCAAAACCAGGGGTCGGGCTTTCTATGGGACAGACAACAGACCTATATGGCACGTACAAATACGTTTCAGCTTATTTATACGGTCCAGATGTTCGTTTGCTAGATGACCGTATTCTAGAGATTATCAGATTTTATTTTTCCAACTTTCAAAAATCGGCGTGATATATTTTGTACCAGACAAGAATGAATTTATATACATGGATTTAAAAGATATTAAGGTTTATCTACCGACTACATTAAAGATGATCTTCCATCGTTAATGACATAAATCACATCGGTTAATAGTGGTTTGTAGATCGGCTGATTACAAACGATTTCATGTTTCCTCTTCTTTATGAAACTTCATCGAATATTTAGTGAATTGAAATTAATGACAAATGGTGACACTTCGGACAGATTTGACTGAAAGGGAAAGTAACTGTCAGTTTGTAACTTTTATTAGAAGTCTTCTATTAAATAAAGTCTACGAATTCCCAGAGTACATCTAGGTACGAATATTCGTATATACTTACATATGATTTGTGTAGAATTTGTTTTCACACATGATTAAAAAGAGAATTTGATTTCATTACGTCTTCATCATGTATAGTAAATTGCTTCATTGAATAACGAATGTACTCGGCAATATTAATCCCAAAGTGATTACGTCATTTGACCAGAAGCTCATCAGTTACTCATATCAGTTGATTGATGTTTTTTACAAGTATAACCCGTTCTCATACCTAAAATTATTTCATAATCTTACTCCTTTGCCTTCTACTGAAATCAACCATACATTACGAAATAGGCTGAATTGCAAAACTAGTACGTATGGCTCATACGTACAAGTGACTTTTACGTAAGAATTTTATGCTAGGCGCGAAACTGCTATAGTGTCACTATACGTACAAGCACCAATGGACATTGACATGATACTAATGCAAATATTTACATAATTATATTAGCAAATGTCTCAGTTCAAATTTCCCGGGGCTTGTATCCGTACGGTGATGCAACATATGATGTTTAAGCCAATCGTAAGTCTTACGTGAAAGTCACTGATATGTATACACCATTACACGTTTTGCAGTGTGGCTATTATTGGCCTAATGTTGAGTATTATTTGCAGACATAGAATATCTACAGTCATAAAAAAGTAACTATACAGGTAATAAATGGGGTTCCAATTCTACAAATATATAGCCTACCTAAAAATATTAAATTATAAAGTTGAGAAAATTGAGAAATTCATCTTCTTTAATATGAAATACTGCACGCTGGGATCGGATGATTATTGAGGAAGTGTCACTCCAAAATGTAAGGTGTGGTCTGATTTTAATTTTCACATTTTTATTTTCTACACGCGGACCCATCTACAGGCACCTTATTGATTACCGATAGTGCGATTGGGGGATGCATGCGCACGTTGGACAGTCGGCGGCCGTATTGTTCCGATGGATCAATACGCCACACACAAATATCTCAACAACTTTTATAATTTAATATTCTTAGATAGGATATAATATTTTTAGAGTTAAAAGTCAATTTATTAACTGTATCGTTACATTATTTGATGACTGTACATGTATGCAGTCTTGAGTTTTTTACCGACACATATTGTCTCTTACGCGGGCCTCCGTATCGTTAGATTGGTCAGTTAGATTGGTCAGTTAGCTTATGTTATGGTACCATGACCAGATGACCAGACAATGTAACGTCGTCTCTTTTTAATAGTAGTTATTACTTTAGGTAGTTGACTATAATAGATTGGTGTATTGTTTATTTGTGTGTGTCCAAATAATTTTGAGTTTTGTCTATGTTACTTGTAGTAGTGAAAAGGTTATCTAATACATCATGATAGAATTTACATTTATATTTGATATGCTATCCACGCCATGGATCATTTGATCTTTACATCAAGTTAGCATTTTTTTAAATTTCTAACCTGTAACTTTGAAGACTACATTAGAAAAGAGCTGATTTTCTCTTGAGGCTCTTTAACATTATAATGTGATTAAGTTAATGGCCATAAGATGATGTACTGCGTAATCTTGGGGATTTCCCGAAGTTGCTGCTTGAATTTAATGAGCCCATTTCTTCAATAGGTCATAAGAAACTATTTCTGCTTTGGCTAAACTCGTTACGAGTTCTGAATACTTCCCACTTTTCTTCAAATGTGTGGGGGGGGGGGGGGGGGGGGGGGATTGTGAACTACTTCATTTTGTACATGACTGCACTTAGCTAGGGAACTTTGAAAACAGTGTACTTTAGTCCCAGACTAGTATACCAATATCGTTCAATACTGAAACATAATAATTGCCAGTATCGCTCAATACTGGTACGATTTTACTGTGGAACACCAATTTTTTCCAGAATAGACCGATAGTGGAACGTTTTTATGTTCCATTATCGGTCGACACTGCTACACGTGATACCAGTAGTAATTTGTTCCAGTATTTAACGATACTGGTACATAATTGTGTTCCAGTATCGCCCGATTCTGGAACATTTTATATGTGCCAGTATCATCCGATACTGGAACACTTACTGTGTACCAGTATCGAGCGGTACTGGGTGTTCCGTTATCGGACGATACTAGTTCAGTCTAGCAGCTGCATGGGACCTAAAGTACACCTTTTTCCATTTGGCATTGCTTCTTGTTATACTTTCTAATATTGATCGAGTGAATGGTACTGCAATATAATCAATGGAGATGTCGCCTGAGACCACGGGTATCATTGTATAAACTTCGCTTTAGAGAATGATACAATCATTTCCGTTCTTGCAACTTCACGCGTCCTATATATACATCGTACTTCCTGCTTACAGCTTGTCGCTTCCAACCCGTGTCCCAATTTCCCTCTACGCTTCCAGCTTCCCGCGTCAACTTTTCACAATACAGAATCCCTCTCCCAACCACCCCAGTTTTCTTGAGAAGTCCATCATCCTTACCTATGCTGCAGTACCTACAGTGGTGTATTACAGAACGAGCTATGTCAACAATTCAGTGAAGTAAACAAAGTTTAAAAGGCACTTGCCTTCCACTGATGCATGATATGGAATGGAACTATTTAGTCCTCTGACCAACTTCTTTTGAAAAATAAATGAATACAATTCTGAAAGACACACGATTAGCAATGTTTAAAGCATTTCATTGCAATGCATTCTCAATGGGAGTCAACAGAGATAACACACAATTGGCTCATTATATGCGTCCTTTGCCGCCTTCTCTCGTTCAATAACTTTAAATGGTGCTAGCACCAATATAATGGTGTGAGCACCATCAAAGTATAACCTACCTTTCCGTGTATATTTCGACTTTGTTATTAAAATATTAAACGCTATTCCTTGGTGTGAAATATTGCGCTCTACAGTATGGTTTTAATTACAAATCTGCGAGGACAAGTGACCCTGAAATAATTGGCCTATTTCCGGATTGAATATCGACATCATGTAATGCTACATCCTAGTACCAATTAATATACTTAATTTCTTATTATTACAAAAGGTGTTCTGTTCTTATACTGACCGATTGACCTATTTCATTTTCAATCATTAAACTAGCCTTGATTCAAGGCGTAGGCCTACTGCTGGATGTCACTTTTAGCCTATGTATTTATAATCACATAGTTTAGTGCATGCCTATATCAGCTCTCTATATATAGTAGGCCTACCACTATACCAGCCCCACAAAACCAGCCACATATCCACCTGCTGAAATGTGTCAACAGGATTTTCATTTTCGTGAGTTGCGGGCCGGTCGGTTCTCGGGGCGAGTTCGGTTTTCGGATTTTGCAATTTCATAATAAGACAGCCCATGTGCGAGTTCAGTTACGCAGTGATTGTAGTGTCAATGGTGTGTTATGTAGCATGCACGCGACAAGTGGACATGTAGTGGTGGTATGGTAGGGATAATAAAGCAATCTAAAAATCAGTATTTTTCTTTGTTTGGGGTACGTCAGCTACAACACAGAATCATACACTCATGATAATGTTGGGAGCAACCTGTTTTATCTATTATATGTATGTTTAAATTGTCATTGAAAAAGGGTGATACGAGGTGTTTTTCAACTCCATTTTGTCATCGATTTTGAAAGGTGTTAAAATGATGAAAAATCTTTGAAAATGAAGAGCACGCATGGTTTCCAATCTTTGTATAGAGTTGGGGTCGGGAGTACGAGTTTACCAAACACTAGGCGGTGCAAGCGGTGCCTACGGGGGTCAGTGACCCACCTACCCGTTAAAGTTCATTACCTCTCTGCAAAAAAGGTCCTTTTTTTCGTTTATTTATTTATTTTACATCAACAACCACTGATTTACCGTGTGGTTAAAAAAAAGTTGACCCAAGTTCAAGGAATTTTCTAAAACACATTTGAAGTTTCAAAGAATACGTATTTTACTTAGTCTTGATCAGCAGCAAGTTTTGAAATTATCCTGGAAATAAATAGTACATTTATCTTGTTTGGTTCTTCAGATATGGTTCATTACAGAAAGCATGCATACAACTGCCTTGTCCACGGGAGCGTCCTTTAGTAGAGATGGAATGCACAAAGTACACTTACACAAGATTGGTCACAAATTGTAAACAAATGGAGAAAAATGAAAAAGAAGACATCTGAAACATTTGTCTGGTGCTTGACATTACCTACTTACGTCCCTACGTTTCTTTGTTGAATGTGAATGGCACATAAGCATAGATATTGTGATACTTTGTCAGGGCGGGCTTTTCAATTATGAATCTAGAGCATGATGTTTTGTTGAAAGTCAACAACTAAATGACGCTCCCGTGGACAAGTCAGTGTTGTACTTTTTGTTGTTGTAATGAACCATTATCTGAAGAACCAAACAAGCTAAACGTGCCATCTTTTCAAGATAATTTCAATACTTACTGCTGATTAAGACTATGTAAACACAAATTCTCTGAAACTTTAAATGTGGTTGAAAAATTACTTTGAACTTGAGTCAACTTTTTTTTTTAACCACCCGGTATAGCTAGGACATACACTATAACAATCTAAATAATATTTTTTCTTTTTATAAAATTGTCCATTAATTTAATGCCAGGCTCTTTAGTTGCTTTTATTCAGAAACATAATCTGTTGCGAATTGCATACATCATTTTTCTTTTCCATTGATACTATTAAATAAATGTGAATAATATTGTTGAAAATTATCTAATTATTTTGGAATGCTTGAGTACAAAAGAAAAATCTACAATACCAAATCTAAATATTTTACTTGTACTAATCACGTCTAAAAGCGCGACCCACATGATCAGTAATAACCAATAGAAGTTACAAAATGAATTTGTCAGGTTAACCATTCGCTCGACAGGGCTAAATACTTTCAAATATTTTAAGCATGTTTCAAGTTACAAAATACTATGAATTTTAGGATTCCGTTGATACAATTGGTGCCTGATTCTTCAAAATGGAATAATTTACAGTGAATTTGGCTTGGAATTCATCAAGTCTTTTTCAGATTCGGGTCTAGGTGATGGCAATAATTGTAACCAAAAAAAATTCAACAAGTTATAAAGTTCAAAGAGAATATTAAATATATTATTTGCATTACATGCCTTTTTATTTTATAATTTCATGGCAAATGTGATTGATTTGTGTGATTATAATCATGAAAAAAAGTTCATGTACACCATGCTATATCGAGGTCAATGCTGACTTTGAAGTCGTATTGCTATGGGTGAATACTCTTGCTACGGGTGAATACCCGTGTGAGGGTTAGAAAATCGACGGGAGTGTGCGTAGCTGCATATGGACTGGTTTGGCATATTTTTCTTGGACATCCCAACACCCCAAGTACCCACCGAAAGCTGTTAAGGCAAAACTAATGTCATATTATCAGATCTTAAGGGAACAATTAAGTCACTCTTGTGGTTCACGCATCGGGTCAAACGCATTCCAAACATATGTAAATAAATCGTGCGTGCAGACAAGGTACTTTAATTACGGTCAAGGTGTGTCCATAACTACGTCAGTGAAAAATAAACCACTGTTAAGCGCGTGACGTCATCACTATCCATTAGCTTATTCTTTACTTGTTCGTGATAGTTATTTCATATTGTAAAGTAAAGTTTAAGATATTAAATTTATATGCCATATTCTAACCTTTCGTATTGTAATATCACTGAAAACCACAAGTATAATATATATGTCTTTATATTTAGTGAAGAATGATATGGTTGTTTTTTTAAGTTGTTGCAATGATATATTTTTCTATACCAATAATTTGCTTCAATGAAAGGAATAGTCCAAAAACATATCATTCCTTTGTCTAATAACCATGATTTTCACTGAATCAAAAAAACCATATAATTCTGGTTTTATGTATAGTTATTATCAATTGATATATGAATATTCTCAGTTATCCAGTAGCCGTAAAAAGAGTATACACAAAGTAAAATAGATGTACTTACTATTTGAAAGTGCTACGTTACGTTACTTCAAACACCATCGGACTTCGTCCGCCAATTGACAGCACCATCATCACGTGTAGGTGCGGATATAGGGGGGGGGGGGGGGGGCTTTATTTTTGGCTTCCTCTGGACAGTGACGCTAGTGTGTATACGCCAGGGACTTGAGTAGGCGCGCGAGTTATGTGTTGCAATTTGTAGAATACGCAGTTACTTGGCTATCATTTCCCTATTTATTGCATCTTAATATTCAGTCATTTAAAGGGGGGGGGGGGGGGGGGGGTGATGGACTCAAGGAAGTTTTTGATTTGATTTTTCGATTTTTGTCAGTGCTGTAATTATTGAACTGTTAATCAAATACATATGTTTTTGGAAAAGAAATAGATCAGAGAATCCAAATTTTATGTTAATTTTGACCAAAATGTTGAATGTTTGAGAAAATCACAAAATTCACTTTTTTGACTAATCTTTTTTGGAAAAGATAACAAAAATAATTTTGAGTAATTCCCAAATCGCTAGATTATGATGTAAAGACACTAAGTTAGGTTGTATTTGTTTTTATTTTTACCTAATCGATTTTTTTGTTGAAATTTTGACCAAAATAACATTTTTTTGATGGCACTTTTTAAAATTTCGAAAAATATTAGTAAAAAAATGTGGGCATTTCTTACTCAAAATTATTGTTGTTAGCTTTGTCCAAAAAAATTGGGTCAAAATAGTTTTGTGATTTTCTCAATTTTTTACTGGGGCACTGCAAAGTAAACGCTAAGTTTTTAATCCCCCTGTTTCTACTCGTGAAAAGTTACCGTTTTTTTATCGATCCTAGTCGATGGGCCACAACCTTTTGTAATACCAAACAATGCCACTGCATCTGAAAAAGGATTACTTCACAATGTGTATAACACAGCGTGACACGGTTCTCGGCAAAAACCGCTTAGATAAATCGCCTTTCTGTTTCTGTTGGGTTTCTTGCCGTTTCTTACCGGTTCCAAACCTGGTTTGTGAAGGTTTTTGGGATTACCAAAAATACCGATTCTTAGCGGGTTCTGGCTGTTTCTACTGGGCAAATTTACCGATTCTTCCAGTAGAAACACGCTTATAGGTCTTACGATTTGCATGCGTATTGCAGAACTTAATCGAGAGCTGAAACGAACTTATTGATTTAATGGATGGGTGACTTAATTGTGAATACAATTAAATTTGCAGTTGTTTTTGCAATCATATCGGTAGACGACATTTCCCTTGAGGTCTCTATAATATTATACAAACATTGTGTCGATATTAGAATCGAATCGAAAGCAATAACAAACAAATCGAAGCATGGTTTACTTACGAGTTAGATTAATTATCGGGAAAGCCGACAACATTTATATTACTCTTAAGGCCTTGCTCTACTTAAACCTGCTAAAGTTAAAGCAATTCATTAATATAGTCGGGTGTTAACACACACCGTATTAAAGCTGCATAGTTATTCGGTCGTTTGGCAATTGTGTGTTGGTGACAATGGTGGTGTTTTTAGATAACAGGACAACAACGTTTTATTGGAATGTTTTAAAAGTAAAAGAACGTTCCAACTTATAAAAACTAATATTACTAAAGGTAGATTTCCTGATTGCTGGCTTGATTTTCAACTTGATGTCTTCTATTTTACACGAAAGGTCATCCTTCAAATTATCGCATTCCAAAGTTTCAGTTGCATAACTCCAATGGTTCTTATTTTAGAAGCACAAGGTCACAAGATACTTGCCCATTTAGTAGTACACAAACTGGCGGTGGTTAATCACCTTTGACGGTAATTAACCACATGTTAGCCTATCATTTCTAATTGGAACATTTCTGGCCCTTAAGATTCTACAGACATAATGTGAAAAATATGGGAATTCTTTTGATATCAAAATATCTTGACGTGAAAAAAACATAGCCAAAAAAGGGATCAGAACATACTAGAGTTTATAACGCGCTTATTCAATGAAAGATCTAAACGCACAAAAAAACAGAACAACCACAAACAAACAAAAATCATCCAACATTCAGTATACAGCATATAGTAATGAGATACACAGAGAAATATTTTAAAATAAGTGAGTCTTAAGCAACTTCTTAAACTGGTTGACAGATGTGGCTTCACGGACACTTTGTGGCAGGCGGTTCCAGATAGAAGGTCCAGCAACTGCAAAAGCTTTGTCACCAATGGACTTCTTGCAAGCAGGGATAACAAGGAGGGTTTTGTCCTGGGCAGATCTGGTAACAGGACCGCTGGAGAGACCAGGTTTTAAAACTAATTTCATTGATGAGATAGGTCGGGGCAGATTTATTAAGGCACTTATAGATGAGCAGGCAGAGTTTGAATTGTATCCGGTTTTGAATTTGGAGCCAATGAAGTTTGTTCATTAATGGTACAGGATTAGTTAGTCTAGGAACAGAGAAAATGAGTTTGGCTGCTTTGTTTTGGATGGATTGAAGGCGGCGGAGATCTTGAGATTTGAGGCCATATACATGTAGTAGGCTATTAGCATAGTCCAAGCGAGATAAAATCAAAGCACGGACAACATGATGTTTAGTGCCTTTAATAGTAACAACTACCAACTTAACTCCTGCCGTGAATCTATACATTTTTTACACACACGACAGTATTATTTACAAAGGCAAAAAGACTATTTGTTTTTGTTTGCCTCGCATGTACAATACTATTCGTAGATCATTTTATGGTTCTAAGGTTACGTGTACTATTTACAATGCAACTATATACATGTCTCAAAACACCTTTTTAATGCAGGAACAACTTGGCGACAGTACCGAGTTAGCTACGTGCCATTACAAACGATATGCAATTTACAAACATTAATCTGGTTACAAGCTATTTACCGACAAAACAGACATACGGTTGTCATTTCTTCAAAACCACTCTATTATTCATTAGCTTCCGTGAATATCACAGGAACAAAGACTCTGGAATTTAGAAAAATGGCCTGAATTATTGTTTTAAGTGAAGTGCGCATCTTATCATTCTAAATTTGAAAGCCAAAACGCAACTAAACCTTGCGATCCCAAAATATGACATCATAAATCCCCATGCTGATTACGAAGTTGCAATATTATATCCATCTGAATATTTGATTTCGATGGTGCTTAGAAACACGCTGTATTAGGTGTGTTGACGTAAAGATATATATATGAATTTGTCGAGCATTTAATGAGACTTAATCTTAATGTCACCCTCGTATCGTGTTATTTTCTTCCTCTTTAGTGGAGCTCCAGTGATGACATAGAACAGATTACGACGGTGAGAAGGGTCATAGTCGTCGTTGTCACAACAATCATGGCTGGTTCTTTGTATCCTATTGGTGATGGAGCGCCATCTATAGTTGAATCATAGCCTGCTGCTTATTTAATGCCATCAGTATAACGGACCTGACTCCTTTACGCTTCCCTTCCATATTTCCGTGGATTATCACCTTTTCTGTCCCCATCTCTACTGGAAATATGACCTTAGTCTTAGTTTTGATGTCTTCACCTTTCAAATAGTATAGCAATAGGAATGAATGGTTAGACTAGATCCACGTTTTAAGAAGGGTTTTACATATTATTTCAAATGTTTAAAAAAAGATACTTCAGGCAAAGTTGTGAGGATGTCCGTTGGGCTTATAAATAATCTGCGAAAACGTATAAGGCAGAAGCTTTTCGTGCCATGGTATCGCGGATATTGCTTGTTGATCGCCCACATGTCGGTATTAAAGCATTACCTTATTAATCGTATCTAGCTAGCCGCTAATGTTGTTGTAGGTGGTTCATTACAAAAGAAACAAAAACTAAAGATTTACCCTCAACCCATAATTGCCATTCACACTGTATTAGTAGTTGATCGAGGATAGAAATACAAAGGAGATGTACTGTATTTCATCAAGAGACAACCTTTTAAGCCACGTTATTCATGTGTTAAATAAATTGAATAATCATATAAGATATAGATAGATTGTGGATGAATATTGTAAATTATATTAACGCCCCAATTTGGCTTTGGCAATAGATCAACTCACGTATAGTTATAGTTATATAGTTATAGTTATAGTTTATTGTCACCAAATCGCAGCTAAAAGCTGAATTACATGGTTATTACAATGGTATAAAAACATCAAATAGCACATAGAAATGTATACAAAGATAACAACAAAATTGAAAATTAAAAATGCTAAAAGAGATTAAAAGGTATCAAAAATACATAGATAATTACAGGTATAATCTGTTTATAGAACAAACCACTGTTACTCGTCTTCTACGAGGGTTGGTCAATATGTTATGAAAGTGATATTTTTATGAGACGCATGAGTGATTTTATTGAGAGATAATGTAATCATTATGCAGTATGAATCTTTGTCTTTCAAGTAGGCTATTTTACATTTGGATTTCAAAGTATGAACTAAAGACAGCAAAAAAAAGTAACTCGGCTGTTGTAAAAGCACCTATAATTTTAAAATTGTTACTCATATTCTAAAAATGAATATACCAGGAGACGGAAAATTTAATTACGGTGATTTTGACACCTTGTTTGTTAACATCGATCGAGCATTGTTGTCGCGGTATGTGCTTACAGATGAAAAGTGCCCATTTCCATTGTTGCAGTAACTCCTATTAAGGATGACCTTTCATGTAAAATAGAAGGAAACAAAAAAAAGTTGAAAATCGGGCCCGCAATCGGAACATCTACCTTTAAATTAAAAAATTAAAAATGCCCAGTCAGTGAATCTCTAATTTTGCGTAAACTCAAAACATCTAGAAAAATTGAAGACAAGCTAAACAAGTTGGGATGATTTAATTAAATAGAGTCTTAATTAGCTAACCTTATTGCTACGAAACCTACACAAAATATGCACATTTGTGATCAAAAATGGCTAAAAACATGAAATTTACCAGATAAAAAATGATTTTGGGGGATAATGCTATGTTTGAGATCTAAAAGGTGTAAACCTAGCTTGGCTAGCATTTTAAAATGCTACAATGTTAAAAGGCCTCAAGTCTGATCAAGTTCTGTTGTTTTCTATTGTTTTTTAACCTAACATTAATGTTTATATCATAAAATCTCAAAATGGCCTATATGCTTGCTAGAACCTTGTAACGATAAAACGTATGATTTATCGAACTCTCTTGATACTGACTTTCCGCACAAGATATATCGTATAACAGTGCGTGATAAATCAACTCCGGTGCGTGATACAAACTCTAAAATGTGATAGTGTTCAATACCGATGGAACATTTATAGCGCGTCCAACGCATATTTGGCATTTAACTTGGTCATGCATGGTGTTGCTGATTTAGGGAAATCTACATTTGAAGCAGGGGTATTTAACACCTGCAGCTATCGATTTTTGTTCTAGCATTGAGTGAGATTAAAAGATAAGACTGAGAAATTAATTGATATACCCTTACAGTGTGTTATTTGAACCCTAAAATATTACATATCTGAGAAATGCAATGTATATTCAAAAGTGCGATTATGCGCGACTCATGAGGGAAATGATTCGGAATAAATTTATAATGTCGCCTACCTTGCCGATGGTATCTTAAAGAATACCATCGGCAAGGACGCCATATTACAATACCCGTTATGAACATTATATACTTTCATAACATTATAACCAACTGATATTATGTTGAAACTTTTCAGCAGCCATGTTGTAACCTGGTACTGTTATATTATGAATATGGCAAATGTTAAAGATTTTAAACCCTTTATACATGACTCTCCATTGGCATAATTGCCTGTTAAAATGCGACGATGAAAAGTTAAAGCCATTATGAGGAGACACGGATTATATTGCTCGGAGGCAACTCACATTAAAACAGACTGAAAGGGTTTCATAATTCAGGAAATGGACATCAATGTACAGAATTAATCAGTAATGTTGATCGATTGGCAAGGCATAAATAGTATCCTAAAATCCGTCCTCAGTCCAAACAGCTTAAGACTGTATTAGACGCTATCAATCACATCGCTTAATTGTTATTTGTAGGCCAGGTGAACTAACCAAGCTTAAGTCGTGGTTAATGCTTTCAAGTTTAGTAGAATATAACGCATGTTTTATTCAGCATTATCGCTACGATACTGGTAGGAGTGAATTTGTTGCCCTCTTTTGCATGAAAAAAAAAACAAAAACAAAATCACACATTTTGTCTCAACAATTCTTTCGGTGAATTATGTGAAAATGCATTAAGTAGAGCACATTTCTCTTCAGAACATTAAAACAAAAAAACACATTTTCGAAAATCAGTCGGAGGAGGACACATGCCTAAACTGTTTGTGAATATTGAAAAGGCAAATTTTACTGCATAAGGTAGGTAATGGTTGTACAGGCTGTATCAAAAAGATTTGTACCGTGGTCTGATCAGTTTTTCAGAATTTGTTTTATATGTTACGAACCATTTAGACCATTTTGTTTCTATATGCAAAATTATTGAAGTTTCATCTTTTCTAAGAATTTTGATTTACGACAATCAAACATTTTTTTCAGAATTTACAAGCTTTTAAAGGAATATTGGTGTTTTTATCATTTTCATCGAAACGTTAGATCTGAAGCGCACAATTCAAAGTTCCTCCTGACTGCACTCATATATTCACTACTTATATATAAAGAGTTTGTGCAGTGAACCTATTAAATTTGCGTTGCTGCGAGTAAAACCATGATTACGTCGATCTTCATTTGAATAGCGGTCAGAAACAACAGCCAATTATCTTCAGATTATCAGATCAATAAGTTGACATAATTCCCTATTTATTAAAATCAAAAATATTGTATTTATCAGAGATTTTATATTTTTAATGCTTTTTGAAAATGGAACATATCAGAGTACAAATAATTTTGATACAGCCTGTACAATCGAAATAACATTTGAGATAGTTTCATTTTATAATTTGGTCTAAGCCCAGTTTCGTATGATCTTTTTACAAAATATAAGGTGAAATACTTCAATTTCAAGTTTATTGGATAATTTAACAAATGAGCATAATTATTTGCATCCATTGTATGATTTTACTTACAAATGAATACTTAGTCTTTTAAATGATAATGTAATGTTGCGCAATAGATAGCATTTCTCATCACTAACCAAGAGACATGTCAACATCAAGAGAACCCTATTGCATTACATAATATAAGACAACAAAAGCAGGTAAAATGCCCAGAGAGTCTCTATAAAACATAGTTAACGATGCGTAACATTAATGAGCAATGTTACCATCTTGCCAGCCAATTTTATAGGCAATTAGCATACATATTTAAGTTTATGATCAATTAAGAAATGATATTTGCTATTATGTTATTAAAATTGCACCAGGCTTCGACGAAAAGTCTAACATTAATACGCTAAACATAAGTTAGCGTGCGTAGTGATACAGGTTTACAATTAAAATACAACATAAGGAATATTGCAGCATGTTGCGTTGTATTGCTGTAACGCCGTTTTCCGCTACACGCCGCTAACTTCCATCGCATGGGTGTGATTGCTGTGACAAAACGTCACATGTTGGGAATTTCCATACATTGCGAGATTCTATTTCTGGGCTTTAGATGGTTTTTGTATGATGCTCTACGATACTAGATAATACGTGTTGCCGGGTATTACAAGATAGTCATGATAGTGGTGCTTGATCATATTGTTCGCCAAAGTCGAGTTTATAATGCAATCTAATTAAAATTATATGTTTTTGTTTGCGTCAGAATAATCGATTTGGTTATCATAATTGTAAAAAGCACTTTTACAATACAATAAAACATGTTTGACTGGATATAGATGATCAGAGTGAACTTAATACAAATAAGTTAATTTGAAACCTTCAAAGTATATGAAATTTATTAATTGAAATATAATTTCTCTATGGATCGCGCGCACTTGGTTTTTCATTCCCGTTGATATTTTAGGGAGGTTAGTATATTAGTTTTACCTTGTAAAGTGAGAATTCAATTAAAAAGGCGCAATTATTATTATATTCACAATTTTCATATTAGCTAAATAGAGCAGGTCTCTTACGTACGAATGTAATTATCGTGACGTGCAAATGCCAGATGAGACTTCAATAATTCACCTGAAAGTACTTTGGTATTGAATTCATGTCATGCTGCACACAAACACCAATTAGGGAATGTACCCATTTAACTTGTCGGCACCTCTCGTCAGATTGACGTATTTTCAATAATTCATTATATATATCTCTACGTTCTAAAGATCCACCAAACAGCCTCACACATGCTTTACAACAGTTCCCGTATAAACCGAAAGCTGGATGCGCGACGTTAATGTGCTATCAACGGATCTTACGGGACCAATTATTCGACTCTTGTGGTTTATGCATCGTGTCCGACGCATTCCTAACATATGGAACTAAATCGCGCATGCCGTCAGGGTGCTTTAATTAGGGCTATAGCGTATCTGCCGCCGAAATTTGGAATAGCGCCAAGTACGTCAGCAGTTAAATGATATCACTTCATGACGTCAACATTATGCCACTATCATTGTTTACTTACCTACAACTTTTAATATTGATATCGTAATGAATAACTAGACTTCCTCCCTCCAGAACATTAACAAATCATTAGGCTTAAATATGACCAACCAAAACTTTACAGAATGGGAAATCAAGGACCTTCTGTTTACATTTATTCGGTTGCCTTATTTAAGAAAAGCTTCGTCGACCCATCCCTGTTGTCGTTGCAATACTAAGGGCTTTTTGTTCAATCTATTTCAACCAGAACATATAATAATTAAGTGGTTACTTATAACTGTGTGGATAATACATTATTTACACCTTTTAATTAAGGAGGTGAGAATCTTATTTACTGTATTCCTTAACCACGACATAATTGATATACGTAACTTTCCCTTGGCATATTTACGTGTTTCTTAATACGCGTCAGCCATTTAAAAACATCCTATCCTTGACTATTTTAAAAGAGTATTTTGGTTTTATACCCTGGTAAGCTTTTATTGTTATCATTTGAACAAAGTAGCTAGAGTCTTCATTATGTTCCCATCCCTTAACACTTTTGGACCGGTGATTTTGACATTTCGCTGGTAATAAATCATCTAAGATTTTATCAACCGTTTACAATGTGGCCCATTTTCAGGGTTGTGAAGGTTAGTTTACGCCCTTGAGGCATAATTATATCCTTTGCAGTCTTTTAATTGGACCGCATCGGGAAATAGACGCATCCTTAGATGATTTATTACCGGCGAAATGTCAAATCACCGGTCCAAAAGTGTTAAGGGAGTGGGAACATAATGTTGTTAATATGTGTCATTAGGTCACGCTATACATAACAATTAAGTATTTATAAGGTTTATTTCATTTTGTTGTACAATATAGTTAAAGCGATATCAATAAATAATTACCCGTTTCTTCTCGTTGTAAGTTCAACAGGAAGCGTATGAAAAGACTTTAATCCGCTTTCATATTTTATTCACTCACCCCTTAATCTTACAAATGTTCTTATTAATATGATATGGTAATAATTTTGTCCTACTTACCGCAATTCAACCCTCCATACTCTTCGCCTTTGTGGTGACCTCGTGACACTTATTAATAATAATAAAGCTTTTAAAAATTGATCACCCATTTGTTGTTTGGTCAAACATAAAAGGGCTACGCAAACTCTACAACGCTCGAACTTTTTACGCTTTCACACATGCGTAGTAGCTCCACCACAACAAAATGACGCAGCCTGATTAGTCAATAGTGGTCAACGCTTGCGCTCAGCGGTGGAGCGTTGTGAAGTCTGATGAGCCCTCAATAGTTCCCAGCTCCATTTGTACTGCCACGTTTTATATTCATCTCTTCGAAAGTAGTACTGTCAAAGCCGAGTTTAGTCAGGAAAAGAAACGATCTTTAAAAACTTTTATAACCGTTTCTCCTCATATAATGATATTTAAATGTTTCATCAAAATCTAATACAATGGTTAAAACAACAGCTACTTATTACCTTCAATTGAGCAATGTTTAGTAGTCATTTTGGCAACACTGTCTGTCACCAAGATGTTCCTGATAAATGGGACGTGGTGAGACATGGGTTCAATTATTTATAGTACACTTAACCATACGATGTTATGGTATTAGCAGACTAGTATCAAACACGACAGTGTTGTAAAGAATTCGACACCGTTAAATATTAAACAAGAAAAAACTAAGACACAAATTGCTGTATAAAAACTGCGTCACTGAGAGTTTATTGTATATTTTACTTTACATGCTTTCAATCAAGTGTTTGTTTAATGGCGGGATATTAGCGGAGTTTATTTCTGCGTTTGGTTGTAAAGTGCAAGATATGCACCGATAATGGGAATGTTTCCACATTAATTCTATATTTTTGGCTTTCGGAGGATAACGGGTCTATTACCAGCAACTGCTAGCGAGGCTCTAGGTCTTCATACCACTTATTATCACATGACAATTTTCAGTATACAGACCCTTTCCATACATTTCCCCCCTCTGTTATGTGTATATATAATCATAGATCTTCAATAGAGTGGATGATCATATCTATTGAAATGTTTTGTGGAGCTGATACTATGTCTGTTTTGTTCACACCGGTATGACTAGCATGTTTGAAAAGCCCGGTAAGAAGTATGGGTATTGATAGTCTATTGCAGCAACTACAGTCCGCAAAATATTAACTGACCAGTCGAAATATCCTCTCAACTCCAAAACCATAGCTCCTACGTACAAATACATTTTTATTAAGTTGTAAGGACATGTCGTGTCTTTTAATAATTTGAGATATTACACGTGAAGATTGAATGAATATTATCAGTTATCTGCCCAAAACCAAAACAAAGTCCGTATTTCATTTTTCACTTTGTTCGTCTACACGCAACCTCAGGCTAGCAACAGGCAAATAAGTTGACTATCTGGTAACGAAAACTCACGGGTCGATACTAAGATGAGGATTGGAAATGCTTCAATTGATTAATGCAGTCCATACACAAACCTGTCACACTGTCGTGCGTGTTCCAAACCCAACCCAACTGTGAAACTGCACGTTGTTCTATACTTTTAAATGTAACGATTGTAATAATTGAAAAGGATAATAATTTAATATATCTACGTTGGAGCTATTACGTTTTTGAGTTAAGAGTATAGTTATTACCTGGACAGTTACTTATTTTGAGTGCTGTACATTATCTAACACTAGCTAACGGGATACATACAATTAGTCTAACGGTGAAGGTTAACATACTTCTATATTTGAAACATTAATTTAATACACACATTCACAGATGCGATGAATGTAACGAAAATGTAAACTGCACGTTGTTCTATACTTTTAATTGTAACGATTGTAATAATTGAAAAGGATTATAATTTAATATATCTATGTTGAAGCTATTACGTTTTTGGAGTTAAGTGTATATTTATTACCTGGTCAGTTAGTTATTTTGAGTGCTGTACATTATCTAATACTAGCTAAATATATATATATATATAATTAGTTTAACGGTGAAGGTTAACATACTTCTAATATTTGAAACATTAATTTAATACACACATTCACTGATGCGATGGATGTAACGAAAATTGTGAAGTTTATAGAGACTTATGTCACCCAGTTTTTTATTACACCTAAACTCGAACCCATAAGCGCAACGGACAATAGTATGTCTTTTGAAATCGATTTAAAGCGTCTGTGAACGAGAGTGATGTTTTATTTATGGATGTTGAGAAGTTATTTCATGACAGGGCGAAAGGCTACATATATACTTTTTGTGTTGAGCGATCTTGGTCCAAAACACACATAGCTACAAAAGAAAATACCCACTAGTCCATCCATGTCTTGATTATCTATATAATAGCCCTGTTGTGTATTTGTTGAAGGGGAACTATTATATCGTCCGATTCAATTAATTTGGTACCAACATTGCGATTATTAATAATAAATTTAAGCGCATTAATTAAGGCACCCAGCAACGATTCATTAGACATTTCACAGCAACGAATCATCTGCGCTTTATAATTAAAGCTGATTTGTGTAGTTACTAAAACAAGCTGCCACTATAGCAATGGTTGTTGCTAATAATTGTATTTAATAATCTTTCCGTATCTTAGTTACAATAAAGCCTCATCAAGTATTCGCAATGCAGTTAGTGTTCACATCTGCGAGAAATAAAACTCGCGCCAGTTTGCGTTTATCTTCAAACGATGTTCTCCTATTTTCCCTCGCATCAGACCACAATAAATGGTTATGTGGTACTGAAATTAAAGCAATCTTCCGGAAGTGCATTGCAGCTACGCTAAGACTTTAATGTTTTACTGAACATGGTATTTAGTTCATTGTTTCGTCTTCCTTTAACCGAAACTGGGCCTATTCAGATATTATTCTTGCATGATGATCACTTTCAATTGCATTTCATTAATATTGTATGCCGTAATCTTGTTCTCAATGGTGTGCACAGCTAACACGTGATCGAATAACACGCCCTCGTAAACCTGGAGGCAAAGCCTCCGAGACGAAAGCCTGTCTGTAAACATTCATGTGTGATTTAAAAGTTAAAATGTGACAATTGTAACGCTACTTCTAACACTGTGTAATTCGCCATTGGGTAGTTTCATCTTAGGAGAAGATAACCTTATTCAGTTACTAATTGGTAATAAAGTAGTATTAACACTTTCCACGCGGCTATTAGTTTTACCATACACAGAACAGATTTTTTAGAATCTCAAGAATTATTGAACCAATACTAGGCATGTGTGTACTTATCTTAATGCAATTCACATGAGGATTCCACATATTATGGCGATGAAATTAGATAACTCTAAGATTGTTTAAACATCTTGAGAAATGTTGGAACTGCCGCGTGGAAAGTATTAAACGAAATGTAGTATCCAAGTGTTACAATTCAAATAATGCGTATTAATGGATTGATACAGGCAACCCTGGCACCGGAAATCACGTTATTTAATCCTGTCTTTATTGGAACGAAGTACGTGTCAGTTCATTTCGAACATCAATTAAATCAGCGTTAACATGGCACGGTGTACTTGCAGCGTGGAAGATAACTAAACTTTTAACATCGAATAAGTTCTTTAATTTCTAACAAATAATGGAGGGTTGCTACATCTATTTGCATGCAACCAAATGTAAGGGATTATTTCGCGCCAAAAACGCTCGGTTACCTAGTCACTAATTTAGATTAAAGTTATCAGTTACCTAAACATGTAAATTAGAGTATTGTATTGTTATATATACTTATTATATTGATTTCCAGACTTGTATACACGAATGCCATTAGATCATTGGTTCTATGATTGCACCCTCACAATTATTTCAATTTTTATGTTACGTCGAAATTGTTGCATTATTGTGAATGAAGATCTTCTCTATGTTGCCATACTTAATAATTGCTTTAGGGCACATTTGGTTAATCGAACACAGATCATATAACTCCTGTATTAGCGGACCTACACTGGCTTCCAATTGAACATAGACTGAAATACAAGATATGCCTTATTATTTTCAAGATCTTAAATGTTAAGGCTATTATTTAACAGAACTTGTTGTTCAACTATACGTGCCAGGGCATCGCGGGCTACGCTCTTCAAAACAAGGTCTTCTTCAAGAAACATTGGATAAACATCAGCAAAGTTTTCAGGTCGCAACACCAAAACTATGGAATAGCTTGCCTTAATATGTGAAACTGTCAAACTGTGTACATATTTTTAAGAAAAACTTGAAGACATATTCATACTCTGAACCATTTGCTTGATGCGACTCTCCTCATCTTTGTTCTTATGCGTGTTTATGTTATTTTGGTTGTTAAGAGAAGCACCATGAGCGTCGCTTGCGGCGGATACCGGCGCTTTATAAATTACCATTATAATTATTATTTTATAGACAACGGGTCTACTCACTAATACAGTAATGCATGTGCTCATTTGTATTTCGGTATTAGCATCATTATAACTCCAACTTTGCTGTTTACATAATTGGCCTTTTACATAATCGTTAATGGCGGTCCTTTCACAAGGGGTTTATTATTATAAAACCGATATGACAACTACACGCGTCTTTTAGTTGTAGAAATAAGCAATGAGTCATAAACAAATTATCAGGCAGTCCCGCGATAACAAATCTGAAACTTGATAGTGTCCGAATCGAGTTATAAAACACACTCTGCGGTGCCAAAAGTTCAGACGGTGCATCACTGGAATTCAATCAACCGTAGCCTACTATGCTATACTACAAATTGTATGGACTAGAGAATGCATCTATAGTCAGTAATGGACTGGAGCAGAATTCAAGCACGCGTCACTGCGACAGTATAAAACACATCCTTCAAGTCTTACCGAAATGATTGTAGGTCACGTAGCTCAAACGTACATGTACAGGCTGTATCAAAATGATTTGTACTCTGATATGTTCCATTTTCAAAAAAGCATTAAAAATATAAAATCTCTGATAAATACAATATTTTTGATTTTAATAAATAGGGAATTATGTCAACTTATTGATCTGATAATCTGAAGATAATTGGCTGTTGCTTCTGACCGCTATTGTCATTCAAATGAAGATCGACGTAATCATGGTTTTACTCGCAGCAACGCAAATTTAATAGGTTCACTGCACAAACTCTTTATAAGTAGTGAATATATGAGTGCAGTCAGGAGGAACTTTGAATTGTGCGCTTTAGATCTAACGTTTCGATGAAAATGATAAAAACACCAATATTCCTTTAAAAGCTTGTAAATTCTGAAAAAAATGTTCGATTGTCGTAAATCAAAATTCTTAGAAAAGATGAAACTTCAATAATTTTGCATATCGAAGCAAAATAGTCTAAATGGTTCGTAACATATCAAAAGAAATTCTGAAAAACTGATCAGACCACGGTACAAATCTTTTTGATACAGCCTGTATGTAGACAATTGTAAAATGCTTTGTACCATTAGTATCTGTTGGATTATTTTTTGAATCATCAAGGGATAGTATGCATAAAATTTAATGATTAAAAGCGATAACATTATTATGAAAAATAATTGTATTGATTATTGAATTGTAATATTGTGTCGTCACAGTACATTCAACCAATAAGCAGATAAGTGGTTTAAAATAGTAGTCGGTGTGTGCTTTTAAAGGTATGTCTTAATTGCGATTCCATATATGTAATGATGGGAACGTAAAGTAATATTCATGGGCGTAGCCAGCAGACTTAATGTTACCGCGAAGTGGGGGGGGGGGGGGGGGGGGGTGGGGGGGGGGGGGGGGGCACAACATCGGCGTTGATGTAATGCTATTTATTGTTCCATTACGTTCCAGTTCCCTATACATTTTGCAATATATTTGTTTACAGGTTGACAGGTCATGAAACTATATACAGTACTCCTACATTGACAACCTTTACCACATGTCGGGCCTTGCTTGGCCAAAATGCAGTCGTCAGTCTTGCCACATGGCTTTTAACCCCTTTAAGTATAGCAACATTAGGCTATTATTTTAACTAAAATCTGCTTTAGAGATACTATATCGTGACTTTTCCCGAAATTTGAACTTTTGATTTCACAACATCTGAAATAGCACTAGTTTTTATAACAAAAACAAATTGAAGTTCAATGTTTGAATTTCTTAACACAACAACTTTCAAAAGTCGCACTTGACAGTTCTACCCAAGAATTGGCTGCATAGACAACCACTGACAACATGCTGGGGACCTTGTGTTAGCGCTGCCAAACACATTCTACAGTCTTGCTACATGTTAACTTTTAACAGGCTTTTAACCCACATTGAGCTAATCTTTAAAACTTAAATATGCTCTACAGGGTGGTTCAATAAAACCTTGACAGTTTTATGAAGCCATTTTGTTTTTAATTCTGTAGATTTAAAAAAACAAAACTTTCAATATTCATCAACTACATGATCTTGACCATCTATGCTGAAAATATTGTTACTAATAACCTTACGGTTGCAAAATAACAGCTATTTGAACAAGGTCTGTCCCATTTCACTCTGTCCACGGGTACTGATTTCGCGACGTTACATTGAATACTGAATGATGAATTGCATGCAAGTAATCTAAGATTTGAAGATCCCGCCAGGTGAAACAAGTGTAATTGTTTTAACATCTTAACTATCTATTCAGGTGTGAAATCAATACGTAATAATAATACCACGAGTGACCCTAATTAGAATGATTGATTTTCATAGATTGGAAGTGTTTGTCTATGCTCTATGCCTTAACAGTGACGATGCCATTTAATGTTATCTTGCTGGGCATTTTCCCGTAGATTTTTCTTGTGGGCAAAGAGATTTGGAGAGATTCTCTTCAAATAGCTATCATTTTGCTGCCATAGCATTATTAACATTGACATTTTCAGCATAGACGGACAAAATGATATTTTTTAAGGAATATGTAAAAAAAACCCACTAAAATCCCACAATTTTAAAAAATATGGCTTTGAAAAACTGTCAACGTTTTATTGAACCACACTGGCTGTAATGTCGCGAAATCAGTACCCGTGGACAGAGTGAAATGGGACAGACTTTGTTCAAATAGCTGTTATTTTGCAACCGTAAGGTTATTTGTAATGATATTTTCAGCATAGATGGTCAAGATCATATACTTGATGAATATTGAAAAAGTGTTTTTTTTAATCTACAGAATTTCAAAAAAATGGCTTAAAAAAACTGTCAAGGTTTTATTGAACCACCCTGTATGGATACTATTGTGGCGAAAAAGGTATATTCCGCAACTCCGCGATGGCCGTGAGGTGTTATTCCTCACTATCCGACAATGGACATACTCGGAATGATAACAGGTTCGATGACCTAACTATAAATAAAGAGTAGTCACGTTGTCTACCAAATGTGTCAGATTAACGATATTTCAATAATTGATTATGACGACAAGTAATAACTTCTCGTTAAATACAATATACACCAGCATAATCGACAAACGGGCAACTAATCTGAACAGCATTCAGTCCATACACGATTGTTTCATATCCTCCTCAGTTAAAAGGGTTCAGCATAAATGGTTCTTTATTGTTCAAGGTTCCAATCAAAATACGATTCAAGTCTGACCAGATGTAATGATTGCACTAATTTAACTTTAAATAGTTAAGCCACTAAAATAATCCCATTTAGTTTACATGTCTGCGTGTAGATATACGCTCTTACTGCACAATATTTGTTAAAGGTGAAAGAACTTAAAGAGTACCATTGATAAAATAGTACAGTTTCTCGCACACGATGCAAGTTAACAGTGTCACGTTAACGCTGAATTAATTGATGTTCAAAAAGAACTGACACGTTTTGCAGTAATAGGAATAGTATAACTTTACGTATTTCTGGTCCTAATTACAGGGTTTCCTTTATCAATTCATCTCCGCGTTGTTGGAGTTCTGACGTATTAATATACTGCATTTCGTATCGTAGCACTTCATTGCCAATTATAACCTGAATAAGGGTATCTTTTTTCTTCTTCTTGGACGAAACCTCCTAATGGTGAATAAAACAGTGCTAGAAACTGCGTAACAATTGGCACATTTGAGCTATTAGATCAAACATGACTGTTTGCAGACAGGTGTTCGTATGCCCTCCGGATTTTGGAGGGCATGTTATTTGATCACGTGTTAATCGAAAGAGAATACAACTAAGAACAAGATAATGACAGCATTATATGTAATTAATGGCACTGTATGTGATCACCATGAAACACATATGAATCAATACTCCCTGATTCGGTTAAAGAAAGAAACATTGTAAATCCAAAATGTTCGTGTTTTGTTCAATGTCCATTTTCTGGACGGTTTGTTTTCCGTGTATGTGAATTTCATGTCAAATACACGTCCCTTTCTTTATTAGGAAGGTCCATTCTATCGCCTTAGTAACTAATAAAGCCACTCTGTTTGAACCAAATTCGATTGCACTGTCGAAGCAGTAAAAATGAAGTATGATTATGATGCTTTACCTTCATTTTGAAATACAATATTAGTTACATTGTTTGTCCTAAATGTAAAAGAGTAAAAACACCACTTTGAATTCGGAGTAAATCAGTTCCAGCTCTCTAAGAGATGGAAATCATTCTTAAATATCCAAACTGACTCGTTCATGTTTGAAATTTCACTCTGGTCAGAGTGACACCAAATACAGTTTGATATTTTAGACAGACTGTTGTTTATTGGCATAAGTCGCTCGTTTCAAGTGAAGTTTACTCTTTGTGAAAGCGATTTCTTCTCAATCGATTATAATTCACTCTATACTGACTGGAGCGAAAGTTCGCACTCGTTGTCAAGGAGAGATCTCTTAAAAACATGTTACCTTATTTGACCATTCGTGATGATTTAAATGTTGCAACTCGCAGACATG
Source organism: Ophiura sarsii (assembly GCA_035610835.1). Taxonomy (NCBI): domain Eukaryota; kingdom Metazoa; phylum Echinodermata; class Ophiuroidea; order Amphilepidida; family Ophiuridae; genus Ophiura; species Ophiura sarsii. Next base: position 47,393,044 of record CM069446.1, read on the forward strand.
ATGACGATGCGGTATTTCGGTTACAATTCAGGCTATTTCCTCAAAAAGATTGAATTCTTTACTCCTCTTGGAGCTCTAAAAGGACAAGCTCTTTTTGAGTGAAAGTCATTATTTCAAAGAATGAATAGTCCCGCTCTATTTGAGAAGTGACTCCTTCTGAAGAGTGAATTTCACTCTGAGAGGAGCTGTCCTTCTTAGTGCTCCAAGAGAAGTGACGAATTAACTTTTTGTGAGTATTTCTTCACTCTTTTAGATTTAGAGAGTAAGCTTGTTGACTTATTTAAATGCTAGTTATTTCGTATCAAAAAAGTTTCAGAAGCAACTCTGCTCTGTTCGAAAGCAATAATGTAACGTTTGGTCCAGCGGTTGCTGTTTAGATAATACAGCAAGCCCAGACCACAAGGACACGTCGAGCAAACGTCTTTAGATTGATAAACGAAAAAGAAATATAGAGTGGTTATCAGGTGTTAACACATACAAAACTGCCCTAAACTCAGATTGTTCAAACCGATCCGCCCTCGACAAAAGGAAGTACGGATTACTTTGATGTTTTGAGATGTGGTAAAATTACTATTTTTGAAGATATTTCCATATTTCCTCAAGCAGTTACTTATCTTTTTTACATATTAATGTTATTTAATGTCTTTCTATTGCAGAAAATGTTTGAAAAAAATGAGGGGAATGATATGTTCATGCTATTAAATTGTTATCAAAGGAAGCAAGTCCTCTTTACATGAAATTTGTACTTTTGGTGGTGTTTCAGGTTCCACAGTGACTTTAACGTAAATGTATATGTCGTTAGAAGCTAAACAAACTAAAAAGGGTATTTTGATGACAGTGTCCCATTCTTCCTTCAGTCGTGGGCGGGCAGTATTGTGCAAGACTATTCCTATAATCCCACTCATTTGTATCAGATAAAGCGCCATCACTAGTGTAAGTTTTCCGTCCAAGTGTCACCCTGCATGACTGATATGACGTTACGTATGCACTGTGATATGATACCTATATATATACTAACGCGTAGACGGAGTAAGTTTCACAGATCTGCATTACCCCCAAGACCCTGTACCTAAAAATAGTCGAAATTAGATAACATTATTCCGTGCACCTTCTGACTGCAGCAGTGTGATGATCTAAAAGGGGCTTTATCTAATTCAGGTAATAATTGAGAGCACCTGTATTCCAGACATAAACATTCGTTGGATCTTATTAACGCTCCAAAATTGGGGTAATTGGGGATTATTTGTAAGCGGTGGTTCTTCTTTATGGACCTTAATTTGAGATGATTAGTTAATGGTATCAATATTGTTTGACACCTGGTGGTGGCTATTTAAAGGGTACAGTATGTCAACGATGATGAAAAACTAACGGACCTAATCCCATTGATTTTGATGATAAACAATAATAATGAACATGAAGCATCGATTGGTGCTGTACCCACCTTAGATGAGAAACAATGTAAGTCGAAAGAATAAATCTTCTCGAATTGACGTATAAGATGAAACAGATGACGTACGCTCAAATAATTGAGTTCAAGAGAGGGGTTCTTTATAACATTTTCAACAGAGTAAAATATGAAAATATGACATGTTTGCATAAAAACAAAAAATTGTATACTGGATGAGAAGATAATTAAAAAAACATCCTTTAGAATAATTTGTCGAAGTATACATAATAAGTAGAAATATAATAATCTGTTGTAAACATAGTTGATGGTTTGATGTAAAAAATATATTAAAATTAAATATGAACGTACAAAATTAGATGATATACAGGTATCCGTGTAAAAGGATACATGAAGAAATATAATGTTGAAACAATTATGAATTTATGTTATCTGTGAAAATATTGAATTGTATGAAAACAATAATTGTATGTTTTGTATGCATGAGTGAGGAAGGAAAATAAACACACCAAAAATAACAATGTATTTGACCTTCTCGTTGAACCCATAGTGGAATATGCAATATTGAGGTTTACATGGCTTGTAGGAACCTACCATTAACTGCCATTGATGCAATAAGGAATATCCGGAATCTAGCGTAATGGAATTTTGTTGCCTCAATATGAAATGTAGGTAAGTCAAAAGAAAATGCTTTGCAACATTGACTCTGAGACTGAGTGTTGTAGTAAATGGAAACCATCGCTTTAACCAAAAATAATAACATAATTTTGTATTACCTTTCAAATCCTCCTTCATCTAATGATAGAAGAGAGATGAAATACTAACCTAATTCCTTCTGCAAATACGAGTTACTTGTCTAACGCGACGAGAAGACTCCCCCTCTTTTAGGATTCATGGAATTTATAAGAATTATCGTATCGCGTATCAACCGAAGTGTTCAGAAAACACCATTACGTGGGCTTGGAAGGAATATGATGTACCAAACTACCATCACAATACAAATAAACATTATGCTCTATAATCGCAAATATTGCTATTGACACAGCAGAATGAAAGGACAACAATTGGCCCTTAAATTCAGCCTTTTCACGCTGAAGAAAATCGAGTCTTTGATCATCAGATATCCAATGCTCTCAATATGTAATTTTTTTGAGTCCAGCAACTAGTTCTCAGATCTGCACGCTAAGAATACAAATCAAATCAAATGACTACTTGAGCATGTTTAGTCAGTTGAAGGCTCAATTCACTTTACTTAAGATGCGTGGTTTCATCGAACCATGATGACTTTCTGGAACAGAATAAAGAGCTAAATCCATGATAAACAATATCATTTGCTACCAGAAAACCAGGTTTTGCTCCGGCACTATAAACACACACAAGTGTTTTTCTAAAGGTATACACTCTTAGAAAAAATAAGCAATGTTGGGTAACATAATACACTTAACTAGGTCAAAAGGGAACATGGTTGTTTGTTGGGTAACATTTTACACAAACAGTGATTGTGTAGAGTCTTACTCAACACATAGTGAACATTTTACCCTTCAAAAAGCAAAATGTTACCCAACAAAGGTCAACACTTTTACACAATATTTATTTGTCACTGAAATTGTCGTTCATCAATTTGTTATACAAATTTAAATATATTGTAGTAATTATGTGACACCCTTCACAGAGGTATTCATAGTGCATCAGTTACCTCAAAAATAGCTACCAAACTGATAATGATGGGCTCTGAGTTCGAAATATAAAAAAATGGTACAACATGTTTCAGTTATTTGAAATCATTGTAAAATACACGAGCCAAGGTAATACACACATTTCTATTGAATTTTAGTACTTTTAAAGGTGGATGTTCCGATCACTTTAGCTTTTATTTGCACATACACATATTTTGATTTCAGAACCATATTTTTCTCATTATTTCTGTGAAATGTTTGGCGCAAGATATGTTCCATTTAGACGTTATAGGCAAAAATGCAATGAATTACAGTTTATGCACCACTCAGTTGGCAAATTTCATGTCACCTTGTGCTTCTTTAACAAGAACCATTAGAGTTAGACAACTCACACTTTAGGAATACGACTATATTAAGGATGTAAAATAGAAAAATTGAAAATCGTGCCAGCAATCGGAACGTCTACCTTTAAGATTGAATTAACATTTTGTAACTGATATTACTGCTCATTCTTATGCAGTGGGAGTGGTTTAATATGTAAAGCATCAACAATACGACATTTTATTGCACGCTTCGATTTTTTTTTGCTGCCCAATATCACGCCCTAATGGATGGAAATTCCGACATCAGCGTTCTGCACCAACTTCAATTTACGTGAAAAAGTAATATTTGGAATTAGATATAATTATGAAACTATGCATTAGAAATAAAATAAAATATGGACATTTTGTTATGGTTGCCGGAAATAGTGTGTCACAATGGATGGGTTTATCCATATTTTGAGTAGGGGGGTGGGGGGGGGGGGGAGGGGCGGCACAACCTGCATCCACTACGATGAAAATGTCCATCATTTATTCTCTTAATATAGCTGAAAGCACGGAACATAACACAAATGCCAATGATGGCTGGCTTTAAAAGTGACAAGTACCCTGGTATGGGTTTGCGATTTCCAAAATCCACATAACGAACGAGACATGTATAAATACGATGTCCAAAATATTCGCGGGAGTAACATATATTAGAAGACGCCAACGTGACAGATACCACCACGTGAAGATTTGGGGAAAATCCACAGGCATGAATTATTGGAAATTATAAGTAAACCGACACCACAGGAAAGGCAGATCAATGCAATTGAGAGGTATCATGGGGAAGGGAAATGCCGGTAGGACTACACTAACATGCAGTATTGTGTTGCAGTCCGTGTCTCACCAATAGTAAAGATATTTCAATGTTTAAGGGATCTTGAGAGCTTCATGTCTATTTATGTTTGAGGCTTATTGCGGGAAATATATTTGTAGGGAAATATATACCTCACCAGTGACAGCGGAATACTTCTTGCTAAAAGGTATTATGCCGTTGGAGGTAAATCGTTTATTATTTACGCCTCGTTTCCCTCCGAATCTGAGACCTCATTATATTATGGAGGTTTATTTTAGTTAAAAGAGGTAAAGGAACTTGTTACCTGTTGCTCATAAGGTGAAATAAAGTATACTGCGCGGAAAATATATTAACACGTCATCCGAACGCATTAAGGTTTCCAAGACCCGATTGGGGCGCAGTGGACACTGGCTAAGACGGGAGATGATTCCATGGTCACCCATGAGCGTCAGAGCGCCACACTTGCTTTGTGCACGCACACAACAATTAGCGCCGAGGTTCGGCGTTTTGAGGGCTCAGCAATAAATAAATCTTGTCCTCTGCGTATGGTACGATGGGGGTGGAGCAGACTGCATTCCTCTTCCCCTCCCTTTTGATGCTGAAGCCTTGCCTTTGGTTGTTATCATCATGGTTTCTATGTTGTTCAATGTTATTCACTCGTGAAACCCCGAAAACAGACAGAGCACGCAGGAGGCTTTGTTTATAGCGCGATAGCACAGGGTTATGAGTTCAATTCAGAAGAAGACATGGATGGTGTAAATACCAATCACTTGGATCAATATCAATTTAACAGTTGATTGGTATTGTTGTACTATATGCATGCATGTCTCTTTCTGTTGTGGGTGATTTGAGCGAATATCCTTCGTGCAATCGCCCTATACTCTCCGCACATACACAGAGAACGTTATACAAACGTATTGAGAACATACTGGGAACGCAATGACAGCGACTTGGGCCGCACTAAGAACGTTACAGCGTATTAGAAGAGCAGTTTGAGCACGTAGGACATGCAAGTACGAACACAATGGTTCGTTGAATATTTTGGACAATTTTCCGCGCTCTTCATGAATGTTATTCAAGGACGACTATGGGATCCTCTCCCGCCATAGCCAGCGCTTGCTGCATTTGCCGTAGGTGCGACAGGGGTATAGGCATTCGTCGGATACTATGATATAAGCTAATAGGTCAGAAGTCACAAACTGGTCCAAAAAAATGTTTCACTTCTAATAATGTTGAGGAATGCACCAAATCTGATTAAACGGGACAAAACTTAAGTTTTACATACTTAATGACCCACAAACTATATATCGTTGGAAAGCTTATGATTCAAGGTTTTTCATTTTTGCAAAAAAGAATCAAATTATACAGGGTGTGTAAAATTTGTATAGGGTGGAACATAAAAAAGTTGATCGTTTTTGCTCCTCACAAAATATTTTGATAGTTTGTACAATTAGGGTTTAGCTGAAGATAGTCACCAAAATCAGAACAACCGCAGAAGGTGCTACCAAATTTGCTAAGAATCACTTGCCCAAAATGTCCACAGGAAAAGTACAGGGTGTCTAAAATTATGATGAAATAATGCATAAAATGAAGGTTTGTATATAATATTCTATGAAATTAAGTTAGCATGGACTATTTAATTTAAAGGAAAATGGTTATCAAAATGAACTACACGAATATCGTTAAAGTTCCTTTTATTTTAAATACAGGGTGGTCAAAAATAGGTCTAAATAGCAAAATTTTCATGAATCTATGAACAATTCTGTGAAGAAACACTTCTGGCTTTTTTAGTTAAATGTTTTACTACCCAGGGTAGAAAAGGACCGAAGAGTCACACAAATGAAATAGAGAGACTGCGATTTGGCCATTGTTTAATCAATAAAATGAATAAAACTGTGTGTTTTTTACATTAAAACACTCCCTGAATTGAACATCATATTCTAGTAGAGAATGTCTAGATAACAATTCAATATTATTATTCATAGTAGCAGGCACATGTTATTAACACATATGAGAAGTTTGAAAACTTTCCTATGTATAATTTTAAAATGGCATCAATTTCAAAAGTTCTAGTTTCCACTATTTTGTGTAGAAACCTATGGGCTCCTCGTCCACCGGCTCCTCGTCCACCAATCCCACCCCTGACTCACTCGACGTTTAGATTGATAACTTCACTGTTGCTAAACATGTGGCTTTAATTCTTTTTTTATTCGGTAGCTGGATAAATTGTCTTTAATATGATACCAAAATGTTATGTTTTTTTGACAACTTCTATTTAAAATAGAGACACGTATCACGATTTTAAGGTTTTTTTTTAAACGATCCCACCTTATTTGATATACCTATTAGTGAACTGTGACCAATAAGAGTTTGGTTTACGCTAAGGACTAACATTATAAATAGGTACGCCTGCGAGTCGAATATACGTTCTTAAAATACCTAGGCATTTTTGTACTCTTATATATAATTTTCCTGTAACATCAGTGCGACATAAAGCTGTGTTTTTTGAAACTTGCGCACATAGTCTGCCCATTTCTGTCAACTTCAAACTGTGTATCGGTCATCGTGGTGACACTTTGCCTTAATTGCATGTTATTAAGTTTTAAAACATCCTTCAATAAGTCTATTGAACTAACAGGTGGTCATAATCATAAAAACATTGATTAGAAACAAGATGCTGTTATGCCTTTGAGAGTCACAGAGAATTAGGTATCGGTACATTTAAAACAGTTAGTGAAAGCCCCTCGTGCATGGATTAAGGGACTTGTCCATATGCAGCATACACTTTTATAGGGACGGTTTGTCCTGGATAAGCTATCTATAAGCCCGAGCGTTTCAAAACTACGTTAAAAAAACGAGCAATTTGAGCTGTCAGCTATGGTAACGATTTCATTACAAAACACTATTAAATAGGAAGTTTGCGTTAGATGCGTTTAATTTTACGTACACCTTAACTAACCATTCTTAAACAGCTAAGAAAGTGTAAGCAATCTCATTGGTTCTCAAAGAAATCGGCGACATTTAGATGAGAAAACTTAACACGGGGAGGTGGGGCTAAGTTTTAACAGTGCGTCCGACCTTCACAATGCGTGGTTTGCTCCATAACGCGCACTTCTGCCGTGCGTCTTTGGTGCCTTTCCTGCGTTTATGCCGGCGCCGCGACGATTACGCATGGTGTACTCATCGCATGGGATTGGATGGAATGTTTGTGGGTTATTCGATCCTAGAAGGGGTAAAAGTTGTCAAATGTGGACAATAAATTGCACTTATTTCTTTGATAAATGTCTTCAGTATGATTGTTTAAGAATGAGAATAAAGGTGGTTTTTTAGACCGTACCCGTGTTATATTGTCTGACATAAATGCGTTCGATAGTATTATTTTTGCGTAGAACAACTCCGCCTGCGGCGTCGTTTTTCTACTTAAAATAATACTATCGTCCGCATTTATGTCAGACAATATAACACGGGTACGGTCTAAAAACAATACCTTTATTATCTAATTCTACCCATATGCTATATTGGAAACACCCTTTTCTACGATACAACGACAAATTAATACTGTGAAAACGGGGGCTCAAATCAATAAAAATGATAATGACAAAATCATTTAAGCACACATTATTTCAATAATTCCTTATGCGCTATACCAAAATACAATATAATACTGTATAGTCCCTGTATTAAACGAAATACAATTGTCGTTCTCATGAACTTATTCGGGCAAGAGGAAAAAGTGTACTTTAGGTCCCAGATTCTGGACTGTACTACATTATTATCACCCACTATTGGAACACCCAGTATCGCTCGATACTGGTACAAAAAAATGTTCCAGTATCGACCGATACTGGAACAGTAAAATCATACCAGTATCGAGCGATACTAGCAACCGTTATGTTCCAATATTGGACAATATACCGGTGTACCAGTATATGGGACATAAAATACACTTTTTCTCATGACACTATACCATGGTCACGTATGATTACCGATATTCTCATTACAAACCTAAAGGCCCTGTCACACCATAGCGTATGACCTGAACGTGGCCTGAACGTATGCCGACGTATTCAAAAAATAGCTCGAAAATTGTCAGAGTCCGAGAACGTCCAAGAACGTCCAACTTCCCAACGAATTGCGTCAACATCGGTGATGGAATGGACGTATCCATAGCGTATTAAACGCATACATAGCGTATGACTAACGTATTGATAGCGTATCACTAACTTATAACAAACTTATGACAGCGTATCACAGCGTATGCGATTGGCGAGCGTATGACCAACGTATTCGTAGCGTATGTCTGCCGTGCTCGACGTATCCTCAGCGTATCCTCGGCGTACAACGAACACGTGACTTATGCCGTTGCAGAAATTGAGTTTCGTACATGGCGGGACAAGTGTTGCCAGTTCAAGTATACGCAGCCTAGATGATAACTATTAAAATATCTAGAAGGGTAAATCTATATGTCCAACCTACAACTTAAGACGATTAACGTACCTCTAACGTATGTCAGCGTATGTCTAACGTATGTCAGCGTTTGCAAACGTATGTCTAACGTACCACGAACCTATCGGGAACTTATGCAGAACGTATGTTAAGCACACGTTGAGTACGTCGAGAAATTTTGAACATGCTCAATAATTTTTCGCGGGCTCGACGTGTTCCAAATTTTTACAACGTATCACAGCGTGCTCTTAACGTATACGACGTATCCCAAACTTACCCCTAACTTGTATCAGCGTACACCAACGTACGCCAACGCACGCCAACGTACGCCAACGTATTTTTCGATATTTCGCATACGTTGTTATACGTTTAGGCGATACGCCATGGTGTGACAGGGCTGCCGGACAGCTAGCGCGCATTCGGCGTTTGGGGAACTTATGGAGGGTTTGAGTATATAAATGGGTCCCTTGAGTATCTCATCCTCACTTCTTCATGGTCTGTCTTTTGCCTTCTTGCTTTTTCCTCCTCCTCGGCCTCGGCGCCTGGTTGCTTGCTTCTTCTTGCAGGCATGTTAACTGCTTGATGACATCGGCGGGAATGATGTAATGTGAGATCGGCGCGGTATTTATACGTGCTACAGTGGCATAATAAGCCACGTGTTCGTTGCACGTCGAGGATACGCTGACGATACGTCGAACACGGCAGACATACGCTACGAATACGTTAAGTATACGTTAAGCATACGTTAGTCATACGCTCGCATACGCTGTGCTACGCTGTCATAAGTATGTTATAAGTTAGTGATACGCTATTAATACGTTAGTCATACGCTATGTATACGTTCAATACGCTATGGATACGCTATGGATACGTGACAGGGCCTTACACGATCGCCCGGCATAAGGTGAATACGTGAGAATACGTCGAAACTCGTTGGAAATACGTCAGGCATACGTTAGATATACGGCACATATACGTTATCAACTCGTTATCACTACGTTGGCTGTATGTTTCCCCCAGCCTACGTTCATCAACGTATACCAACTTACGAGTAACGTACCACTAACGTACCACTAACGTATGTCAGCGTATGTCAACGTATATTTAACGTACCACAAACTTACCGGGAACTTATGCAGAACGTATTAAGCACACGTTGAGTACGTCGAGAAATTTTGAGCATGCTCAATATTTTTTCGTGGTCCAAATTGTCACAGCGTATCACAGCGTGCTCTTAACGTAAACGACGTATCCCCAACGTACCCTTAACTTATATCAGCGTACGCCAACGTACACCAACGTATTTTTCGATATTTCGCATACGTTGGCATACGTTGAGGCGATACGTTATGGTGTGACAGGGCCTTTAAGCGCGTCTAGTTTGAATAGTTTCTTAAATCGATTGTTGACATCGTATGTTATCCCCTACAAAGTATTACAGAACATCCTCTCGAATTACCGGTCCCACGGCTTAAATGTTATGCCTTCAATACCATTACGTTTTCCAAACATTTATATTATACAAACATGATCATGCACTTCGATTAAACACCACTGTCGAGGAGAAGTCGTCGACGCGTAAACTACCTCCACGTAAAGACTTGGGAGGCTAGGAAAGGAGGCTAGGAAAGGCAGTGTTTCATGAACGTGATTGATAGGTATCATGAGGAGGATACATTGCCTGTAGGTATACAATAGCAAGCAGTATTGTGTTGCAGTCGCGTTCAAATCCAGAGTGTGGATTGTTACAGTGTTTCGAGCGATCGAGAGGAGTTTATTCTGATTTGGTTGGATTAAAGTCGTCAATATATTTCAATACTTCTATTTGAGTTTAAGGTCTGAAACTGTATTGTGTTAAATTTGGTTTGTTTAAATCCAAACTTTGCCTGTGGTTTAAACCAAAACGTGGTATCTTATATCTGTCGACATTCGTCATGGGATCGCATGGATAGACTCAACATTCCGCGTTTGCTTTAAAAAGTATAGGTACTTTTTCATAATTTTCCTGTGATATTGTAACCGAATAATTATGTACATGTTTATGTATAGAGTAGTATACAAAAGTGTTTATTGATACTGATAAGCACATGATCTACATCTATAATAATAATAGTCTATTAGCTTTCAATCATGTATCGGTCAACAAGGGGACTCACGTGCCTCATGATATCCTAATATTAGGTTGACGTATTGAAGTCAAGGCCATTTAGAACAGGTGGTCAAATATAATAATGAATACAGTGAAATGCCTGAGCAGAAACAAGATCCTGTTATACCCATGAGATTCATTGTAAATGGGGTATTTGTTTTATGAAGTGAAAGTCCCTAGTGCATGGTTGTCCGGGTAGTGAACAAAGAAGATTTCTTTAGCAACACCAGCATGCTTCACTTTCATCACATGCCCACTGATTTATGTCACCCGTGTACACTCGTTCCCATTTATTTACAGTACACTACGATGAAAGGCTTATAATTTTGTTAAACAAGGACCTTAAAAAAAAAAATCATGCTACAAATAGTACAATTGATGTGACTTCAATTCAGTCTTCCCTTGTTTTTCTTAAATACCCTTTATATTTTGATTAACACATAGACCTATCTATGTTTATTTGGGATTCAACTACTTTATCTCTTCACAATTTAAGGTTGAAGTCAGACGACATGCAGCTATCTAAAGTTACTTTAACACTTTCCACGCGGCTATTATTTTTACCATACTCAAAACACATGTTTCAAAACCTTTCACAATTTTCAAGGTCTATCGCAAGGATTACTGACCCGATACTAGGCATGTTTGTACTTATGCCAATGCATTTCTTATGGTGATTCCAAATATGGTAATGAAATTCAATAATGTTGACATTTTTTTTTACATGTTGTGAAATTTTGAAATAATTGTCATATACAGCTGCCTGCCGCGTGGAAATTGTTAACACATGCTTTGCTCCGTTTATTATGGGGAAAGGTCTGTTGGCACTGTGCTGGACAGTGCTAAGCATGGTGGACTGCACAAGAAATCTTCTTTGGGCAGTGAATATAACCGTCAGCAAAGTGCAATAATACCCAGTATTAACATTCCAATCTGCCTTAGAACTTAAAAGTGTATTAAAGCAATAAACAACTTGAAGCTGTTCTTCCATGGTTTCGATTTCATGCATTGAATAGGAGACTGTATTAGATATGTTCACAATTTGCAAGGTAATCAACGTAAAGTGAGTACCAGCTTTCGAAATAACGGTAATCCGGTCATCCGAAATGCCCAAATGTACCGATGGATAACCAGTGTTTCAATTCCTTGCCGGTTATCCGGCGGTTAATCAAAATTCTGTTGACACCAAATGTATCTAAAATGATAAAAATACTACTGCTAATTCGAGCTCAAAATTCCATTATTTCACAAATGTATACTTTCGTTGTAAATCTGATTACGAAGCCACTTGTTGTGGCTACGAATCTCTGACCGCTATCATTTTCTCCCGTTGTACGAACCGAATAGTAATCGAGAATATAGTGGAAGCCTCATCTACCGAGTTCGCTTAATGCTTACAACTTCGTCTTCGTAAACGGTGATATTTTACTTCCGGTTTTGCAAAATAGCGAAACAAGCATCGATCCATACTTTCTTCGCTTAAACAAATGCGGATAACCAAAAATGATGGCAGATTACAAAAATCTCAACCGAGGTTATCCGCTGGATAACCATTTATTGTCACTCTTTAAACCATGATTTTGAAATAATTAGGAACCCTATCGCTCCGTAACTCAGAATGTATTCATGATTTATGATTAAAAATGTAAATCTGCAAGAAAATCTGCTTTCAAAAAAAGGAAAAAATCAAGGACAGAGGGCGTCACCTGGGAAATATCGCATTTTAAATGCCTTTAAGTTACCACTTTGACGAATGTATCTGAGAACAATGAATTGAATTGACCTGTGAGTCGGTTTCAGGCATCTTAAATAGACGTCTCAGTCCAAAGGAATACTTCTATAAGTTAAGACTGTTGTGGAAGATGTACATAAGTTACAGAATACCATTTTCGAGAAATTAGGTTGTAGCCTAGTTGTATACAGGGTGAATCAAACAGAATTGTGCACGATTTGAAACGGCCATTTGACCTTGATGCATGCATTGAACCATAACATTATTGTTGTTTGTATAAAGCGTTGTTAATCTAGTTTATCCTCCCTAAAAATGAAAGTAATCGACTAAGAAATAAGCAAACTGTGACACGTTTGGTAAACTGTCCACATTTTTCGCCATTCCAATGGGATTTACACAGTTAAGACCTGAATATTACTGCAGCATGATGATATGGAGTGAGAGTCTACAAGCAAGGTATTGTTGTATTACAGGTTCCTGTTATATTAAATGAGCCAAAGGTGGTTAAACATTGTAGAAATAAATAATACTTCACTCACAAACTAAAAATATTGCGCAAATAAAATGTTCACATTTGCCTTTAGGTTCACAGATAAAACGGTATGAGTTACGGTCTTTTGCTAAAAGTGTTTTTTTAAGACATACAATTAAATGTTAGCTTCCTTGCAATTTAAAGTATAAATCATTTATTTGTTTGCTGATATTAAGGTGTTTTTTTAATGAAGCCTTCCTTCGACATGGCAACCATTTAGCCGAAGATATGTGTGTGACCTGGCCAACCTGTTGCCAACAGCTCGTCTAGCCATTCCCCTGTTGCGTTGTAGCCTGTCACTTAGGCTCTTGAAGACTTCTTGCCTTCGTAACAGGTGATGCTTGTATTCAGATTTGCCTTTTCATTTGATAACTCGGTATCAGACTATTTATTACTTATCCCAGAGTGAAATAATGATTATTCAGGAACATTTTGACAATTAATGTGATGATAATGACCATTTTAGCAAAACCAATTTTACTGTGTGTAAATCCCATTGGAATGGCGAAAAACTCGGTCAGTTTACGAAACTTGCCACAGTTTGCTTATTTTTAAGTCGATTACTTTCATTTTTGGGGCGGATAAACTAGAATTACAACGCTTCATACAACAACAAAAATCCATGGTTCAATGCACGCATCAAATGGCCGTTTCAAATCGTGCACAATTCTTTTTGATTCATCCTGTATAGTATTAACAATCTTATTGGTGGAAGTAGTCATAACCAAAAGAGTATCATTTGTTGCAAATTATAATGATATGGCAATTAACGATTAGTTTAACCCGATCGAGCCAACTTCGGACATGAGGGTTAAGTACATATTCAAGCCGTGGTTGCCTTAGTATGGTTTATTGTTAAATATTTATCAAATCAATTTGAGAAACTCCTTATATTATACTATGAATCTCTTTTAATCAGTACTATAAATCTCCTTGTCATAATGCGTTATAGAGAACGAGACCGTTTCTGAGTATTTAGGTATTAAGTGACACAATACTTGAATCTTTAACATAAGAATGGACAACTTCATTTACATTTTGCTGCATGATTGTAAGCCTTTAAAAAGTATGGTGAATTTTGCACACCCGACTGCCCATCCATGGTATTTATTGGGTTTTACCCACACGAATGTATGCCCTCTCCAATTGAATATACCCATTCCAAATACTGCCCTCTACCGTGTCCACCACAAAAGGGCTAATAACTCTGACTGTTACTAAATATTCAAAGAATTCCCCATGGGGTACTTGATCTATATATTCGGTGTAGTCATTTGTTTATTTAAGCGTTCTCAGAGTCTACCCCTCTTCATTAAACTGGTGCATTCTTTTAATCCGTAATGGTTGTAGTACTAACACAGGTTGCTGTTAATTGAATTCCACCGATGCATCATCTGAACTATGGCACCATGATTAGTGTAAGTAGCTCGTTTTGAACCCTATCGAGTGTCACATTTTGCGAGAAATCACTTGAGGAATCTTTGTTCATTTAACGGCTGATAGATAATGTATATTTAATAGTTATCATCTGCATATGGAGTAAGAAGAGATTAATCCTCGTCTGCCTCGTCTATCTTTTTGTGTTACACAATTTACCATCTTTGAATCAAAAAGACATACAAAATGCAAAGAGAAAAATAAAAATCATATGGTATACATTAACACTTTCAGAAACCTTTTCCAACTATTAAAGTTCAAGAATATCTCAAAACAAGGCATATTTGTACTTATTGTATTGCAATTCTCATGTTGATTCCAAATATGGTAATGAAATTCAATCACTTTGATTTTTTTTAAACATTTTGTGACATTTTGGAGTTTCGTCTGCTGCCACCTGCCGCGTAGAAAGTGTTATTGAAAGTGATTGGTATTGCACTCGATGATGATTTGACCTAACGACCTTTCGTTCAAGCTCCCGATAACTATTAGTAGGCATAGCACAATGCACACACACAGAGTCTGCCACTGGGAGCATTACACCAGTGAACAACAACATATTAATAGCTGTGTTGCATAAAGCCCTACATCCACTTCTACCTGTTACTCATTTTGCATTATTGAATGGATGGCTATTCACGATGTGGAATGTGGTTTTGTATTGTTGCCTCAATTGGCGTGCATGGATGCACTAATCCAAGTCATGAAGACAGCCATACAATATTTGGATTAATTAATCATGCAAAATTAGTAACATGTAGGAGTGGTCTGTAAGCCCTTATGCAAAACAATCTTTTCATATAATGTATGCAGCTCCACTTTGAAAAACATCCCTATATAAAATTAATTATCCTCACAAGAGGCACTCCCTGTAGGGCAGTGAGCTTGCCATATATGGTAATCATGACCTTGAACTATATAACCTTGATCCAGGTATAAATACTTATCATCAGGTTTTTTAGTTATGACTGTTTTTACCAATTTTTGAAATTGGCTCTGAACTTGAATATATTGGGCCGATTTAAATAAACCTAACCTGAGATATTGTACTAAACACTTCAATCAATTTAGTGATATGCTCAGTTTTTGCATCCTTTGAGTGCCTCGTGTGAGGAAAAGACTGAGAATTTGAATATGGGTATTTAAGAAATGGAAAAGCTTGTTTAATTTCTAAATCCATCAATATTTGTCAATCAAATTGGGTATATTATATATCTATTACCGATCACTCTTATGATGGGAAAAAAATTGTCGGACATTGCTCATTTGCATATCAATGACTTGAATAGATAATTAGCTAATTTGAATATTTAATGAGCTTATGAAACTAAATTATAGTTTAAAAGATTGGGTATTGTACAATCAGCCATAATACCAAGTTTGATTGCAATACACCATTCACATCTGGATTAATAACATTTACGCATAGTAATTAGCTGGACTTAGTCATTTTTTTGATTGCGGTTAGTGAAACTGGTCAAAATGACTAATTTTATTAGGTTATTTTAGCTTAATGAAATACAATTTTACCATATTTTTTTAAAATTTAACATGGTATATAGATATTCAATTACAATCTTTCATTTGACACCAATTATGTACACGTCTCAATTATTTGAATTTTATGTGTGCTATGCCTACTATTAGTGGCTAAGAAATGAACCGGTTAAAACGTTTTACAAACACATCCGATGAACGACACGACAACACTCCTTTCAAATTATGTCATCAAGTTACAAAGTCTCCCCGAAAAAAATGTTTATAATTATAGAATGACAAGAATCACTTGAATTAGTCGCTTTGAAAATGACCGATTGTCCTGGAGAGCGTGATGCATCTTGAGCCCATTTGATAGGACGCCCTCTGGCAACGTTGCCATGAATGATTTCTCCCGAATACAATTATAATAATGTAAATTAGTTCTTTTTATTGTATTATAGTATCCCATGAAATTGTTTATCAAGTTTGGCCGTTTGAGATGTAAGATATCCAACGATCTAATTTGATAGTTGGGTTACTGAAAACGATTAATAATTCAATTAATACTACACGAAGGCAGAATAAACATACTCTACTTGTGTTGGGAGACACGAAAGAACTGAATACATGCTCAGAGATCAGTTTCGTACGTTGCAAGCACACAGTGCCATGTTAACGCCGAATTAATAGACAAGAACAAGAATTAACACGTTGTTTTATTAGACATGTTCGATAAGAGACCAACGTAATGTGTATGGATGAATTGATACATACAATACAGGATTTGAATTGCCACACTTGACCACTTCATCTCGTATAATACCACCTTAAATTAGTAACTTAATAATCAGACTAACTTATCGTGAATGAAACAGTGTTAGAGAACATCAGCGTTGCAATTTGCACACACGTGACATGTTACATTAAATAATTATGAATGTCTGAAAGCTTTAGCTTATTGGGGAACATGCCCGCAAGGTTTCCGGGGCGTGCTGATGTTCCACGTGTTAAAGGGGCATTGCGAGATTACCAAGAAAAACGAAATTTGGAAAGAAGAAAAAAATGTTTCAATAGATACGGTACCTAGGAACCCTAATGTGTAATGATATATGGGACAACGGTTGAAAAAATGCGCTAGATTGAAAGTTGGTCAAAGCAAGCTATGTGGTGAGTGATCACATCGAAATTAGCAAATCGTGACATTTTACATGATAGACGACGGTTTCAGATGGCAGTTAGTATAATATGCCAAAGTATTACGTTGGTGCAAAAACCTGATTTCCAGGAGAATCGCTCCGTGCCCCTTTAAGTGGTAAAGGAGACAACTAAGAACAGCAAAACGTCAGGAGTATCAAATATTAGTGACATATAATTGAATGTGATCGTCATGCAACACCTATTTGGACCCTCAGTTCAAGTTAAACAATTAATTCTGTTAATTAACAATAATTTTGAAGTACAAATGTTCGCGATGTACATGTATCGAGCAGATTTTGCAGCATGAACTTTCTTGTGACTATGTGTTTAATGATTCTTTATTCAATCATTAAAAATACAACAACATTGATGAAAAGAACGGGAAAAAGCCACAGGATATAAGTCTTGCCCTCCAATGACCAGCACAGGCTGGAGGAGACAGGGCAAGGACTAAAAATAAAACATCAACCCCTTTAATAATTAAAGATATAAACTAAGTAAGACATTGACACATCGCAGTTTCCCCCTAGCTGCGTGAAGGTCATCGGGCCATACTTCAAGACATTGGGCTGCGTCACAATCGGGCACGTTTCAAGCATTATATATTGTGTAACCACACAGGGAGGGTATTTTGATAGTCTCGTTAATGACAGGTTAAGACAGTTTGGTCCCAACAAACCTAAACGTAGTTCATTCAATTTTAAAGGTATATGAACAATTCTGACATATTAGTCACGGCCCGTGTTTTGTTCGTGTTTGATTAAATTCCGAATGTTGAGGACGATGTGTTTCTTAACGGGGCACTGCGAGATCATCCGGGAGGAGGCCCTAATGTTTTTATCTTCAAAAGTTGGGGTTTTCATATACATTCAATGCTTACTAACACATGTACTACCAGCCGAAGTCATAGAGCTTAATTTGCAATATTTAATGTACAAGTTTATAGTTTGTTTAATTTCGATGAAGATCACATCGAATTTAACCAACTTCATGGCCGTTTATGGCTTCTACCATTTTTATTTCAGGTTTACTTGTTATCGTGTTATCTGAAGCAAAGTAATGACCTCCCTGAGTCAATTGTTGGTGATCTTTAATCAAGATACAAAAACAGTGAAAAACGCGGCTATTAGTTTTACCATACACAATACAGATTTTTCAGAAACCTTTCCCAATTTTCAAGGTCTAGCTCAGTGATTACTGACCCAATATTAGGCATGTTTGTACTTATTTCAATGCATTTCTTATTTTGATTCTAAATATGGTAAAGAAATGCAATAATTTTGACATTTTGGAAACATATTTTAAAATGACGATTTAAAAGAAATGTAACCCCTATACTATCGGACTTTGACGGTTTACCCTCCCCCGGGTATAATACACGCAATTTTTGTTCGTCAAAATGAGCGCAAGGGATGTAAAAGCAAACACCTAGACGCCCTAGGTCACTGTTCTTTGCGTTTTAGCGCCTAGGAGGATTAAGCTGCGTGCACCGATTTATAATCCACTGATCCATGGGAATATATCGATGACTTTCAAAAGTGACTTTCACGTTAACATTGTCCATACTAATATACATTTGTTTGTCAAAGTTTGTCGAGACTTGTACGTAAAATGATGCAACATTTGGCGGCAATAAATATAATGGCCCGTATTCTCGTACGTAGTTAAACACGGTTTTAAGCTAAACACGCGTCTAACTTTGACTTTAGACACAGCGTTTAACTAAACGCGATTCTCGTACATTTGTTTTACTTAAACACGCGTCTAACTCACTGAAAAGTGTCTAACTTTAAACATGGGTATGGGGGTAGTTTAAGACGCGTTTAACTAAACAAATACACGAACTGTATGCCGTGAATGATTACTCAACCGTGCCCGGTGTAAGCTGCCAAGCAAATCGCGTAGTAGGTCATGTGTTTTAAGCTCGCCTCCTTTCGCGTTACACAC
Source organism: Ophiura sarsii (assembly GCA_035610835.1). NCBI lineage: Eukaryota > Metazoa > Echinodermata > Ophiuroidea > Amphilepidida > Ophiuridae > Ophiura > Ophiura sarsii. The sequence goes on from CM069446.1 coordinate 47,412,205, forward strand.
GGATTTTGGCTTTCACGACATGATTTTAACTTTACACATTTATATTTGCTTGTATACCCCCCTGAGGTAGTAAAAGTATATATTTTCTGAAGCGAAATTTCATGAGGTAACCAAATATGCCATTAAAATTATAGTACGACTAAGAACTAAAATGGTATGATCGGAAATGTTCGGGAAAATATCAGAGTTTTTAATTTTTAATTCGAGATCCATATATTTTTTATACCTACCCCTATCATTATTTACTTTACATATTTGAATTCCTCATGAAATTACCCATTAGATGATATATAATTGTTAAAGTTACTACGTCGGTATGGTAATTATACCGGCTAGTGAATATCTCCAATTTTTATTTTATATATTTTTAGAATTTTCAAAAATATTTGTTTAAGGATGAACCCTTTCCTGATATAAACTGCATTTCTGAATTCCTCTAGTTACAAGCTTTCCAAAAATGTATACTTTTGCTATCATAGGTTGAAAACTTTTTCTGTTATTGTCATTTTTATAAATCCGGTAAATTGAGGCTGATTATTCATGTTTACTGTGTAGCGAATAGGAAGAAAGCTGATGTTCATTGTCTTATCCATAATTAATTAGTTGTTACAAATAGTTGACAGGTCTGTTGAACCACATACTTAAAGACTACTAATTATCCTTTAAAATGGGACCAGAATGATGTTTGTAACATTAGGAGATGACTAGTTATTGTAAAAATAACAAAACATGGGATTATCCCCATTGAGTTTGTACAGGCGACACCCCTTCCAGAAACACCCCTTCCAGCACCACCCCTGGTCCCCAAACATCAAACAGCTGTATCTCCTATTCTGTATTAGCTATACCAATGCCATTTTGCAGGCAGATAGCTTGTTATTAGGGCTTTAAAATGATACCAAATTTGTTGAGATAGCTTTTGTGGTTTTAAAAATATTTGAGGAAAATTACAGCATGAAACTAAAAAATGTAACGGCACCACCCTATTGGGAGGCGAGTTCATAACGCGTGACCAGTATTAAAATACACGTGCGTTCGAGGTATTCAGTCGATATCTATTGTTACCCATTAGGGCCACAACAAAAATAAATACCTGTATACAGTAACGCACAACCACCCTGGGGACGAGATGCGCAGAGTTTAAAACCGTGTTTAGTTAAACACGTTGTTTAAAAGGTAAACTCGCGTTTTAGTTAGACACGCGTTTAGTTAGACACGGTTTTAAGCTAACACCGTGTTTAGTACGAGAATACGGCCCAATATTATTAGTTCATGAGAACTGTATTAGCTTGATGCATTAGTATCATGATTTCACTGATTTTACATTAGAACAATTAATTTCTTTTTACTCCTTATTTCACTTGGTATATACTAGTTTGTGCAAGTGTTAGTGCTGTTACGCAATACACTCACCGGTTCCTCAACTAATGTGTGTTTTCCAAGCCCTGCAGCACGCCGAAGCACCAATATAAATACTACCGTTCTAAAAATACTATACCATAATTCATTTATGGTATTATGCCTTTCAATTTTGTTTAATAATTTTAGCCAATCTACTTCGAAATTCAAAGTCTCAGCACACGTTGGCGAATGCTCGAAAAAACCCTCGAAACAAGTGTTGCTTTCTCCATACCATTATTGGAGTGTTCTTATTTTGAAATAATTAGAAATAACCATTTCCTTTAATGTGTAAATTGTAACATTTATATGTAAAAATAAAATCTTCCGGTGTTATTTCATTTGGTTTGTATTCCCAATCATCTCCCTGTGTTATACAATTTGGTTTATTCAAATCAAGGTACGGGTCCATCACAGTCTTGGCATTGCTGCATTGCATTCTGGGAATATTCTTTATTTGCAGCACTACTAGTACGATTCAACTTCATTGCACGACCCATTTACAGTACTCGTGCGCGATGAAAGTTTTGTTCAATAAAGAAAGAGTTCACTGGTTCAACTTTATTGCCTGAAAATTGGCACTCGATCAACTTCCTTACCCTACAGCTGATGCAGAAGCCGAATCGTACCGAAGATATATTTTAAACGTAATACGGTATATAAATATAGGTATACAACCTATCATTAATAATTTTATTTGTTTTCTATATAATGATAATACTAATAATACTTATAATAATGGACATTTATATAGCGCCGGAATCAGTCGCAAGCGACGCTCATGGCGCTGTAGCCTAATTATTATTACGCTGTCGTTGGGAAATCGTCACAATCATTTCGCTTCATCTACGCCGGCTGCTGGCTAGGCGCACATAGATATCAGCACTTGGATTGTAATATCACCCTTTTTAACAGCTACCCAATCTCGCTTGGGTGAACGAGGCAATTGAGACTAAAGTACCTTGCCCAAGGACACAAACAAGTTGGCCACAGCGGGGCTAGAACTCACAACCTTTGTATTGTGAGACCGGCATGCTATCCACTAGACCACACGTGCTCTCAATATAAACTAGTGTAAGTCTCTGTTCGAATCTTTGTGGATCATTTTCATTACATAACGTCTTATAATGACTATACCATTTTACATATGACCTATAAACAAAAATTGTTCTTATTCCATTTTGAGAATTTTGGTTATACGTATGAGTAAGACATTCAAGATTTACCAATGTTAACCTAATAACAAGCTAACATAATTTAATAAGTGCTATAATCAGTTGAATGGTGATCAGCTTTAATCCGTTAATGAATATCTTACTAATGCAGGGTGAGTCAAAAAAAAGTTTACCCTAATTGACTAAAAATCAAAAAAAACAATTTCTGACCACAAAATCAAGGCAAACAAAACTTTAAATGATTGCGCCATTTCCTTGCTACCATCTGGAAAAAAGATCACGCTATTTGATGATACCGTTAAGTAAATATGACTATTTCTGTATAGGAGTTGTTTTTTCACCAAAAACACGGTTTTCAATTTCAAGCTTAACGAGCTTTATGTTTACTAGGATTATGATGTAAATCATTACACATCTTGTTTATTAAACGAATTAAGTAGACAATAGACTTGTTAAAAATTGTCTCCTAATATATTAAAACAATAGACAGCTTTAAGGCCTATTTATGACACAATTACCACACTTTAATAATTTCATAACAAAGGAATTGATCCTTTCGCTGTCGGTATTGTCATTTTTTATTTGTCGTATCTTATGACATATAATGGTCAAGATCTGGAAGCGCGTTCGGACGTTAAATTGGTCACTTTTATTCAAAACAGCGTAAAATAAGTTTCCCTCAACCAATCTAAACCAGATAAAATTCATATTAAAGCTAATTAATTTGTCTTTATACCGTAGTAATAAGTTTGAAAACAAACGAATACTTTTTTCTACAAAAATCGCTGAAGTTGAGTAAACTTTTTTTTGGACTCACCCTGTATGTAACACCATAAATATTGACGGTCCTCCTTAGTATAGTGTCTAAACATCCATACATTTAAAAGGTACAAGGCAAGACTTAATATTCGAGGCTAAGAAGCAATTTAGTTTGCACGCCGTGACCTAAAATAGTCTGGTAAGACGACGGCTTATTCCAGCGAGATTTTGTAGTCGAGGCTATGAAGCGAATTAGGGTGCATATAGTGTAAAACACCTACAATTTAGTTGGCTCGACAGCCGTGACCTAAAATAATCAACAATAAGACAGTGGTTTATTCTAGCCTGGAAGGAAATCTACTATATTCCATTACTGACTGAATCATACTTTATTCCATGAAGTCTGTTGTACTTCACGGATTACAGTTGAGCTTTAATCCGTTCATGAATATCTTACTCATACGTAACACCAGAAATATGGACGGTACTCCATGTTTAAACATCCATACATGTACAAGGGTACCAGGCAATACTTTATAGTCGAGACTAAGAAGCAATTTATTCGACAGCCGTGACCTAAAATAGTCTGGTAAGACGACGGCTTATTCTAGCGGGACTTTGGAATCGAGGCCGCTAAGAAGCCATGGGTGCATGCAGTGTAAAACAGCTATATACAATTTAGTTGGCTCGACAGCCGTGACCTAAAATAGTCTGGTAAGACGACGGCTTATTCTAGCGGGACTTTGGAATCGAGGCCGCTAAGAAGCCATGGGTGCATGCAGTGTAAAACAGCTATATACAATTTAGTTGGCTCGACAGCCGTGACCTAAAATAGTCTGGTAAGACGACGGCTTATTCTAGCGGGACTTTGGAATCGAGGCCGCTAAGAAGCCATGGGTGCATGCAGTGTAAAACAGCTATATACAATTTAGTTGGCTCGACAGCCGTGACCTAAAATAGTCTGGTAAGACGACGGCTTATTCTAGCGGGACTTTGTAGTCGAAGCTAAACAGCGATGGGTGCATGCAGTAAAAAAACACCTACTATTTACATGTAGTTGGCTCGGCGACAGCCGTGACCTAAAATAGTCTGGTAAGACGACAGCTTATTGTAGCGGGACTTCGTAGTCGAAGCTAAAAAGCGATGAGTGCGTGTAGTGTAAAACACCTACAATTTAGTTAGCTCAACAGCCGTGACCTGCAATAGTCTGGTAAGACGACGGCTTATTTTAGCGAGACTTTGTAGTCGAGGATAAGAAGCGATGGATGCGTGCAGTGTAATACACCTACAAATTAGTTGGCGCGCCAGCAGTGACATAAACTAGTTTACAGTAAGACAGTGGATTGTTCTAGCTAGAAGAAAATCTACTATAATATATTACTGACTAGATGCAAACATTATTTCACGAAGTCTGTTGTACTTCACGGATTACAGTTGATTGAATTCCACTAACGCATCTTCCGAACATCATAACATAATAAGTATTCTATTATTTTGTCTACGACTAATATATTTGTTATAATTTACACCCAAATTAGTTTCACAATAAACGCATAATATATTTCATGAATAATTAGGGCGCTGCTAATGATGTATAACAGTTGGAAACTTAGCTGACGCGTTACGGTTCCGTTCTCTTTATATTCTGAGATTTGTTTGACAATGGATATGCCCTGGTATCCGGGGTAGTATATCATGACTTTCTTTGGCTGATTTTGTTGATGTATTGCACCACGCCTGTGTATTTTCTAGCCCGGCTACTAGGATCGCTGGCCAAGCACTGCTCAAGGCTTCGTCGCGCCATGGGTGGTATCCTGGTTGTTGTCCATAGTGGAAGAACTTGGTACAAGAATAGTATTAGTGGGGACTTTAGAAACGTAATTATTACAGTTGTTTTTCTTGTGTTAATGTTCATAAATGAATAAATGTGCATATTGTTTGCTGGTCGAACGAGTGAATTCCATAGGATATTAACGAAATTAGCTAAAAGTATTCTGTTCAAAGTTTACTCATACACAATTTTGTATTAAGATTCAATTCAATTGGATAATTTTCTGGGTGGGAAGAAGCCCAAAGTCTTACTTTTGAAAGTTGTTGTGTTGAGAAATTCACAATTTAACTTCAATTTGTCATTGGAATTAATAGTACTATTTCAAATTTGGTTAAAGTCAAAAGTTCAAAATTCGAAAAAAGTCACAATATATTATCCCTGGATCAGATTCTAGTTGTAAAACTTAGCCCAATGTGATTGAAAGTCATCGCGTGTGTCAATTCATGTGGTTAGATTGTAGAAAGACTGCCTCAGGGTCATACCAGCGTGCGTTCAATGTGTTGATTTGAACAATTCTTGGATGGAATTTTTTTAGCCCAACACGCGACTTTTCAATGTTCTTGCGGTTAAGAAACTCAATGTTTGAACTTGAACTTGTTGTAAAAAATAGTGTAATTTCAGATTTTGTCAACTATAAAGTTCAAATTTAAAAATTAAAAATATAGCAGATTTTAGTTTAATAAAGGCCGACATACTATGCCAATAGCAGAAGTGTTGCAGCGTGGTTACAGCGAGTGCCTTTTCGGGTCGTCTAGACAGTTGGTCCAGAGTGAATCACCCCCATTCACACCATGTTCACACCATGTTTACACACACACACTAGCATGATAGCCAATTCAATATGTCAGCCCCTGTCAGACCATGGTCAGACAATATCTGAAACTTGGCTCAAATTATACTGGACGATGGAACGTAATGGTTAACGGTATGATATTTAGCCGTTCGTTTGCCAATAAAATGTAGTTCTGTTGTCCAAAGATTGTCAACTTAGCAATAGTATGATAATTGATTCAGACGACTATTACATATTTCTCGTTACTAAAACAATCCACAAATAGACAGGAAGCCTGGGCTAAATTTAGATAATATAACACTATTTCATATAATCTCGGTTAATAAAACATTTATTTTAAAACAGGAGTGGCGAGGGTTTCACATGAATGACTGTTTGACTCTTCAAAGTTCAAATTAAGTCTGGAAATAATGTAATAATAACACTAATCCAGGTGCGTAACTAGGGTCTTCAATTTGTGAGAAATGTGTGGGGGGGGGGGGGGGGGGGGGGTCATCAGAGGGCATATCTGACCTTTTTATTTTAGTATACATAGCTGTACATAGAGTTTGTCATTTAATTTGGGGGCATCAGGGGGGAGCCTTCTGGCAAGGGGGGGGGGGGGGGGTGCAAATAGATGTAGGCATTTCAACTTACCTGTTAGAATTTGAAAAGACTCCAACTATCTAATTTGATAGGTAAGTTACTGAGATACTGAGAACTTTTGATACGATAGCGAAACGCTTAACAGTCCCTGCTTTACTTTATTTTTGAGAAACAAAAAAACTAAATGCATGTATTTCGTTCTGTTGTTTCGTACGCTGCAAGAGCACAGTGCAATAACGCTGAATTAACTGATGTTGGGCTAAATTTAGATAATATAACACTATTTCATATAATCTCGGTTAATAAAACATTTATTTTAAAACAGGAGTGGCGAGGGTTTCACATGAATGACTGTTTGACTCTTCAAAGTTCAAATTAAGTCTGGAAATAATGTAATAATAACACTAATCCAAGTGCGTAACTAGGGTCTTCAATTGGGGGGGGGGGGGCATGGGGGCGGGGTCATCAGAGGGCATATCTGACCTTTTTATTTTTGTATACATAGCTTTACATAGAGTTTGTCATATATATAATTTGGGGGCATGGGGGGGGGGGGGGGGCTTTTGGCAGGGGGGGGGGGGTGCAAATAGATGTAGGCATTTCCACTTACCTGTTAGAATTTGAAAAGACTCCAACTATCTAATTTGATAGGTAAGTTACTGAGATACTGAGAACTTTTGATACGATAGCGAAACGCTTAACAGTCCCTGCTTTACTTTATTTTTGAGAAACAAAAAAACTAAATGCATGTATTTCGTTCTGTTGTTTCGTACGCTGCAAGAGCACAGTGCAATAACGCTGAATTAACTGATGTTTGAAGAGAACTGACACGCTTGGTAGTATATGGAAAAGGGTGAGGTAACGTTACTTCCGGTGCCTTTTTCAATTCATGCATGCACTATACTTTAATTACAAGACTTACTTACTACATTTCGAGTAACATCACCTTTGGCAATTAGTAGGGGATTACTAATTTGAACGTTTCGTATGTATCTCTCAACATTTCTTGTGTCTTAGAAGTGATTGTTCGTTTGCTTGTTGAAGGGAAGATTATGATATGTGGCAGTACAGATATTTGTTAACATATTAATCAAGATTTGGTTTATATGGTTTTCTAAAAAGGGGTGATACATTTAAAAACAACAATGTTGCTACTATATATAAGTGTCATTACGAAAGAAAACAGTACATAATAAGGCAGATATCGCGGCAAAGTAGACCAGAATCGATTTTTAATTAAATAGGTTTATAGGGAATTACAACATGTATCTTTTGGACAATACAACACACGTAACACTTACCACACACAAAAAAACGAGACGCTGGTTCTTTGTTCGAATGACATTGCACTATGACTACAATTTCTCGGCAATTGTCTAGAGTGGTTTAAAATATTCATACATCTTTGTTGGCAAATTAATGAAGGTGAATGAATTAAAATGAGTATCCTTTATTCAATACTGTTCACATTATGCGTTTAACTATGTAGAATACCTTTTTTAACATATTGGGCCGTATTTTCGTATGTAGTTAAACGCGGTTTTGAGCTTTCACGCGTTTAACTTGACTTCAAATACATCGTTTAACTAAACGCAATTCTCGAAAATGTGGTATTTAAACTAATCATGCGTTTAACTCACTGAAAAGTGTATAACTTTAAACATGGGTGTAGGGGATGTTAGATGTTTTACTCGTGCACCAATTATATTTATGCCATGAATGATTTTTTTTACTCAACCGTGTCCGTTGACGAAGGACGTGCAGATCGGGTAGTCTAAAAATTAAACGTGCATTTGAGGAATTCGCTCTATATCTATTGTAACCCATTTGTGCCACAATTAATGAAATACGTACAGTGAACGCACGTCCACTCTGGAAACGAGATTTGCTGTGTTTAAACTCAGGTTTTGTTAAACACGTCGTTTAAAATATAAACTCGCGTTTAATTTAGATATCAGTTTAGGTAGACACGGTTTTAAGTCATACTTCAAAAATCATAGTTTTTGTACCATCATCTCTACTTATATTCAGATATGGGATATACGAACAGGTGTTTAATCAAACGCCATTAATGTCCACATTCGATAGCATTCTGTAAGGACAATCAGTTTGAACACATGCATTACCGTCTGATAAGTTACAGACAGTAGTGTACGTTTCCCAAGTCAGTATCACCCTGCATGACTAGCACGCTGTCAAGAACGCACTGATACACGATACGTTATGCAATCGGTGTAAGTTTCCCAAATCCTCATTATATCTTGAGACGTTCAACCTTGAATTGGTATTTGATAATGTTATACTATCAAGCCGTCTGAGTGTAGCAGTTATTCATTAACTATTCGATAATGACTTTGGGCTCTGATATCGGGCTGTGTATGCATAAGATACACACTGCTCTACCAGATATTGCAAGTATTTATTTTCATTATAAATTGTATAAACCAACTTAAAGATAATAAATTAATCAATTTTTAATGGATGTGATACTGTCGAGAAAGTGGATGTGATGATTTACTACTTATTAATAAGACTATCACTGTTCAATATGGCTTAGAGCATGGTTCATTATCATCATCATCATATCGGTCGTCCTTGGAATAGTGGAAGCAGCTGATACATATCTGTACCATGTAGCTTTATTCCATCATAATCTAGGTTAAGACCCATGTCCTTTGCAAGGCTGTCAAGATAAGTGGTGTGTTTCCTGCCACAGTTAGAATGGCCATATATTTAGGAGTCCATAACATCAAGTGGGAGATCCTTAGTGGTTGGTCCTTAGTGCGTACGCAATGCCCTGCAAACTGTAGAATCCTCTTTCTCAAAGTGACTGACATAGAAGGGATGTCACCATACACCGCATAGTTCGTTTGGTGGTCTCACCAGCATATGTTAAGTACTCTTCGAAGTGGCTATGTGTATCATCCATCAATTCTATCCTCAAACCTTTGAGTTACCGTCCAGGTTTCTGAGCAATATAGTATATTACAACATACGTCGAGGAAGCCCTTTATTATTGTCGTTGCGAGTACCAAGTCCGTGTTACCGCTCAACCAATCCACGCCCACATCGAACTCTTATAATCCGGAGCCCCTGAATATTATCGTAAATACTTGCCGGGTACTTGGCATGTTGTCTATGCATATTATTGCTCAAAATATATAGTACTCTAACCCCAACCTCTAGCATTACAGTTTCTATAGTGTCTTTGCGCCATCAGTAACATTTATTTTGTCCAAACTTGGTCTGGCCATTCGATTATACATTGCCTAGGAGAAGACACCAACACGCCGAATTATATCACTTGAAGATTTGAAAACTACGCTTGCATAAAACATCGTAGGTACTAGGTAATATAACACCCCAGCAAAAACATTGCTTTTCTAAACGTGTTTGAGAGAGGTATCATGGGGAGGAAACATAGCCGGTAGGAATACACTAACATGCAGTATTAGGTTGCAGCTGCGTACTTATAAACAGTGTGGATTATAACAGTGTTTAGTGGGATCTTCAGGGGTAATGTCTAGATAGGTTTTAGGCGAATGTGATACGAAATATATTATTGGGGAAAGGTGTACCAGCCTGTGACTATGATGTATTTCTTGATAGAAGTTACTATGCCATAATGATTTAAAGTGTGTCGTCCTTTCTATTGCGCCAAGTCTTCAACATGACCGATACCTCATGAACCGAGGTATTTTACTAGTTTGAGGATGATATGTTAAGTGACCAAATACGAGTAAATAAGGCACAATACGGCAGTAGCTAACTTGATTTATGAGTATACATGTTGGATAAGGTCATAATAAGTCAAAATCTTAAAACGTCTTATTTCTATCTTTTATACATCGTGTATCTAAACCAAAGATTTTATGAAGATAAAAAGTTAAACTACAGTTTGAGGTATTTTATTTCTATTTACTCCTTTGAATTGTTAAACAAAACAACAATTAAAATGTCTATATGATGATTTGCGATAAAGTGATTTTTAATCGTCCTTAACTTTGGTGAAGAATGTGAAATAGCATTGGGATTAACACTGAAATGGTCTTTTAACTTATCATCAACTACATGTATAGCCAGATAGAAGACCTTTAAAATGTAGGATTTGAATATCCTACCTCATATTTTTAGGCCGCCCTCTATGTCTAACGTGGTTTCGAATAATCTTGAATGATTGGAGCAGACCAGAGCGACTCCACCATGACAGATCCGGAGCGTAAGCGAATGGCGAGTGGCCGTGTAAGGTAAGGGGCGTGTCATGTTTTGTTTTTCGCATTTTAATTGTTTAAAGATCTTCTCCATATGGGTATTATTCTGTGAGTTTTAAACAATTGATAATATATGGGTCATTGTACGTGATTCGATCATTCATTTTTTTGATGGACTTTATATCGAATAACACATTGTTAATCAAATTCGGAATTATATCTTTTCGGTGAAATGTTTACAGTAATTGCCCTGTCAGGCGTATGGAAATTATAGTAATTTTGTATTCTAGCAAACACAAGTACTTTTTACTCTATCATTTTCCTGCAATAGTGTAACTGTACCAGGGCAGTGTACCAACGTGTTCATTGAAATTGACAAGCACATAGTTTGTCAGTTTTCTATTACATTTCGGTAAACATTGGGAGACTTTTGCCTTCAGCTATTTTATCAAGTTAAAAAAAATCCCCACAAGCAAGTCTATGTTGTACAGGTGGTCATAATCATCATACTAATAAACATTGAGAAATACCTGAGAATAAATAAGATGCAGCTATGCCCGTGAGAATCATGAGTACCGTATTAATTTTATTTAGTGAAAGCCCCCTGTGCCTGGTTGTTTTGGGGGAGAACCAGTTCGTAAGCAACACATATTACAATAAGAAGGGATGGACTGTCTTTTAATAACTTGCAATCAGTCCGATAATTTCAAAATGTAGTCCGAATCCATGAATTTCGGGACCCTGTGCTTCTATGGTTTAGATTTTAGGCCATTAACGATAAACACAGTGGATAGGAGACGATACAAATATATTGCTTCACCAAACCGGCTGAACGATTTGTAAACCAATACGGAACACAACCTTAACGCGTAAATGCGTTTTACCACATAGTGACGTAGTGACATAGTGGAGCTACGGCACATTCTCCTGGCCACATTCCAACATACGCAGGCGCACTTCGATCAGCTTACTAGGCATGTTTGGAAACTCACTAAATGGCGCTAACTATCAGAGCCGTGGGCATCACGGATGTCCGTTGCACCGTTTTTGGATTGAGGATGACCTCGCGTACTTTTACGCGAGGCTATTGTTAAGTTTCGGCAACATCCATTTTAATAATATTGGAATATGTCACATTGTAAGATCCCTGCTTATTTGTTACAGGAATATTACATATAAGTATACTTATTTATGTTTAATATCTTCATGTTGGCTACTGCAGGAAACCTAGTACAACTGCCTCGCAGTTAGCATGGTTAGAATTCTAACATAAAATGGCCAAAGTTGCTTAAACACTCACATCACTTTATACAAAATAGGCGCGAGATCTACGTCAATTTAATAATCATTTAAAAAACTCTGTACTATGATGATGTTTTACAGTTTTATTGTATATGAATGAATGACCTTCAGATATTCAGGCACATAATATTTGAATTAAATGTGTAATGACCAGATTGTCGTCGATAATCTTTTGAGTGACTTTTGTTGACCCGTGCTGTTTAGGGTGATTCTAATGTGTGAGTCAGAATTTTCAGAAACCAGGATTGTTCTTTTTCAACATTCAATGCCAGTTATATGTTTAATCCATCTACATTCGCAACGCATAGGTATATATTATTATGAATATACTCATATACACGTCTGAGGAATGTATTGAAAAACAAAAAACAAAAACAATACCGACTTCATAAGTCACATCATTTTAGGACACATCTTTTTACAACAGTTATTGAAATGAAGTGCGTCGTCGCCGGCGAATCCCGCGTGTATTTCTCAAGTGAGCGTTTTAGCCACTTGATGTTAGAACTCTAACGGCGAGACAACTTCATCATGATGTTGCCGTTTAATGATAAACATTAGGATCGTGCAGCCACACAATCATCAAATAATCAGTGTTTGAGGTTTGTAGTTGATTCGGCATAGGCACTTACATTAAAGGCAATTTGCCAATTTTTTTCTACAACATTTATGTGGAGTCTTTCAGCAAATAAATGATTTATGTTGATTAAATCATAGTCCGAATATGCTCATGTGGAAACTATTTTATAATAAACCAACTCAACTCAGTTTTCCTCTAGATTAAAGTCAAACCAATGAAAATCTTTAAAAGTTAAGACAGTTATACAGATAAGTCTCTTAAAGCTCGTTGATCTTTTGTAAATTATAACATCGATATTTATGGTCAAAAGCTAATACACAGACAAAATTAAGTGAGTCATTATCGTAAAATGAGTCACTACACGGACAAAATGACTCATTTTGAGCCATAGTGTGTCACTACACGGACAAAATGACTCATTTTTTTATGATGACTCACTTTTTTTCTTTCTGTGTAAAAAGTATTATGTTTAAAATCAAAGATACTACGTGTAATTCTTAAGTTGGTGAGTGTTATCAGTATGACATTTGATTCAAAAAACTTATTGCTCAAAGTATGTTCATTTTCCTTATCGCGGTATGTGACCTGAATTATAGTCTGCTAAAACGTCGACGTGTGCTTCAAGTCCACCTCACTCCACCAAACCGATGCATTCTTTATTCCACAAGATATGTAGTGCTACATAAACAGTTGAAAGAATTATGCAGACGCATTGTCTGAACTTTGGCATCGTAAAGTCTGTTCATTATTCGTTATAACCACCATCGAGTTTCAGATTATGCACGAACATTACTTAAAGTACTATATTGATAATGTTATTGATTATTTCTACCGCTAATGGATTCTACTATGTATTATGTCCATACCGATTTCATAATAAACGCCCATACATTTAGTTTTGGAATAACTAGAGCGCTGCCAACGATATTGACAAATCAACAAAACGATGTACTTACAGAACTGTATTTGAGAAGCGAAAGAACTAAATAAACGTTGGTGATTAAGGTTTCTGCTCACGCTAAATTATAACGATGCATTAGTTGATGTTTGTAATCAGCGGTATAAAGTAACGTTAGTCCCGGTGCCAAAGCGGTGTTACCTGTTTGAATTTGCCATCTAGGAAGCCAATAAAGCTAGCTTCTTGTGAGACGAACCCACAATATGGCGATTTTTGCCTTGGTGTGAATAACTTGAAAAGCTTGATCTCGGCATTTTATAATAAAGATGAAACGGTCATATTTGTTATCACGAAGTAAAGTAAGTACGGTAGTGCACATTTAATCAAAACCAGCTTTTGTTAAAGCATTGCATATTTCAACCACCGGGGAATCCTCTAGTGACTGGGAAAGCAAGCTGTTATTATGTTGCGCCTAATATGGACCAATCAAGCTACCGTTGATATTTTAGCTATGAATTTGTCATCACTCAGATAATAAGATTTGGGTTTGACTTACGACAAATGCGTTTTATGAATGAAGTATTTAAAATCACTTCATCCTTAAACTCCGTGACAGATCAGCCACGTTAAACCGACTTGTTAAACATCAAGATTCAATTATCTTTGATATGAAATGTTCTACAAAATTAAAGAAAATATAATCATTAAGTAACGTTCTCCTGTTGATTGATTCGATATGTTATTGTAATTTAATGATCGAAAGCAACGCTTAAAGCTAGATGTTCCGATTGCTGACCCGATTTTCAACTTGATGTTTTCTATTTTACATGAAAGGTCATCCTTAAAATTGTTGCATTCCAAAGTTTGAGTTGCATAACTACAATGGTTCTATTTTTAGAAGCGCAAGGTCATGAAGGTTAAAGACATGTGCCCATTGAGTAGTACACAGACTGGTTGGTGGTTAACCACATTTGGCAGTAATTCACCACATTTTAGCCTATCATTTCTAAATGAAACATTTCTGGCCCTAAGATTTTACAGACATGATGAGAAAAATATGGGGATTCTTCTAATGCCAAAATATCTTGATGTGAAAAAAAAATCATAGCCCCAAAAAAGTGATCGGGTCATATACAGGGTGTCCCAAAAGTCTATGCACGATTTTGAAGAGTCATATCTCATAAAATATAAATCATATAGTATAAATTTAACCATATTTTGATAGACGAGATTTGGGAAATTAATTTGATACCAAACACAACCCTATTGGTGAACCCACAACATTATAAAACTGGTTGAAAGTCATTGGCCGTGTGCCAGACAAACTCATACCAAGTAACCACACATTGTTGCTAAAGGTGCGCATAAATTAACGGTATGAAAGCAACGTTGCGCATTAGTCACAGTTCACTGCTTACCTTGCAACATTAATGTTATTTAATACCAAACTCGGTCACTCACAACATAAATAAGCGTAGTAGACAACATTGCACAGCAAAAGTCTTCATTCAAGATGGTTTACAGCATAGATAAGCGAATACAAATTGTATGGTTCTACTCTGAAACACATTCAGTTCAACTTACTCAACAAAAGTTCAGAAAACATTTCAAAGTGAAACGCGCACCAGGAAGAATATCCATTCTGAAGTTGGTGGATACTTTTATGAACACAGGAACATATGCTAAATGGGTAGAACAACTTTCGATGAGGCCTTCAAGCAGCATTAAAACAATCCGCTAAGTTTAAATTTTAACATGTTTGACAGCTGTGTGATGTGTGTGTTCACTTTTCTGTTACGTTATTCAATTGTTTAGGTCTGTGTTTTTGCATTAGCACACGTCTCTGTATACATGGAAAACATTTAAATTAGATTTCACTATAGAAACGAAATTATGTGTGATATAGTTTGTTATTATGATGATATCACTGTAATGTAAAATTTTAAATATTACAATTGACGGACCACTTTCCGTGTAATTATAACCAACTCTACCCGTATTTTTGTTAATCTAAATAGGTATGGATTTATGAACTTTATTCCACCGAAGTATAAAATTACATTTTTGCAGTTATACATATTTTACTTCTAGGGTGGCATTACAAACATATATGTTACTCCATTGTTTGGTATCAAAATTATTTCCCACATCTCCTCTTTCTAAATATGTATTCATATTTTCAATACGACATATATTTTGTGAAATACAAAGCTTCAAAGTCGTGCATAGACTTTTGGGACACCCTGTACCTTTAACTACATTATTCATCACACAGCACGATGCCGAGAACACAAAATGTAATATGCCAAATTTACATAAACTTATCACCGAGGCAAATTCCCAAACTGGATTATGGGATATAATTTAAATCACCACATTATTGATATTGATGTTTCGTGGTGTTGCAGGGCACGGAAACCCACATGAGCAGCAACGGGATCATTGAGTGTATTGCGTCAAATGGGAACGCTTGTACCAACCAGTACCAAGTCAACAAGAGTACAGAGAGAAATATATGAGATGATATTTAAATTAATGACATATTAGAGTGGTGCATTCAACAGATTCCTTCAACGGTAATGTATGAAGTTAAACCCGTGCAAATTCTAGATCTGAGAAATGTTCCTTTAGATGCTATGAACCAAATGGTGACGTCCTTATACGTGGTGTACAATATTAAACCTCACATAAGGTTTTGTTTAATGTTTTCCAGATGACATCCACTATTTTGGACAAACAGATGACCCTAATTTAACAGATTAAAGGTAGATGTTCCGATTTTCAACTTGAAGTTTTCTATTCTACATGAAAGGTCATCCTTAAAAAAGTCGTGTTCCAAAGTTTGAGTTGCATAGCTCTAATGGTTCTTATTTTAGACGCACAAGATGCTGTGAACTGTACCCATTGAGTAGTACACAAACTATATCGGTGGTAACCACCATTCGCGGTAATTCGACGTTATTTCATCGATTTCTCTGTAATTATACCGATTTAGGCCGTCAAATTTCAGTATGATGATGAGAAAAATACGAGCTTTCATATGATATGAAAATCTCCGTATGTTTGAAATAATTCTGTGTTACGAAAATGTGATCTGGTCATCTACCTTTAAAGGGTGACATGAAAATAAATTAACAGGAACACAGAAAATCCAGTGCTGCCTTGAAATTTGAACTTTCTTGCAAGACGCGAATGAACACGAGGTACGAAGTACACTTAACATAAAAAGTCCCTGACCAGGTGCTTTGAGGTTGGCTAATCTTAAATCAATAATCGGTACTACAAATCTGAGATATACATATAATTAGCATATTTCTTCTCCAAAGTTTGATACCTCATTCATAAATATCGAGTGGAGAGTTTTTTGAAGCTATGATTGTTTCAATGACCCCGACAAAAAAAAGTTGCACTAGAATTGGTTCCCTATTATGGGATACCATTGATTTGTATTGTCCACTGTGTGCTATATGAACCAGTCACGTATCTGTATGAATGGGTAGCAGCAGGCCGGTGCCACTGTACACAGACTCCCATTGACGAGATTGAAGCCTCTGATAGCTGCTAGTGTGCTTGCGCCCCCATTGCAAGAGTTACATTGCGCTTCTCAATGTCCCTTATTAGGAATTTCGTGCTGTCAATCATAGCGTTGTCAAGAGTTACTTCGCGCGTACTCACGCCGACATGCCCATATATGTGATCGGTCACGTCAAAAAGGACATGTTGCTGGCAAACACAATTTTGAAATAGAGGGCCAATATATTTGGTGACATATAAAGAAAATAATAGAAACAAATATGCTTCTTCAATTCATATCTTGTGATTACCTTCAACATGGTATAATGTTAAAGCTTCCAATGTACTCTTTCAAATCATACCAATAACTCAAAATTGACTCGACCTCCAACATGTTCATTTTGATGTGATGGGTCACATATACATGTAGGAGGCTTCAGTTTTGCGATTCGAATTTCCTCTCCCATTATATACTCTCCCTGGTAGCAGGTATCTAAAACGATTCTGTACATACACATTTTTATTGCGTAATCACACACTAAGCAATGATATCTCATAGAAACCCAATTTTAGTGCAACAATCATGTTGGTAATTATGGTCATGGAAACAGTCATAACTTCAAAACTATCCGCTCGATTTTTATGAATGAGGTACCAAACTATGAAGAAGAAATATGCTTATTAAATGTAAATCTCAGATTTTTCGGACCGAATAATGATTTTGGATTAGTCAAAATCAAAGCCCTTGGTCAGGGACTTTTTGTGTTAGCTGTATACATTTCATATTCCTTTCGACACTGAATAAAGTGTATTAATTCCCAAAAGAAAATCGACATGTTCCCTAGCTCGTCCATGATACTTTGGGGGTATTTATACATTTTGCGTCACGCGTTGAACACAGCTAATTTGTATTCTATTGATATTGTTTACAGGAAACAAGAATAATGCTGAGAAATGCGTGTTTCTGTGCCATTTTGATTTTTTTTTCTTATATATTTTTCTTGTTGGGCTTTCATCTTATTCTTATATCACTTTCATTGGCATTTTTAGAGGCTTCTTAATATAAACTCCTCAAAAAAGTTTGGAAAGTTTTTTTCAATCACCAATTTTCCAGATATTTCATGATGCAGTCATATTGTGTTTCCTCTTTATGAACTTAACCCTTGTCAATTTGTGTTTCTTGTATTGTGCATGTTTACTGAGTTGCAGTGAATCCGTCTTTGTAGAGAGTTACCAGTTTGATTTCTAAATCACTCAGTTCATTAACCTTGTTAATGTCTGTTTGTTGTGCTGTAATTCACAAATGCTCTTTATATACAAACAAGACACATGTTGGGGTAATGATTCATGTATGCGGCATGACGATCACAATTACATTGTATTTCATAGCCCTCGTTAACAGGATATGCCGTTGTCTTGTTTTAGTGGTTTTGTTTACAGTATCACACGTCGTCAATTAACCCGCCGCCGTGAATAACCTGGAAGCATTTTTCAAAGATGAAATCTATAGTCTGTCTGATTTAACAGCTAAAATGTGCCGATTGTTAAGCTTTTTCTAACACTGTATCATGCATCAGTAAGTGGTTTTATCAGAAGAAGCCAACTGAATAATTGAATGGTAACAAGTTGGTATTATTCGGAATTAAGTTATCAAGCATCGCAATCGCAATACAAGCATTCACGTTGCCATCGGGACAAACATTGCGTTGCTTCACATCACTATAAAAACATAAAACATGTTTTCGAACTAAAAATAAAACTTCAATTAATTCAGTGTTAACATGGATCTCTCTACTTGCAGCGTGTACGGGGGAACTAAATTCTTAACATTAATTAAGATCTTTCAGTGCTACTAAAGGAAGGGACAAACATTGCGTTGCTTCACATCACTATAAAAACAAAAAACGTGTTTTCGAACTAAAAATAAAACTTCAATTAATTCAGCGTTAACATGGCTCTCTCAACTTGCAGCGTGTACGGGGGAACTAAATTCTTAACATTAATTAAGATCTTTCAGTGCTACTAAATGAAGTGAAGTAACGAATGCAGACGTGTAGAATTATTGAATTAGTCAGCGTATCACTTTCCCGCCAAAAAGTTTTCAGAAACCTAACAATTAAAGTTAGATTAATTATAATTGCCAAAACAATCATTCCTTTGGTTCTTTTGTCAAAACACAGCTGTTCATATTGCACTTTTGCATAGTCTTAGGGAGAACATGACTGTTATATGATATTTTAATGAGGTAAATGAATCATAATACATGTAGTTATTTACGTTGATTAGTTACGTTTGATCTTTACATTTCTTACACACCGTTCGTGGCGATATTGATGCAACAAAGCAGCGGTTTATTATGAAATTGGTACATACATAAACATTGAATGAATCTATTAGTCGTAGAAATAAACAATGATTTATCTAATAAGTCCTTTTAAAGTAATCTCGCAATCCGAAACTCGATAGTGTCCAAAACGAGGTGGTTACATAAGTACATTTAATAGAAGTCAAGGGATATAATCCAATCCGATTTATATGACGGCGTTACGTTATTGTATGTCAATATGAATGCATGTTGTTGGGGTGCCTTGGTATTCGCTATCAGTCTGTCACCGTACGAAATAACGCTAAACACAGATGTGTGAACGGATATCAGAAGTTAGAGTCTTGAATCAAGTCGTGTCAAACTTTCAGTGAAAAGAGTCAAGTTCAGTTCAGTTGAAGAGTAGAGTAGAAAATACAATAGTGGTAGAAAGTAGTACTAGTGCTAGTTTACGGTCCCCTATCCAGTGTACTTAATGCCGTTCATCGTGTGAAGTCATTGCTGGTCAGCTTCAAGGGATTCATTGATTTGACTTACAATTTTAAAATCTCGAGCTGATTGAAAACTAATACATTGCAATCGATCCCTGTATTACTGTATGTTGCTTTCGGATATATTCTCAACCAATAATCTCGAATGTAATTAATATGGTATGAATGCTCTATACGTGCTTTGAAAATACGTGGCCTCTCGATGACGGGTAGAAATGTGATTGTTAAAACACTGTTAGCATCACAATTGTCATACATTGCCTCTGTCATGGATATTCCCGATAAAACTATTAAGAAATTCCATAACATGTACTTCAAATTTATTTGGGGCAGAGAGGAAGCAGACGTAACATAGTAATTGCCGATTACGATAAAAAAGGTGGTACGAGGGGCATTCAATAAATACCTGTAACCATTAAAAATCTCTGAACCGTGACATGTGTCAATAAAATAAACTTGTGATACTTAAACTGTAAGTCTTACCCTTATCTCACGGAAAATTTCAAACACTAGGGTCATTTTGTATCATGTAATTTCAGTACTATAAACATCATGGTCTCTGGGCACTGAAAATTGACAAGAATCAGCATTATAAATCAAGCGCCAATATTAACACTGTTAATGCATGTATCTTAATGCATACCATAAACTTGTCTTTCAAATTTCCTCCATTGTAACATTTCATTCCCTAACCAGTGCCCTGAGATCACGGTATTCGCAGTGCTGATATGATAAAAATGACCTACGTGTTCGAAATTTTCTGTGAGAAAAGAGTAAAACTTACAGTTTAAGTGCCATAAGTTTATTTTACTGACACGTATCACGGTTCAGAGATTTTCAATGGTTGCAGGTATTTATTAAATGCCCCTCGTATAAACATGTTTCTCACCAAACTATATTTCGATTCACTAAAGCTGTCATGGATTACGAAACTCAACAATAATATCCCATCGTACTATATATACAAGTTGGGTATTGGTATGAATATAAGGGAGCACATCAAAACTCGACCGCCCGGCAACCGCCGGTTCCGTGGGGTTCCGTGCGGTTGCAGTCGGTTTCTATTGTTCTAAACAATGATATGCGGTCCAACCGGGCGTAACTGGTGGTTGCCGCGCGGTCGAGTTTTGATGTGCTCCCTGACAACAAGTGTCACATTATGTTAAAGAGAATGCCCTCATTTTACTGTAAGCTATTTAAAATATGGCTCGACACTAAGCAAGTTATAATCAAAGAGGATATTGCATCATGTATTAATCAAGTTATATAATTGAAAAACAATACACTATTCTTCATAGACTGGATTAAGTCGGGAAATATTTTTGTGGAGGAACTATTCGACGATAATGGTTCATTCTATTCCATTAACCACTTTCGTAATCGTCTAAATGATAAGGGTGTCGTAATTTTACAGTATTACGCTCTCTGCAATGCGCTCCCCATTGACTGGAATGTAGCACAGACTCCTGATGACAATGCCACGACTCCTGACAACAATTGAGAAGATGTTTATTTTAATTCAGAGTCTATTGATACTAGTACAAACAAAACGTTTAGAAAAGCCATGATTAATAATGTGTATGTTCCACCTCTGTGTTACTGAGGTTCCCTACTTTTTCAATTGGGCCATTATTTGGCTCGCCACTCCACCGATGAAGCGAGGTTGATCTCATTAAATTGGAAAATCCTTCACAACATTTATTCCACCAAAGTTCTTTTATGTAAGATGGGTAAAATGATAATAATATTTGTCACACATGCAACGTACTTGATTATTGCGACCATTTCTTTTTCAAATGTAATAGAGTTTAAGCAGCTATGGTCTTACGCTAGTCAAGTCATTTCGCGTAAACTGTCTACATGTTTTGTATTTAGCACCGAAATTGTTATATTCAACTATCACAATAACATTTGATTTAAATGTATTAACCACATCATCGCCGTTGGGAAACATATAAGCACGTTTAGATATGGCAACCACCCAAATGTTTTATTCCTATTTGAAAAAAGAACTCCGTCTTCGCAGACTGATTTCACTGTAATAACTATGTCATGTACATCCATTGTGTCGTGATACCATATATGTATATATAACATTTGACCTATAATTAGTCTTAAATATTATAACTCATTGTTTTTAATCGATTGTCACATTGTATATACTTGTCATTATTAATATTATTATTACCTATATTTTGTAAATATTGATGTTATTGTATAAGTATATGTATCATTGAATAAAAAAATAATTAATTAAAATAAATGAATCAAAAACTAAGCCCGCAGGGCTTTAACTTAAATAAAGCCTACATGTATACTCAATTCCCTGTGACTATCATGAGCATAATAACATATGTTGCTAAGGTATGTGGCAGTGTTCACGACCACCTGCACGAAATAGGTTCCCAGCGGGCAAAATGACGGTGCAACAACGTTGTATCAACGTTGATGATCAACGTTGAAATATCGTTGAATTAACAGTTGGATTTGAAAGTTTGTACCAACCATAGATTTCAACGTTGATTCAACGTCATATTTCAACGTTGATTCAATGTTGAATTTTGGTTACGTAGTTGAAATTTGGTTGATATACCAATCAAATTTCAACTACCTAACCATAATTCAACATTGAATCAACGTTGAAATACAATGCTGAATCAACAGAAAATGTGTTGATTTCTTCCTAAAAATATATTTTGTGAAGCTTTTGTATCGCTTGGCAACAAGGGGATGAGGGGAGGGGGGGGGGGGGGGGGCTGAAAGGGCATTGACTCATGAATGTTTAATGTTCTTGCACAATGTATATGCATTTATTTAGTGAGCAATCACCTTTCTTCATAACCAGTGCGAAAATATGCATATACAAGTGTATATAAATATACATTCAATGGTGTTAAATTAACGCATCGACCTAATTCAAACAAAATAATAGGTTTAAATGAATAAAAGGTGCAAATTACCTTATTAGCATAATTGAAGTGGTACAAACGTGCACTGGTACTAATTTTTGTACCATTGCATTTATGCTAATGAGCGATTTGCACAATTTACTCGTCTAATATAAGGCCAAGTAAAATATGCAAAGTAGCTCCAGACTGATTCTTGGAAACGTGATTTTACAAGTCCATTCAACAACGTTGAATCAACGTCGTTATTCATTGTTACTTCAACAAAGAACATAATGTAGTTGAAAATATGTTGAAATCATATTGTTAAACAACGCAATCATATTTCAACGTTGATTCAACGTTGAAATATGGTTGAGTGCCCGCTGGGTTTGCTGATGTTTCTTTTATCATTTTTTTTCTTCATTTTAATAGGATAGCCTACCAAGGGTAAAGTGTAACGTTGACCGATATGTAATTGAAAGCTGACAGACTAAGAACAGACTGGGAGCTGTCCGGTCTAATAAACGTTTGATATGTTGCCCCGACGCGGTTTCTCTATGACAGGATATGATAGAGGACAAATTACCGTTTCTGTAAAATTATTATTGCATTATTATATCTTGACCTTGATAAATGAATAGGAACTGTATCTATAAAGTACTTATCATTATATTTTGTACCTGAAATAAGAATATTGAATAAAGTTCTAATGCATTTAACATGGCAGTTAGTGGATTGTTTGGTATTTTAATCTTTTTAGTTACATTTTACGATATAATGCTATCAAATTCCGGCTATTTTAACAGGTACATATTAGAGGTTTGTACAGGTGTGTATACCTTGAATAGGTGCATACCGTGCATGTACATGTATAATGAACTGATATATCCTATTATCAATGCACAAATAAACGGTGTGTCAGTAATATAGGGTGATACTGGCTTGGGAAACTAACACTAGCAACAGCAGACTTTTAGGTAGCATAGCGTGGGTACAATCATACAATGTGATATTCTCATGGGAAACCTAGACTGGGATCAGAAATGAGGGAAAACCGTTATAAATATTCGAAAACACTAACAAACATAACTTTGGAATCACTTGAAAATTATTCGACGATCTATCTACACTCAAAAGATTGTCTGTTTAATTGGAATATAAATATATTATTAACGAACACATTTTTATATGTTGTTATTTTTATTTAGACTTATTTACTTTGCAGTAATATGTTATCACGTTGATTATTTACCGCATTTGGTAACATTATATTACCATAATATATGGAGTAACACATCGAACATGGTTTTGTTTGGTTAGTCTTCACATTTAGTTTGTTTTATATTGTCTATTTAAAAGGATTTATGCAGAGAAACCATCATTTCACATTATAATCTCAATGCGGGGTATAGATGGCTTAAACGAATCCATGTTACATGCCATGCAACATACTAATGCATTGAACTATTAGTGTATATATTTATTATTTTTAAACAAATAAAGAACTCTTGCGGGGTTAAGATGCAATGCAATCGTATTTTCCACAGCGTCAGTTATTTGATTGTGTTTTTGTTTTTCACTCAATATTTCACTTATAGTGTCTCTGTTTATATCTCATAGCGTTACATGAAGTCCCCTAAGGAATTTTACTAATCTTAGATATCTTAATATCAACCTTATGCTGAACATACCCCAAGGTAAAAAATATGCTAAAATTGGCCGAACTATTGTTAATATAACGCTAGATAGTATACCTTTTATAAACGTGATTTCAGATTTTTACTTGCTTCAGGATCGGGAATTACACGGAGAGGCAATCTTTAGACATTCGGTTGAACCAGTTTATTTTCACTTCATTGAATATATCTTTCATCGCTTGAGAGGACTATAACTGGGTTAGATGTTGAGGTTTATTTGTGATACAGCAATCAAACAAATCTTCCCATAATGCAATAGTGTCATTCCAGCAAACCTAGATAACAGGCCACAAATCGCTGTGAATTATGTAAGTGTGGCGTGTACAATGTCATTACGATTCCATTTCCTTAACATTTTGAGACTCTCCTGACCCCCGATTTGCAAGCTTTTCGAGGGTAATAAATCTTCTTCCTCCTACGTCATTTCTCAGATTCTCACATCACCTGTTTATTGATGGGTACTTGCTACCCTACCATCGCTCTTTCAAGCATGGCCCAAGGCTTTTAGGCTTGGTATGGTTCCTCGGATAATTTCCTGGGTTAAACTAGAAGCCCAAAATGTTACTTTTGAAAGTGGTTGTGTTAACAAACTCAAACTTTGATCTTCAATGTGTTATACAAACTAGGGATATTTCAAATGTTGTAAAATCAAAAAAATCACAAAATATGTCCCAAGAGCAGATTTGAGTTTTAAAAATTAACCCAATGGGGTTGAAAGTCAACATCAGATGCAAGTCATTAAGTCATGTGGCAAGATCTCAGACTGCCTTGGCCATCCTCAATGTCCCCCAGCATGCGGTCAATGGTGTTGAATCGACCAATTCTTGGGTGGAACTAAGAGCCCAACAGAAATACAATGTTTGAACTTCAATTTCAATTTGTTTGTTTTAAAAAAACTAGTGCTATTTCAGATTTGGTAACATCAAAAGTTCAAATTTCGAGAGAAGTTACGATAGGTAAACATATGTGGCAAGGCATATCGCGGGAGTATAGACTGCCTTTTGGGTAGTCCCGACTGTTGGTCAAGGTTGTTCACACTATTCACAACACGTTCACACGCAAATACTAGCTTCATGGCCAGTTCAACCTGTCAAAAATATCTCAAACTCGGGCTCAAACTATACAGGTAACTGGAACGTTGTGTGTAAATGTGTACAATAATACCAAAAAAAAAGTAAATATTGAAAACATTTAAAACCCTTGTAACTGTGATTTAAATATGACTCAACATCGTTGTGGCTCAACTTAACTCAATTTAACATTATGTGATGACTCAACTTCTGTAATGTAATGCAACAAACTCGACTACTTGACCCTTGTGACTATCTGGGCACACTGATTCTAACAAGGACATATGACTTAAACAACAAAGCCTTTAAGCTCCATGAAAAAGAGCTTTAAAAAAGTTATCCTTGCTTTTGGGAAAGTTAGCTTAGCTGTACTCCATTTCCATAGACGTAACTAGAAGACTCGCCCCCAAAGAAATGTTTGCATAATCTCTTTTACAGGATATGTCGTTATTCTTGTTACATTATATACATAAGCAGGTTATATATAGCGCAATTTCATCATGTAGAACAAAAACATACAGCAACAATACATTCATACACAAATGTCATACAAGTTAACAACCTGGCGGTCTTAATACTAAAGGAACACACATTAATTAAGGAAACAGATGAGTCTTTAGATGTTTCTCAAAATGTGGGCAATGATTGCGACATGTATGTAGCGGTAATTCATTCCACAACCTGGTCCACATTTTCAAAGCGGTGTTCCTTACCGTCTAACACGTTATCAAGTAACATGCTCCAGACGTTTTCTCCACGACAATAGCTGATTTGGAATTGCAAACAGTCATATTTGTTGCAACAGCGAATAGTATACATTCACCATTACATCTTACCATTCAGTACTGATTGGCAGCAATGTGCTCTACTCGAAGCGTAGTAACACAAGTTACTGCATTGAGTGTTGCAATTCTAATAATGCGTATGAATAAATTGATACATGTAAACACTGTTGGAACTAAACATTAATGTGACTCCTTCTTGTTTCGATTTCAACAAAAACGTGTCACTTCTTTTCGAAAATCAATTAACTCAGCGTTTAAACGAATTTATGTATCTGCAGCGTTCGCTGTACAGTTAATTTCATTATTAAGTTTAAAGCTCCTTTACCTCTTACAATGATGGATAAAGTACAACTGCACGCGGACGTGTCGATAAGCGCCAAATGTTCCCAGTTACCTTACAATCTAGTTAATCGTTGCATTCATTCTGCAATACATGTAGGTAGGCTTGAATAATGATTTTGTTTTTACTAAGTCGTATTTTTGTCCCTGTTGACTTTTGTTTTTGAGTGGGTTTTTCTCATGAATTTCATTATGTAATCTGTCACATTCATAAAATGAAATATCAAATTGGGATGGTTAGTAACCATATCTAAAGTTACTAATACAACGTTTTTTTCTTTTCTTCTTGTTCTGACTTAAAATTACGAAAGCATTATAATGTAAAATATTCCATACAGGGTGAGTCAGAAAGAACGGGTGCTTCTTTTTACAAAGGCGTCACAAAAATTTAGACATACGAGATATTCAAAAGCTATGGTATAACTATAAGAATATTTTTAAGAATCGACCATTGTATTATCATGTTACATTTATTTTTGTAAGGACCAACATTTAATCCGACATTCATGAGCCTTTTCAAGTTTTTGACTAGCTCCATTGGTTGACGTCTCTGGGTCAGCCATCCAATGATACCTTGTATTATTGCCATTCCGTGTGTATTGGTATAAAAATATCGAGTTCTACTAAAAGTTTTATAACATTATGACACCATGTTTGAATTAAAAAAATATTTTTGAATGAAAGCCTAATATGTGGACTTTGTCATTGGAATATGCAGGTCTGACATTTTTGTGGCGCTTTCGCTAAAAAAGTGCCCGTTATTTCTGACTCGCCCTGTAGTGTGTAGAACAATGAGGGCGGTTTGCTACCTTAAATGATTAAGTGCGCCTTTAATGTTACGTCTCGGTACATTTTGAATGCATACATAAACCACAAACCTCCAAACCAATATTTGTACATTCGGCTACACGACTCTAATGTCCATAAAATGACCACATCCTGATGTAACCGTCACGTCGATAGAATTCTAACATCAATTGGCTAAAACGCTCTCTTCCGATATACAAGCGGGATACGCCGACGAAGCACTTCGTTTATCAGTACATGTTGTTAAAAGCTATGTCCTAAATAATGTGACTTTTACATTCGGTAAATTTGCTTTTCACTTTGAATATATTCCCCAGAAACGGACGACTGTAAACGGACACTTGCGCTTCTTTAGAACATCTTTTTTCTGTTCCGTGATGCTTGTACTGCTGTTGTTCTATTTCGATTAGTGCTATCCATGCTTGAACAGAGTTTCATGGTCTTGAATCAAGTCAATGCGATTGCTTTTAGTAAGGGTAGCCAAGTCCATTCATCACAAATGTTATGTTTGAATTATGTTTTAGTTCAGTTAAGCCAGTAACTCATCAAGTGCTCATGGCAGAGAAGAAAGTTAATAAGAATAGAGCGTCTGCCTTGACTCACGAATATGGTATTCTATGGTCACCTATGTAATGTGCCTAGTGTTGCCCATCGTGTGAAATCAGGACAGCTTCAAGTCATTTATTTATTGGTTTAAACTACTTTTTTTTAACTCTCTGGCTGATTGAAAGCTAATACATTGCAATCCATACCTAATAGTGCTGCATGTTGCTTTCGGGTATATTCACAACCAACACAACCGAGTACGAAGGGCCTTTCATAAATAAAGCCAATACTTAATTCCCTGTTACTCTCACGGGCATAATAGCATCCGCTTTCTGCTCAGGTATATGACAGTGTTTATGACCACTTGTGCAAAATAGTTTTGCCGATGAGGTTTGTTTAACTTGATGAAGGGAAAAGGTTGACCGATACGTAATTAAAAGCTGAGATACTATGAGCAGAATATGAGCTTGTCAGTTTCAACAAACACTCGATACGTTACCTTATGCAGTTACGAATGGTTACACTATTATATGAAATGATATAGTAAAACATTATGGCGTCTGTACAAACAAGTAAAGGTTACAACTAAACCTATTCAACTCGCAAAGGTAGCTGTGTTTCCTGATATTCGTGAACATAATACAAAACTATCAATGCCAATAGCCTAGGTTGTAGTATCTTACTGGTGAAGACATTTCATATCTACATGTATGCCATAGATGACCAAACTTTTTTTTTTATTGTTGTATGTGAAATATTATGTTAACAAATATCCTCAATGTTCCGTAACACAAGAAAGAGAGGAATCGACGTTGTAGACAACTGAAGTGGAAAAACTAAGGATTACATTGCCGTTAGAGGTGGGTACGCGTATCAATACTAACTAAACTACTCACCACTATCAATCCCAATAAAATTAGCCTCAAACCCAAGTAGACAAAACCCCGGTAGATTTCACTACTGCAACACAATACTGCGTGTTAGTGTGCCCTACCGGCAATAGTTCCTCGTCATAATACCTCTCAATCACGTTCATGAAAACTCTGCCTTTCCTATGGTGTAAGTTTACTTGGCATTTCCGATATGTTCTGCCCGGTGGAGTTTTCAAGTCTTCCGCGTGGATGTATTTGACGCGTGGGAAATTTCTCCTGGACACAGTTAAATCGAAGCGTATTGAATCTTTGGATTAAATAAAATGTAATAGAAGGGGTAAAGATCTATGGAATTCAAATAAGTGATATTAGGGATGTATAATATTGCGTGATGATATTTACTAGATATGTCTTCCTTTAGCTATTGTTTAAGGATATTGCGGATGTACTGCCGCGGCCGACTATCGCGTCCATTCAAAATGTACGAATCCCTCGTTCAATACGTGTATTTTGTTTGGCTATAAACCCTGTTCGGGTATTCGCACGGATAGGATCAGCAAACATTGATCTATGGGTTACAAAGAAGCAACATTTATTGCACTTTTCTAACACGACCGTCATCAATGCACTAGAACTGTATTTATTTTTAGTTTAGGGTGTTTGGTAAAATTGCAATAAATAAAAAAAATAAATTATATAATACGAACTTCTAATGCAGTAACGCATTGCTTGTTTTGGTTTTTTTTTTGTACATCATTTTTGTCACAGGGAGTATATACAGGGAGTCACAGGGAGTATATATAAATATAATGTAATATTATGTCTTATGTCATGCTTATGTTAGTTGCCAACTATCATATCATTCATCTTGAAAAGTGTACGTGGTGTTTAAGCAGTGTGATATACGTTGGACAATGATGACGTATCATAAGTGTATGTGGTGTTAACGCAGTGTGATATACGTTAGACAATGAGGCGGTATCATAAGGGTATGTCTTGTGGTGTGTACGCAGTGTGATATACGTTAGACAATGATGACGTATCGTAAGTGTATGTGCTGTTTACGCAGTTTGATATACGTTAGATAATGATGACGTATCATACGTAAATGTGGTGTTTACGCAGTGTGATAAACGAATAGACCATGATGACGTATCATAAGTGTTATGTTATGTTGGTGTTTACGCAGTGTGATATACGTTAGACAATGATGACGTATCATACGTAAATGTGGTGTTTACGCAGTGTGATAAACGAATAGACCATGATGACGTATCATAAGTGTTATGTTATGTTGGTGTTTACGCAGTGTGATATACGTTGGACAATAACGAAGTATCATACGTGTATGTGGTGTTTACGCAGTGATATACGTTAGACAATGATGACGTATCATACGTGTATGTGGTGTTTACGAAGTGTGATATACGTTAGACAATGGTGACGTATCATACGTGTATGTGGTGCTTACGGAGTGTGATATACGTCAGACAATGATGACGTATCATACGTGTATGTGGTGTTTACGCAGTGTGATATACGTTAGACAATGATGACGTACCATAAGTGTATGTGGCGTTTACGCAGTGTGATATACATTAGACAAAGATGACGTATCATACGTGTATGTGGTGTTTATGCAGTGTGATATACGTTAGACAATGATGACGTATCATAGGGGTATGTTGTGTTTACGCAGTGTGATAAACGTTAGACAATAATGACGTTCTCCATTGGCATCTGATATATTTGACGAATCATTTGGGATTATAGTTCGAGCATTGCCGCTACGTGACTCGCTACAGTTGGCCGTGTATCACTTGCTTGTACCAATATGCAAAGTCATAGTATATTAACTCCCCAATTTGATCATCAAGTACCACCCATCCGTTATCGCCCAAATCAACTTACAGTTCTTGAAGTTCTTGAACAATTGGAGCATTAATATGTGTCATTAGGTTATGAGCAATTATATTTTTAAAAGCTTTATTTTGTTGTACAATAGTTGAGTCATTACAATATTTAATGACTAGATTCTTCTAGCTTCAAATCCCACAGGCGTTATGCATGTAAATGATTCGGATCTAATTTTCAAATGTTATTAATTCCCTCCTTGATTTTAAAATTGTTTCCATAAACATGATAACGTAATAAACCTGCCTTACTCGCCGCAATACAGAACCAATATGCATTGTACTTTCGCAATGACCATCTAACACATTTCTAAAATAAACCATGCTTTGTTTAATATTTTCATGAAACAATAGTATACGGAAGCCTGCCCGACCTTCACTACAACCTGTATGTTCAGTGATTTTTGAAACTTTTAAAATAATAATAGCCACAAAGAAACTCGTTTCAGAAAGCTGCAGGTATTGCGCAATTATAAAATTCAGACTAGGACATATCAATTTATTTGCTAACTCTTTATGGAAACATACTTACATTTTATAATGCCAAACATTATCTCACGTATTTTTCAATTTAGCTTCAAAAAGAAATAGCAAATTGGGGTGGTTAAGGTATCTTAATTTACTAATACAAAGGTGTGGTTTTTCTTTTCTTCTTGCTCTGACTTGTTTTTAAAACCTAATAGTAGGAAAGCATAAATATCCCATGTTGTGTAGAACAATAAGGGCGCTTCGCTACTTCGAATGGCTTAGTGTGCCTTAATGTAACGCCTCGGCGCATGTTGATGCATATATAATCCTCAAACCTCCAAACCAATATTTGATGTATATTCGGCTACACGACCCTAGTGTCCATTAAATGACCACATGCTGATCCAACTGTCTCGCCGTTAGAGTTCTAACATCAAGTGGCTAAAACATTTTCTTCAGATATACTCGCGGGATTCGCCGGCGACGAAGCACTTCATTTCGATAAATGTTGTGAAAAGATGTATGTGACTTTTAAAGTCGGTACATTTTTTTAATATTTTTTTAATACATTGACCAGACTTAAAGAAACGGATTTATCGGTGTACTAAGCGGACGATCCTTGCGTTTTATTAGGACGTATTCTTCTTTTCCGTAATGCTTGTTTTCCTGTTGCTCTACACTGTTAAAAAAAATGTTGTAAAATTAACGGTAAAACATTTAATAAGAGATAGGATGCTTGCCTTTGCTCACGAAACTGGTATTCTATGGTCACCTATGTTATGTGCCTAGTGAGGCTAGTGTTGCCCATCGTGTGAAATCGGGATAGCTTCAAGTCATTCATTGATTTAAACCATATTTTTAACTCTCTGGCTTATTGCAAGCTAATACATTGCAATCCATACCTAATAATACTGTATGTTGCTTTCGGATATATTCACAACCAACACAATCAAGTACGAAGGGTTTTCACTAACTAAATAATGCCAATACTCGATTCCCTGTTACCCTCACGGGCATAATAGCATCCGCTTTTGCCCAGGTATTATGGCAGTGGTTAACTTAATAAAGGGAAAGGGTTGACCGATACGTAATTAAAAGCTGACAGACTATGAGCATAATATGAGCTTGTCAGTTTCAACAAACACTTGATACATTACATTATACAGTTACACTAGTATATGAAATGATTGAGTAGAAACAAAAGTTACGGGGTCTGCACGAACAAGTACACTGCTAAAATGATGATTAATCATCTGTTGGGTAAATGGTTGATTACATTTTATTCAACATATGTGGAAATCTAGGTGTTGTATAAAAGTAAAACTATCCCACTTTGAGCAAAACAATTTAGAAACAAGTTGGGGAAACCCCCGGTCAACAGCTGGTATTAAAATGCCCAACAAATGGTTAATTAATAATACCCAACCGTTGTGAAATTAAAATTGTGCCACTGTTGAGTAATAGTGATTGCCCAACTGTTGATAAACCATTTTAGCCAACTATATTTGGCATTTTTTACTCAACTGTTCAACTGTTGCATAGTTACTCAACGTTGAGTAAAATGTTGAGTAAAATTGTATGCAACATTTTTGCAGTGTAAGGGTTAGAACTATTCCCTATTCAATTTGCAAGGGTAGCCGCTTTGTCTGATATTCGTGAACATGATACAAAACTATCGACTGCTCAATAGCCATAGGTTGTGTTATCTTACTGATTAATGCATTCCATATGTATGTCATTATATATAATAAACTTGTGAATGTGTTATCTGTGAAAAAAGAGGAATCGGCGTTGTTGAGAACTGAGGCGGGAAACCTAAGGATTACATTGCCGTTAGAGGTGGGTACGGCGGGTTTCTCTACCAATAATGTGTCCCACCAAATCAGCCTCAAACCAGTAGACAAAACCACCCTCTAACAGACCCCCCTATCATTGGTAATAATCCACACTATCGATGAGAACGCGGCTGCAATACAATACTGCGTGTCAGTGTATCCTACCGGCAATGGTCCCTCCTCATGATACCCCTCAATCACGTTTATGAAAACTCTGCCTTTCCCTATGGTGTTAGTTTACTTAGCAATTCCGATATGTTCTGCACGGTGATTTTTTTTTAAAGTCTTTATGTGGATGTATTGGACGCGTGGGCAATTTCTCCTGGACACAGTTAAATCGGATCGTATTGAATCTTTTGATTAAATTGAATGTAATAGAAGGGGCAAAGATTCTATCTATGGAATTCAAATAGGTGTTATTAGGGATGTATATTGCGTGATGATATTTACTATATATATATATATATATGTCTTCTTTAACTATTGTTTAATGGTATTGCGGATATACTGTCGACTATCGTATCCATTCGATATGGACGACTCCCTCGTTCACTATGTGTATTTTGTTTGGCGATAAACCCTGTTTTGGAACTCAATGCACGTATTCATTTTATGTTCCGCCTTAGTTCAGGGGGTTTGCTAAATTTGCAATAAATAATAGAACACCATTATATTACACGATCTATGAATGCAGTAACACATTTACTTGTTGTGTGTTTGTGTTTGTAAATCAATTTGATCACATATCAGTTCTGTTGCTATGAGCAGACTATTTTACAATACAAATTTCTTGAATAAAACATTCAATGGATAATTAGAGAATAATGACTGCGTAACAACTGTTTTCGTGAATTTGTTTTAAAATCAGAGGTTTTTGTTCTGGTCTGAGGAATTGTCCCGAGGGGCGCAACCCCCGAGGGACAATTCCGAATGACCAGAACAAAACCCGAGGATTTCAAAACAAATTCACGAAAACAGTTGTAAAGCAGTCATTATTCTCATTCATTACTGAAAAAGATGCACATTTTATCCAAATCGTTGATTTGTACGGAAATAATCTTGCTAATAATTAATTAGTTTTCTGTTTATTCTGTCCACCCCTTCTTAGTTATTGAAACAGTCCAAGTCGGGTCATCCCCTCATTAACATTTTTATCATTCAACCAATCAGAAATAAGCTTTAATCGTGTTTCCTCATAACTCAGTGAATATTCAGTTTAGGGGCGTGAGGCGTTAATTTGATTGGTCGGTCAGTGAGCAAAACAATGGAACACTTTGGCGCAGTACTTTCGGGCAATTATTAGTAACCTGCGCTCCGCGTGCGCGTTCTCGTCTAACGATTAATTTGATTGGAACGCACTTGGTACGCAGCTATCGCGATTATTCATGAAGTAATGAATATAGTGTAGTGTTTAACTTTTGACTATCTCATCATGCTTATGTTAGCTGTCAATTATCGTATCATACATCTGGAAAAGTGTTCGTTACGCAGTGCGATCTACGTTAGACAATGATGACGTACTACATTGGCATCTGATATATTTGACGAATCATTTGGGATTATAGTTCGGGCATTGCCGCGACGTGACTCGCTACAGTTGGTCGTGTATCACCTGCTTGTACCCATATACAAGCTCCTAGTATATTAACTCCAAAATGTGATTATCAATCACCACCCATCCGTTATCGCCCAAAGCAACTTACAGTTCTCGAAGTTCTTGAACAATTGGAACATTAATGTGTGTCATTAGGTCACACTTAATCAAAAAGTAGATATTACAGCAACAGATTGGCAACAATGTGCTATAATTCGCAAGTGTTGCAATTCAAATAATGCGTTTGGGCGAATTGATACTTATAGAGTGCTAACACCGGAAATTAACGTTACTCCGTCCTATTTCTATTACAACAAAAACGTGTCAGTTCTTTTCAAAAATCAAATAATTCAGCGTTAAAAAAGGACTTTGTACTTACTTGCAGCGTTCACCATACAGTTCGTTATTATACTCTATTATTTCTAACAATGATGAAGTAAGTATAACTGTATGCGAACGTGTAAATTAGTGAGAGGATTTAGTGTATAACTTTCGCACCAAAAGTTTTTAGTTACCTTACAATCGAGTTAGATGGTTGCATTCATTACATTTAATTGCTAGACTTGACTAATGATTTCATTGGATCAATGGACAATAAAGTATTGCACTTACAATTCTATCATGATGCCGGTTTTATTTATTGTAAAATAATTTTAGCGCAGTTTTCATTTTTCGTAAATTTGGTAAATCTATATTTCATCACGATGTTTTAAAATCATAGAAATTGTTATAGTGATATATCATCCAATACACGTAGAAATACATACAAATATATATGTATGACAGATCATAATCTGTTAATCTATATAGATTAGCTTTATTCCGTTGTAGCGCCCTCAACGGAATAAAGCGTAATAACTATGACAAAATAGTTTAAATATGAAGGATATCCAATATTTACTGTTTAAAAATGTAGGATATCCAATATTTATTGTTTTTAAACTTAAAGATTGATCCATCCATGTTTTTACCTCTCCGATTACCAGCCTCCTGAGTGTATTGTGTATCTCAATCCCAAGTATATTTGTATGTACTTATAAATGTATTGGGTGGCTATATTTGGTGAATATTGGGTTGTACGACCATAATGCCGATTAAATCGCACCATCCTGATGCAGTTGTCACGTTTGATTTTAAAAAATGGTTTTTTTTCTTTCTTTTTTTGAAAACATTCCTCAGATGGTCTTCGTATTTCCGATTTTCATATTACTGAGCTGATTGGACGCTAATACATTGCAATCCATTGCTTTATTATTGTATGTTGTTTCGGATATATTCACACCCAAGCACAGACGGCTTTCACTAACTAAATAAAGCCCATACTCAATGTTCTGTGACTCTCTTGGGGATAACAGCATCCGTTTTCTGCTCAAGTATAAGCTAGAATTCATGACCAACTGTTCAAAATAGTTTTGCTGATGTGGGGTTTTTTTCAACGTAATAAAATAGCTTATAACGGGAAAAGTGTAATGTTGACCGATATGTAATTAAAAGCTGACAGAATATAAGCAGACTATGCGTTTGTCAGTTTCAATGAACACCTTGATATGTTGTCCTAATGCGGTTACACTATAACAGGAACATTATATGTATACAGTGTCTGTTGATGTACGTGTTGTATTTTTGTTTTCCTTAGGACCCCTTCGGAAATAAGCCTCCGGAATTAAAGGGTTATCCTGTTTGTATCTCCCCCAATTTTGTGTGGTTTGTAATTTTAAGTGTATCTTAAGATTCTTTATAATATTTATTATCATTGTCATTGTTATATATAATGTGGAGATACCGAAATAAATCAAATCACAATTAAAATAATGTCAAAGGTACAAGAAGTATACACGAACAGGTTTCCTTTTTTTCTGATATTCGTGAATATGATAAAAAACAATCGACTGCTCAATAACCTAGGTTCTAGTATTAGTACTAATGCTTTTCATATTTATGTCATTATATATAATCAACTTATTCTCTATGATACAGGTCAACAAATATCATTGCTGTTTCCTAACTCAAGAAGAAGAAAAGAAACGACGGTGTTGAGAACTCAGGCGAAACAGATACAAGGGGTTACGTGGTTTGTCCCACAACAAATTAGCCTCATACCCCGGTAGATCCCACTAATATCGGCAATAAACCCATACTGTTGATGAGAACGCGACTGCAACACAATACTGAGTGTTTAGCGTATCATACCGGCAATGGTTCCTATGATACCTCACAAACACGTTTATAAAAACTCTGCCTTCCCTGTGGTGTTAGTTTACTTGGTATTTCCGATATTTTTCCCCGGCGGAGGTATGGAGTCTTATTGTGGAGGTATTTGACGCGCGAGTAACTTCTCCTTGACATTGTTAAATCGAGTTGCACTGCCTCGTTTGAATGTAATAAAATGTGATAGAAGAAGAAAGATGCTACTACTCGGTTGAGTGAGAATATCTTTTTTTCTTCTCACTATTGTGCCAAATATACGCTAGAGATTCAGAGCACCGTTATGCCTTCTGAATGTTTGCAATATTGGTGTTTCGTTCAAAAAAGCCAAGCTGTATACAATATGGTCAGAAATCTTAGTAATAGGCAATGCGCATTTTTTTTTCTGCCCTTTTTAGAGTGAGGTTATAATCTAGTCGATTTCTACTGTCAGATTATTACTACTATGTAATACTTACATTTTTCACATTTACAAATCTTGATTTATTGCTTTCCGTAGTGCCACATTTGGGTTAGAGTTATGGTCGTTAGTTATTATTAGTCTTTGTTTACCAGTCAGCCGGAGTTATTTTCAAGATTTCCAAGGGTGGAAACGTATCAGCCAGTGCGTTGTCAGTAAACCGTTACAGTAAGGTATCAAATTCAATTACGTAGGTAACTACGTGCTAAACATTGCTCGGGATTTTTGAATGATGGCAATAACGAAGGTTCAACGAAACCGTCTTGCAAGGGGATGCAGGTTTGGGGCGCTTACACTGTGGTGTGAATACCAATTAACCACCAAAAAGCAAATTAAACATGATATATAACATTATCGTTTGCTATATAGCGTATGTTAAGGCAATAAGCAATTGAGAGGGGGGAACAAATAAGTCCATCATGATATTAATGAATGGACTAATTGACATCAACGTGTGCATCAGTATCCTAACAATAAGAGACTAAAACAATCGTTAGAAACATTAATAAATCTTTTAGAACATTAGTTTTGATTTCATAATAATAACAATAAAACCGCATTTACGAAACACCTCAAAGCGCTTTACAAGCATTAGAAGAACAATATACACATGAATTAAAGAACCTTATAAAACTAAGACACGGAAAAAACAATGATGAGGAACTACTTGTAAGAAGGTTCTGGCAGATTTATAAGATGAGTCTTCAGTTCAGACTTGAAGCATCCGACGGATTTGATTACGCGGATGGTCGATGGTTGTTGATTCCACAACTTTGGTGCCGGAAAACGAAAGATCGCCGTATGTTGCAGTATGTATAGCTTTGACCGAAGGGGGGGCTTTAATAACTTTCCACCCGCTGTTGATTTGCTTATACTCGTAACTCCATTCTTACCGGCCAGACCCTTTGGTAATATAACAAGGTTGCGATTTCTCCATCTTAACTCGGTTACGTCCTATCACCAAATGAACCGGTGAAATATAGTTTATGGTTAACTGTTCAAGTGGACATGCCTTTAATGATATGGTCAACTCTCATGAAAATAGTGCAAATGAGATTTCAGAAGTTGAAGAAAAAAATTGTCTCCGATTTTATTTATTACGCTTTTTTTTAAGTGTAGACATGTACTGGATACTATATTTAATTTTTTTGGAACCACACTCCTTGCCTTCAAACAAAATATAACGTTGAATTCAAATTATTAAATCACTTTTTTGCAGATTTTGTTCGACGTTTATTACGTTATCTACTGCCTATCAGCTCTAAATCAGAACGAGTTTACAAACTGTGATGCCCAAAACACAAAATTGTAGTTACGAAAGCATACTTCTATCAATTACAGCGACAAAAATGCAATGTAACTTTGAAAATTGCAAGTACTATGAATCGTTTTTAGGTCTTCACATTACTTCATGAACTTCATCTTTAAATCTAAAAAAATGCACGGTTTTCCAAAATGAATATGTTTGTGCAAAGTATAAAATATATCTTTAATTGTATCTTTTCCCAATCATCATTGTGTGTTCTCCAAAGTTAGCCCCGAAACAATGATATTATGCTACACTTATAACGCTGGCATTGGAACTCTGACTTAATTGGGTTTGGTAACGTAATAAACATATACGAACACATGTAAACACATATATTCAGCAAGGCAGATTATTTTGTATACAAACACATCTTGTCGACATACATTGAAGCCCATTTGACAATAAAAAGCAGTAAAAAGCAGTAAACACAATTGTAAATTACACCAGAATCCAATTCCAACACCGAGGATGGATAACGTAATAAACATAGTCACAGTTGTTTAATACATCATTTTCAAACGCTTAGTTTTACATCACAACACATTTATTTTATCTTCAATCTTCTTTTACCAACGAAATAACAAACAAAAAGTTATGCTTACCACATTATTATCTCATCTTGTGTTGAATGACACAAGCATATGTTATACCTCAAATTCTAAACATGATAATATATAGAACTAAGCACTATCAAATGAAATATAATTTTCTAGTTATAAAACACCTCAGTGTATTCAGCGATACCTAGTAAATAGTATTTGAGAAAGTTAAGTTGCCGAAATCAACCGAAAGACGGTTCTATATATTGTTGACTCGCTCTTTTGATGTAGGGTAAATAGGGTGAATAA
Organism: Ophiura sarsii; assembly: GCA_035610835.1. NCBI lineage: Eukaryota > Metazoa > Echinodermata > Ophiuroidea > Amphilepidida > Ophiuridae > Ophiura > Ophiura sarsii. The sequence goes on from CM069446.1 coordinate 47,451,700, forward strand.
CGTAATAAACATGGTCACTAAATCGACAGATGTAACATAGCACTAGTAAGATATTGATTTATTTTATTTTAAATAATGGTAGTAGATTTGTAATAAGACTCTGGTGACCTTTTTGTCTCCACTGTTGCATTTGGTTCTGCCGGTATTACCATTAGTTGTTTGCACTGTGTAGCCCATATTCCTGTATAATAATGATAACAAAAACAAAACAAAATTGATGACAGATATTGTAGCTGTTTCAGCTAGGTATACCATATTTATTCGCCCAATTATACGTATTGGTTTATTACGTTATCCAATAGCCATAGAACTACACACCATTGAAGAATGCAAACAAATGAGATTGTGTCAGTATGTGATACAAAATGTATGTACACTAAGTTAACATTCATAAACACATAATAAATGTTGAATCACTGTGAACAAGGTGCAATTATCTTTATCAAATGATGAAAAGTGTATTACGTTATCCATTTTAAGGTGGGTTCAGTCCTGATAGAGTAGTCCAAATATAAACATTATAACATTGGATACAATGTTTGAAACTCAAGTACATCAATCATGAAAGTTACTGAATTGACGCCAACATTGACATGAGAATAGACAATGAGGTTGGTTACGTTATCCCGTTTATTACGTTGTTGGCAACTGCAACAGTGCCTAATGCTGGCTTATAACGTATATACAAAGCAATCAATGTAGATGTTAGGGATACCTACTGCATTTCTTCACATTATTAACCCCATTCTGATACCATAGGTCCATTTTCAATGTTCTTAAGAGATCTATAATGACTTCAACTGTCATTCAGCTTAATTTTCATATTACTTACAAGCAAAAAATGAGGAATTCTTACCATTCGTGTTTGTTTTTTTGCACTGTACTTTCAACGAGTATTCTCCATGCATGCCTGCGAAAAGGGCCTGCCACCTATCTTTGTTTTATACAGTCGAAGAGAGCAGCTGTCCGACTTTCGATTTATTCGATAACGTAATAAACAATAACATAGTAAACGTTTTTCGTACTAAAAGTACCATGTAGACGATCTGGAAAGAGCTAGCAAGTGCTCCAAGTAACCACATAGTCTATGTATATATATCAAATAGGTTTTTAACCGCAAAGTGTGTTTTAATACATAGTTCGGGAGAAATCTGAACAACGTAATAAACATCCTTAACAAGGTCGCATGCTTTTCAGCATTTTTATTTCTTCTCAAGGTCAGACATGCTGCTATAGATTTTTGACAATATTATTTTCCAACACCTATGTTATTTTAGATTCAGAATATGTATATTTAAATGTTTAAATGTTAATTTTGAATAATTTTGATCCTCAATATGTCGCAGGTAACGTAATAAACATCAACATCTTGGACAAAATATATGAAATTGAAACATGTAAACATCGTAAAAGATGTGCATTTTCTTTCTAACCATGTAATGTCGCTATATGTTCCCTAACATTAAGACATATCTTGTAGAAAATGGTGTATTTTTTGTATTGTAATTAATAAAGGCAAAATTCACTTTTATGCTGCGGACATGGAAATTTCGCTAATTTGGGGTATATGAGGGCAACTGTTTTAGTGAAAACACGAGCAGAAGTATAGCAAAGTATACATCAAGATCTATCTAGAAAAGAAGTTTTTCAAGCAAGAAAACATTGCATAACACAAAAATGGACCAAAGACATCAAAAAGTTCATTTTGCACTGTTTTCATGAGAGTAAACTATATCATTTTAGAGGGTTGTATAATTCAAACAGTTACCGGTTCAAGAAATGCATGTATAAACATATCACTGAATATACCTTTTAATGGCATATTTGCACACAGATATTTATATAACATGTCAATTCCATACAACTACGTTGATCATAAAGAACATGACGGGAACATTACCATAATATACGTTATGACATTATCGATTATGGTATTTTGGATTTCTTTTCGCAACACAAAGTGCATTTCGGATGCAAAATACTCAGCATTCTCTATTTTTATTCAGCTATGACATTAAGTCACATCATTTTTGTCGTTACCAAAAGTAAATACTATATCGACTTCTCAGTAATGTTTAGCATACGATTGCTAAATCTACATGAATATACAATGATGACTAGTTTATACATTAATCTTAATACCGAGCATGAATATTTTCAATAAATCGATGTTAAAATGACGGATTAATGGATGAACAACAACATTGTACTTTCTTGATATACTTAAGTCGAGAGAACACTTAACAGATATTATATGTGATTTTATTGTATTTTCATAGTGACAGCTAATGTGCGTTGCGTGGTATTGATATTTAAAATTGAACCTTTTGATGCCTTTTCTCAAATCCTCGTGTCCAACGTGTTCGATATGTAGAGGAGAATAAAAGAAAAACTGCTCCGAACAAATTTTGAATATGACAATGATATGTTTGCTGCTTAAATTACTTTAAAGAATAATTTCAAAGGCAAAACTTTGATAAAGTCAGAAAAACAATGCGCACATGCAACGCATGGGCGGTTCAAGGGTAAAATCGTGACAAATAGATTCTCACCACGCTCTCTTGAAACCTTTAATTGTATTTCAACAAGTTGACATCAGATTGGTCTCATAGTTTTACTAATTTCGGTCAGATACATTTTCCTTTATATCCCTTAATATACACCTGCTATAATTCCCACTTTTTGACTTATAAGCTCACCAGTTTTGGGACCCAGTGTTTTAGGACACGCCGTAGGTGGACTTACTCACTTAATTTTAAATGTCCCCAGAAACTGTTCAACCCTTTAGTATCTGTCAATTTCTGTCAATTGTTACCACCTTATATCGGTCTTTGATTGTCCAGTGCAGACAATGGAAAATCACAAACAAGTAGTAAAATCATGTTTTGATATAGAAACAAACTCATATAAGTAGAGAACTTCAAAAGTACGTAAAACAAAATAAAGCATTAAAAAGAATAGATAAAAGGTCACGAAACTCGTCTTATAGTATAATGACTCCAGTAACTTTATGACGTCAAACTTTAAACATGATTCTGACGTCAAACGGACTACGACAAACCATTGAATAAAACATGCGAAGGGAGTAAGATAGTGTAGTACTTAACCTTTGATTATCTTATTATTGTTATGTCAATTGCCGGTGAATCAGCGTGTCTTTCATCTGGACATATTATGTATGCGATGTTTGGTCCCGATTTCACCGATATTCAGGATCCGATTTCACCAATTTTGAAAGAAGTGGTTTTTTTAAATGTTGTGAGTGTTGTAAGTATTGAACTTTGACTCAAATGTATATAAAAGTATACATTTTTGGAAAGGAAATGGATCAGAGAATCCAAATTTGGCATCAATTTTGACCAAAAATGTTGTTTTTTTGAGAATATCACACACACAAAATCACTTTTGGACCCAATTTTTTTGAACAAAGCTAACAAAAATAATTTTGAGTAGAAAATGCCGAAATCGCTTGATTATGATGTAAAGACACTAACTTAGGGACGAGTTTCTCATTTTTTTAAACCTTATCTAATATTGTAGGTCAAAAAAGCGAATTTTGTGATTTTTTTCATAAAAATTCAACATTTTTTACGCCGAATTTGGATTTTTTGATCCATTTCCTTTCAAATATGTATACTTTTATATGCATTCGATTCAATAGTTCAATATTTACAGCACTCACAAAATTCAAAAATCAAATCAAAAACTTCCTTGAGTCCCCCCTTAAAATACACACACAAATGAATACAGTTACAGAAATGTACAGCAAGAACGCATTGTTAGCTCAGGTTCAATCGAATGAAACGACTAGAAACGGCCTATTATATTTCACATTCAATTACATAACATGCGTGTTGCGGTTATGTTTTTATTCATAGAACTCACGAAAAATGATCAAAATATAATTGTCCAACAAATCTTAAGGCCTAGGTCAAACTGAATACAATTTACACGTAATTTATTAATAAAATAGAGTTCTAGTGTTAACAATAATTGGTATATTTGAGAAAAAATTAATGTGATAATTTAAAATGAATAAAGAAGAATGAAACAATGCTAGAACAAAGCAATTGATAAGTTGTCTGGAACGTTTAAGCTGTAGACTTTGTGCTCATACTTATTTCAATGGCAAAATAGCATAAATTAGAACAATAATGTTCTTTGATAATATCTTTTTGCATTTGTAGAATGTAGTAGTTCAGCAGGAATTACACATATTTTTTCCTTGTTACTGCAGCAACTGAGGTCTCCACCTGAACTTACGCAATCGGCAATCAACATCGAATACTTGTAAGTCTGCGCAGAACTGGGAAATGTAAAAGATGGTGAGGGCAATGCTGAATGGGCGCATGTGGAAGGAGGAGCTGGATATAACTGAATTTAGTTCCAGATTTGGTGTGATCAAAGATAAGAAAACATTATGTTACTCCAATTGAAGAGAGAAAAGGACAAACTTTATTTGTGTAAAGAATGCCTGCATTGAGACGTTTACATTGCTCATAATGTTGCTATGAAACCATTTGATGGACAATGTTATGTTATGATATATTTTAACTGTATTCGTGCAATCAGAGTTTTAACGAAAATTATTGAGATAAGTGTTAACAAAATATTTCCCAAAGTATTTTGAAACATTATTTTAATCGAATTTGATATGACAGAAATTTGAGAGAAAAACAGACCTCATCTCTTTAAACAGATCTTGCTTTAATAACTTACCACGTGCGTACTCCATTGCTATGAATATGATTGTGCAATACTGTGTTATATCATAACATCTCAATATTTTGTATGCACTATCGTTTTATTTATCAGAGATTCAACAACAAAAATATGTACATTTGGTTTATTTTTCAAACGTTGTTGTATTTATAAAATGTCAATAGTCATACAGTATGTTGTGTTGTGTGAACAACTGATACTGCTGTAGTGGTAACATCACCAACTTGGAACATTCGGATTTTGCGCTTTTTCGTAAATATGTTGTAATTATGGCGTAGAAAAAGGTATTGTCTTGAAAACATCACCAAGCATGAAAAAGTATTAATACTCTAATGAAGAATTTGACAAATTTTTGACAAGAAGTATTTTCCTGATTTTTTTGAAAACGGGACCTGATTATACGATAGACATTGACGTACTTTACTGTCGTCTGATTTATTTTGACGAATCATTTGGGATTAGAGTTCGGGCATTGTCATTGCGTGACTCCCTATAGTTGGTCGTGTATCACCTGCTTGTACCCGTGGAAATGATTCAGATACATCGACTCCACAACTAACGCCATCGATCACCTACCATCACGTATAGACCACAGCAACAATTCTAGAGTTCTTGAATAATTGCAAAAATCATTTGGACGGTTTTTTTTCTTCATTTTCTTAGGTGAATATTTATTGTGGCAGAGCTTAACTAGGTGTCTTCAGTAGAAAGACGTTGGCATTTCTCCACATTGAAAGGATGAATATGGCGTAAGGTACCTTTGAAATTTGAATAATTAATTGGCTATATTTGATTAGATATCGAACTGATTATAAGCTTAAAAGATACATCTTAGCACAGGTAACCATCATACCAAGTGTCATTAGTTTACTACCTTGGCCTACAGAACTTGAGATATTTAGTTACGCATATTTATTTAGCTAGACGTAGTAATTTGTTGAGGATTTTCACATTGCGAATTGAATTTTTGCGAACGTGGTGCATTTTTAGGAACCCGATATAAAAAGTATGGAATAAAATACACTTCTGTTTATTTCATCAGCTGTTAAACATGTAAGAAGTGTGATGATTATTGTGTTTTTAGTAATTTTAAGAACATTGTTAAAATATAGGTGGTTCAACCATCACAACATTTCCTGGCAGGTTTTCGACTAATTTTGGAGAATTACAATTGATAATAGCGCCTGAACGCATGGCTCGATTAACATGATTCTTGCACCAAATTAAATATGTTACCAAGATCTTTTAAATGGCAATGGTCTTGTTGAATAACCATGTATTTGCTCGTGTATTATACCTTTTATTATTAGATATTTAACCCGGGAAGATTTGACCACTTTTAATAGACTTTATTTACTTTAACGCCGACATTTTTAACGTCTTTTAATTCTAATCTAATTCTAAGACATGCCAACCGCATTGGTGATATTATGAAGTGCGCTCTCAAAATACAATACCCTATTTTTGTAATGACCAACCGAACTAGGGAGCGCTATACTAGCATGGCGAACGTAGAATGTAAACGCTATAGGCCTACAGTTTGTCAGACAATTTGAACAGAGATTCAAAGTTAAAATCATCTATTTATAATATCTAATATTTCATCATAATTTAATACACTACATTGTGCAACATATTTCAAAATCATCTCGATAACAAACGCACACAAATTGTAAGTGATTTGCAAAGCTTCCGCCATGTGATAGCGCCATCTGTATAAAATAAATGAAAATGTGATCTGGGAAACCCTGGTAGGATTTTTCATATTGGAGATATTCATATCATAAGAAAGGTGAAACTTTACTGATTACAGAAAGGTTTCGATCAATTTTCTGCGATCCATACGAAAAAGGTAGTAGTAAATGACTATTGTAATGTCGTAGAAAGCTACAAAACAAGAAATCGTGAAAACAGCCCAAACAAGATACATATTCCAATAGATTATTATTATAAAGTTAATCAGAATTGTAACTTAAAAGTAAGCTTTTGAAGTTGAAATGATTGCAGTATTCTAATTTTATTACATTTTTCCAATATCCTTGGCCTATTTATAGAGTTACTCCGTTAATATTATGAAGCAATTGTGTAATTTACCAATCAACCTGATGTTTTCACATTGAATATCTTGACAACCTGAGGTTGTCTGATTGGATCATTACGGTTCCGTGCCCTGTATAAAATCCAACTTTCTTGACCACGTCTTTGATGACATATCCAGGGTAATAAATCATCCCCTCCTACACCATTTATCTGATTTATTTTACACCAACTGTGTTTTGCCAGCATGCGTGCTACCAATTCCACCGCTATCCTAAGCATAGCTCAAGGCTCTTTAGCGTTGGTGTAACTAGAAGCTCTATATACTACTTTTGAAAATGTTCTTGTGATAACAAATTCCAACTTTTAATTTCAATTTGTCATAAAAACTAGTGCTATATCATATTTTATAAAAACAAATGTTCAAATTTCGAAAAAAAATCACATTATATTATCCAAAGAGCAGATTTCAGTTTTAAAACTAGCCCAAATCGGGCGGCAAATCACCACGTGTGGAAAGTCATGTGGCAATACTGCAGCCCCTCAGGCTTGTTTCTAGTTCCACCGCTGCCACACTCAAGGTCCCCCAGCATGGGTGGAACTTACTAATACTAGCGTCATGGCCAGCTCAACCTATCAAACTTGGGCTCAAACCTTACAGGCAACAGGAATGTAATGATTTATTTCAACCTAAGGTTGTTTTATTGAACATTTTCTCAACCTTAGCTTTACTTATTACGGGTAGGTATGATGAGTATCGCTGTTGTACATGACGAATCGGGAGAAGCTACCAAACTGTTTAAGTCCAAAAGTGATTACAACCTGATGTTTGGTAGCCTGATGTCGAAAAGTGTATGAGACGGACACGGAAAATTACCCTCAAAATAATTGCACATTTCCCCGTTTTTTTTCTTCATATCATATTGAATGGTTATAAATAAGAGCACGATACAATAGAAAACAATGGCTAATATATCCTCATCACCAAATAAGCACCAGGTGCGTCGTTAGAATATCAGTTATTGTTAACAATCTATATTTCGAGAATTCTAACTCATTAGTTTAGGACTATTAAAATCGAATGATTAAGACAAGATTGAAAGGTGGCAATTTTACAATGAAATCGCTGAAACAAGTTGCAATTTTTTAAGGCCTTTCTAAATAAACAACATTGATGCCCTGTAGTAGATATCGTTATCGCAACCTTTTGAGGAATCTCGCTCAGTTATTTGCAACAGCGCCCACTTTTAAGTACATTGAAATAGGTGGCGCTATGACAGCATTACATATAGAACCAAATGATGTCAGATAACATAAATTATCTCAAAGTTTACAATTATTTATTGAACACGTATGTCAATATTATAGGACATGGTTACAATGGCTTTTACAATTTTCCGCCATGTGATAGCGCCATCTGTATAAAATAAATGAAATGTGATCTGGGAAACCCTGGTGGGATTTTTCATATTGGAGATATTCATATCATAAGAAAGGTGAAACTTTGCTGATTACAGAAAGGTTTCGATCAATTTTCTGCGGTCCATACGAAAAAGGTAGTAGTAAATGATTATTGTAATGTCGTAGAAAGCTACAAAACAAGAAATCATGAAAACAGCCCAAATAAGATACATATTCCAATAGATTATTATTATAAAGTTAATCAGAATTGTAACTTAAAAGTAAGCTTTTGAAGTTGAAATTGATTGCAGTATTCTAATTGTTTTACATTTTTCCAATATCCTTGGCCTATTTATAGAGTTACTCCGTTAATAATATAAAGCAACTGTGTAATTTACCACGTATTAATCAGAATCAACCTGATGTTTTCACATTGAATATCTTGACAACCTGAGGTTGTCTGATTGGATTTATTTCAACCTAAGGTTGTTTTATTGAACATTTTCTCAACCTCAGCTTTACTTATTACGGGTAGGTATGATGAGTATCGCTGTTGTACATGACGAATTGGGAGAAGCTACCAAACTGTTTAAGTCCAAAAGTGATTACAACCTGAGGTTTGGTAGCCTGGTGTCGAAAAGTGTATGAGACGGACACGGAAAATTACCCTCAAAATAATTGCACGTTTTCCCGTTTTTTTCTTCATATCATATTGAATGGTTATATATAAGAGCACGATACAATGGAAAACAATGGCTGATATATCCTCATCACCAAATAAGCACCAGGTGCGTCGTTAGAATATCAGTTATTGTTAGCAATCCATATTTCGAGAATTCTAACTCATTAGTTTAGGACTATTAAAATCGAATGATTAAGACAAGATTGAAAGGTGGCAATTTTACATTGAAATCGCTGAAACAAGTTGCAATTTTTTAAGGTCTTTCTAAATAAACAAGCTTGATGCCCTGTAGTAGATATCGTTATCGCAACCTTTTGAGGAATCTCGCTCAGTTATTTGCAACAGCGCCCACTTTTAAGTACATTGAAATAGATGGCGCTATGACAGCATTACATATAGAACCAAATGATATCAGATAACATATATTATCTCCAAGTTTACAATTATTTATTGAACACGTATGTCAATATTATGGGACATGGTTACAATGGCTTTTACAATTTGTGAAGTTTACCCATAATCATGAAAGTACTTTCATGCTATAATATATGTGGCATATGTTTACCTATCATATAGGTACATATCACCCAGAAACTACGAAATTGTTACCAAGGTGATGAATAATGTTAATCTACGGATCCACGTACATGTAGGGTCGGTCGTGGTTTGTGGTTTTTTGTGACTTTGTTCAACGTTTTCGAGAAATTGTCTGTAGATTGTTAACCATGTTCGAAATTGTCAAAAAAATTCAAACAATTTATCCAAAGTCCAAAACGGACGGGAATGTTTCAAACGAACAAGTTGTTTTGATCGCCTACATGACAATAGGCTGATAGGCAGGTGCTGTGATACCGATCGATTCCCTTTTTTATGATAATGCTGCATTACAACAGGGGCAATCGAATGTAGGGACAAGAAACGGCCTATTGTATCGTTACATCATCGTATTCAATTACAAAACATGCGTGTTGCGGGTTAGCTCTAGTAGTTACGGGTGTGTTTTTATTCAAGGAACTCAAAGGTTGCCCGATAATCTTTCGAAAACTGATCAAAATCTAATTTTCCAACAAACTTAGGCCTTGGTCAAACTGAATACAATTTATACGTGATTTGTTCAAAAAATAACGTTCTAGTGTTAATAATAATTGGTATATTTGAGAAAAATTTGATAATTTTCGATTTATAAAAAAATTGAAAACATGCTGGAACAAAGTAATTACTATTTTTCCTGGGAAGTTTAAACATTTTGTTCCTATTAATTCCAATATCCAAATTAATCGGAAAATGATGTTCTTTGATGATATATATTTGCATTTCTAGAGAATAGTAGTTCAGTAGGAATTGCACAGGTATGTAGTAAAGTGGATATCTTCACAATTATGACATGACCGTGAAGTAGGGTACAAATGCAATATTATTGCTGAAAATGAAAAATGAGGGAGAATGTCTAGATTCAGAATATTTTTGTATTGACGTCAAGCCACGGCCTTTTTGATAATGTTATAATTATGACAAATATAGTTTGTCTTATAAGCATAATATCATGTTTGGTATCAAATTTAAGCTGTTGACTCCTAGAATACACATAAAATGATAATAATAAATACATAAAAAAGTCAAAAGAGGTCAAATGTGACTAAAATGTATTCATACAGGTCATGTCACCTGTAATTTCATGTCACCTGTAATTTCATGTCACCTGTAATTTCATGTCACCTGTAATTCATGTCACCTGTAATTTCATGTCACCTGTAATTTCATGTCACCTGTAATTTTATGACACCTGTAATTTCATGTCACCTGTAATTTCATGTCACCTGTAATGTCACGTACTATAAAACGCATATCCTGCCTGTCAACTTGAGGATGTGATATTTCATTCCTGGTACAAATAAAACTGTCAACTTCATCAATGCCTGTCTCCATACACATCAGGTGTTTGTTAGTAATAGATTTGGAGATAGAGGCACATCAGCAAACTGATAGTTATTTGTTTTGAAAACGTTCAAATATTTGATACAAGTAATTGAGACTATGGTCTTCATTTTTTTACTATGATTGAGGTACACTTTAGCTCTAATCAAGCTCGTTGCATTCGGGGGACGAGCGCAAAAAATTGCCATCTGTGTACTTTTGACCATCATTATTCCATGATTCCTCTTGTCAAATGAACCGGCAGTGCCAATCTCAACCGACACGACAGTCAATATGGGGGGGGGGTCGTTAATAAAAAAAAAAGTTGCCCAATAGTGCCATTTTGGCACCCGGTGGTCTGAATCTAGACTTACTCATCCATGATTTTCAGCAATAAAATCACATTTGTACCCGACTTGACGTCATGTCGAGCTTTCACCCGACTAAGAGTCACTCCGTATCGAGCAAGACACACGGCGAGTCGTACAGTATGATTGCTGAGATTTTTACCAGTGCCCTATTATGAATGTATTGTATATGCTTGCTCAACTGATGATGTTTGTACCCTCGCAACACGCATACTTATATAATAGTACAATAGTTTCTTGTCCCTACATTCGATTGTCCCTGATTACAACCAAACACAACGTCAAGTTGCCTATAAGTACCGTAAGCGTATTATTAATCATATAAGTAATATATTCATGGAAACGGGGCAACGATGTCCTACAAACGTGTACTTTCAGTCCATCATAGTTCTCACCTTAATAGCGCCACCATCAAATAATGCTATTCAAGTTTTAGATGATGGCGCTAATGTATTCCCCTTTACTTAACAGTTCATGTTCAGTTTTATACGATGGCGCTACCTCGCCTGTACGCTATCAGCCATACGACGGGCGGCCACTTTCAGTAATGCAACGGTGCGAGAACAAAAAACTGACAATAATTTAGTACAAACCAATTTAATCTTGTCGTGATTGAAAAAAGAAAGAAAAACATATTCCTACACTCTTATTAGTGTCGAACCAAACCGAAAGCATGAAATTAAAATAGGCGGAGTGCATTGAAAGTGTCTAATATTCATTGCGCGCACCACGCGTTTGTTTTGATTCGTTGATTCAAATTATGAATTTTGATTTGTATAGTGTCTTGTATAAATTAGGGCAATACATAAATAAATTAGAAAAATCAGGCACTTGCGTAAATATTGATATGCTCACAATAGCACTCCTCCTGTGGGGTCGTGCCATTATTCACACATCAACATCAGCCCGTGCATGGATTTGTCTAATGTTTCTCGAAACAACACATATGCATTTAGTGACCTATACATAATAATAATAATTATAATAACAATTACTTTAATTGCGGATTATGGCAAATTTCCTTTGTTTAAACGCCTTGACGGAATAAACTGCATTGTTCTCTTTCTCCTTATAAACACACATAGGCATATATATTACTAACACACACAAAAATACAACACTATTCGCAACTCCAATGGTGTTATAAGTCAACATATGCGTATGTGTTGTTTCGAGATATTTTGGAAAAATCAATGCACTGGCGCTGATGTTGATGTGTGAATAATGACACGAAGCCGTATGGGGAGTGCTAATATGCGAACGTCAACATTAGCGCAGGTGCATTGAATTTCTCATTTTTCGACGGAAACAAAACATGGGCATGTATTGATCTAATTCATACATGGCAATTAAAATCAAAACTTACAACTTCAATAATGAATAAAGCCATGTTTACACACATTTTATGTCGTCCGCTATAAAATGTAAAAATCGGCGAACCCATGTTGCGTGAGCAACGAATCAAAACAAAGGTCGCGGTGCATGCATGTACGGCGCGCACGCGGATTGCAATTAGGCACTTTCAATGCACTCCGCGTTCTTTAGTTGCCTGCTTTCTGGCTCGTAACTACAACGAGTGTATACATGCGTAAGTTTTGTTTCGAGAGAAATTAAACAATTCAATGCACGCGCGCTGATGTTGAGGTGTGAATAATGGCTATTGTGAGCATATCAACATTTGCCCAAGTACATTGACTTTCTAATTTTTCGACGGAAACAAAACATTCGCATGTATTGACTTAATTCATACACGACAATAAAAATCAAGGGGCGTGTATGTACCTCGTATTTACTAAGAGTGTAAATTATAGGTAAATAAATGCGTATGTTTTGTTTCGAGAGAAATTAAACAATTCAATGGACGCGCGCTGATTTATGTGTGAATAAGGGCCATTGTGAGCACATCAACATTTGCGCAAGTGAATGTTTCAAATAAACAAGTTGATTTGATTGCCTAATGTACCCGATATAATGCTGAAGGCTGGCGCTGTGATAGCGATCAATTCCTTTGTTATGATAATACTGCATTATATACAACAAACACATCGTTAAGTTGCCTATAGATACCGTAAGCGTTTTAATCATAATTTATCTTGTTCATGGAAACGACGCAATGATGTTCTACAAACCTGGAATTTTAGTCCATCATAGTTCTCACCTATAATAGCGCCACCATCAAATAATGCTTTTCAAGTTTCAGACGATGGCGCTACCGATTCTATTCCCCTTTTACTTAACAGTACATGAACACAGTTCTAAATGATGGCGCTAACCTCGCCTGTATGCCATCGGCCATACGACGGGCGGCCACTTTTCAGTAATGAACGGACAATATTAGTACTAACCAACCTTATCTTGTCGCGTTTGAAGAAGAAAAAAAAACATATTCATACACTCTTATTAGTGTCGAACCAATTATAAAGCAATAAACTAAAATACGCGTAGTGCATTGAACGTGTAATGCACTTCGCGTGTGTGCCTTTTGATGGGCGCACCGCGCGATTTGTTTTGATTCGTTGTTCAGGCGTCGCGGGTTTGCCGATTTTCACTGCAGGTATTAGCAAACTTATTAACATGTTTTTATTCCTAATTACATAGATCAAAATAATGCTCAACTTGTGAAGTTTGATTTGTATAGTATCATGTATGAATTAGGTCAATACATGCGTATGTTTTGTTTTTCGAGATATTAGAAAAATCATGCACTTACGCAAATGTTGATATGCTCACAATAGCACTCGCCCTGCGGGTCGTGCCATTATTCACATCACATACCAACATCAGCTCGCGTGCATTGATTTGTCTTAGAAATTTCTCTCGAAACAACACATATGCATTTAGTGACCTATACATAATAATTATTATAACAATGATAATAACACATAAATAAATAGAACAGTATTTGCAATTACAATGGACAACAGATGAGTATGTGTTGTTTCGAGATACTTTGTAAAAGTTAATGTACCGGCGCTGATATTGATGTGTGAATAATGGCACGAAGCCGTATTTGTTGTGCTCTGATGCGCACGTCAACATAAGCGCAAGTGCGTTGAGTTTTCTAATATTTCGACGGACACAAAACATGCGCATGTACTGACCTGAATGGCAATAAAAAGCAACACTTACAACGTTTTGCATACTTTGATTCTCTTCAATAACAAATAAAGTCATGTATACAAGTTTTATATCGTCCGCAGCTATAACATTTAAAAAAAAAATCGGCGAACACGTGTTGCGTAAACAACGAATCAAAACATGCGCATTAACAATTGACCTAATTCAAACACGATAATATACCAATCAAAATTCTCATTTGTTTGCATCATTTTGATCTCTTTCATATATTACGAATAAAACATGTTAACAAGTTTACTAATACCCACAGTAAAAATCGGCGAACCCGTTTTGCGTGAACAATGAATCAAAACAGTTTGTGGTGCGCTCATGCAAGATGCGCACACGAAGTGCAATGAGCCACTCTAAATGCACTGCGCGTATTGCAGAGTTCTGCTTTCTGATTCGCAATCACTCAGAATGTATGAATAAGAAAATAATTTGCAGTTCTCCATGCAGATGTTGGCCAATATTGTACATAATCATTTGATATCATCAGGCGGCGTTGACAATAATTGCTTTTTAAATAGAAAAAAAAACCAGCTGGAAAGTCTGTAAAGTTAGAGTTTATTTCGTGGTCTTAATTGATTTAAGCCTGTACAAATCTGGTGATTGGCAAGTTTACGGCAATTGTGCGGTATTTTGTTTCGATGTTGTTATCACTGTAGCACTGTTTATTGGAATTATTTAACAAACCTGAAAGGCCAATGTTTGCACATTTATGTGTTATGGATACAAATAATTATTTTGGGTAAATGGTACATGACAGGGACATAAGGGGTCATATCCATATACTCTATCACAGCTTTCCCCAACTTTCCTGGGGAAAGCTGTGTGTATGAATAAAATTCATGGTTATAACAACAACAAAACCATAGAGTATATGGATACGTGCCCTAAAATATGGAAAATAAAATGTCATTATGTTCCACTGCATAATCACTTTTATACCAATGATTAACCTATTGGCCGGTCATAAATTCTCCGATTCCCAGATTGGGCAGGCCAGTGGTCTTTCTCTAAAGCACCGTGTTGATGTATAAATCTCAGACATCAACAATTACATGAGACTAACAGCCTAAAGAACCAGACACTATATAGCTTCCAGGACCTTGGTCTGTGATACAAAAGTGTTAAGGTAGTGGTTAATAATGTTAATAGTGTTCTTACTTGTAGGTTTAGATGCTTTTAGTTTATTTAAGTAGGGTCAGTAGTACACTATAAAAAATACAAAATATCGATTATTATACAATCAGCAGGAAATATTGCATTGCTTTCCTAAATTTGTGTTCACATTGTATTTGGAAAAGTGTACTTTAAGTCCACTCTAGTATCGTCCGATACTGGAACAATCGGTATCGTTCAATATTGGTACAACGTCAGTGTTCTAGTATCGAACGATCCTGGCACACTATAAAATGTTCCAGTATCGGGCAACACTGGAACACAATTATGTAACAGTATCATGCAATATGAAATGGGTAGGGTAGCTAATAATATTTGCCCGTGCCCTGGGAGGGGGGAGGGGGGGGGGGGGGGAGGGGCAGTAATGTTGTTATCATCCGCTTGAACGAAAATACAGATTAGGGGTGCTTTTTTCGATCGCAATGCGGGCCCGCGCGGACTCGTGCTAAGGGTATCAAAATTGCCGATTTCATTGAATAAGGGTGTCTTTTTCGACCTGAATCCGCGCTAAGATTTGCTTTGGCCGAAAGTCACATGTCATCATTGTAAAAATGGCCGAAAATGGTTAGACCTACAAGACAAATGTACTATCAAAACTGAATCACACAATTACTTCATTGTTATTTTGTCTAAGCTCTGTTTTGAGGACTTTCGTTGAGAGTCTGTGCTATGGGTATAGTTTTTGAGAGTGGATTCACAACTTTTATACACGAGTAAATATAATATATTTTTCACACAATACCATATCTGTTTCAAAAGTGATAGACATAATCAGCTATGGTCTTACCATAGTCAAGTAAACTATCTTCATGTTTTGTTGTATTAACCATTGAAATTGCTATATTCAACTATATATAATAATAACATAGCTTCAAAATGATCTAACATGTATTAACTTCGTTACACATCATCGCCATTGGCAAAATATGCATAAGTTAATATAGATATGGTAACCACACTCTTTTAAAAAGAAAAAAAAATCGTCTTCTTAGACTGATTTCACTGTAATAATTAATACGTGTTATTATGCATGCCATATTTGATCTATATATATATATGTTAATCTTAAATATTGTCAGTGTTTTTTAATCCATAGTCACATTTGTACATAATTGTCAGCAATATTATTAAACCTATGTTTTTTAAATATTGATGTTACGGTGTAACTATATGTATCATTGAATAAAGAATTAATAATATCAAAAGTATCATCCAATATTGGAACAAATCACCATGTTTACCAGTATAAAAACGTTCCAGTATCGCTCGCTACTGGCAACTTTTATTTTTCATTATTGAACAATACTGGTATACCAGTATCTGGGACCTAAAATACACCTAAAATTTCCTTGTATTGTATTTTAACATCAAGTAAATTGCGGTAAATCATCTGATGTAAAGACAAAATGTCTGTGTAAAATTAGCAATAACCTGTATATTGCCTGATCCACATGACCCATTTACATTTTTTTCCGAATAATGTTTAAATAAAAAAGAATGGGAACGTGAAATCCGTTAATAAATGAAAAATCCGTAGTATAAGAATTACAACTAGATGTTCACTTTGAATAATAGAGTAAAATGTAGTCTCATAATACGTCGTAATATAGGCCTACCGACAAAGAATGCTGATATAAGCTGTGTATAACAATTATGAGACACGGGATTTAAATATTAGGATATGTGAATTTAAATTTGTTAAAAGAAGTTGCTTGGCAATACCAGACAGGTGTAAAAAAATGAGGTCAAAGGGATAATGACAGCTTGATAAAAATAATTCAATTGTTTTAAATTTTCTGTGAGAATTTAAAAACAAAAGCAAATCTATGTATACTGGAATTCCGATAGGATAACTGTTGCGTCTTTTCCCTATTAAGTATTTAAGCATGGGGTAATGCTGATGGAATTAAGCTCGTTTGAAGGAAAGCGAACGAAGAGCGAATTATAAAGCGCATTCATGGGATGCATAACAGTTATCTTTTTAGTATTTTTAGTTCGTTTTCTATACTGCAAAAAATACTGAACATGTTAACACTTCCAGCGGCTTATTGTTTTTGTTGTCGCTGGTATAGAAGGCAACACTTCGACATTTCGGATTCGTGTATATTGGTTATTTATATATTGCAAGGCAAAATAGAGAGCAAAGGGATTCGAACCCGGCCTATTATACATACAATATAGTTGGTGCATGGCGTCAAGTTCATAGCATGACTCGTGATATTAAATACAATGAAAGGTGTATCTTCTTCCTGACAATCTGAGGCACAGTTTTCATGAAAAGGTGGCTACTAATTCATTACATGGCTTACATATGTGACCTCTGGCACCACAAAATGAGAGTAAAGTAGCAACAACAAAAAATAACAAATAATTTGTTTCACATTTTCAGAAAGTAGATGTCCTCAGGTCTAAACTGACACCAAAGTTGTTATAATAGGCCATTCCAAAGTGAACTTATGATAAATTGAAGTTAATCACCGCTGAATTATTGAATTGGATAAAAAGGGCCTTCAAAGTCAATGAAGCTTATCGTCACTTGGTGTACAAATGCCAATCACAGTCTTCATTGAAATATTGTTTATGCCAAATACCTCTTATTAAACGGCCTTTCAATGGTTCATTTAGGAATTTGCATGGTTCAAACTACTACTAATAGCTCCGGAAAGCCCTGACCTTTCAGACCATACCATTTGCAATATAAATTACTATTTTAAACCCGTGGAAATGACGATGTAAACAAGGTAATTTCGAGACATTTCACCCCTCTTTGTGTTAATTTCTTGAGATATTTAGACCCAAAATATTTCTTGATACTTCGGAATGTGATATATAAATATATAATCTTTCCGGCGAAAATGAAAATATCTTATTTTCGACCTCGCCTTGTCAAATTGACTATTTCAGGCCATAACTCAAATTCAGCCCCATCGACTTTACGCTAATGTTGTAGTGCCAGGTTACATACTCGTAGAAATGGTTGGCTAAATAGACGTCGTCGAACTTTCGTGATTGAATACAAAGGAATACCGTTCAGACATTTTGAACTTTTGAATGTATTATGAAAACACCTGTCAGAATGTCATAATCTAACGAGCAGATGAAACTAAATAGCATTTTTAAATGCAATAGGATTCTTTACATAGGCATACCATCCTCATTTTGCTACCGTGTGAAACGGTTTTTACTTTTTAGTTTAAAGACCACCTGTATTATACTGATTCTAAACGGTTAAACCCATCGTTAGGAAAATTGAGTTAATTGCAGTTAAAACTATTTAAACTGCTTATATAAAAGAACACTCATTTGCCTTCATTATTTTTCAATGTAATGTGAATGGAAATCTGATCCGGAAAGATGGTGTAAAAAAGATGTTAAATATGGCCAGCTAAGGAGTAATAGCTTCATGTTTACTTGCCTTTTATGCCGAAATAAAGATCACAATAACAGAGACCGAGCGCTCATGGAGCGCTCATGTTCAGTTGGAAGATAGCGGTATCGTTCGTAACAACGCTAGAATATGCCGTTTCGCGAAAGAAGACATCAATCGGAACAGAACTTTCCAAGGATCTCTTTATGGTATTCTTCAGGGACACTATCGTGTTTGCCAACACGATGATGGAATAACCGCATTTATTACACCTCATAAATATTCATGAGATAATAGGCATAAATACTGCAATTTCATCGGTCAATTGAGCTGGCCACAGTGATAATAAATTGAGCTATTGAAGAAATGGAACTATTTTCTCGTGGGGTAGTTTTGGCTACTTCATTACAACCTCATCCCCAGAGTCACAGTGAGGCGTAATAAAGCAAATACTACATGGTATGATCGGGGCAATAGGGCACACTATTTTCCCTCGGTCTGGCTACAGGCCTACCACACCCCTCACCCTCCGGGTTCGGGGTGGTAGGCCTGTAGCCAGTACCTCGGGAAAATAGATTGCACTATTTCCCCTCTAACCATGTAGTATTTGTATAACATTTCACAACTTATGCCCTAAAAAACGATATTGCCGCCTTTAACCGTATTAGTGGACCAATAAAGAAGACTATTGAAGATAGCCCGGGCAGAAATATCCTAAGATTCTTCAAGGTGTAACCGATCCCGTATCCGATCACCGAAGAAAATGCAGGGGCAGAACTATCCCAGGTTCCCTTAACACTTTCCACGCGGCTATTGGATTTACCAAATACAAAACAGATTTTCAGAAACCTTTCCTAACTTTCAAAGACTACCTCAAGAAATACTAGGCATGTTTGTACTTATGTTAATGCATTTCTCATGGGAATTTCAAATATGGTGATGAAGTTCAATAATGTTGACATTTTTGAAATATTTTATGACATTTTGGAATGTCGTCTGCAGTCGCATGCGCGCGTTGAAAGTGTTAACAGCAAGATTATGTTCTCAGACGTAATCGTTTCCATGATAAATCGTGGTTTCATTTTACTGAAATGATATCCAATTCAAACATGGTGCAGCGGGAAATATGTTTCCATGTTTTTCGCTATCCATTCCTGGTAAATGATATTCCAAAGCGCTATTCACGTTTTGCCAATGTAGCAAATCCACGGAATTCAATAATATTATATATCGTTAATGGTATTAAATATTTCTGTAAACGTGTACTCACATTTTTAAAACATAGTTTTCATTAATTCTAATTTTAACGAACTTTTTTTTACAGAGATCTAATTAATATAGAAAGGTTTTATATCGAAAATGTAGGTATCAAAATAATATAAGGAAACAGGTCTAGAATTATAAGGAAGGCTTACATTTTAGGAAACTTTATTGTCCCATGTGTGGATGAAACATTAAGGAGGATGATAGAATAGACAACGGTGTAATGTTGTCCCGGAATCTGTTTATGTAGTAGCGCACAGTTTGAGTATGAATTTGATTCTACCAAAATTGTAAGGGGAGATATAAGCACGGTTATCTATTTCGAGGGCTACCAACTCATGCTCAAAATTATTGTTTTGAATATTAGCAATACTAGCGGCCGGCTTATTTTGTCGATTTAGTTCAAAAGACACTGTAAGTTCGATGACGACCAGTCTCGTTGAATTCTCCCAGAACACGAAGAGGTCAGGGATAAGAAATGTAAGGGTCTTTTAGAGATTGCAAGCCGGTCATCATCGGTATACATATGTAGTGCAGAATTCAAGTCAATATTTATTTTCCATCATATCAACAAGGACAAAATACAATGACAATTTAACAAGTAATATGATGAAGGAGGGACAACTAAAAGCAAAATCTTGGTGTTGTTGCACTCCCTTAAACAAAGCTTACACATTACAAACTAATGCAGAAGAATAGACAAAATACAATAACAGAATATTAGGTTTAATATGACAACAAAAAAAAAAGCAAAAAAGACAAACGAAAAGGTAAACAAGCAATGATATCACACGTGGAAGCAGCAACATGATTTTTTTGTTGTTGTTAGTTTTGATTTAAGTTAATTAATGCAGTGTAAAGTGTTACACAACAAAATGGTAAATTTGTTTATGCCTGCCTCTTCTCCATTTGCCTGTACGGGGTTGCCACTCGGTTGTTCTTATTGTTCACCGATTATCATTTTGTCTTGAGTATGTCCTGCCCATCTCAATTTCATTTCCTTGATTTTTTTGATGACGTCTTATACCATGGTTTATTACGAATGGTAGTGCTCTTTTGTTTGTCTCGTATTGTTATATATATTTAACATCCTCCTTTCCATGGAGGATGTTAAATAAGGAATCACATCATCATAAAGATAGTTTAATTACCGCTTTGATACCAATAAGAAAGAATAGACTCAACATTAATTTTCGATATAGAGATAATAGGATCTACTACTACAACGTTAATCAAAATGACATTTCGCAATAATGTTTACACAAATATAGCTTAGTCCCGACTGAGACGACAACGACAAGAGTTAACCCTTTCCAAGCGGTTATTCGTTTTACCATACAAACAGATTTATAGAAACCTTTCCCAACTTTCCCAAGGATTACTGAACCAATACTAGGCATATTTGTACTCATTTCAAAGCATTTCTAACGGTCATACCACTTATGGTAATGAAATTCAATAAACATTTTGTAACACATTTTGGAATATTTTATCCACCATTGCTTACATTTTTGTAAGAGTGTAGTGAATATACAAATTAAAAATAAGCGACAAAATACACTATGAATATAGCTGCAAGTATGTTGTTATTTTTCAATTTATTTGGCTAATGCTTGTAGCATTTTTTGATATCATTTGGCAAACTATTCACACACCTTTGGCGCTGTGATCAATAGCCTTTGTCTTATGTATGCCTAATTGGTTATCTTTATTCCTTGTATTATAAAGTATGAACATGGTGGTTCGTGAAAATACCGATGAATAATTCAGGTAGCATTACATGTTTGTACTCATACATAAATATATTAACTTCTTTCTTATACATATTGAAAACATTTAGTGCGTTATATGTTTTCGAATAAAGATTTTGATGCGCTTAGGTAGGAGATATTTGATATAACTCTTAGTACCTTTTTTGCAGACGAAATGCTTTGTTTAAATACTCTTGAGGAGCATAACCCCATACTAATATACCGTGATTGAGATATCATAAGACCATAGAGCAATAACGCTGATACATTACGACATCCTTTATTCATAAAACAGATCTACATCACTCCTCACTACTATAAATGTTTTATTCAAAATACATCTCGACTATTCAATATTTGTATAGTAGAGTAATGGATTGCCCTCGGCGACCCATTCCCTAAATCACACGGTATACACACACTTATGGCATATCGTAATAATCTTAATTTTATTTAAACATGATTATAGCGTACATTGTATATACATTATTTCCAGTAATGCAAATACCCACATGACTGTCAACCCGGGGTTATCTAGGTAGGAACTACCCACCTTGGTGACTTCGGTTGAAAAAGTGATCCTATGTGGACTCGAACCATGGCCCTATGAATTGCAAAGCATGTCTCTCGACCACTAGACTAGCGGGTTGAACTGGCCAGGACATGATTGAATCACTTTTAAACATTACGGAATAGAGAAATACTACAATTCTGATCAATTACACACAATATAAAAAATAGAACTGCGATACACATACTCGTCTATCACGGGTTTAGAGTCATGTGGGTATTTCAATTAATGTGTATGCGTATAGCAATAATGTCGTTTTTGTCAAGTCGTATGAATTATATAGAATTGGTAAGAATTCTAAATATCACAAGGGTTTATCGTTATTAGAGTACAAAAAGATCGTATCTGAATATTTTGCATTTTCCAGGGTAGTCGTGATGTGCTAAGACATTTATCGTTTTCTATGACAATTGTTTGTAATTTCTTATCATTTAAAAAACCCTTTTTTAATAACGACATCCTTTATATTACATTTTTCAACGTAACGTTCCTTTCCAAATCTAAAATAATCAAACAAAATCTCAGTTTCCCAACAAGTCAGTTACGGTTTTGTGTGTACTAAGCGACGATGTATACATTGTATTCATAAGTTTAAAAAAACATGAATTGCTACCCTGATTCATATTGGCATGTACGGTGTAAGCACGACGATGACTTAGTGACACTTATGACCAATTGCCAACGGCAACAAATGTTGCATGTTTTAGTCCGACAGTCAGATGTTATAGGGTTCTCATCGATCCATGTATGGTCATTGTCCGACAAATGCGTGCAATTTGCAAGTCAAACCCACCGGTAATGTCAACTTCCGGTTACTAATCCGAAGACTTAGTGGATCTTTATGCCTTGATTTCAAAGGTAGCTGTAATGATTTTTGTGATGTCAACATAAATATTTGCAATGATAAACATTTAGTACCTTTATTATAGTAGCTGGTGCTACGTGGAGGGGGCGCTTTCCTTAGCACACAATTTCCCGTTTACCTCCGCAGTAGATAACATGGAAAGGACGGCATCTCAAGGCACCTAAAACTGTCAATCGTTGTGCGCATAACACAATGACGTAAGTGCACAATTGCATTTTGACGTCACAACTACCGATGTCACGTGACTATATTTACCGTGAATGCTTATCGATATATTTTCGTTTGAATGCAACAAATAACTGCAGATTGTTCCGCCTGACCACCAAAACCATTGAATGCACTGTGCAGTTTGATGAAGGATTCCCCGATCCCTGCACATGCGTGTTACGGCCCAATACGTGCAAAAGCCCAATACGTGCAAATTTGCACGTATTGGGCTTAAATAGAAAAAAATGACAAATAAATTATTCTTTGGCCCAATACGTGCTAAAAAAAATTTGAACTCTAAATTTTGAAAATATTCTATTAGGCAACCACTCTCCCTCTGAAAACTTCAAACAATGACTATGTTTAGTCGACCCTGCTTGGTTCGACCAGAAGTAAATTGGTCCAAATGTTTAAATGGCTGTAAATGGTCAATAATGTTATGTTGAAGCTATTCCAGTAATAAAGCACCCTCCCTCTGAACATTTTTAATCAAAACCGACTGAACTCGACCTACGTCCAATTCGTCCCGACATACCCATGCCCCTCTAATCAGTAATATTAAATTCAGCTTTAAATCTCTTTAATTTAACTAACACCCTCCCTCTGAAAAAAATTAAATCATAAGCTACTGAACTCGACCTACGCCCATTTCGTCCCGACATACCCATGCCCCTATAATCAGTAATATTAAACTCAGCTTTAAATCTCTTTAATTTAACTTACACTCTCCCTCTGAAATATTTAAATCATAAGCTACTGATCTCGGCCTACGTCCATTTCGTCCCGACATAACCATGCCCCTATAATCAGTAATATTAAATTCAGCTATAAACATCTTTCTTTTAACTTACACCCTCCCTCTGAAATATTTCAATCGTACCTTGAAATATTTCAATCGTACCTTACAAAACTCGACCTACGTCCATTTCGTCCCGACATAACCATGCCCCTATAATAAGTAATATTAAATTCAGCTATAAATATCTTTCCTTTAACTTACACCCTCCCTCTGAAATATTAAATCGTCCAACAATTGACTCGACATGAAATGTTGAACAACAAATATTGGGCTTAGGTTTCTTAAATATAGGTAACAAGACGATTTTTTCGACAGATTGAAGGTAATAAGACATAATAGAAGTCATATATAAACTAAACAGATGTTTCTAGATCATTTTGTAATTATTATTTTTTTGCACGTATTGGGCTGAGGTTGAAATTTTCTTAAATATCAACAATAAGACGCTTTTTTCGACAGATTGAAGGTAATAAGACATAATAGAAGTCATATATAAACTAAACAGATGTTTCTAGATCATTTTTCAATTTTTATTTTTTTTGCACGTATTGGGCTGAGGTTGAAATTTTCTTAAATATCAACAATAAGACGGGTTTTTCGACAGATTAAAGGTAATAAGACATAATAGAAGTCATATATAAACTAAACAGATGTTTCTAGATCATTTTTCAAATTTTTTTTTTTTTTGCACGTATTGGGCTGAGGTTGAAATTTTCTTAAATATCAGTAATAAGACGGTTTTTTCGACAGATTGAAGGTAATGAGACATAATAGAAGTCATATATAAACTAAACAAATGTTTCTAGATCATTCTTCAATTTATTTATTTTTTGCACGTATTGGGCTGAGGTTGAAATTTTCTTAAATATCAACAATAAGACGGTTTTTTCGACAGATTGAAGGTAATAAGACATAATAGAAGTCATATATAAACTAAACAGATGTTTCTAGATCATTTTTCAAAAAAATATTTTCATTTGCACGTATTGGGCTGAGGTTGAAATTTTCTTAAATGTCAGTAATAAGACGGTTTTTTTCGACAGATTGAAGGTAATAAGACATAATAGAAGTCATATATAAACTAAACAGATGTTTCTAGATCATTTTTCATTTTTTTTTTTTTTGCACGTATTGGGCTGAGGTTGAAATTTTCTTAAATATCAGTAATAAGACGGTTTTTTCGACAGATTGAAGGTAATAAGACATAATAGAAGTCATATATAAACTAAACAGATGTTTCTAGATTATTATTATTTTATTTTTTTTGCACGTATTGGGCTGAGGTTGAAATTTTCTTAAATATCAGTAATAAGACGGTTTTTTCGACAGATTGAAGGTAATAAGACATAATAGAAGTCATATATAAACTAAACAGATGTTTCTAGATCATTTTTCAAAAAAATATTTTCATTTGCACGTATTGGGCTGAGGTTGAAATTTTCTTAAATATCAGTAATAAGACGTTTTTTTTGACAGATTGAAGGTAATAAGACATAATAGAAGTCATATATAAACTAAACAGATGTTTCTAGATCATTTTTCAATTTTTTTTTTTTGTGCACCTATTGGGCTGAGGTTGAAATTTTCTTAAATATCAGTAATAAGACGGTTTTTTCGACAGATTGAAGGTAATAAGACATAATAGAAGTCATATATAAACTAAACAGATGTTTCTAGATCATTTTTCAAAATAATATTTTCATTTGCACGTATTGGGCTGAGGTTGAAATTTTCTTAAATATCAGTAATAAGACGGGTTTTTCGACAGATTGAAGGTAATAAGACATAATAGAAGTCATATATAAACTAAACAGATGTTTCTAGATCATTTTTCAATTTTTTTTTTTTTTGCACGTATTGGGCTGAGGTTGAAATTTTCTTAAATATCAGTAATAAGACGGTTTTTTCGACAGATTGAAGGTAATAAGACATAATAGAAGTCATATATAAACTAAACAGATGTTTCTAGATTATTATTATTTTATTTTTTTTGCACGTATTGGGCTGAGGTTGAAATTTTCTTAAATATCAGTAATAAGACGGTTTTTTCGACAGATTGAAGGTAATAAGACATAATAGAAGTCATATATAAACTAAACAGATGTTTCTAGATCATTTTTCAAAAAAATATTTTCATTTGCACGTATTGGGCTGAGGTTGAAATTTTCTTAAATATCAGTAATAAGACGTTTTTTTTGACAGATTGAAGGTAATAAGACATAATAGAAGTCATATATAAACTAAACAGATGTTTCTAGATCATTTTTCAATTTTTTTTTTTTGTGCACGTATTGGGCTGAGGTTGAAATTTTCTTAAATATCAGTAATAAGACGGTTTTTTCGACAGATTGAAGGTAATAAGACATAATAGAAGTCATATATAAACTAAACAGATGTTTCTAGATCATTTTTCAAAAAAATATTTTCATTTGCACGTATTGGGCTGAGGTTGAAATTTTCTTAAATGTCAGTAATAAGACGGTTTTTTTCGACAGATTGAAGGTAATAAGACATAATAGAAGTCATATATAAACTAAACAGATGTTTCTAGATCATTTTTCATTTTTTTTTTTTTTGCACGTATTGGGCTGAGGTTGAAATTTTCTTAAATATCAGTAATAAGACGGTTTTTTCGACAGATTGAAGGTAATAAGACATAATAGAAGTCATATATAAACTAAACAGATGTTTCTAGATTATTATTATTTTATTTTTTTTGCACGTATTGGGCTGAGGTTGAAATTTTCTTAAATATCAGTAATAAGACGGTTTTTTCGACAGATTGAAGGTAATAAGACATAATAGAAGTCATATATAAACTAAACAGATGTTTCTAGATCATTTTTCAAAAAAATATTTTCATTTGCACGTATTGGGCTGAGGTTGAAATTTTCTTAAATATCAGTAATAAGACGTTTTTTTTGACAGATTGAAGGTAATAAGACATAATAGAAGTCATATATAAACTAAACAGATGTTTCTAGATCATTTTTCAATTTTTTTTTTTGTGCACCTATTGGGCTGAGGTTGAAATTTTCTTAAATATCAGTAATAAGACGGTTTTTTCGACAGATTGAAGGTAATAAGACATAATAGAAGTCATATATAAACTAAACAGATGTTTCTAGATCATTTTTCAAAATAATATTTTCATTTGCACGTATTGGGCTGAGGTTGAAATTTTCTTAAATATCAGTAATAAGACGTTTTTTTTGACAGATTGAAGGTAATAAGACATAATAGAAGTCATATATAAACTAAACAGATGTTTCTAGATCATTTTTCAATTTTTTTTTTTGTGCACGTATTGGGCTGAGGTTGAAATTTTCTTAAATATCAGTAATAAGACGGTTTTTTCGACAGATTGAAGGTAATAAGACATAATAGAAGTCATATATAAACTAAACAGATGTTTCTAGATCATTTTTCAAAAAAATATTTTCATTTGCACGTATTGGGCTGAGGTTGAAATTTTCTTAAATGTCAGTAATAAGACGGTTTTTTTCGACAGATTGAAGGTAATAAGACATAATAGAAGTCATATATAAACTAAACAGATGTTTCTAGATCATTTTTCATTTTTTTTTTTTTTGCACGTATTGGGCTGAGGTTGAAATTTTCTTAAATATCAGTAATAAGACGGTTTTTTCGACAGATTGAAGGTAATAAGACATAATAGAAGTCATATATAAACTAAACAGATGTTTCTAGATTATTATTATTTTATTTTTTTTGCACGTATTGGGCTGAGGTTGAAATTTTCTTAAATATCAGTAATAAGACGGTTTTTTCGACAGATTGAAGGTAATAAGACATAATAGAAGTCATATATAAACTAAACAGATGTTTCTAGATCATTTTTCAAAAAAATATTTTCATTTGCACGTATTGGGCTGAGGTTGAAATTTTCTTAAATATCAGTAATAAGACGTTTTTTTTGACAGATTGAAGGTAATAAGACATAATAGAAGTCATATATAAACTAAACAGATGTTTCTAGATCATTTTTCAATTTTTTTTTTTTGTGCACCTATTGGGCTGAGGTTGAAATTTTCTTAAATATCAGTAATAAGACGGTTTTTTCGACAGATTGAAGGTAATAAGACATAATAGAAGTCATATATAAACTAAACAGATGTTTCTAGATCATTTTTCAAAATAATATTTTCATTTGCACGTATTGGGCTGAGGTTGAAATTTTCTTAAATATCAGTAATAAGACGGGTTTTTCGACAGATTGAAGGTAATAAGACATAATAGAAGTCATATATAAACTAAACAGATGTTTCTAGATCATTTTTCAATTTTTTTTTTTTTTTGCACGTATTGGGCTGAGGTTGAAATTTTCTTAAATATCAGTAATAAGACGGTTTTTTCGACAGATTGAAGGTAATAAGACATAATAGAAGTCATATATAAACTAAACAGATGTTTCTAGATTATTATTATTTTATTTTTTTTGCACGTATTGGGCTGAGGTTGAAATTTTCTTAAATATCAGTAATAAGACGGTTTTTTCGACAGATTGAAGGTAATAAGACATAATAGAAGTCATATATAAACTAAACAGATGTTTCTAGATCATTTTTCAAAAAAATATTTTCATTTGCACGTATTGGGCTGAGGTTGAAATTTTCTTAAATATCAGTAATAAGACGTTTTTTTTGACAGATTGAAGGTAATAAGACATAATAGAAGTCATATATAAACTAAACAGATGTTTCTAGATCATTTTTCAATTTTTTTTTTTTGTGCACGTATTGGGCTGAGGTTGAAATTTTCTTAAATATCAGTAATAAGACGGTTTTTTCGACAGATTGAAGGTAATAAGACATAATAGAAGTCATATATAAACTAAACAGATGTTTCTAGATCATTTTTCAAAATAATATTTTCATTTGCACGTATTGGGCTGAGGTTGAAATTTTCTTAAATATCAGTAATAAGACGGGTTTTTCGACAGATTGAAGGTAATAAGACATAATAGAAGTCATATATAAACTAAACAGATGTTTCTAGATCATTTTTCAATTTTTATTTTTTTTTGCACGTATTGGGCTGAGGTTGAAATTTTCTTAAATATCAGTAATAAGACGGTTTTTTCGACAGATTGAAGGTAATAAGACATACACTTTTAATAAAACAAAATCTAAGACTAATGGCGAAAATCTGGTCAAAATATTCACATTTGAAGCAGCAATCAAAGTTTTTTTTAGGGACTTTAGTACCCCTGCACCCTGGCCCGCGGAAGGTTATGGTGGTGCACCCTGGCCCGCGGAAGGTTATGGTGGTATGTACCCATAACTACGAAGCATTAGTAATTTCAACCTACAGAGGGGGCTGCAATCTACCGCACAAGTGTCAGATGCAGACGATGCTGGACACATGCCTATTCACGAATATTCAAAGTTAAATTATGCGTACGGTACGAGGTTACATAATACTTGCTCAAGTGAATGGGACGAACACTAAACAACCGGATTAAATTCAAAAAATGATTCTGACACGCGAATTGGTTTCAATTTTTATTATTCAAGCTTTATAACAATATATTTCAGGAACGTTTTATGTGCCATTATAAAAAAACTAGACATTTTTGCGAGTTTGGAACAAGATGGCTTCATAAACGTTTCAGGTCCATTTTAGTGTTAAAATAACAATAAATAAATTAAAAATTAAGGCTTTTCAATAAAATAATTGTCAAAAGTACACACCAAATCGCACCAAATGGGTTCGAAAATTGAAAACACATCCAATTCCGAGGGGGCACATTACTGACTCGCCCTGTCCGCGTTACCGCGGATAGCGGTGATTCTTGAAAGTGCGTAGTAGACCTATACGTGTTTAGAGTCCCGGCTCCCGCAATATTAATACCGGTATGTGTTTTTTATCTTTTGTGTTTATTAGCCTTCATTTTAACGTTAAATCCCGGTCCCCATATCAGCCGGGCATATGGATGTCCCAGAAATGATATGATTTGTAATTTTAAATTGATTAAGCCGGGACCATCAGGGTTCAAAAAGTCCATAAATATGAATCGTGAACTTGAACTTTTGAACTTATAATTGATCAAGAGTAAGACCATCACCACAATTTTCACTAGACGTCAATAATGCCACTTTCCACGCGGCAGGCGTCTGGAGACGACATTTCCAAAATGTCACAAAATGTTTTATAAGTCAGAAATATTGAATTTCTTTGCCATATATGCATGTAATCACCGTGAAAAAAATGCATTAAGATAAGTGCAAACATGCCTAGTATTGGTTCAGTTACCCTTAAGATAGACTTTGGAAGCTAAATGTGAAAGGTTTGAAAATTCGGTTGTGTATAATTATGGCAAATCAATAGCGGCGTGGAAAGTGTTAATAAACGGTTTGCTGATTTTCAGGGCGTAACTAGGTATTTCAATTGGGAGGGGGGCATCAGGGGCAGTGGCGTAGCCAGGGGAGGGGCGGTAACGTCGTGTCGGTTGAGATTGGCACTGTCGGTTCATTTGACCAAAGGAATCATGGAAATATGATTGGCAAAAGTACACAGATGAAACAAATCTGTGCTATTTATATAACAAGAAGACGATAAGGGACCGTTCATAAGTTCCACCGGAGGAGGGGCGGGCAGAAAACAGGGGGTCACATGGTTTCTACTTGACAAAAAAAAGGGGGGGGGGGGGCCTCACACGTTTTTTTCCTAATGGGCCATACTGTTTTTTACCGTTAATATCCAACAGCTTCCGGGGGCTTCGCCCCTGGACCCCCACAAAAAAACCCCATAAAATTGTATCCAAAATGTTTGAGATCGGCACTATATCGGTTCATTTGACATGGAATTATGATGGTCAAAAGTACACAGATCATGGAATTTTTTCGCGGCATTTTTTCGCGCACTACGCGCACATGTGTCCACAAAATCCAATCTATTGGGTACAAGCTTGTTTAGAGCCAAAATGTACCTCAAGGCATATAGCAAAAAATAGTGTAAAGTCCTAAATTTTAGCCAGTGGCGTACCGACCGGGGGGCAAGTTGCCCCCCCCCCCCCTCCCCCCCCCCTGGCTCCAAATACCGGGACGCTAAATTCGCAATACCGGGACGCTAAATTCGCATAAGAAGAAGAAAAAAAAATAGGTCCTAGGCCGAAAACACTGAGGATTGGGCATTATTTGTTGAGTGTTGTGCTTTTTGGACTGCGAAATTTTGTGACCGCGCAAAATGTCATAGCATCTAATTTCCAAATTTTCTTGGGTCCTTGATAAGCGTGCCCAAACCCAAAGCCGTATTTATCGTCAATACTTTATGCATTTCGTCAATACAACAAGCTTCATGTTATGCTCCCTTCCCCCTTTTTTTAAAGCTGACAACGCCATAGACTTTAATACTTCTTTTAATAATATAACGATTTGCCGGCCTCGTTTTACCATAAATGATTTTACGACCAATCGAACTGATCAGCCAGTCGGGAAAATTGAGAAGAATCTTTGGTGGAAATAGTACAATTTTGACAAGAATTTATCGCGAAATTATACTGAAATTTACCGGCCATGAAATTACCATGAAACGGGTTTCCTATGTCTTTTTAACCGCTATAACCCATGACCACCACCACTGGTCCAACGGTGTGTAGGTTAGTAGGTAGTCTATATAATGCAACTTCGCGCCCGCTCTTTAAAAGATGCTCTCTAAGGCATTTCTAAGCAGGCTCAATTTTTATCTTTTCCTTAAATTTGTATAATTGTTCAGACATCTGTGCATTCCACCCCACCCGCACACCCCTGGCCTTGGCTACGTCACTGAACTAGGCTTCCACGTGCCTCGCTATTAAAATCCTAAGCTATGCCACTAAATTCAACGGGAGAATGTACAACTGAACCGAGGGCGCAAGTTATGATGCATGGTCTGCAGCAGACGACGGTGGCCACGCGAAACCTAAATTTTGAATTCGTATTGGAATAACGCGTAATCGCGAATGTTAATCTTATCATTTTGAAAAATTCATCATAATTATTTAAGACTTTTTTTCTAATCCAAAACCGTTGGAGTTGGCTAACCAACTCCATTATAAATGTGTTTTTTTGAATTATTTCCCTCGTTAACCGGGCGATAACAGCTTAAAATATTTAAAAATGATGTTGCCATATGGTTGCACACCACCAAATACATCTCCCATAGGGTTACACGTGAAATGCACAATTTTAAAATGGATATTTCTCGACGTTATAAGAAACTGGTAACTTGAAATTTGGTTTCAACTTGAAGATGAAAGCCATGACTACTAACTCAACAACTCATTTATGGGGGGTAACCGGCATAATTTTGAGCTAGAGCCTTTTCAAAAAGTACGAGTTGAGTTTTCCTGGTCACACGCAATTGTTGATTAAGATTATTGCGTCAGATACCAGAAATGACCTGAACACAAATGTCTCTGTTAAAATTTAAAAAAATCATCATTGCATCAATTGTTTTGGACCTGAAGAACGCTGATGTGTCTGTCAAAATTCACACTATATTAATTTCGCCATAACATGTAGTAAATACCCTAATTTTAAACTGTAATTTACAATAGGTTTCCCGTTTCGGCATAGAAACGGGCCGGTTTTGGACTTTTGCCTCAAAAGGGGTAGGGCCAGACGTTATTTAGTGGTGTGAAACCATATTGGGTCGTCCGAGACGCGTGGCGGATGGCCAGCGTCGTCTGGCCTGCAGATCAGTGGTCTGCAGATGGCGACGCTATGACAATTTCAGACGACCGAACCTATAATATTGAAATACCTTTCTCTTTCCTCTCTGTATGGTTTGATCTTTAAAATTACCCATTAAAGAGGATGCTTGGATGAATTAAGTAAATTGCCCATTGCCTCTTTTATAAAAAAGCGTTTTAATCAACGTCAGTTTCGCAACATATCATATTTTAAATTAACATTAGAACCTGTAGAACCTGAAAAACTAATTTTCGGATTAGAGAACCTTTTGACCCATTCGGACTAAAGAATACGCTATATGATTCGGGCTATAGCACCCATTTCAATATTTGGACTAAAGAACCCTTTTTTATAAATCGGATTAAAGAACCTTAATTCATATTCGGACTAGAGAACCTGTTTTAATGTTCGGATTAAAGAACCATTTCACAAATCGGATTATAGAACACGTACATAGTATTCAGACCAAAGAATCGTTTTGCATGTTCGGATTAGAGAACCTTTTTCATTTTCGTATTATAGAACCTGAATTATTTTTCGGACTATAGAACCTTCGGAATATAGCACCTTATTTTTTTCGGATTATAGAACCCTTCGGATTTTAGAACCTTCGGACTAAAGAACCGTCGGACTATAGATAGACATGTCACCCACAGCCCAATATGTGCAAACAAATTATTTTTTTGAAAAATGATCTAGAAACATCTGTTTAGTTTATATATGACTTCTATTATGTCTTATTACCTTCAATCTGTCGAAAAAAGCGTCTTATTGTTGATATTTAAGAAAATTTCAACCTCAGCCCAATACGTGCACAAAAAAAACGACAACAAAGATCTAGAAACATCTGTTTAGTTTATATATGACTTCTATTATGTCTTATTACCTTCAATCTGTCGAAAAAACCGTCTTATTACTGATATTTAAGAAAATTTCAACCTCAGCCCAATACGTGCAAACAAATATTTTTTTGAAAAATGATCTAGAAACATCTGTTTAGTTTATATATGACTTCTACTATGTCTTATTACCTTCAATCTGTCGAAAAAACCGTCTTATTACTGATATTTAAGAAAATTTCAACCTCAGCCCAATACGTGCAAAAAAATATGTTTTTTGAAAAATGATCTGGAAACATCTGTTTAGTTTATATATGACTTCTATTATGTCTTATTACCTTCAATCTGTCGAAAAAACCGTCTTATTACTGATATTTAAGAAAATTTCAACCTCAGCCCAATACGTGCAAATGAAAATATTTTTTTGAAAAATGATCTAGAAACATCTGTTTAGTTTATATATGACTTCTATTATGTCTTATTACCTTCAATCTGTCGAAAAAAACGTCTTATTACTGATACTTAAGACAATTTCAACCTCAGCCCAATACGTGCAAAAAAAAAAAAAATTTTTGAAAAATGATCTAGAAACATCTGTTTAGTTTATATATGACTTATATTATGTCTTATTACCTTCAATCTGTCAAAAAAACCGTCTTATTACTGATATTTAAGAAAATTTCAACCTCAGCCCAATACGTGCAAATGAATGGGTTTTTTTGAAAAATGATCTAGAAACATCTGTTTAGTTTATATATGACTTCTATTATGTCTTATTACCTTCAATCTGTCGAAAAAACCGTCTTATTACTGATATTTAAGAAAATTTCAACCTCAGCCCAATACGTGCAAAAAAGCAAAAAAAAATTGAAAAATGATCTAGAAACATCTGTTTAGTTTATATATGACTTCTATTATGTCTTATTACCTTCAATCTGTCGAAAAAACCGTCTTATTACTGATATTTAAGAAAATTTCAACCTCAGCCCAATACGTGCAAATGAAAAAAAAAAATTGAAAAATGATCTAGAAACATCTGTTTAGTTTATATATGACTTCTATTATGTGTTATTACCTTTAATCTGTCGAAAAAACCGTCTTATTACTGATATTTAAGAAAATTTCAACCTCAGCCCAATACGTGCAAAAAAAATATTTTTTTGAAAAATGATCTAGAAACAATCTGTTTAGTTTATATATGACTTCTATTATGTCTTATTACCTTCAATCTGTCGAAAAAACCGTCTTATTACTGATATTTAAGAAAATTTCAACCTCAGCCCAATACGTGCAAAAAAAAATATTTTTTTGAAAAATGATCTAGAAACATCTGTTTAGTTTATATATGACTTCTATTATGTCTTATTACCTTCAATATGTCGAAAAAACCGTCTTATTACTGATATTTAAGAAAATTTCAACCTCAGCCCAATACGTGCAAAAAAATTTTTTTTTTTGAAAAATGATCTAGAAACATCTGTTTAGTTTATATATGACTTCTATTATGTCTTATTACCTTCAATCTGTCGAAAAAACCGTCTTATTACTGATATTTAAGAAAATTTCAACCTCAGCCCAATACGTGCAAAAAAAAAAAAAATTTTGAAAAATGATCTAGAAACATCTGTTTAGTTTATATATGACTTCTATTATGTCTTATTACCTTCAATCTGTCGAAAAAACCGTCTTATTACTGATATTTAAGAAAATTTCAACCTCAGCCCAATACGTGCAAATGAAAAAAAAAATTGAAAAATGATCTAGAAACATCTGTTTAGTTTATATATGACTTCTATTATGTCTTATTACCTTCAATCTGTCGAAAAAAACCGTCTTATTACTGATATTTAAGAAAATTTCAACCTCAGCCCAATACGTGCAAAAAAAATTTTTTTTTTGAAAAATGATCTAGAAACATCTGTTTAGTTTATATATGACTTCTATTATGTCTTATTACCTTCAATCTGTCGAAAAAACCGTCTTATTACTGATATTTAAGAAAATTTCAACCTCAGCCAATACGTGCAAAAAACTTTTTTTTTTGAAAAATGATCTAGAAACATCTGTTTAGTTTATATATGACTTCTATTATGTCTTATTATCTTCAATCTGTCGAAAAAACCGTCTTATTGTTGATATTTAAGAAAATTTCAACCTCAGCCCAATACGTGCAACAAAAAAAAATTGAAGAATGATCTAGAAACATCTGTTTAGTTTATATATGACTTCTATTATGTCTCATTACCTTCAATCTGTCGAAAAAACCGTCTTATTACTGATATTTAAGAAAATTTCAACCTCAGCCCAATACGTGCAAAAAAATTTTTTTTTGAAAAATGATCTAGAAACATCTGTTTAGTTTATATATGACTTCTGTTATGTCTTATTACCTTTAATCTGTCGAAAAACCCGTCTTATTGTTGATATTTAAGAAAATTTCAACCTCAGCCCAATACGTGCAAAAAAAATAAAAATTGAAAAATGATCTAGAAACATCTGTTTAGTTTATATATGACTTCTATTATGTCTTATTACCTTCAATCTGTCGAAAAAAAGCGTCTTATTGTTGATATTTAAGAAAATTTCAACCTCAGCCCAATACGTGCAAAAAAATAATAATTACAAAATGATCTAGAAACATCTGTTTAGTTTATATATGACTTCTATTATGTCTTATTACCTTCAATCTGTCGAAAAAATCGTCTTGTTACCTATATTTAAGAAACGTAAGCCCAATATTTTTTGTTCAACATTTCATGTCGAGTCAATTGTTGGACGATTTAATATTTCAGAGGGAGGGTGTAAGTTAAAGGAAAGATATTTATAGCTGAATTTAATATTACTTATTATAGGGGCATGGTTATGTCGGGACGAAATGGACGTAGGTCGAGTTTTGTAAGGTACGATTGAAATATTTCAAGGTACGATTGAAATATTTCAAGGTACGATTGAAATATTTCAGAGGGAGGGTGTAAGTTAAAAGAAAGATGTTTATAGCTGAATTTAATATTACTGATTATAGGGGCATGGTTATGTCGGGACGAAATGGACGTAGGCCGAGATCAGTAGCTTATGATTTAAATATTTCAGAGGGAGAGTGTAAGTTAAATTAAAGAGATTTAAAGCTGAATTTAATATTACTGATTATAGGGGCATGGGGATGTCGGGACGAAATGGGCGTAGGTCGAGTTCAGTAGCTTATGATTTAATTTTTTCAGAGGGAGGGTGTAAGTTAAATTAAAGAGATTTAAAGCTGAATTTAATATTACTGATTAGAGGGGCATGGGTATGTCGGGACGAATTGGACGTAGGTCGAGTTCAGTAGCTTTTGATTAAAAATTTTCAGAGGGAGGGTGCTTTATTACTGGAATAGCTTCAACATAACATTATTGACCATTTACAGCCATTTAAACATTTGGACCAATTTACTTCTGGTCGAACCAAGCAGGGTCGACTAAACATAGTCATTGTTTGAAGCTTTCAGAGGGAGAGTGGTTGCCTAATAGAATATTTTCAAAATTTAGAGTTCAAATTTTTTTTAGCACGTATTGGGCCAAAGAATAATTTATTTGTCATTTTTTTCTATTTAAGCCCAATACGTGCAAATTTGCACGTATTGGGCTTTTGCACGTATTGGGCCGTAACACATGCGCATCTGCGATCGTAACCAGCATCACTAGTCAGTTACTCTCTAAAGTCAGTTACACTCGCCCGTCGATGTAGTGAAGACATTGTAAATACTCGTGACAGAGTTCATATTTGATCACGTGGATGCACACTCCTACACAATGGCGTAGCCAGGGGGGGGGGGGGGGGGGGGGGGAGGGCCAGGGAGTAATGGCCCCCTAAAATTACCCCATCGGTACACAACGCATGCCGTTGGTACATTCGTAATTTTGACCATGCGAATTTTTCAAAAAGCTGGCTACGCCACTGCTCCTACACACCCCACTCAAAACGCATTGGATCATACAGGCCTGTAACAATGTTTTGTTAACACACAAAAAAACCAATAACACAAGCCATATGTTTCACTTGCTGCGCTCGCGAAAATCTTTGTTTGACCTTTGTTGGAACTTTTTAGCAAGGCATTTTGCGATGAGTGTGGGGGAGCGAACGCTGCTAAATGTTAAAACAAACTCTGTCGTCGCTGCTCAGCGCAGAATTACTATACACAAGTATAGAGTAAACAGAATAGTTCCTTAAAATAAAGAGGGCCGTATTCTCGTCGGTCAATTTAAATACGTACGAGAATACGGCCCTCTTTGTTTGAAACGCGTGTTTAGCTTATATTTCAAAAATATCGCTTAACTAAACGCAATTCTCGAAAATGGGTTTATCTTAAACACATCTAACTCGCTGAGAAGTGTCTAACTTTAAATATGGGTAGTTTAACGAGCGGATTAATTAATAAACTCATGCACCGATTGTACGCCTTGAATGGTTACTTGACCATGCCCAGTACAAGCTGACGTGCAGATCGTGTATAGTCATAAAAATACACATGCATTTGAAAAATTAAGTCGATATCTATTCTAACCCATGAGAGGCCACAATAAATTAAATACCTCTACACAGCAAACGCACGATCCCGGGGATGAGATTTGCGGAGTTTAAAATCGGGCTGTGTTCAACACGTCGCTTAACAAAAATTGACGATGACTAAATTCATCTGATGTTCTGACTAGAGCTTATATTTTGCATACAAATATTCAATAAAGTGTTACAGATCGTTTAAAGATCATGCGATGAAATCATTGGAAGACTTTCATAGAATTATGGGACACTGCAAGGTATCATATTGTAATTGAGAATCAAGCCACTTATTCGTTCTATGTTGATAGGTTATTACATTAATTATCTGAATGTATGATGATTTATAACGCATTTTCCGATCATTTTACTATCATTTTTGAACAATTGAATTTTTCATATCTGCAGCGATTGACTAACCTTGGTGATCAGAAAAATAAGGTTTGATTTGTGAAAAGTATAAGATCGAATATCGATCAAGAAATTATATAATTGTCTGGGACCCCTTATAGTTATTAGATGCAGGACGCATGGATATATCATTATAATACACTATCGCTATTTGGAGATGTGACATGATAGACTAAACAGAAGTGAGGTCTGAATTGCGTCATACTGGGCGTGATTTACAACGAGTGTCAGCCATACAATCGCCACCAGTATCGGTTGGAGAGGGAGAGTCAATGTTTATTTCGCAAATACTAATCATCTCTGTGGCTCGGAATAGACCGTAATATTATAACATAACTATTTGCGCTTATGGTTGCCTAAATGTTACCATTCAAACTATCCTTCCTTTCACCACCTGCCGATGTTGTGAACCCTTTGGCAAAGAAAGTTTTCGAATAACATTAAGCTGACGGTGATTCAAGACCATAATCTACACGTATAGTAATGAATAAAACAGATTGATCAGACTAACAGGTGCATTTTATTTTAAAAATAACCCCACAAAATGTTTGATAAATAAAGGCTCCATAAACATCCATCAATCTATTGTCAACCTTATTGTCAACCGATGTGAAGGTTTATATTTATCGCAATAAAACGCCTTGCAGTTAACTCAATAGCTTACGTTGTAAATAGTTCTTTTAAAGTTACTGGAGCCGCAGGGTTGTCAACGGTGACGGCCAAGCCACTACGAATATATGACAGACGATTACATTTCAAAATTTGATGCGATGTTTATTAACCCTTGGTTGCCAAAGACAGGTGTGACAGGTAAGCCCTTGTTTTACCTGATACTGAACGATTTAAATGTGTTATTTAAAAGTAAAACATGATATATATATATATATACCTTTTAAGACTTACAATTTGATTACTACGTGTCTAATA
This sequence comes from Ophiura sarsii, assembly GCA_035610835.1. Lineage (NCBI taxonomy): Eukaryota > Metazoa > Echinodermata > Ophiuroidea > Amphilepidida > Ophiuridae > Ophiura > Ophiura sarsii. The sequence goes on from CM069446.1 coordinate 47,491,355, forward strand.
TAAGTCAGCTATTTGATGGCCAGACCGTTAGAAACGGAGCTGTACGGAGGTTGAGTTCAGTCCAGTCCTGCACAAGGACACCCTCTTGACCAGCCACCCTACCTTCTAGGATCAACATTCTCAAATCCCTAGCCCGTACTTTTTTAAGATGTCCAAAGTAGCAGAGATTTCAACGGCGGTCGAAAACTCTGGTGATTTTATTTAAAAAAAGAATCTGCTTGAAATTAGGGTAAATCCTGAACTGATGACATGATTCATTTTGATATGATGTGGATGACTAGTTTAATCACCCCACCCTCACACTACCCGACACTTTTCATTCATAAAACACATCCACGTCGCTCCTCACTGCTATAAATGTTTTATTCAACATACATCTCGACTATTCAATTGTTAATCTGTGCCATCGTTGTCGCAATTATAATGCATTACAATGGACACAAAACAAAACCTGAGTATTTATCGGACAGAGTAGTGGATTGCCATTGGCGACCCATTCCCATAATGTACAACTGATACAGTATACAGTGTATACACACACTCGCGGCATATTGTACCAAATTTAGTTTTATTTAAACAAGACTATGACGTACATGTATGTATAGCAACATTTTATTTTGTCAAGTCGTATGAATCATGTAGAATTGGGACGAATTGAAAATGTTACAAGGGTTTGTCGTGTCGTTATTTGAGTACAAACAGGTCGTATCTTCATGTTTTGCATTTTGCAAGGTAGCCGTGATGTGATTAGATCTATAGTTTTCTATCATAATTGTTTTGTAATTTCTTATCATTAAAAGCCTTTTTAAAAGCGATATAAAAATAATAATAATAATAATAATAATAATAATAATAATAATAATAATAATAATAATAATAATAATAATAATAATAATAATAATAATAATAATAATAATAATAATAATGGTCTAAATGTTATTGTCATCGCAGCCAACCGGCTGAAATGTCACAACTCACAACATTACAAATTAAATACATTATTAAACAATGCAACGTCCAGGCAGCAGCTAAATCAGCGCCAAGTTGCGACATAAAGCAACATGAACAAACAAACATAACCCCTATATAGTAACCTCCTATAGACAATGTAGACTATTTATTAAAGTGCCTTGCCAGTATTATACCTTCTTTTCCAAATCTTTAATAATCAAACAAAATCTCAGTCTGCGAAACGTCAGTTACGGTTTCTGTTTGTACTTTTACGATGATGTATACTTTGTATTCATAAGTTTTAAACATATCAAATGCTACCCTTTCCCTGGTTCATATTGGCAAGGACGGTGGAATTACGACGACATCTGAATCATATGACCAAATGCCAACGGCAACAAATGTTGTATGTTATAGTTCGACAGTGAGGTATGGTTCTCATCAATCCATATATATGGTCAATGTCTGACAGATGACAAATGCGTGGAATTTTTAAGTCAAACCCACCGGTAATGTCAACTTCCGGTTACTAAACCAAAGACTTAATGGATCTTTATGCCTTGATTTTCAAAGGTAGCTGGAATGATTTTGTGATTTCAACATAATAATTTGCTTAAGTGCCTGATGCTACGTCGGTGTGGCGCTTTCCTTAACGCAAGTCCCCGTGTACCTCCGCAGTAGATTCATGGAAAGGACAACATCTCAATCCAATCAAAACTGTCAATCGTTGTGCGCATAATACAATGACGTAAGTGCTCAGTAGCATTCTACCGTTGTCACGTGGCTATATTTGCCGTGAATGCGTATCGATTCGTTTTCGTCATCTCGTTTGAATTCATAAATACCTGCAGATCATCCGCTTGACGAGCAGCATCATTGTCTGCAGTTCGATGTAGGATTCCCCGACCCCCTGCACACGCGCATCTGCGATCGTAACCAACATCAAATCAGATGCTCTCTAAATTTAGTTACCCTCGCCTATGTAGTGACGTTATTGTGTATACTCGTGACAGAATTCGTCTTTGATCACGTGAAGGCCGATACACCCCAAACACACCCCCACCCAAATAACGCATTGTTTTCAAAGGTGGATTTTTTTAAACAAAATGTGAACCTTTATTTAAAAGAAAAACATAACAAAAATGATATTGGGCAGTATTCTCGTACGTGTTTAAACGTGGTTTTAAGCTAAACACGCGTTTAACTTTGACTTTAAACACACCGTTTAACAAAACGCAATTCTAGAAAATGTGTTTAATTTAAACACGCGTGTAACTCACTGAAAATTGTCTATCTTTAAACATGGGTATGGGGGTAGTTAAACTCGCGTTTAAAACTAGACGTCTGCATCAAGTGTATGTCGTGATTTTCCATCGTGATACCATGGTTTAAACGGAATATAGATTTTTCTAATGATGGCCCTTAATCTAAAGACAAATAATTAGTTAAATGAATTAATTAGTTAAAGGGACACGAAGGATGTGTTGGAGGCTGCGCCCTCAATTTTGATAAATGTTGACTTTGTACATTTTTACAATTGTATTATATTTTACACCTGTAAAGCTAAAGAAAATCAGCCCTATTTGTACAACAAAAGTCAAATATTCTAATTTTCGCCCGGCTGCAGATTAGAATTTCACACTATATTTGGGGAACATAAGGGTCTTCCGGTCCCGGTCAAGGCTGACACAGGGAGTTATATTATACCGAAATGTTCTTTGAAGTTAGTAAACTTAAACCTAGTTGACATCCTGGACATCAGCCTTGGTAAATTATTTGACCCAATACAATTCGTTGGGTTTGTACATGTTATTAAAAATGGCGTAGGCCTTAGTATGATTGTCTGAATGAGTAAATAAATGTATATACAGTATAGATAGATAAACACATCTCATCAAATATTTAGAATAACAAGTACCTCAATGAAGTGCCTGATCGAATATATATGAATTCATAGCTCTACTAAATTTATGTCGATGTTTTAATTTTTTTACGGTTTCCACGTTTTTATGTATTAGCTAGTAAATCATTAAGTTTTTTGACTTCTAAATAAAACAAATGGAATCTCTTTTTGGGTTTCGTTATATATCATGCGAACCTTGTGTATTGCATACATGCAAGGATAATTATAACATTTGCTATATCAAATTCAGAGTTAGCTATTTTCCAGCCACAAATTACGTATTCAAGAGATATTTTGAAAAATAAACATATTTATAGTTCTCAAACATGGTGTTACCTGTTTCCAAAAGGAATTGTTCTTGATATTTGAGACAAAAAAATGTTATAATCTTCAAGTTGATTACAGAAAATACATTTGTCTGATTCGATTAATTTCCATTTATATAGATTTCTTTTTTGCATAGAAGTAGATTTTAACTGAAAGTGACCAATCTTGTTTAGAGTCATATTCTTAATTTTAAACATAAATATGTTATACCAGTAATTTCTTGGTGTCAACGTTTGTCCCCAATATTTAATACAATTTGCTTGTTGTTTATCTTGATTTGTCATCATATAAATGTTTTTCGAACTTAACATAGAAACATGTACAATTTGGTCATATTTTTCAAAAAAGGTATTTTTTACTTGTTCACACCATCTGAGATCTCCTTCTTTGATCCTGTCTTTCTAACGTTGAAGGATTAATGGTATCAGCTTGTGTAGAATATACATGTTAAAAGGACATTATATAATATTCTCGAGTTCTCTCAAGGTAACAAATCTATTTTCAATAATAATATCACTTAAATAATATATAGGAGCGTGTATCCATTTACGTAAAAGCAACACTTTACCACCATTTCTTACATTACCCTATAATAACGTAGCACTGTTTGAAGTATACTTATTAAGTTTATTCTGCAAATAATACCATGATTCTAATAGATCTTGATAAAAATATGGTAATTTACCTTTAGTTATATCATATACATCTTCACGTTTACAGTTGAAATCGAGTAAAAAAGGTAATCCACCAAGTGGATCAAACCATTGTTTTACAACTCCGTCGTTTCCACGTGGCATCTTTATTCTTGAAGTAATCTTGAAATCTATATATTTAATTTTTAGAGCTAGTATGTGATATTCTACATTAGACACATTTAAGCCACCATATTCCATATATCCAGTGATTGTATCTCTTTTGACCTTTTCACAGTTCCAACCCCAAAGATACCTGAACATTTTTTTTGTTGACTGCTTTTATGACCTATTTTGGAACATATAATGAAGTCGCATTATATAAAACTTGTAATATACCCAAGGTTTTTATTATAGCTACCTTCCCGTAGTATGTAAGTGTTCTTGCTTTGCAACTATTTAAAATTGTATATATATTGTTTATTTTGGGTTTCATATTAAGGTCTTCAGCTACTTGTTTTTCTTTGCTAAAATACACTCCTAGACATGTCACCGGATAGTTTGTCCCTTTGATTTCTTTGTTTAAATGTACAGGTATCGTTTCACCTAACCACATACCTTCACTTTTGCTTAGATTCATAATTACACCCGAGGCATTACTGTTTTTTTTATTGTATTTATAGCAGTCGTATCAGAAGGAATATAATTACAAATATTGTAGTATCATCGGCTAATTGTGTTCTTTTAACTTTTAGATTAAGTTTATTTCGATGTTCATCTAATTCAATCAAAAATATGCACGCGTATTTATGGTCGAATCCAACGAAAAGTGTCCACGGATAGATTTTTAGGGTCCAGTTTCAAAATGCTTCGATCTCTTATTCCTTTTCCCCACTCAAAGTCAACATATCAAGCTTGTATGGGAAAAAAAGTGCCATCACTAATCTCTCCAATTGACCACGTGGCGGAATGATGAAGTTGAAGGTACACTTCTCAATGTTACCTACAAATACAAGTACCATATTTTGATTAAGTGATGATTATTCCACCTATTTACATTTCATTCAAATGTGTGATTGTATTGTATTCAGAAGATGCTAATGTTGATAGAAAGTTCATATTTGTCCAGGTACTCGTTTTGTTTTACATTTTAGATTCACACAGTTAGGTAGCATTTTCAGGCTCTCAATACTTTGAAACATGAGGTTGAGTCACTTTGTGTACTTTCACCAAGATGATTTTAATGAACATTTGTTTTCATGTACCTCAAAGAGGGGGAATGACCCTTTCTGTGAAATTTAGAATTTTGAGCATGCGCCTAAAACCTAAGTACATAGAGTAATGTGGAAATTTGGTATTCGAAGGTAACAGTTAATGTATACGTAGGTACGAGAAGTAAAACTGTAATAAATTAATGTTCTACTTAATATATGTTACATTTTGGGGTGAAATAATCATGCAGGGTTGTTAACAATATTTGATTTTTTAAATAAACATGTTATATTATGAACATATTCCCAGGAGTTTACTTTAAATAGATACTAGAATATTAATTTAATGTTGAAAAAATATATAATATCTAACTGTCAATTTTGAATAGGTTTGTTAAGAACAATATATCAGGCAACATTTTTAAGCATTCCTATAAGAGAAAAACATGTTAAGACTTAAAACACGGTAGCTTACATTGCAATAATCAAAGTATTCGTAGGTAACACATTTGTTCTCAACTTCAACTTCGTTGACTAAGAACAGTTGGATTCGTTGATTTAACATAGGTTTAGGGGCAAACTTGTACTCGACGTAGTTTTTATGCCCCGAATCGCGTGTGAGGGGGAATGTCGTATCAAAATGGTGTACTGTCTTACTTGACTTTATAAGTATAGTTAAGAATGTGCGCTCAGCGCTCCTTTTACAAAACAATCATAATTACGTAATATTCAACAATTGAATAGAACAGCAAGATTAACCAAACAAACATTAAAATAATATAAAACCATGTTCCTATTTCTAAGATATAAAAGAAAACACCCTAAGCATCAATAACCTCACTAGTGATAGACATATACTGTTATTAATCTTGCTCCCCTAATTTGGTTAAGGCATATTGAATAGAATTAAACCTTTACACATGATAATTATGGCAGAAAATATTTTATTATGCTAACGTATCTGATCATCCAATTTTGTTAGTGTCTTTCATGCTTAATTTTCAATTATTAAGAATGTGCGTTTAACTTCTACAAAACAGTCAGAATTGTGTAAGTATATTTAATATCTGATTTAAGGCAAGATGATGACAACATACATATCGTACTGGGTTAAAATTTCGTAAAGGTATAGTTAAACAATCACTTAACTCGCTAGCAATACTATTATTATTACGGATCTAATTTGGGTAAAAAGCATGTTCATCATTAAAACTAAACATGATAAAAATTAAGCACATAGACACATTTTAATTAAGAAACATCTGATCATTCAGCCTTGTAATCTCTACTTAACAAGTTTAGTGGTTCTTGTTGTTTTCTGTGTGTAGTTAGTTCTTCAGTGCTCTAATGTCGCGAGGATGAGTTATATCTAATAAAACATAATTACTCTTTGTTTATTGTATAGGACATTCTAGAATGTTTTAACATAGAATGAACGTTTCAGTTTCCGTGTGAATCCAAAGTATCGGATTGAATCAACTATTGAATAGTTCACCGAGCCATCTTTAATTAGAAAGTGAGCGGTTTCCTTTAAGCAAACAGTTTGATTTGCCTGTAACTCATAGTCTTGAATGTCAGGATATCTGTTTTAAGCAATAAAACAACCGGTTGCCTTCCTCAATTTGTTCTAAATAAAGGAGGCAAGTGGAAGTTATCATTTTGAATAGCTGTTTTAAACACGAAAGCCAGATCGCTTTTTGCTTCATTAAATATATATTTTGAAATAATTTCAAATCAGACCTTATATAATATATAACTTAAGTTTAATATAAGCCGAACATGTTCAAAGTCCAGAACATTCAAATATTTTGCCTTTCAGTCCACAACGGAATAAAGCACATACAACTTTCAGCAATACATTCAGTTGTCAGATTAGAAATAAGATATAATTTCCTAGTTTGGAATTTGTATCATTCTAAATGTCGCACATAGTCAGTTTTTATCGAGTTTCAACCGGAGGAAGATCCCGTTTGACATAGAATCACCAATATGATATATTTTGCCAGATGTAGACAAAATAGGAATTTTATGTTTAGAAATTCAATGTTGTTTGATTTAACAACACTAGTCAAATAAGTTTTGCCACGACAGAGATATTGTCGGGCATGTGCCTTTCATTATGATTTTCTTTTAAAATCAACCACTGCTTAGTTCAATTTCACTAAGTAATAAATGTCGGAAGCATTATTCATGAGCAATTTTTGATTTGAGACTGAAATCAGTTAGGCCTACCCTTGATTCCCTCCCACCTTTAAAAATAAAGGAAACAGTTTTACTATATTTCTTGTTCACTTAAGAAACGTTTCGGTGACATAACACAACCTGCCACAGCAAAAAATGAATCAAGTTATTTTATATTTGTTACACATGAATTCCATTTTCAAATACAACTACAATAATGGCCAATATTATGTACCTCGGTAGTCACTGCTCTGCAATTCCAGTGGAAATTGGTTAACTACGCATACATCATATCGACAAGCTGGTTTAAAACAATATTACGCACCAAACCATATTATTCCCATCCTATACATTCCTACTTAATATTTACATAATATTAGGTGCGAATGAAAGCGACAAACAATACAGGAATTGTACTATGCTCATTAACTAATATATAAGTTACCTACGAATACAAAATGAAATATGAAAATATTGATTATGAAACCGAAATTTCATGGATGTTATGACTAAATGTACCCATTTTAAGACGATCAACGTCTAATCTATGGATATAAATATCGTTCATTCACTCTAACACTAACACAAATATGTTCCCGGCAAAAACAGTGTGATTACACCATGCATTCTATTTAAATCAACACCTCCCAATTTCGTTTAATAAGGAAATATTATTTTTTCCCCTCCAAATATAAATATAATAATATATCCAGTCAGAGTGTATGATTGCGCACTGCTTTTATGTAAAATAAGATAGTTTAGGGCCAATACGCACCGTGTATATTATTGAATGTTAACTATATACATATACATGTTACCAACTTGAAGTTTTCTATTCTACATGAAAGGTCATCCTTAAAAAAGTCGTGTTTCAAAGTTTGAGTTGCATAGCTCTAATGGTTCTTATTTTAGACGCACAAGATGCTGTGAACTGTACCCATTGAGTAGTACACAAACTATATCGGTGGTTACCACCATTCGCGGTAATTCGACGTTATTTCATCGATTTCTCCGTAATTATACCGATTTAGGCCGTCAAATTTCAGTATGATGATGAGAAAAATACGAGCTTTCATATGATATGAAAAATCTCCGTATGTTTTGTTATGTTGTGTTACGAAAATGTGATCGGCTCATCTACCTTTAATCACCCCTATTGCGATTTAAATCAACTGTCAGAGGATGTCTTTGCGTGAATAGCATAAAAAACTACACTAATAGGAGTAATAAGATTGAGACAGAGGGAGGCTATATACAATCAACTTTTAAGACAACAACATATTATGAATGCGCTTGTACACAAACTACAGCATTTTGTGAAAACTTACTTACAAAAGCTGAAAGATTGATGCAAAACTTCTCCGTTGCTTGCCGAACGCAGCGCACATTTCTACTTTATTCCAGTCGATACAAGTATGTAACAACAGAGGGAAGTACAACGGTATCGTTATTTGTATTTGAAGGTAACAGTTCATAATTCAAATTTGCCTTTTATTGCTGATATTTCAAAACATGTTGCCTTCAAAATGATAAAACTTGGCACACATGTACATTGTATCACACTTAACTTATTCTATAGATATCATTCACTAATCTGTGTTTATATTAAAATGGCAGTGTTTTAAATAGGTATTCGGAGGTAATGCATTTTTTTTACCAAACCGATCGTTTCCGCTTTTAAAAATTCTAACAGCTTTATCAAAAAATCGACTTGAATGGGGACAATGCATTTAGGTATTTAATATATTTAGGCTTCCTTACAGCTCAAATTAATCTACCTCATGCGAATTCTTCCCCGAAAGTGAGATTTAACAAAACATGTATGTGTAGGTAACGTCAAAACTGACCACAGCGAAATAAATCACAAAAATTCAGGGGATTGATTTAAAGTAACAACAATTAAAAGAGGCATTCTTGAATTATCCAGCAATCAAACAGGCAAAATTATTTCCTCTTAAGCTCGATTTCATCTAAACGGTTATATGTCTAACAAAAAACCTTAACAAATAGCAGGTTTATTGCTCGTATTCGCCCAATTGTGCATTTAAATTAGTCATATTATATATGGCGCGAATCGTCTCATCAAGGCGGATACGTATAACACAAAAATAAAATTGTCAAGATATAGATTATTTTAGTATAGGCCTGAACATTACGTGTACACTTTTCGTTGGATTCGACCATATGTTCTTTTATTTTCGCATTTAAATCGATACAAACAATTGGATGACACATCAAATAACGACATTTGGGGCAACGTATTGTAAAATATATCGGATTGTTAAACTTTGGAAACTTAGTTGAGTATGTCCAATTCAACCTTCTTATAAACTTGTTACTTTCTGCCACCGGCTTCCTGGGCATAACGGGAGCCTATTTGTTCACAGTTATGTTAAACTTTAGAAAATGAGTTGAGTATGTCCAATTAAACTTAGTTTAAAAACTTGTTTCTTTCTGCCACCGGCTTCATGGGCATAACTGAAGCCTATTTTACTCATGTCAAGAAAGCACTGGATTGTCTACAGGTTATAATTAACAAAGAAAGAATTTAAAATATTAATAATCTTAATTAACCTATATATTTGCTGCCAGACACCAAATTACAATAAATAGAACACAAACGCAAAGGAATAACGTTGAGCGTGAATCCGCCTACATACCAGAAGTATATTTAATATTTGTCATAAATAATCCTCATTCCTGTCAAAAAGAAGTTGATAGATGCACATTTTATTTTAATTTTTGAATGTATTTCATGACATTTGTATAATTACATAAAAACCAGACATTGTAGGTCACTCTATTCAAATGTGTCTATAAAATACTAGTTCGTAATGACACATATTTGCACATTTTTAAATGTACATCAATTGTTGTCCACAGATAATAATTGTAAAATTCATTGATTGACATCAAAATTAGACAAATGTAATCGAAGTAATGGACGATTAATTTCAACCATGAGGTCGGATATGGCAAACCTAAAACCTCCCAGTTGTCACCTGAACAGGTTATTAACCGACAAATATTTTTCAACGCAATGGTATTCGTAATAAGAATTCGTAAGCCTACTAGACAAGTGTTTACCTGGGCGCTTAAGAGCGAATTTATCCCAATTCTTCTCCGGATTAGAAATCAAAGGGGAACCTAACTTTACATACGACGCTATTAACACTGTTTATTAACAAAGCCGGGACGGTTGCGGTTGTAGAAAGTTGTTCAATGCTCTGGCCTGCGATCTAGTCTGACGATCTCTATAACAATCGTTGCCCTGATTGACTGCTTTTCATTTGTTCGCCGTGCGTTGGGGGCATTTTGAGATAGACCAGACTTATCACAGGCAGATATAATTATTATTAAAAAGTATTCACGAAACAAAAAACTCTCGAAAATGCGTTAATAACAGTCAATACGATGTAAAAGAGCTGAAGAATTTCGAAAGGCAATCAAAAGGTTGTCAACCAATTAATCTGATGAAAACCAAAGTCAAAGAAAGGCTGAAAACCAATTCTTGTCTGGAGCTCGAATAACACTGTTGATTAACAAAGCCGGTACGGCGGATCTCGAAACCCAACCTCTCTCCATGTATTTAGCGGAGGTTATTAATATATTTTGTTTTATAATTTTGACATACGAGGCTAACACTGTTTATTATTAAACAAAACCGGGACGCAAAACCCAACCCCTCTCTGTGGAATTAGCGGCAGAGGTTATAAATAAAAGTTGTCAAATGTATATTGTTCTCTGAAAAGTAAATATGAAATGAACAACAATAATGACGATTTGACTCTGGTGGTCAAAAGGTGTGTACCAAACTACTAATACCCGTCACGTATTGTTTCACTTAGTGTGACCAAAGGACCACACTCCACCGACCACTTGTTATAAGGGTGGGTGGGTGGGGAATTTGTAATAAACGTTCTGGTATGAACGCAGAAAACGATATAACCGGCGAATGAGGAACATGAAAGAGGGGGCTGTGCTGAGCCAAATACGCGCGGCTAAACAACAAAGCGAAATTCGCGGGTGGGCGAATACCAACCTATGATTGGTTTAAGAAAAATCCTAACAAAGGTCGTCTGTAAAGCTATGAAAAAAGCACTGGCAATCCTGGTGCATGAGCAATTCAGAATTATTTTAGACAAGCAAAATAATAATTGTATTACAGTAATAAAGAAGAAGAAAAAAAATAGTAAATATTTACAGTAACTATAGTTTTGATCTATATAAGCCTAGAGTGAAAATGAAGAAATAATTAACTAGTGGAGTAACAGGTATTGAGATGTTAACAACATGAAATACAATGATATGCAAAAGCTGGGAATTGAACCCGTGGTCGCCGATTACAATCAATATGGTCCTGCATAGCAAGCCACAGCGCGGTTGTAGTTGGTGTAATGATGGTAACCTGAAGAAGATGAATTCCATGTTGTTATTATTTGTAACCAATATAACACTTTACGTAATAGATACATCTCAACTAAGTACACCCAACGCATGAGCAATTCAACCGACTCATGAGTTCTCCAAAAAGCACTGATTTTAAAAACCTTGCTCAATTTGTATTCATTGCAATGAAGATAAGAGAATATATTAAATTTATTTGATTATGTTTGTATTTATTGCATCCTTTGATAATAACACAGCAAAGTAAAGATTGTTTATTATGTATGCGTATTTATATTTTTGTACCATGTAGTATGAAGGGCCAGAGGCCTATATGGTCGAATCCAACGAAAAGTGTACACGGCTATATTTTTAGCGTCCAGTTTCAAAATGCTTCGATCTCTTTTTCCTTTTCCCCACTCAAAGTCAACATATCAAGCTTGTATGGAAAAAAAGTGCCATCACTAATCTCTCCAATTGACCACGTGGCGGAATGATGAAGTTGAAGGTACACTTCTCAATGTTACCTACAAATACAAGTACCATATTTTGATTAAGTGATGATTATTCCACCTATTTACATATTGCATTCAAATTTGTGATTGTATTGTATTCAGAAGATGCTAATGCTGATAGAAAGTGGACATATTTGTACAGGTACTCATCTTTTTTTACATTTTAGATTCACACAGTTAGGTAGCATTTTCAGGCTCTCAATACTTTGAAACATGAGGTTGAGTCACTTTGTATACTTTCACCAAGATGATTTTAATGAACATTTGTTTTCATGTACCTCAAAGAGGGGTAATGACCCTTTCTGGAAAATTTAGAATTTTGAGCATGCGCCAGAAACTTAAGTACATAGAGGAATGTGGACATTTTGTATTCGTAGGTAACAGTTAATGTATACGTAGGTATACGAGAAGTAAAACTGTAATAAATTAATGTTGTACTTAATTTATGCTGCATTTTGGGGGTGAAATGATCATGCAGGGTTGTTAACAATATTTGTTTTTAAATAAACATGTTAAAACATGTTTAAATCCTAATATTATGGACATATTCCCCAATAGATTACTTTAAATAGATACTAGAATATTAATTTAATGTTGAAAAAATATACAATATCTAACTCTCAGTTGTGATTTTGAATAGGTTTATTAAGAACAAAATCAGGCAACAATTTTAAGCATTCCTATAAGAGAAAAACATGTTAAGACTTAAAGCACGGTAGCTAATATTGCAATAATCAAAGTATTCGTAGGTAACACATTTGTTCTCAACTTTAAATTCGTTGACTAAGAACGGTTGGATTCTTTGATTTTACATATGTTTAAGAGGCAAAATTGTACTCGACGTAGTTTTTATGCCCTGAATCGCGTGTGAGGGTGAATGTCGTACAGCGTCTTGCTTGACGTTACAAGTTGATAATATAAGAATGTGCGCTCAGCACTGCTTTTACAAAACAATCAGAATTACGTAATATTCAACATTTGAATAAAAAGCAAGATTAACCAAATAAACATTACAATTATATAAAACTATGTTCCTATTTCTAAGATATAAAAGAAAACATCCTAAACATCAAAAAACTCACTAGGCCTATACTGTTAGTATTATTGATCATCTAATTTGGTTAAGGAATGTTGATTAAAATTAATTTACACATGATAATTACGGCAGAAAATGTTTTATTATGCTAACGTATCTGATCATCCAATTTTGTAAGTGTCTTTCTTGCTTGACTTTCAATTATTAAGAATGTGCGTTTAACTTCTACAAAACAGTCAGAAGTGTGTAATATTTAACATCTGATACAAGGCAAGATGATGACAACATACATATCGTACTGGGTTAAAATTTCGTAAAGGTATAGTTAAACAATCAATTAACTCGCTAGTATAATATTCTTACTCATCTCATTTGGTAAAAAGCATGTTCATCATTAAAACTAAACATAATGAAATATTAAGCATATAGAAACATTTTAAGTAAGATACCTCTGATCATTCAGCCTTGTAATCTCTACTTAACAAGTTTAGTGGATCTTGTTGTATTTTTTGTGTAGTTAGTTCTTCATCTCTCTCTTGTCACGAGGATGAATATCTAGTAGAACAGAATTACTCTTTGTTTATTATAGGACATTTTAGAATGTTAAGAATGAACGTTTCAGTTTCCGTGTGAATCCAAAGTATTGGATCGAATCAACTATTGAACATTTCCTCGAGCCATCATTAATTAGAAAGCAAGCGGTTTTATTTTAGCAAACAGTTTGATTTGCCTGTAATTCATAATCTTGAATGTCAGGTTATTTGTTTTAAGCAATAAAACAACCAGTTGTCTTCCTTAATTTGTTCTAAATGAAGGAGGCAAGTGAGTCTTCTAGCAGTTATCATTTTGAATAGCTGTTTTAAACACGAAAGCCAGATCGCTTTTTAATTCATTTAATATATACTTTGAAATAATTTCATATCAGACCTTATATTATATATATAAGTTTAATATGAGCCGAACATGTTCAATGTCTAGACTATTCAAATGTCGTGCATTTCAGTCCACAGCGCGCGGAATAAAGCACATACAACTTACAGCAAGACATCCAGTTGTCAGATTAGAATTAAGATATAATTTCCTAGTTTGGAATTTGTATCATTCTAAAAGTCGTACATAGTAAGTTTTTATCGAGTTTCAACCGGAGGCAGATTCCGTTTGACATAGAATCACCAATATGAAATATTTTGTCAGATGTAGACAAAATAGGAATTTTATGTTTAAAAATGTAATGTTGTTTGATTTAAAAACACTAATCTAATATGTTTTGCCACGACATAGATATTGTCGGGCATGTGCCTTTCATTGTGATTTTCTTTTAAAATCAACCACTGCTTAGTTCAATTTCAACGATCAACGTGTAATCTATGGATATAAATAACATTCATTCACTCTATTAACTCCAACAAAAAATATGTTCTCGGCAAAACCAGTGTGATTACACCATGCATTTTATTTAAATTAACACCTCCTATTTTCATTTAATAAGGGAATATTAATTTTTTCCCTCCAAATATAAATATAATAATATATCCAGTCAGATTGTATGATTGCGCACTGCTTGTATGTTAAATAAAATCATTTAGGGCCAATATGCACCGTGTATATTATTGAATGTTGCCTACATATACATGTTACCTCCGAATACAACATGAAGTCAATGCACGAGAAGCTGTTACTGATTATTTATATAAACATTAATCACCCCCATTGCGATTTAAATCAACTGTCAGAGGATGTCTTTGCGTGAATAACATAAACAACTGCACTAATAGGAGTAACAAGATTGAGACATAGGGAGGCTATATTCAATCAACTTTTAAGACAACAACAAATTATTGATGCACTTGTACGCAAACTACAAAATTTTGTGAAAAGTTACTTACAAAAGCTGAAAGATTGATGCAAAACTTCTCTGTGGCTTGCCGAACGCAGCGCACATTTCTACTTTATTCCAGTCGATACAAGTATGTAACAACAGAGGGAATAACCACGGTATCGTTATTTGTATTTGAAGGTAAAAGTTCATATTTCAAATTTGCTTACGAATACAGCCTTTTATTGCTGATATTTCAAAAAACCGATCGTTTCCGCTTTTAAAATTTCTAACAGCTTTATCAAAAAATCGACTTGAATGTGGACAATGCATTTAAGTATTTAACATATTTAGGTATCCTTACAGCACAAATTACACTACCTCAGGCGAATTCTTCCCCGAAAGTGAGATTTAACAAAACATGTATTGGTAGGTAACGTCAAAACTTACCACAGCCAAAAAAATCACAACAATTCAGGGGATTGATCAAAAGTAACACAAATTACAAGAGGCATTCTTGAGATATCCACCAATCAAACAGGTAAAATTATTTCCGCTTAAGCTCGTTTTCATCTAAACGGTTATATGTCTAAACTAAAACCTTAACAACTATTTTGTAAAAAGGGTGAAAATAGCAGGTTTATTGCTCGCATACGCCCAATTGTGCATAGAAGTTAGTCATATTATATATGGCGCGAAGCGTCTCATCGAGGCGGATACGTATAACACAAAAATAAAATAGTCAAGATATAGATTATTTTATTATAGGCCTGAACATCACGTGTACACTTTTCGTTGGATTCGACCATATATACAATAAATAAAATGAATTAGTGAGAGAAGTGTTATCGCCGTAAACAATATTTATATCAATAACATGTTTCATCGTTAAAAGTGTGCTTTCCATGTGATATTCGTATGTGTTCATCGCACAAATATCGTTTGTTATGTTGTAATAGTCCTTATTTTGAAGGGAAAAAAACATTGGTTAAAAGTTTTAACCATAAAACATGAAACCACATATCCGACCGGCAATAGCTGGGAGCCGAAGGATAGCCAGGTTTCGCTAAAATGCAAGCGCGTTTGATTTCCTAACTACCGTGTTTTATCTGGGCCAGGTATACTAGTACATATACCTGCATCAATTTACCCTACCCGAGGAACGATATTTACATAGTTTAAAAAACGTGTTTTGTTAAACATGTAATTTAAAGATAAACTTGCGTTTAACTTAATCCCTGGGTTTAGTTAACGACAGTTTTAAGCTATAACCGTGTTTAGTATAAGAATACGGCCCTAATAAAGAGACTTGAATACATTACGGTTGCTTTACAATAAAAATCCCAAAGCATAAATGGATAACGTATAGGATGTCGTAATAGAAACTTATGACAATTATGGAATCATGAAACACAAGTGTCTTTGTAAATTGTGTATATGTGACGCTTAACAAGCAAACACGGATATCGAATAACAAATCGTAAAGTTCCTTAAAAAACAAAGATGGCGGTATCCTCTATACGCAATTCTCGAAAATGTGTTTAACTTAAACACGTCTAGCTCACTGAGAAATATCTAACTTTAAACATGGGGGTAGTTTAACGCTCAGTTTAACTATATTATAATAAACTAGTGAACTGATTGTACAACTTGAATGTTTAACTCAACCATGCCCGGTGCAAGCTGACGTGCAGATCATGTAGTCTTACAAATACAAGTGCATTTGAGGAATTCAGTCGATATATATCCTAACCCATGTAAGGCCACAATAAATATCTACACAGTGAACGCACGATCCCTCTGGGGACGTGATTTACTGAGTTTAAAATCGGGCTTTGTTAAACACGTCGCTTAACAAATATTGACGATGACTTAAATTCATTTGATGTCCTGACTGGAGATTTATTGACTATACGACGTGAACGCAGTGTCACAAGTATATTGTTGTCATTAGCCTAAGTTTGACAAAAATTGCTCCGCATAGAAAGAAGTAAACAAAAGTTATGGGTTTGTTTGTTAATTACTACCTTCCTTTTTTTAAAACTTATATTTGTCATAAAAATATGCAATAAAGTTTTGAAGATCGTTTAAAGATCATGCGATGAAATCATTGGAAGACTTTCTTAGACTTATGGGGCACTAGCAGGTATCATATTGTTATTGAGACTCAAGCCACTTATTCGTTCTATGTTGATAGATTATTACATCATTATCTGAATGTACTATAATAATTTATAACGCATTTCCCGATCATTTTACTGGCATTTTTGAACAATTGAATCTATCATATCTGACAGTGATTGAATAAACTTGGTGATCAGAACAAATAGGTTCGATTTGTGAAAAGTATTAGATCGAATATCGATCGAGATATTAAATAATGTTCTGAGGCCCCTTTTCGTTGTTAGATGCAGGGCGCATGGATATACCATTATACTTCATCGCAATTCGGAGATGAGACATGGTGAACATAGCAGTAGCGAGGTCTGACTTGCGTCATACTGGGCGTGATTTACCACGAGTTTAGCCATATAAACGAAAATACCGGTTGGAGAGGGACAGTCGATGTGTATTTCGCAAAACGTCATACTTATCATCTATGTTGCTCGGAATAGACCGCAATCTTAGAAAATAATGATATCGAACACTGACCCTAATTCTCCTAATACTATTTGCGCTTATGGTTGCCTAAATGTTACCATTCAAACTATCCTCCCTTTTCCCCACCTGCCGATGTTGTGAACACTTTGGCAAAGAAAGTTTTCGAATAACATTAAGCTGCCGGCATATTATAGGTAAAATTCACGGTAATTCAAGACCATAATCCACACGTATAGTCAAGAATAAAAACAGATTGATCAGACTAACAGGTGCATTTTATTTTAAAAATAACCACGACATGTTTGAAAAATAAAGGCTCCATAAACATCCATCAATCTGTTGTCAACCTTATTGTCAACCGCTGTGAAGGTTTATATTTATCGCAATAAAACGCCACGCCGTTAACGCAATAGCTTACGTTGTAAATAGTTATTTTTAAGTTACTGGGGCCGCAGGGTCGTCAACGGTGACGGCCACTACGAATATATGACAGACGATTAAATTTCGAAATTTGATGCGGGGTTTATTAACCCTTGGTTGCCAAAGACAGGTGTGACAGCTAAGCCCTTGTTTTACCTGTTACTGAACGATTTGAATGTGTTATATAAAAGCCAATCATGATATATGTGCATGTTATCAATCATTCAGATGATATACCTTTTAAGACTTACACTTTGATTACTACGTGTCTAATATAAGTCACCTATTTGATGGCCAGACCGTTAGACACGGAGCTGTACGAAGGTTGAGTTCAGTCTAGTCTTTGATGTTGTCTTCCAGGTTGCACATGGACACCCTCTTGACCAGCCACCTTACCTTCTAGGATCAACATTCTCAAATCACCCAGCCCGTACTTTTTTAAGATGTCCAAAGTAGCAGAGATTTCAACGGCGGTCAATAACTATGGTGATTTTATCTTTAAAAATAATCTGTAAATCCTGAAATGATGACATGATCCATTTGATATGATGTGGATGACTAGTTTAATCACCCCACCCTCACTCTACCCGACACTTTTCATTCATAAAACACATCTACGTCGCTCACTGCTATAAAGGTTTTATTCAAAATACATCTCGACTATTCAATTGTTAATCTGTGCCATCGTTGTCGCAATTTAACGTATCACAATGGACATAACATAAAAACCTGAGTATTTATCGGACCGAGTAGTGGATTGCTATTGGCGACCCATTCCCTAACATATACAGTGTATACACACACTCGCGGCATATTGTTCCAAATTTAGTTTTATTTAAACACGACTATGACGTACATGTATATGTATAGCAATATTTTATTTTGTCAAGTCGTATGAATCAGGTAGAATTGGGACGAATTGAAAATGTTATACAAGGGTTTGCCGTGTCGTTATTTGAGTACAAAAGATCGTATCTGTATATTTTGTATTTTGCAAGGTAGCCGTGATGTGCTTAGACCTCTAGTTTTCTATCACAATTGTTTTGTAATTTCTTATTAATAAAAGCCTTTTTAAATGGCGACATAAAAATAATAATAATAACAATAATAATATTGGTCTAAATGTTATTGTCAACGCAGCCAACCGGCTGAATTGTCACAACATTACAAATTAAATACATTATTTTAAACAATGCAACGTCCAGGCAGCAGCTAAATCAGCGCTAAGTTGCGACATAAAGCAACATGAACAAACATACATAACCCCTATTATAGTAGCCCCTTAATATGCAATGTAGACTAAGTCTCTTGCCAGTATATTATACCTTCTTTTCCAAATCCTAAATAATCAAACAAAATCTCATTTTGCCATAAAGTAAGTTACGGTTTTTGTGTGTACTATTATGATGTTGTATATTATTGTATTTATAAGTTTTGAAAATAAAAATTGCTTCCCTTTCCCTGGTTCATATTGGCATCGACGGTGGAAGTACGACGACATCTGAATCACATGACCAAACGCCAACGGCAACAAATGTTGTATGTTATAGTCCGACAGTGAGGTAGGTTTCTCATCAATCCATATACATGTATATGGTCAATGTCTGACAGATGACAGATGCGTCAAACCCACCGCTATTTCACTCGGTAATGTCAAATTCCGGTTACTAATCCGAAGACTTAATGGATCTTTATGCCTTGATTTCAAAGGTAGCTGGAATAATTTTTGTGATTTCAACATAATAATTTGCTTAAGTGTCTGGTGCTACGTCGGTGTGGCGCTTTCCTTACCTTAACGCAAGTTCCCGTGTACCTCCGCAGAAGATGCATGGAAAGGACAACATCTCAATCCAATCAAAACTGTCAATCGTTGTGCGCATAATACAATGACGTAAGTGCTCAGTAGCATTCTACCGTTGTCACGTGGCTATATTTGCCGTGAATGCGTATCGATTCGTTTTCGTCACCTCGTTTGAATTCATAAATACCTGCAGATCATCCGCTTGACGAGCAGCATCATTGTCTGCAGTTCGATGTAGGATTCCCCGACCCTGCACACGCGCATCTGCGATCGTAACCAACATCAAATCAGATGCTCTCTAAATGTAGTTACCCTCGCCTATGTAGTGACGTTATTGTGTATACTCGTGACAGAGTTCGTCTTTGATCACGTGTATGTACACCCCCAATACACCCCATCAAAAAAAACCATTGTTTCCAAAGGTGGATATGTTTAACAAAATGTGGACCTTATTTAAAAGAAAAACATAACAAAAATCATATTGGGCAGCATTATCGAACTTAAACGTGGTTTTAAGCTAAACACGCGTTTAACTTTGACTTTAAACATAGAAAATGTGTTTAATTTAAACACGCTTGTAACTCACTGAAAATTGTCTAACTTTAAACATGGGTATTGGGGTAGTTAACTTCACGTTTAAAACTAAACTTCTGCATCATCAAGTGTATGTCGTGATTTTCCATCGTGATACCATGGTTTAAACGGAATACAGATTTTTCTAATGATGGCCCTTAATCTAAAGACAAATAATTAGTTAAATACATTAATTAGTTAAATACATTAATTAGTTAAAGGGACACGAAGAGATGTGCCGGAGGCTGCGCCCTCAATTTTGATAAATGCTGAGATTTGTACATTTTTACAATTGTATTACAATTTACACCTGTAAAGATAAAAAAATCAGCCCTCTTTGTACAACAAAACGTCAATCAAATATTCTGACCTTTTTCAGTTACAACCCCAAATATACCTGAATATGTTATTGTTGATTGCTTTTATGGCATATTTCAGAACATATAACGAAGTCGCGTTATACAAAATGTGTCATATACACAAGGTTTTTATTATAGCTAACTTCTCGTAGTATAATATGTAAGTTTTCTTGCTTTTATGTTTATTTTGGGTTTCCAACGAAGATCTTCAGCTACTTGTTTTTCTTTGCTAAATACACTCCTAGACATTTCACCGGATAGTTTGTCCCTTTGATTTCTTTGTTTAAATTTACAGGCATTGTTTTACCTAACCACATACCTTCACTTTTGCTTAGATTCATAATTACACCCGAGGCATTACTGTTTTTTTATTGTATTTATAGCAGTCGTATCAGAAGGAATATCATTGCAAATATTGTAGTATCATCGGCTAATTGTGTAATTTTAACTTTTAGATTAAGTTTATTTCGATGTTCATCTAATTTAATCAAAAATATGCACGCGTATAATATGTTCTTTTATTTTCGCATTTTAATCGATACAAAAAAATGGATGACACATCAAATAACGACATTTGGCCTTGGGGCAAGGTATTGTAAAATATATCGGATTGTTAAACTATGGAAACTTAGTTGAGTATGTCCAATTCAACCTTCTTATAAACTTGATACTTTCTGCTACCGGCTTCCTGGGCATAACGGGAGCCTATTTGTTCACAGTTATGTTAAACTTTAGTTTGAAAACTTGTTTATTTCTGCCACCGGCTTCATGGGCTTAACTGGAGTCTATTTTACTCATGTCAAGAAAGCACTGGGTTGTCTACAGGTTATAATTACCAAAGAAAGAATTAAAAATATTAATAATCTAAATTAACCTGTATATTTTCTGCCAGTCACCACATTACAATAAACAGAACAAAACGCAATGGTATAACGTTGAGCGTGAATCCGCCTACATACCAGAAGTATATTTAATATTTGTCATAAATAAGACAAATCCTCATTCCTGTCAAAAAGAAGTTGATAGATGCACATTTTATTTTTATTTTTAAATGTATTTCATGACATTTGTATAATTACATAAAAACCAGACATTGTAGGTCACTCTATTCAAATGTGTCTATAAAATACTAGTTCGTAATGACACATATTTGCACATTTTTAAATGTACATCAATTGTTGTCCACAGATAATAATTGTAAAATTCATTGATTGACATCAAAATTAGACAAATGTAATCGAAGTAATGGACGATTAATTTTAACCATGAGGTCGGATATGGCAAACCTAAAACCTCCCAGTTGTCACCTGAACAGGTTATTAACTGACAAATATTTTTCACAACGCAATGGTATTCGTAATAAGAATTCGTAAGCCTACTAGACAAGTGTTTACCTGGGCGCTTAAGAGCAAATTTATCCCAATTCTTCTCCGGATTAGAAATCAAAGGGGAACCTAACTTTACATACGACGCTAACACTGTTTATTAACCCTAACCCACCCGGTGGATTTTCCAACGATTTTTTTTTCAAGCGAAAAAAGCACACACAACAAGAGGTGCCACGCCCCGGGGTTTGAACCCACGACCTCTCGGTTGGCGGGCGGACACTCTACCAACTGCGCCACGGGGGAAGCTGTGCTGGGCGAGTGTATTCGCCCAGCTATATAGCCCGGGGCCATTATTTTAGACAAAAACCTCAGCGCCAGGTGGAACTAGGATGCTGGGAAATGGGATTTCATGGGATCTGGGGCTGTAAGGGTTAATCAGGGTAAAATTAGAGAAAAAAAGTGAAAATTAAAAAGAAGAAAAAAAATCGTACGTTAACCCTAACCCACCCGGTGGACTTTCCAACGAAATTTTTTTTCAAGCGAAAAAAGCACACACAACAAGAGGTGCCACGCCCCGGGGTTTGAACCCACGACCTCTCGGTTGGCGGGCGGACACTATACCAACTGCGCCACGGGGGAAGCTGTGCTGGGCGAGTGTATTCGCCCAGCTATATAGCCCGGGGCCATTATTTCAGACAAAAACCTCAGCGCCAGGTGGAACCAGGATGCTGGGAAATGGGATTTCATGGGATCTGGGGCTGTAAGGGTTAACAAAGCCGGCACGGTTGCGGTTGTAGAAAGTTGTTCAATGCTCTGGCCTGCGATATAGTCTGACGATCTCTATAACAATCGTTGCCCTGATTGACTGCTTTTTATTTGTTCGCCGGGTGTTGGGGGCATTTTGAGATAGACCAGACTTATCACAGGCAGATATAATTATTATTAAAAAGTAATCACGAAACAAAAAACTCTCGAAAATGCGTTAATAACAGTCAATACGATGTAAAAGAGCTGAAGAATTCCGAAAGGCAATCAAAAGGTTGTCAACCAATTAATCTGATGAAAACCAAAGTCAAAGAAAGGCTGAAAACCAATTCTTGTCTGGAGCTCGAATAACACTGTTGATTAACAAAGCCGGGACGGCGGATCTCGAAACCCAACCTCTCTCCATGTATTTAGCGGAGGTTATTAATATATTTTTAAAATAATTTTGACATACGAGGCTAACACTGTTTATTATTAAACATAACCGGGACGCAAAACCCAACCCCTCTCTGTGGAATTAGCGGCAGAGGTTATAAATAAAAGTTGTCAAATGTATATTGTTCTCTGAAAAGTAAATATGAAATGAACAACAAGAATGACGATTTGACTCTGGTGGTCAAAAGGTGTGTACCAAACTGCTAATACCCGTCACGTATTATTTCACTTAGTGTGACCAAAGGACCACAATCCACCGACCACTTGTTATAAGGGTGGGAGGGTGGGGAATTTGTAATGAACGTTCTGGTATGAACGCAGAAAACGATATAACCGGCGAATGAGGAACAGGAAAGAGGGGGCTGTGCTGAGCCAAATACGCGCGGCTAAACAACAAAGCGAAATTCGCGGGTGGGCGAATACCAACCTATGATTGGTTTAAGAAAAATCCTAACAAAGGTCGTCTGTAAAGCCATGAAAAAAGCACTGGCAATCCTGGTGCATGAGCTGGGAATTGAACCCGTGGTCGCCGATTACAATCAATATGGTCCTGCATAGCAAGCCACAGCGGTTGTAGTTGTGTAATGATGGTAACGTGAAGAAGATGAATTCCATGTTGTTATTATTTGTAACCAATATAACACTTTACGTAATAGATACATCTCAACTAAGTACACCCAACGCATGAGCAATTCAACCAACTCATGAGTTCTCCAAAAAGCACTGATTTTAAAAACCTTGCTCAATTTGTATTTACTGCAATGAAGATAAGAGACGATATTGAATGTAATTGATTATGTTTTGTATTGATTGCATCCTTTGATGATAACACAACAAAGTAAAGATTGTTTATTATGTATGCGTATTTAAAGTTGTGTACCATGTAGTACGAAGGGCCAGAGGCCTATATACAATAAATAAAATGAATGAGTGAGAAAAGTGTTATCGCCGTATACATTGTTTATATCAATAACATGTTTCATCGTTAAAAGTGTGCTTTCCATGTGATATGTGTATGTGCTCATCGCACAAACATCATTTGTTATGTTGTAATAATCCTTATTTTGAAGAGAAAAAAAATATTGGTTAAAAGTATTAACCAAATAACATGAAACCACCCATCCGACCGGCAATCGCTGCGAGTCGAAGGATAGCCAGGTATCGCTAAAATACAAGCGCATTTGATTTGTTTTAACTACCGTGTTTTATCTGGGCCACGTACGAGTATAATAGTATATCATATACCTGCATCAATTTACCCTACCCGAGGAACGATATTTACATAGTTTAAAAAACGTGTTTTGTTAAACATGTAGTTTAAAGATAAACTTGCGTTTAACTTAATCCTGGGTTTAGTTAACGACAGTTTTAAGCTATAACCGTGTTTAGTATGAGAATACGGCCCATAATAAAGAGACCTTGAATACATTACGGTTGCTTTACAATAAAAATTCTAAAGCATAAATGGATAACGTATAGGATGTCGTAATAGAAACTTATAACAATTATGGAATCATGAAACACAAGCGTCTTTGTAAATTGTGTATATGTTACGCTTAACAAGCAAACACGGATATCGAATAACAAATCGTCTAGTTCCTTAAAAAACAGAGAGGGCGGTATCCTCTAAACGCAATTCTCGAAAATGTGATTTACTTAAACACGTCTAACTCACTGAGAAATGTCTAACTTTAAACATGGGTATGGAGTGCAAGCCCGGTGCAAGCTGACGTGCAGATCATGTAGTCTTACAAATACAAGGGCATTTGAGGAATTCAGTCGATATCTATTCTAACCCATGTGAGTCCACAATAAATTAAATTATTTTACACAGTGAACGCACGATTCCTCTGGGGACGTGATTTACGGAGTTTAAAATCGGACTTTGTTAAACCTGTGGTTAAACACGTCGTTTGACAAAAATTGACGATGACTTAAATTCGTCTGATGTCCTGACTGGAGATTTATTAACTATATACGACGTGAACGCAGTGTCACAATTATATTGTTGTCATATAGTCTAAGTTTGACAAAAATTGACTGTATTTATTGACTATACGACGTGAACGCAGTGTCACAATTATATTGTTGTCATTAGTCTAAGATTGACAAAAATTGCCCCGCATATAAAGCAGTAAACACAAGTTATGAGTTTATTTGTCAGTTACAACCTTCCTTTTTTTATGCAATAAAGTTTTGAAGATCGTTTTAAAGATAATGCGATGAAATCATTGGAAGACTTTCTTAGAATTATGGGACACTGGAAGGTAACATATTGATATTGAGACTCAAGCAACGCATTGTCTTCAAACACTCTTTACTCATGTACAAAATACAACTTGGTAAAGCACCCGTATATCTTGCTGACTCTGTTCAAACATACACTCCTCGGCGTGCTCTTCGTTCGTCAGAGCAAGGTCTCTTAAATTTAAATCGTACAAAAATGCAGTGGGGCAACAGGGCCTTTGGGATTGCAGCGGCAATAATATGGAACAATTTACCTGCTGTCATCCGATTAAACAACAATATAAACAGTTTCAAAAAGGACTTAAAAACCCACTTATTTAAAGTGGCTTTTACTCAATAATCTGTTTGTGGTCATCTGATATGTTTTTGTGCTCTATTGAGTGTATAACTTGTTTGTAAATGCATAAGCGCCATGAGCGCCAATTATGGCGGATAACGGCGCTTTATAAGTTTTCATTATTATTATTATTATTATATTATTCATTCTATGTTGATTGGTTATTACATCATTATCTGAGTGTATAATATGATGATTTATAACGCATTTCCCGATCTTTAACTGGCAATTGAATCTATCATATCTATCTGCCAGTGATTGACTAAACTTGGTGATCAGAAAAATAAGGGTTGATTTGTGAAAAGCATTAGGTCAGTATGTAATCGTTGTTTAACCTCGATTGAATATCGACCAAGAAAAAATAAATAATGTCTGAGGTCCCTGCCTTTTCGTTGTTAGATGCAGTACGCATGGATATACCATTATACTTCATCGCTATTCGGAGATGTGACATGGTAGATCCTAACAACAGTGAGGCATGGCTTGCTTCATACTGGGCGTGATTTACCACGAGTTTTAGCCATGTAAGCGGCACTAGTATCGGTTGGAAAGGGAGTGTCGATTTTTGCAAAACATCATACTAATCATCAATGTTGCTCGGAATAGACCGCAATCTTAGAGAATAATGATATCGAACAATGACCCTAATTCTCCTAATACTATTGCGCTTATGGTTGCCTAAATGATACCATTCAAGCTATCCTTCCTTTCCCCACCTGCCGATGTTGTGAACATATGGCAAAGATAGTTTTCGAATAACATTTAAGCTACCGGCATATTATGGGTAGAACTCAACGTAGCCTATTCGAGACCATAATCTACACGTATAAGGAATGAATAACAAACAGAGTTATCCAACAGGTGCATTTTATACAAAATAACCACAAAATGTTTGAAAAATAAAGGCTCCATAAACATCCATCAATCTATTGTCAACCTTATTGTCAACCGCTGTGAAGTTTATATTTATCGCAATAAAACGCCTTGCCGTTAACTCAATAGCTTACGCTGTAAATAGTTCTTTTAACATTACTGGAGCCGCAGCAGGGTTGTCAACGGTGACGGCCAAGCCACTACGAATATATGACAGACCATTAAATTTCAAAATTTGATGCTGGGTTTATTTACCCTTGGATGCCAAAGACAGGGGTGACAGGTAAGCCCCTGTTTTTCCTTATACTGAACGATTTAAATGTGTTATTTAAAAGCCAATCATTATATATATACCGTATGTTAATGTTATCAATCATTCAGATGATATACACAGCAAAAATGTTGAGAACATTTTACTCAACATTTTACTCAACGTTACGTTACTATGCAACAGTTTTAACAGTTGAGTAAAAAAATGCCCAATACCGTTGCCTAAAAGTGTTTATCAATAGTTTGGCAGTCAGACATGGGCTTTACCCAACAGATTGTTGAACGCAATTAAGCAACGTATTTTGCTCACAATTTTAGCCGTGGACCTTTTAAGACTTACAATTTGATTACTACGTGTCTAATATAAGCCAGCTATTTGATGGCCAGACCGTTAGACACGGAGCTATATGGAGGCTGAGTTAAGTCCAGTCCTTGATGTTGTCGTCCCAGGTTGGTCATGGACGCCCTCTTGACCAGCCACCTTAATACCTTCTAGGATCAGACATGAAATAACGACCTTCAATGTAACCTTCTTTTCCAAATCTTAAATAATCAAACAAAATCCACTAAATTTGCCAAAAAATCAGTTACAGTTTTGTTGTGTACTAAATCGATAATGTATACACGATGTTCCTCAGTTTAACCAACTTAATTGCTCCCCTGTCCCTGGATTATATCGGCATGGACGGTGGAATTACGACGACGACTTCTGACTCTTATAAACAAATGCAAACGGCAATGATAAATGCTGCAGAGTTCAGACCGACAATGAGATGGGTTCTCATTGATCAATGTATGGTCATTGTCCGACAAATGCGTGCAATTTTGAAGTCAAACCCACCGGTAATGTCAACTTCCGGTTACTAATCCGAAGCTTTAGTGGCTCTGTATGCCTTGATTTAAAAGGAAGCTGGAATGATTTTTTTTGATTTCAACATAAATATTTGCAATGAAAAATATTTAAGGTACGCTCGCCTATGCAGTGACGTCATTGTGTATACTCGTGGCAGAATTCGTCATTGATCACGTGTAGTGCATACCCACTCCTACACCCCACCCCCAACCCAACCCAACCCACCCAAATAACGCATGTGATCATACAGGCCTGTAACCAGGATTTTTATCTTTGGGCGTAATGTTGTCAAAAGTGTACTTTTCACGAAAATGGGGGCCTTATTAAAAATAAAAAAATAACAAAAACCATGTGATTTTACCTTTATCAGGACCTTTTTAATATGAATTTTGAGATGAGGGCGAACGCTGCGAGTTATTTTAAAATATACTAAATTATGTCGTTTGGTCAGTGCAGAATGACTATACACATAGATTATTTACAGAATCAGAAACAATGCACTCCGCGTGTGCGCCGTTGAATGCTCGCACCACGCGCTTTGTTTTGATTTGTTGTTCAGGAATTGAGGTTCGTCGATTTTCACTGCGGGTGATAGAAAATTGGCTAACATGTTTTTATTCGTTTTTACATAAATTATGCTCAAATTGTGAATTTAATGTGTATAGTGTCGTGTATGAATTAGGTCAATACATATGTATGGCTTATTTCTTGAAAAGCACTTGCGCAAAAGTTGATATGCTCACAAAATAGCACACACCTTCGGAGTCAACATTAGCCCGAGTGCATTGATGTGTCTAATTTATCTCGAAACAACACATTATGCATTCATGGACTATAAATGGTGCGTGTATTCCGTTATTCAGGTGCCGATAATTGCGCTGGTATCTATACGGTCAGTGTTTTTGAGGAAGAAAGTTGAACCAAAAAAGGATTCCCACCATTCACGTGTAAATAGTAATTGTGTGAGGCCATATGAATTTATGTAGGCGCAAAAGATCATCGACCTATTACAGGTTGTTTACGCGTTAGTTGCTCTATAGCTGTCGATGACCGGTCATATCTAGGTTGTCTGGTAATGGTGCGCTGCTTTCCTGTCGGTATCCTTTCTACGCGGCAATTTCGCGTCGCGCTCGGTTTGTTGTTGATGCATGGCGAGGGTTGCACTTGTCGTGGTCATACGTTCTTCAATCAGGTGTCGTGTTCATCATTCACTGTTTTGATTTTCATGAGTTTGGTTTGGTGATAATATTTCGACAACAAATTCGTAGCGTAGCTGTCCGAGGTGGAGAAAATCGGATTTATATTTTTACTCAGCGAGAAAAAAAAAGGATGATTGTTAACCAACAACCTGGAGTTAACAGCTTCAACGCATAGCAGCCGTACTCTCGCTGAAGTGTACTTGGGCTTGGTAACTTAAACTCTGGATATTGCGCTGTGGGATTTCTCAATTTTAAAATCATCGGGAATATTTAACATCAGGAATCTGATTCTCGACCTTCTTATGGCCTAATTGAGGCCTAGGGATGTTGCATAAGCATTGGAGGACATAATATCGAAATGCATAGACACTAACAGGTAGGTTAACGCGGTAGAAAACAGGATTACATCGGGGAGAAAGGTGATCATTTTGGAACTGGAAGTCTATACAGTCGACGACGCCGTGTGTAGGCTTTGAACTATATTGAACGCTATGCTTAACTTACATTGCCAAAAGAACAAGGCAAGCAGCTAGTAAACTGAATACCTCTCGGGAAATGGACAAGATCCGACGGCTACCATCGGCAGAGTTGGCGAGTAGGCAGTTGCAGAGTTTCAGCGGCAACGGAGGCATGACAGCGACTGGGTTGAATCAAGTATGACTTCTGGACTCCGACCAGGCACAATGAGCTCTGGAGGTTGTCAGACGAACATTTAATACATATGCGAGGCGCAAGATTGGGTCATTGCATCATTGATCACACCCAGAGATTGTGATTGCTTCACTGAAATTGTTCATTAATCGTGTTAAATATACATGCATAACTTACTTACAGAATTAATTTGGGAACATTGCACATTTCTTGTGTAGACCTTTGCTTAATTAAAAAAATATCTATGCGAAGGGGCAGATTCGACAACCTTTATAAATTTGGGATATTTATCAATCGTAAGGAATTATGTTTGCGTTAATCTTGTAGAACAAATTGTAAAGTTTCAAAGAGAGTGTTTGTCAAATTGTTTCTATTTTAAATTTATAATCATCATATTTAGCCAGATATTGTATGTTGGTGTAATATTTCAAAAGTGTAGAATGTCAAGGTCAACTTCTATTGCAGTCTTAATTTACAGTTTTGTGACATAATGACATTTGAGAAATGTAATATTTCAGGTGATGAATCTGAAGGAGTAGTTTATGACAATTATTCAGTCAATGACTTTTAACACCTTATGATGAGGTAACATGTTGATCAACAGGCTATGGGTTACATCATAACAAAAACTTTTCCTGGAGCAAAACCTTTATATTCCCTTCGTTGATGTAGACATGTAGACATAAATATTGATAAATAAACATACTTACAAGGAATTGGTCTATACCTTCCTTTATTTATTCTTTCCAAGGTGCTACTTTGTTCAGTATTTTTCCCGGTGGGGGTGGGGGGGGGGGGGGGGGTTACTCGCATAAGACGGTTTACGGGGGTGTCCCGCTCTAATGGGTAGCTTTTTTGGCACAAAATCCCTAAACATGGGGTATGATTTTGTGCTGGAAATCCCTAATAATTGGGTCCCATTTTACAAATGGGTCTATTTTCGCGATTTATTTGTCTATTTTCGCGAAAAATTAAAAAAATTAGGTATATTTTCCCGATAATTTGCGAACATTTGGTCTAAAATGAAGCAAAACCCCTGAAAATGGGTATCGATTTTTCCAAAATCACCCCTAAAAATGGTTAGGGTTTTTGAATCTCCAGCGGCACACCCCGACCAAACCAAATCCGAGTACCCCCCCCCCCCCCCCGGGTATTTTTCTATTGTTATATACTTATAATTATAAGGTTGTAAATGTTCTAGTTAGAACATGTCTTTTGTTATGATTTTGAAAAACAGGGCATGTATCAAACTGACGTAAGGCCTATAATAATAATTTTATAGCGTACCCTCCTTTAGAAGTTACTTTATTCAATTAAAACAACAGTGTTACCCTTTGATCATATATATAAATATAATCGGTTGAACAATCGAAGTGAATTAGACTATATTGGCTTTCTTTGTGTTACGTCACCATGAAGGATCGTCCAAGTTAGGTCGGGTGCAGTAGATCATTCATGTCAGTTGGCCCGCCAGACTCGCACCACTGTTTAATTAAATGCATGTTTACTATTAGTTTCTGTTGTTGGTTACCCTTGGGGAAGTTCATATATGTATATGGGCGGGTTAAATGTTCATTATCGGGTTGGCACAAGATAGCTAGCACCTGGAGCCAATTACTATGTTTCTCTTTCTCTCTTGAGTTTTTGAGTTTTACGTAGCCGGCTACTATCCCATTGAATTTTTATCTGTGTTCATATATGTGTAGGTTTCCCTAGTCCTAGGTTATGGTATTTGTAATGTATGTGCGTATATTGCACTCCTATACATTGTATATTCCTTATATGATATTGTAAATTGTATGGTGATTCACATTGATATACCATAATTGTGCACCTGCGTTACGGTGCGGCAATACACTGACAACACGCTGTTGTGTCATGAGGATGATTTCTGAAATACATGTAGGCCCACTAAACAATTATTTTGGATTGATTGTGTCTTTTAACAATGTAAACAAAATGAATATGGTGTGGGTGGTATGGTGGTTGGAGAATTGAGCATGGGATGCGGGCCCGGGGGATCGCAGAATAGCCCTTTTCACTGGAGACACTATCTAGGAGGAGTGCTGCCCGGCGACCCCTGCGGACGCCCTTACCTACCCGGCTCGATGCTGTATGTCCTATTGTAGGAGTTTGTCAAATTCGTCTAATATCAGCTAGGATCTTGTCAAGTGTTGTTCAGTAGCAGGTTGTTCCAGAACACTAGCTCACTGACACATTGATTGTCAAAATTGCTCAATATCGCTTATAATATGAGTTGGTACATAGCAGGGGATTCTGGTTCACATTGCTTAAAATCTAAATGTCAATTGCATAAACTGTTGTTAAAGTGGCATTTAACCAAGATTGGATGGGAGCATGGGAAATGCCGAATTGTTTGAGAATATTGTAGTACATAGATTGATTGTTTGATTTAAAGACTATACTTTGTTTGTTCTTGTAGTTAGGCGATGGCCTACCATTCTCTTGAAAAATAAAACTGTGATATTCAATCTTTTTTGTCATGTGCTTCTCTACACAATGTATAATATAGAGGCCTTGAATACATTACGGTTGCTTTACAATAACAATCCCAAAGCATGAATTGATAACGTATAGGATGTCGTAATAGAAACTTATAACAATTATAAAATCATGAAACACAAGTGTCTGTGTACATTATGTTATTGTAACGTTTAACAGCAATCAAACACGGATATCGAATAACAAATCGTCTAGTTCCTTAAAACAAAGAGGGCCGTCTTCTCGTACGTATTTTTAAATGCGTACGAGAATACGACCCTCTTTGTATTAAACGCGTGTTTAGTTTAAATCCGCGTTTTTAGTTTAAACTAAACACGCTTTTAACTTTTATTTTATACATATCGTTTAACTAAACGCAATTCTCGAAAATGTGTTTAACTAAATATATAGGTATGGAGGTAGTTTTACGGGCGGTTTAACAAATAAACTCGTGCAACGATTGTACGCCTTGAATAAATACTCAACCGTGCCCGGTGGCGAAATAATTAACCGTAACCGACATATGGATAGGCTAGGTTATATGCGTAATAATAACATCGTAGCTCGGGCGTAGATCACAGGAAGCTCGCTGTACGCTATACATATTCGACTTACGCACGTTTTATTGTATTATATTGTTAACAGATTAGCTTTATTCCGTAAAAATCATATCGATTCAAATTCCAATCGCTGTTAGCCATCTCCTCGTGGTCTAATGGCTATCGAACACGGCCCATGAACGAATGGTTACTGGTTCGAATCCCGGTGTCGTACGTAGACAATTGCGTATGAACCTCATTTGATATTTTTTCGACAAAAGGATATGTTATGCAAGTAAAAATGCAAAACATTTGTATACATATAAACATGTATATCAGTTTCAATCTAAATGTTGTTTACGGTAAATAAATTCGCTGCCTGGTGCAAGCTGAAGTGCAGATCGTGTAGTCATAGAAACACACCCGCATTTGAGAAATTCAGTCAATATCTATAATTCTAAGCCATGTTAAATTAAATACCTCTACACAATGAACGCACGACCCCTCTGGGGACGAGATTTGCGGAGTTTAAAATCGTGATGGTTTATATTTATTGAAATAAACCGCTAGCTTACGTTGTAAATAGTTCTTTTAAGTTACTGAGACCTCAGGGTTGTCAACGGTGACGGCCAAGCCACTACGAATTTATGACAGACGATTAAATTTCAAAATTTGATACGGGGTTTATTAACCCTTTGTTGCCCGAGACAGGTGTGACAGATGAACTCTTGTTTTACCTGATACTGAACGATTTAAATGTGTTATTTAAAGGCCATCATGATATGTGTGGATGTTATCGATCATTCAGATATATCTTTTAATACTGACAATTTGATTACTACGTGTCTTATAATTGGACAATTTACCAGACTGAACTATTTGGTGGTAAATTGTTGACCCGGTATTGACCACCCCTGACAAAGCATATGAAGTCTTGGAAATAATATAGCACACACATTCGACGAAAAATACATTAATAATTTATGAAGCGGTATTATGAAAGTGTTTGAAATATCAATATGTATGACGAACTTACCTAGTCTCAAACTTGATATAATTATTTGCAATGAAAAACAAATATAGAATACAACCTACAGGACAAAAATCGATTCACGGACATGTCTAGTAATGGTTTTTTTCTATCGAAACACCAGTGAAACACACACATCGTCCCAGTTGCTGATGAACACGTATCACAAATAGATGGTATATCCTAGCCCAGAACCCCATATTGACGGATTAAAGGATCATACAGGTTTATTCTGTAATAGGGTAATGTACACTAGCCTAACTTATGAATGTCTTATACCAAGAATATACCAACTATTTTGAGTCCATGTCGGTCTGGGTAAAATTGTCGCCATATGATAGAATCATGTACCATTTTGGAGGTATCTATACATATGCGATTCAAAGAGGTAAGTGGTTTAATAAGAACACCTCAATCGCTGCCAGGTATTTGGTTCGTGATATGTCTGTCACAGTCACAAGACACCAGAATATTTAACTAAGATTTATAGAAAAAAGACACCTGTGTTAGCTCATGTTCCACTGAGTTCCCCAGGTGCGTATGTACGTGATATGTATCTGGAGCACACAAGCGTAGACTCATAAAAGTTGATGCATTGTTTGATTCAGAAATTATATTAATTGGTAAATGTATCCAACAATCGTGTTCTTTGACTTTATATACTGACAAATTAATGACAATACGCAGTGCATTGTAGTCTTATGATATGGTTAGACATTTTTGAAAATAAATAAAATCGAGTTTAGTATGCAGGATTGATATTCCGGTTGATATTGGTTTTTTCCTTATCTATCATGCTTTGTCCTACAGGCAACTTAAACACTATTCCTCACGACGAATTTTCTACTTACTTTCAGCCCTCAGAATTAAACATGTTAAATGTAATATACATTTTTAATATATATATATACAGGGTGTCCCAAAAGTCTATGCACGACTTTGAAGCTTTGTATTTCACAAAATATAAGTCGTATTGAAAATATGAATACATATTTAGAAAGAGGAGATGTGGGAAATAAGTTTGATACCAAACATTGGAGTAACATCTGTTTGTAATGCCACCCTAGAAGAAAAATATGTATTACTGCAAAAATGTAATTTTATACTTCGGCGGAATAAAGTTAAAAAATCCATACCTATTGAGATTAACAAAAAGACGGGTAGAGTTGGTTACACGGAAAGTGACCCGTCAAATGTAATATTTAAAATTTTACATTACAGTGATCCCATTCATAATAACAAATTATATCACACATAATTTTCGTTTCTATAGTGAAATCTAGTTTAAATGTTTTGTTTGATCTGAATCTTGTATGGAAACTTCTTCAAGTCCTTACGCATAATTCTGTGAACAGTTTTGTGATCTTTTAATCTTGTTTTCTGCGGAAAGTCTGCGAATAAATCTCTTTGGTCTTATAACATCAATGTGACTTGTTGATCAACCAGTCTTTTTTCTACCACATCGAGACAAATCATGCACAGTTCCTGTGTTCAAAAATGTATCCACCAACTTCAGAATGGATATTCTTCCTGGTGCGCGTTTCACTTTGAAATGTTTTCTGAACTTTTGTTGAGTAAGTTGAACTGAATTTGTTTCAGCGTAGACCCATACAATTTGTATTCGATTATCTATGCTGTAAACCATCTTGAATGAAGACTTTTGCTGTGCAATGTTGTCTACTGCGCCTATTTATGTTGTGAGTGACCGAGTTTGCTAATAACATTAATGTTTCAAGGTAAGCAGTGCACTGTGACTAATGCGCAACGTTGCTTTCATACCGTTAATTTATGCGCACCTGGTTTTAGCAACAATGTGTGGTACTTGGTATGGGTAGGTCTCACACGGCCAAAAACTTTCAACCAGTTTTATAATGTTGTGCGTTCACCAATAGGGTTGTGTTTGGTATCAAAATAATTTCCCAAATCTCGTCTATCAAAATATGGTTAAATTTATACCATATGATTTATATTTTATGAGATATGACTCTTCAAAAACGTGCATAGACTTTTGGGACACCCTGTATGAAGACCACACATTCCGTCGACATATTAAAATTTGAAACACGTCCTTTCTTTATCGTGCATAGTAATTTCCGGATTGCTATTCAAGGATGTTCAAGTTGATACATTTTTCATAATGATGTAACATAGAAGATGATAACTTCTCAAAAACAAATCTTAATTTAGGCATAAACAGCTATATCGCTTTTTCTTTAATTAGAGTAAGTCAGACATAACGGGCACTATCTTCGCAAAAGCGCCACGACAATTATAGGCCTGTATATTCAAAACAAATGGTAGTGAGAAAAAGGCCACATAGTTGGTTTTCATATTAAAAAAAAAAAATGTTTGAAACCGTAAAAGGTGCTCAATTAATTGGATTAGATCTTACAAATCTACAGACACTTTTTGAAGTAAACATCAGTGGTAGAAGGGGGTAACATAACTTTAGAATGGTTTACTATAAGAATACTTCAATTTCTGCTCAGTATTTTTTTCTCGTGATGTGTCTGTCACAGTAACAAGAAGACAACATAGTTTATTAAGAAATATATAGAAGAAAAAATCGACACCTGTGTTACTTCGTGTGCCACTTGTACTTGGTACTTGGTTGTGTAAATCAAAGATTTTCTAGTGCAGGTATGATAGTCTCTATAGAGACTATCATACCTGCACTAGAAAATCTTTGATTCAAATGTCGTTTAGAAACTGATATATAATATGTTTCATAGCACCTGTATCACATGGCATGTTTGAAAAGAGCGGAATATGTGTCATCATTGTACATTAACTTAATTCTCCACCCAGTGTTTTTATAGAACTAAACTCGAACCCACGCGCACAATGGACAACGTGTGCATATTGTTTAAATCAATACTGATAGATGCAATCGTTCAGGAAACGAGAGGGAATAATTGTTGATGACTTGTTGTTCAGTTATTTCATGACAGGGCTAAATACTACAGGTCGTGTGCCTTGAGTTGGGACCCCTTTGTGTGACATTATGCTAAAAATGGAAAAATCACATGGATTTTGCTTAAAACATTTTTAGCATTAAAACTATACATAGGAGTATAAGGAAAGTATACATTTCCTGAAAGCATATACATTTTCAAATCTCACAATGACAATATCAAGGTCATTATACAGGGTGGGTAGATAATATATAGGGTGCAAACATCAAGAAATGCACTAAAATATTACAAAAATACTGGTCATTAACATACCTTGAAGATATATATATTTTTTTAAGCTGCATAATTCAAAAGTATACACTAGTATTACAAAGAAAAATGATGCCACTTTTGTCTTTAGTTATAAAGGATACCTTATACAGGGTGGTCAAAATTTGTAACACTATAAGTATGTGACAACGTATTTCTGAAATAAAGTTAACTGTTATCATAAGTTAGTGTCATAATAAATTTTAAATTGATGTTTTGTAATAATATTGCATCAAACACAAACATATGACCAATAATTACCATGTTATACAGGGTGTAACAAGCGAAATGCACATGTATGATCGAGTACTCAATCCACGCGTTTCTTCACTTTTTGATTTTATTTTGATGAACGCAATGATAATGAAATGAAATAAAGAACACATAAAATGAACATGTTACAATTAGAAATGTTGCCTAAATTTAATATGGCCAATAACATCATATATACAGGGTGTTACAAAATAAAGCACATGCGATCTAATGGAGCGCTTATTTTTGAAAACAATCTATTTTCTTCAGTTTACTGCCATAACAAGTTTTGAGCATGGGTAAAATAAATTAGTATTCAGTAATTGTGCAAGATGCAATGTGGGTACTTTTGTCCGACAATGATCAACAGACTATTAACAATGACACCGGTGGATTCATCTCCCACCCCTTCCCACATCTCGCTACGCGCCGTAAATCTTTCAAAATTGATAAAGATGTCACAAATTCTGGACACATTTCAAGATTACGCGCATGCAATATGCACACCGTATAGTATCGATTGGGACGTTAAATCACGAGTACACATGTACACGCGGGCTTTTTGAACTCACTCGGCATGCATGCAGTAGAGCGTGCATACCTTGTAATTTGTAAGCTGTCATTTGTATGGTTATAGCAAAGTAAACATACCACACGTACAGAAAATGTATACTGTTTCTCTCCATGAAGTGGTTAATTTATTTTAAGATATTATGCACAAGTGTATGAATTGTTATCAGTATAAATAAATAAATCGGTTTACTTCTAATCGGTACACAACAGCCAATCTCTCTGACATTCTATCTATATAGCATGTATCGTCAATGAGTGATGTGAATGAAGTATTTCATTGCGTGTCTGCGAGATTAGCTCCTCACTGCGATTCCTCCTCCTCCTCCCCAACACTCACTCCTCAACGGTACACATCAGCCCGATCTCTCTGACATTCCACCTAGCATGTATATTGATTATCAATAAGTGAAGTGAATGAAGTATTTCATAGCTTGTCTATAGAGATTGGCTCCTCCTCCGGTTCCTCCTCCTCCTCCCCAAGCACCCGTTGATCAATTATTTGCTCCCAATTAAAACTCAATTAGGACATTATTTTGTGGATGGTATGGAAAGAATATTTATTGTGCTTTGTAATGACACCAAATTGGTTATTTTATGATTAGAAATATAGAAACGGTGATATCATAAACATCATAAACAGTGTAAAAATGTCACACCTCCTCAAAATACGGGGTTCCAATTCGTGGCACACGACCTACATGTTCTTTATCTTGGTCCGAAACATACATAGATTCAAACGACTTGGCGCACATAAGTATCCCTGTAAGAGAAAGTAATTGTGTAAAACCATTACAGCTAAGTCCGCAGCTAAACTGGAATGTTGGTGCGTGACGTCCGTAGCCAGACGGAAATGTGCAGTGAAGAAGAATGGTGGGCGTACTAACAAGTCTTATTACTTAAGTTTTTTTTAAAAATAAGGGTGCGCTAAAAACTGGAACTGAATTAAAGGACGTTGCTACTACGTGGGGGTTGCATAGCTCTAATGATAGGCATGGACGATGTTCTGAATGTGTTTACCGACGGATGAATATGAAGGACAGCAGCTGGTGGGAGTCCGTTCCATACAAAGATTGCCCGATGGTAGACAACGAACTTGTGTGCATTTATTGATGTGTGTGTTTAGTTTACATCTTTGAGGGGTGGTCCAATCTATTGGAGATGTGTGTAGCCCTTTGATTATTGTGTGGAGAGTTAATGTCCACCAAGTCATATTGTATTTTGTACAGCATGGTGGCTTGTTGAGCCATGCGGCGAGTGTGTAGGGTAGCCTATGTGAGGTGGTTAACTAATGGGTAACAGGGGTTTGTCTCCTGTAGTCTCGGAAAACAAACCGGGCTGAGCTTCTCTGTATTTTCTCGATCCTATTTATTTCGGATTTTGTTTGAGGGTTTCATACCTCACTTACGTATTCGACTTGTGGGCGTATGAGTGTTTAGTAAGCTCTAGCTTTGACATTTTGGGAGCAGGGTGAGAGAGTTCTCCTCAGTAGACCAATTATTGTCCGATTGGCTTTATTTAGGACTTTGGTGCAGTGACCGTTCCATTTTAGGTCATGTGAAACGGTGACGCCTGTTGAACACAAAGAATGTCCTCGTCCAGTAATGATGTGTACTGATGGGCACGTGGTGTGCGCTTAAAGTGTGATTGAGAGAGCAGCACATCGTTTGACGTTGAATGACATTGACCATTTTTGGCCCATTTTCCTAGGGTTGCCAGGTCGTATTAAAATATGCTTTGATCCTGTGGATCCCTTACCTCTCTGTATATTATGCTGTCATCTGTCAAGTACAGTAGATTGTATGTGTCATTTATGTGATTTATATATAATAAGAATTGACAGGGCCCAGGACTGAGCCTTGGGGCACCCCTGATGATTCCATTAACCCAGTTTGAGTGAGTTTCATTGACGGATACTGCCTGTGTTCGGTTTGATAAGAAACTATTTATCCACCCTAGTGTGTTTTTTCTGATACCATAGTAATTTAGTTTGACTGCAAGGTGCTGATGAGAAACTTTTGTCAACAGCCTTATCATCAGTCTGGCCTTTGCGGTTTAGGGTGTCAGACCAGTCATTTATGGAGTTTATAAAAGCTGTGTACATTTGACTGTCGCTCCCTAAAGCCGTGTTGGTCATTTATTAGTATATTGTTTGAATTTAGGTGTTAAGCAACGTGGCTCAGGACTATGTGCTCCATTATTTTACAGCATACGCAGGTTAACATGGTTAAAAAGATTGGTCTGTAGTTGGACGGGTCAGATTTGTTACCACTCTTAAATACACAGAAAACTTTTCTGAGTCGAGCGACTCGCCTACGTGAGTATTCATTTTGTCCGTGAGGCGACCCGCCTTCAGAATGTATGCGAGTCATATTACACACTTTAAGCGAGTCAAATGACCCATGTAAGTAGGTATAATTGGTATGAAAGTGGGTCATTGGTAATTGATTGACCCACTTGTGCAAGTCACATTACTCACTGAAAGTACAAATGTCTCAAGTGACCTATTTAAATAGGTCAATTGACCTGCCTACGTGGGTCACATTACTCACTTAGGTGGGTATTCATTTTTGTCCGTGAGGCGACCCGTTCAACAATCGAGTGAGTCAATGGACACACTTCCAACTCAAAGTGAGTCAAA
This sequence comes from Ophiura sarsii, assembly GCA_035610835.1. Taxonomy (NCBI): domain Eukaryota; kingdom Metazoa; phylum Echinodermata; class Ophiuroidea; order Amphilepidida; family Ophiuridae; genus Ophiura; species Ophiura sarsii. The sequence continues at coordinate 47,531,783 of CM069446.1, forward strand.
TGACTCGGATCTGTTAAACAATTCCAGTGAGTCAATGGACACACTTCAAAGTCAAAGCGAGTCAAATGACTCAGATCTGTTTAACAATTCCAGTGAGTCAATGGACACACTTCAAACTCAAAGTGAGTCTAATGACTCACATCTGTTTAACAATTCCATTGAGTCAATGGACACACTTAAAACTCAAAGTAAGTCAAATGACTCGGATCTGTTTAACAATTCAAGTGAGTCAATCGACACACATCATACTGAAAGTGAGTCAAATCCGTTTAACAATTCAAGCGAGTCAATGGACACACTTTAAAGCGAGTCAAATGACTCGGACAGATAATTCCAAATGATACACACATTACAAAACAATGAGATTTGATGTCAGTGAATTTATTGACTCCATCATTAATATTTTCATACACAAATTCAAATGCCAAAGATGAGTTATGGTATTCTTTAGTATTACATTGGCAGGACTAAGGAAAGTTTTTTGGAATTTTGTGAGTGCTGTAATTATTGAACTATTAATGCATATAAAAGTATACATTTTTGGATGGGATTTGGGTCAGAGAATCCATTTTTGGCATCGATTTTGACCCAAAAAATTGATTTTTTGACCAATTTTTCTTGGGAAAAAGTAAAGACACTCTAACTTAGGGTCGGTTTTCTAATTTTTTCACCTAAACTTTTTGTTATTGAAATGTTGACCAAAAGTGCCCAAAAGGTTAAATAATGAGAAAACCTACCCCAAGTTTGTGTCTTTACACAATTATACATGTACATTTAGGCATATTTTACTAAAAATGTCAGTAACTGTTTGGTTTTTTTGGGCAATGTAAAAAAAAATAAGCATTTTTGGTTAAAAATTGATGCCAAAAATGGATTCTCTGACCCATTTTCTTTACAAAAATGTATACTTTTATATTCAAGTAACTCATAGTTCAAAAATTACAGCACTCGAAAAATGCAAAAAGTGACTTCTTGAGTCCCGCCATAAGTAGGTGGTTTATCTTTAACTTTGATATCAATTTTGACAACTTGACCGGATGCGAATCAACACTAGTCATGACAATTATAATAATGATAATAATTAATTTACATACAATAATATTAATCAGAACCTCTAATATAATTTGGGTAATGTGGATATGCTAAAACCAAACCATAAAGATAAATTGGAATGACAAAATGTGTGTAAAATTAGGCAACATATCCACTAAATCAATTTGGAATTAAATATGTCGAAAAATCATCAGTAGTATTCAATCCAAAAATATTCAAAATATAACGACTAAAATTTGGAAATATAACGTATTAGTAGAGTCATTATCTTGGATTCCGTGACCATTTTCTTCCTACCTTAGTTTCTTCGTGAATTTGTCAACTAGAACCATTTTAAAAGAAAATGAGCTCCCATGCATTTCTCAAAAGTTACGGGAACGTTGTTTTATAGCGCAATTCCAAAATGGCCGCCATACAGGGGCCCAAAAATTCAAATGGCTTTAATTAAGCTAAAAAGCACACCAAATTGTTCGGCCGAGCACAAGGATTCCAAAAAAGTATGTCGGCCATTTTGGAATTTGCGCTATAAAAGAATGTTCCCGCCACTTTTGAGAAATGCATGGGAGCTCATTTTCTTTTAAAATGGTTCTAGTTGACAAATTCACTAAGAAACTGAGGTAGGAAGAAAATGGTCACGGAATCCAAGATAATGACTCTACGATATTATACTAATACACAAAGCAAAAATACAGAATAACAGTATAATACAAGTTTAACCCATCATCAACAATTGAATAAATATCGCACATGGCAAATACACAATATGATATTATCTGCTCGCCGTGAGATTTATTTGAGCGTATCAACCAAATCTCACCACAGACATATCATAAACGATGAATTTGAGAAGTAAGCAGCCAATGTCTTCATTAAAAGAATTTGGACCCACATTACAAATTACTGTGACCAAACACATATTATTGTTACAAAAACATGATTATAAACTTAATTTGGATTCACATTGGCTACCCAAATATTAAACATTTAGCAATCATGGAACTCAAAATATACCAAACAAATAAATCATAAGGTTGTATGATCTAAGGTTTGGATTTTTTTCCCTCAAGCACAAGATTCTCAAATATCGCGGGATATGCTCATTTAGTGTTATATATCCATGTAAAGCTGACGGACCAGCTGAGAACATGGAGAGGTCACAATCTGAATGCGCCAAAATCAACACTATTTCGTGCCCAAAAGAACATCTTTGTTGTCTGTTCAATGAAGTGTTACATTGACCACTACAGTGTAGTGTGAGGATCTATCGATTTTTAAGCACAAAATAGTGTTGATGTTGGCACTTCCAGGTTGCAACCTCCCCATGTTCTAGCATGTGGCTGAGCACTGGAACAAGGGATTGCTTCAAATTGGATATCATTGTAAATATGAACACATCAGCTTTTAACTGATATATTACACTAAATGAACATATCCAGATATATTTGAACAAATTGTGATTGAAAAAAAAATTCCAAACTTTGTTTGAGCAGTTTATAAACAATTCAAACCCTTCCAAAGTTTCCACTCTATCAAATTCATGTGAAAACAATAAAGTTATTCCAACTTCATCCATAATAAAACATGACATGAGCACTTTGCAGAGCATTCAAATTTGGGATGAATTTGGCTTGAAGTCATCATAATCATAGAGGCACTAAATCAAAAGATTAAATCAAACAAGTTGAATGAAACCATACTTGAATAATAGAAATAAGAATTTGAAATACCAAAGACATGCAAGATAATTGCAAGTTTTATATGTATTATAATAATCTCAAAGTCCAAAATAAGTCACTAACAATATTCAATATCAAGTTCATTGACCTATGTAGCTAGGTGGTAAATAAACAATTGGATGGTCAAGCAATCTCAAGTGGCCAATTTGCAGCCCATTGAGATGAGAGAGCAAGCCTGACTAATTTACATAAAATGGCTTGGGTTGTACTCAGTCATGCACAGGCCTATCATAAATATGAGTTTCGCAAAGTTGAATTTTCAAAGACTTCCAAAATTACTCGCAAAGGTCTACCATATCAAAATAAACTGCTCCAAAAAAAGTTGATTTTTTTTTTAATCACAATTTGTTCAAATATCGCGGGATATGTTCATTAAGTTTTATATATCCACGTAAAGCTGATGTGTTCATCTTTACAATGATACAAAATTTGAAGCAATCCCTTGCTCCAGTGCTCAGCTACTTGCTCGAGAACATAAGGGGGGGGGGGGGTCACAATCTGAATGTGCCAAAATCAACACTATTTCGTGCTCAAAAGAACATTTTTATTGTCTGTTCAATGAAGTGTTACAGACCACTACAGTGTAGTGTGATGATCTATTGATTTTTAAGCACAAAATAGTGTTGATTTTGGCACTTTCAGATTGCGACCTCCCCATGTTCTCAAGCATGTGGCTGAGCACTGGAAAAAGGGATTACTCATATCATCTCAAAGTATAAATATTCAAAGTGTAAAAATGGTTCCAAAAAGTTATGCTCCAGGCAAAGAAACAACTAGATCATTTCTTAACCAGCACCAAAGTTCAAAATCATAACAGAAAAATGTTCAACTTTCAATTGACTTCGCTAGTCATGTGAAAGGTATCCAACTATAATTTTCATAACTGGGCACATATATTGCATTATCTTGCAATTTCATTCTTTCTCTTCCAAATTTTGAAGTTCTGATCATTAACTTTTTCTAATCAAGAACAACAAACAAGTAGCAAATCATATTAATAAAATGATTATTGTGGCATTTTTAACATTTCAATTTGACTGTTGTCTGCCAAAGTGAACATTTACTGGAAAAATAATGAGCAATTTACCACTTTTCACTACGGTATAGCAACAAATCAGTCACATGTACAGGGTGGGTGTCTCTCTGGATCCTCCAAATTTGAGACCACCAATTTTCATTACACACTGGTAACTACAAAACCTTGAAACTACTAACATTCTTACCCATTGGTTATTTCATTTCAACTTAGAGTTGATGTTGTAAAGGAGATGCAATACCTTTCTGTGGGTGTGGTATATTGAACAAGTTCAGGATAATCTTCTGCAGAAAACTTATATGCGACGTTGAAGACATAATGTGTAGCCATGAGTATGCCTACTGCTTTCATGAAGTCGGCCGTAGAACACACCTCTTCACCTTCAGCTATCAGGGTGTAATCCTTGACGGTTTCATCTACTATGGCAGCCATTGAGCCGTTATATTGAATGTGTATGTGTGACGGGAAGGAATCTTCATCTACCTATTAAAAAGTTGAAAGAAAATAAACAACTATTATTATTCATTTATTTTTAAATAACAAACCAAACATAAACCTTTGTAACAAGTACATTGCAGTGGCGTACCGACCGGGGGCAGGGGGGGGGGGGGGGTGGGAGTTGCCCCCCCCCCCCCCCCCCCCGGCTCCAAATACCGGGACGCTAAATTCGCATAAGAAAAAAAAAATAGGGCCTAGGCCGAAAAAACTGAGGATTGGGCATTATTTGTCGACTGTTTTGCTTTTAGGACTCTAAGAATTTTTTTGTGACCGTGCGAAATTTTTGGACTGTGCGAAATGTTTGACCGTGCAATTTTTTTTGACCCTACCCCCCCCCCCCCCCCCCCCCCCCCCCCCCCCCCCCACCACTTACGTGAAATTCACGAGGTGACTGACTGGGAAAAAAATTGGGGCAACCTTTTACGAAAATTTACGCCACTGTCGGGACGACATATACTTCTGCCCCCCCCCCCCCCCCCCCTGGCTCACATGCCGCGGTATGCGCCTGGTACATTGTATTAAAGAAAAGAGCTGCGACAATTTGTCAGCAGCACACAGGTTGCGACCATGAAGACTACAAGCTGGCAGGATCGAGGGAGTAAATAATTTGTTCTGGAACTACAAGAAAAACCTCTTTGGCTAACTGCAGAAAGTGACCCACCCGCCTGTCATAGAGAGACTCCATGTCAAAACTACTCAGTGCTTCAGAGTAAGATGAAAAATTCTTGCCCAGGACTATCCCGCATACCCTTTTCTGTAGGTCCTTTTTGAAGTTTTAGACAGTCCAGCGGGAGTACCATATACTGTGTCAGATTATATGCTACAGATTCAAAGCAAGTTTTCACATATCGCACACGTCATTCGTGTATGCAAAAGCGGTATGACCTGTGTTTGGATTATAAACCAGTCATAGTTACGGTGATTTTTATCACAGGGATTTTTCACTGTAATTTGTGTATTTGCTTGCTGAAAATATTTGTATTTTTAGATTGGAATACTACTGATTGTATTAATATGAAAAACACAGATACTGACTTGAGTTTGTGGTGTCTTCTATTGGGCAGAGTTCCCATCATTTTAGGAAACTAAATTTCGAAATAATCCCTGAGAAATACTTACCATTTGTCTTGGTTAAAAGTTGTTGAAAAAACACAAGACATGTCCACACTCATGTGCCAAATAATGTATTTTCCCCTTGCCACTCAAATTCCATGTTTTCCCTGATATTTTTGCTAGTTTTCAGATTCCCTGAGTTTTCCCTTTCTGAAAAAAATCAATACATTTTTTGTCCTGTTTTCCACAGTAAATGGGAACCCCTGTCATGTCACATGGGATAGATGTTCAATATTTTCATCGTAGTGGATGCCGGCTCACTACTTAAATATTGGACTCGCCTATCCCTTATGACACGTAGAAGACACTCCAAACAAAAATCCCTCATTTATTCTGTAAATCTAGATCATGACAAATTTATTATTTTTTATGCCGCTGAACAATCAGGAAAGTTGTTAGCTGTTGTTGTACCCCTTAAATCACAACTTACCTTGGCCTTTGAACAAAATGCAAACTCAACATTTTCATGCAGCAAGTGAAAGATCAGCAAAACTTCACCAACTTCTGCAGCATCTGAAATCAGATTTATAAATAAGGCTTTTAATCACACATAGGCTTGATAAGTTTAATTGTAAGGATCAGCTTGAAAAGAATGATGAAATTAACCAAGTTCATTTTGTCTTTTGAAATGTTAGCAGTGACACCAGTTGGAGGGGTGTGCCTGATGTTTGGTTCAATTAAACATCAAGGGAAAGATGCCCATCATTGACAGAATGAAAACTGATTTACTTTACATGAATTTAGAGTAATCTCGAAAGAACAATGACAACGGGGAAAATAGAGATTAAAAGATGAGAGGCAATATCATACGGAGATGACATTTTTTCAAAACCTGGGTCTGTTTGATGATTGTTGACAAGGGTTATATTATAAGAAAATGACTTCTACGTATTCATAACATACAATTTCTCAGTATTTTTGAAAAGTTCTAGAACTGGGCTATCAATGCTATCAGTCAAGAAGAAATCATGTCTGTCTCCTCACATTGTTGAACTATAATACACGTTGGGAAGATATTTACTGAAAATTGAGGAAAAGAAAACTGTGATAAAACACAAAAACTTACGTTTCTTGGCCTTGGCACTCTTTGCTTTTCCAATTGCAGAAAATATCTGGTCTCTCGTCCCCTTTTGCACACGTGCACATTTGATGATGGCATCTGCATACTTATCAATACCCTTCTGTTGGGCCTTGCAAATGTCTTGTTCTGTCAAGCGGTGGAACTCTGTCAGTATCTGCATGTATTATAACAATAAGAATTTAAACTCCCTTTGTTGCATTAGCTGTTGTTTGTTGCATTTGCATTGCATGCCACCTATAGCTGGCATTGAGTTTTGGTGCATGATCAGGGTTGTCACCAGCCAAAATTCAATGCTGCCTAAATTTGACGAGATTTGAATCAAAATAATGAATCATGTTGCAATAGAGGCATTTTGTAGCTGTTTTTAAGACAAATACTTTCAATTTGGCATATTCTAGTGCTATTCGGCAAGGTTTAAATTCCCTTGAGTGCCGGTTAATTTGGCTGAGTGATGGTAATTAGTACCGACCAGTGCCGACCAGCATAGTGACAACTATGGGCATGATTGTTAGAGCAATTGTGCTTTCGGGCATCCTTTGCCTTAGGTATGCAATGGGGCACAATTATCCTTCTCGTGTTCGCTCACTGTGGAATTTAACAAAAGGATTAACAATAGGAAAAAGTGGTATCAAATTACATTTATCCTATTATAATGCGGTATTAAATCTTATCTAAATATTTGAATGTATATGTTGTGAAACCATTTAACATGCACATAATTTACCTCATCCTCATCAAACAAGCAGGGTAGGTAGTCGATATTTTGTCAACCTTCCACAGTTTGTTCACTATCCCATCTCGTCTGTCAGCAATGTGAGGTCCATAAGCATGCTAATCTTAGTAGTATCTTGCCTCAACTTTCGATTTTCAACCTGCATCAGTTGAATGTGCTTCTCTATTGTTGTATCATCTTCGCCCACCGGCCGCTTAGTAAGTAGTGCGTAACTCCCCCACTGGTTACTCGGCCTATTCTTTGCAGTATCTGTAGGTTTTGATGTACTTTTAGAAGGTTTGGCTAACTTGGCTGGTGGCTTTGCATGGCCATTATCGTTCTCATGCCGCTTTCGTTCATTTCTGCATTTTTGTGACAAGGTATTTTTCAAATAGTTCTGAAATAAAAAAATAAAAATGCAATGTAAAACACATTTTAATTTAATTTTGCCCTAGTAGCTTCCATTCATCTCCAGTTAAACGAATCATTATAACTTAAAAGACAATCCTAATGTGAAATTCATGGATTTGATAGCGTTTCGATGAGATCACAGATGGATTCTTACTTATTTGTTTCATGTTTATTCAAAATAACCTTGAATACCACCCATGGCTTGCTGCGTGATGCATAGTTATGACCTCCCTGATTCAATTGGTGGTGATTTTTAACCAAAATACAAAAAAAGTGAAAAGCCCTAATATACCATCGGAAATGCATTTAGTTTTCATTTTTACTGATTTCTTTTGAAGTAACATGAGAGGGTTTCCATGTATACCATCAATTTAAACAAGGTTAACAAAATTAATTTCATTTTTTGAGAAATCTCTCTGTGCCCCTTTAAGTGACAAAAAACATACTACCTTTACCTCATAGTGACTAGATATCAACTGTGTACAAGCATCTACACTTGTGTAATCAACTTTACGTGTGCGATTCAATACTGCAACAAGCCAAATATAGTCCTACATGATCAGCTATAATCGCTACCGAATGTTGCTGAACTCATTTGCTGTTAATTTTCACAGGTTTTACATAGGATTTGGATGGCTTCAAAACTTGTGTTTGCCAATAAAACTGCTCAAAACAGTGACACACACTTTCTTCACCTAAACAATGGGGAAAATGTTGGTTGAAATCTTAACCATATAACTCTACCCCCAACTTTTTTTTAGAATTTTTACTTCAATGTGGAAAATTGACCCCAAATATTGCCCCGATCCCCCGGGATTTGATCCAGGAACCTCCAGGACCTAGCGAACGATTCCCCACTACACCACGGGTGTGGTGTTAAGGCTAGTTAGCGCAGTATATTGCGCCAACTAACCCTACCATATATATAACCCTAAGGCAAAAAAAAACAAAGTTGACTTGCCCTTTCCGACCGACCTGAATTTTCGGAAATCTAGGGTCGCTATTTTTTTTTCTCCAAATTAAAAAATTTTAAAAAAAAAATTGAAAGAAGTACATAACAATAAAGAAAAATGAAAACGTGTTTTTGAGTAGTATCTGCTTGTTTGAAAATAAAATTAAAAAAAACAAAAAACAATTCGACCGTCCGACCCAGACTCTGGCTCTGAAAGGGCAAGTCAACTTTTGTTGTTGTTGGCCTAACTCTACCACCCCAAAATACCACGACTGGGCACTTTGGTACCACCCGGCGTGGAAGTTTTTTTATGAAAAAATGAAAAAATGGACCCAGCCCATATAGTTGCGCAATATACTGCGCAAACTAGCCTTGACAGCCGTGGTGTAGTGGGGAATTCTTCGCCTCTGGTGCTAGAGGTCCCTGGATTAAATCCGGGGGGGGGGGGGATATTTTGGTCGATTTTCCAAGTTGAAGAAAAAATTCTGAAAAAAGTGGGGGGTAGAGTTAGGGTTAATGAGTAATATTCTGTATGCTTATTGCTAGGTCACTCTTACAAAATTTGAGCTTTTTATATTTCTTCAAATTCAGATTTGTAAATTGTGCAGAACTACAATATTGGAGAACAGTTCATAATGGATGTAAAATACATGGTGTCTGCATGAACCAACCGAATAAACTAACGTTTAAAACTTTAAACAAACATATACTTACAAAGTGTACTTGGTCATTTCATCATAAGGATTCAATCAATTGAATTTTGGAATGCGGAAGGGAACTGGCCACCGACTTAAAGAAACCTTTCTCTTACTTGCAACAGTACATGTAGTCCTGAAATGTAGAGAAAAAAATGCTTCAGAACATGGTATCAACATCAACACTCTCCAAATCAACCATTTGATGCTCTGCTCCATACTATTAGTTATTCACGAACACTTTTAGTTTCCCCCCTGCTTGTTCACAAAATATGGACAAATATTTACGGTCCGGGGCTCTGATGGGGCTGAATGGAATACAGAAAGAAGAAAAAAATACCGGGGAACTCATAATGTAGGCTATTTATTTATTTTTTAAATTCTCAAAAAAGTTCAATTTTGTTATAAAAACAAATCCAAAACAAATCCAAAAAATTGCAACAAAAAATTAACAAAAATACAACAAATATATTCACAAAAATTCTCAAAATAAAGAGGACAACATTTTTTTTTAAAAAGTCTCTACTGCATTTTGTGACTGCTACACATACAATCAGCATATTAATAACGCTTTAAGTGTATTCGTGCAGTGTAAGCTTTAATGTGTTAAAGAGACCTCTAGTGACATAATGTGCAGAATAATAGCTTCAAAAAAATTCTTGGTTGTGTTTTGCCAGAAAAATGATGACATTTCAGTCATTTTGTGGCAAGTGGACATTTGCCAGTATTTACAGTTAATCCAAAAGTAGCGCTTCCACACACAAAATGACATCTTCTATCCTTCATATATTGATAGCTGAACTTGATACCAAAATATTTTGCGCGGCTTCAAAACAATTCATGGTTCCGTTTTACTAGAAAAAAGATGCAATTTCAGTCAATTTTTGCAAAAACTATTTTGAAATTTCATTTTCAAGCTTTCATTGAAAGTGCACTTTATTTTATTAATTTTTTTGGCTGAAATATATATATGCTTTTTAATGTCAAGACAAAATTGGTATAGGCCCATCATGTCAATTGAACTAATGTTTCTAGTGTGACAATAGTCTAAAAAACATTTATTTAAGCTTACTTATTCATTTCAAGCAAGAAATAGTAACATTTAGACACTTTTAATCAAATTTAAATCTACAAAAAATTGTAAAAAAATGTGACCCGTTTTTACGATTTTAGGGTCGGTCGCTGATGGCAACACAACTCTTTTGGGGGCCTTATTGTGTGCTTATTGGTGTACACACATCAATCCCCACCTACATGCACAAACCCACTCAACCCCAACCACAAACCTACTCCACCTTCCCGCAGTGGAACAATTTATCACCATCTATTCTAGAAAATTTGTCACTCGGTCAATTCAAATCCTCTATCTCCACTGTAAATTATCATTGAAGAATATCATAATTTGTATTATATTTAAACACTGTAACATTTGTTATTTGCATGTATTTATGTATGTATCGAAATGAGGGCCTGCTTGGAAAGCATTGAAAGTCACTGAAGCATATTACCCTCAATGAAGAAAGCATAAATAAATCTAAACAACCCCTACAACCTCCCCTCCCCACCCACCCCCATGCCACCACAATCCCCACCACAGACTCCCTCCCCTTCACAATTTCCACAAACCCCCTCCGCTTCCTATCCCCACCATAAACCCCCTCCCCTTCCCATCCCCACCACAAACCCCCTCCCCTCCACAAACCCCTCCCCTTTCATTCACAAAACCCCTCCCCCACCACAAACACTCTACCTCACCCCACGGCCTACCCTCCCCACCGCACCACAAACCCCTCCCCCACCACAGACACCCTACCCACCCCACCCCCTAGGCCAACCCTTCCCACCCCATGCATCCACGCCACCATCCCCCTTCGCCACCATCCCCCTTCGCCAGTGGCGTAACCAGCGGGGGGGGGGGGGGGGGGGGGGGGGGGAGCCCCCACACTTGGAACCCTTGCCCCCCCCCCCCCAAGCCCCCACACTTGGAACCCTTGCCCCCCCCCCCCCCCCCTGCTTGCCCCCCCCCCCCCAAATGAAATCAAGTACGGCTGTAAATAAAATTTACAAAAAAGTACACACCAAATCCCCCCAATAATGACGTCGTGTCGGTTGAGATTGGCACTGTCGGTTCATTTGAAGAAAGGAATCATGGAATTATGATGGTCAAAAGTACACATTGAAAAATTTCTTCCCAAAATGAAATATTCTTTGGTACAAGCTTGTTTAGAGCCAAAATGTAGCTCAATCGTTCAAAAATAGCTGTAAAGTCGAAAATGTTCGCGCGCGCTACCTCTTTACTCAAAAAATCATGGATTGTCTTAGGAGCCCCCCCATTTCAAGTCACTGCCCCTTCCTGCCCCCCCCCCCCCCCCCCCCAAATGAAAAAGTCTAGTTACGCCAGTCGCCACTGCCCTTCGCCACCATACACCCTCTCCCCAGGGCCATCCCATTCCCATTCGCCACCACAAATCCCTGCCCTCCACCACAACCCCTCCCCACCACTAACCCCCTCCCAACCACAATCCCCCATCACTAACGCCAAAAGGGTACCTGGCTGCTGAAAATCAGTAACTCCCACAATACAGCACGGTCGATACCTCAAAAATACACTACAACAACAAGTACCGTATATACTATACGAAAAATATTATTTGTAAATAAATCTTCACTTGATTCTGTTCCGTGCTCACAGTGTCAAGCGGGGCCGAAGGCACCGTACGCGGATAGCCCGCCGCTATACTAGGCGCTAGTAAGAAAAGGAGCCGCAGGCCGCCTGCGGCCGAGGCGACTAAACCCGGCTTGTTACGAACCGATTTAAGTTAGGTCCAATTTAGATGAGCCCGCCGCAGGCGCGATACGGTCTACCAACCGACCCGTGTAGAATTTGGGAACTCAACCCCTATTTTGCGCGAACTCTACCCCTATCGTAGAGGGCGCTGTTGTACCTAGGATGCATGTTTTTTTTCAGCAAGCTAGATGGTTCGCCGCCAAAAATATGCGATCTCTACCACTATAGCATCACTAACCCCTTCCCAATCACAAACACCCTCCCTAGCTATACCCCACCTCACACCAAAAATCCCATGGTATCGATTATCGTTGCGCCGCCCATCACTACAAAAACTTTTTTACAATAGACAGAATGTTCTTCATCTCTTCAACAAGTATCAGAAGTTGCTTAATTCAAACAGGAAATCAAACATAAACCTATACCCCAACAGATTTTTACTCCATTGGAACAATTATTTTGGGTTTCAAACATGAAAAATAGTGAATTTATTACGCATTTTGTCTTGGTGGGATAATTTGGCCACTAAATCGGTGGCCAAATTTGGACACCTGCTAGGAATGATCGCGGACTCAAAATTTGATGTGCAGCTTTTGATTTTAAATCCTCTACAGCACCATGTCAGGCTACACCTGGCTTGTTGAATATCACACTAGTATGTTTTATGAAATAAACATAAATATCGTTTTAAAAACTTACCTTGTTCGACTGCATACGGTCGGACGCAACACAATAACATAACAACAAACGGTGTGGAGACGTGCGTGTGAATGGTGTGCTGGGCTATCCCATAATATATTTTTCTTTCGACCAATCACGATTTTTTTAGCGTACTTTTACTCACTTGCAAATGAGTAAATGTGTCGAACGACCCATTGACTCACGTCTTACGTTTTTATGTGGGTCAATTCAAATGGGTCAGACTGCACGTGACCCATCTTACGTGAGTCAACGTGTCGAGCGACCCATTAAAATTCATTGACCCATCTTACGTGGGTCAATTCAAATGGGTCCGAACGCAATGACTCATCACAGGTGAGTCGCTTCGCTGGGACAGGGTCACTTGACACAGATAGACGGGTAATGTGAGATGACCCACTGCAAATGAGTCACTTGACCCATCTTTGACCCAGAAAAGTTTTCTGTGTATGGAGGTAACTATAGCTTGTCTCCACTGTTTTGGCACTACAGACGTTTAATACAAGTTTAAGGAGGCGTGTGGTGACAGCTCATCAGGGCCACTTGATTTAGATGGGTTAGCTGTGGGAGTTGTTTGACGACACATATGGTTAAATCTGGGATGGGATTTTAGGGGAAGGAACCCTTTCGCTGCTCCTGTGTGTGTTCTTATTAAGTGAAAAAGCTGTTAATTTTTTCCGTGCGTGAGAGTTTAACATATGACCAAAAGGACTTAGATGTTCAGTTAGGCTTTCCCCTATGACATATTGTTGATGTAGTCATGGAGTTCCTATCAGCTTAGTGACATAGTTTCGGTGCACGCGGTAGGCTCTCCAGTCCGTGGTGTTGTTTGACTTGCGAGCATTGGAGAACATTCCTCATTTTGCGTTGATCCATGGAAGGCTGTGTTTTGACCTAGTAAGTTTAGAAGGTATGTGATTGATCATGTCAACCAGCTTTAGGAGATTAAATTTGATTGTTCTCCAGTTTGAATCCACTGATTGTTTATGTGGGTTGGACATGTTGGAGGCAAGGAACTGAACCACATAATCACTTACTTTCGACTTGAAATAGCTTAGGTCTGCTTTATGTAAACCTGCCTACGTGGTTTCCTTTGTAGTTTTGGCTTCATGTTTATGTCGAAACGGACGAGCCAGTGGTCTGAAATGACTGGCAGCATTGGATATAATGGATAAGGTTTTTGGTTTGCTGTCTCAATGAGGTCGAGTATGCTGTTTGAGTTTGTTCTGGTAAATTTCGGTTAGTTGAGAGAGCGAGTTTTCCGAAAGGAAATCAAGGAATCACGAGAGGTTGTCCCATGTGCTATACATGTATAACTATACGTGATACTTATCTGGAGCAAACGGGCGCGGATTCATTTCACAATAGTGGATGTATTGTGAATTCCGTCCGAAATTATATGAATGGGTAAATGTACCCAACAATCGTGTTCTTTGACTATCTACTGACACATTACATACATACATACATAACAGGATTTATAGGGCGCCTAATCATGAATATCTAGGCGCCATTACAAGAATGAGAAGCCACAAACAGGCAAGAGAAACAAAAACAAAATACAAGCTAAATTACTGATAAGGATATAGGTGGGATTTCAACGATTTTTTAAAACTGTGAATGGTTGGTGCCTCACGGATGGATATGGGCAGTGTGTTCCAGGTGCGTGGACCGACGACATAAAAGGCATGATCACCAACTGTTTTGGATGTTCTGGGAATGTGAAGTTTGGTAGCGTCCATAGCAGATCTAAGAATACGAGTGTCGGTGACAGTAGATGAGTGAAAAGAAGGTACATGATAACAAGAAGTTTGAAGTTGATTCTCTGTCTGACCGGAAGCCAGTGTAGGCTGTGAAGGTAAGGCGATAATGATCACGTCGTTTGAGTTGGAATATTATGCGAGCGGCTTTATTTTGGACACGCTGGAGTTTGTTTATATTATTGTCAGTGAATATACATTTTCATTCAAAATATTTCGAACATATTATTTATTATAAAGCCTGTCAACGATTTGAGCGGGTGACAACGTAGTGATCGAGACGCTATGTAGGCTATATGTCTCTAGCGCCGTATATGGCCGAACAGCTGACAAATGTGCAACCTAAACCCAACGTGCGAAATGTTCACATGGCGAATGATCAACGTATACATTTTAATGTTTTATGGTGCAGTCACATACGAGGGGGTATAAAAAAGTTCTTAAAATCACTAAGATGTGAAGGAGCCGGATTTTTTTTTATAATATGTAACTCTAAGACATCTTAAAGAGTCACTGTGCAAAGTCACACATTTCTCCCACTTTTTATTACCTGTCCACAGACCGCCATTGTAGAGATCCTCAAAGTGACCGCCATTGATTGATCCTCAGATTGCCTCAGATTGCGTTATTCACCAAAACAGCAATAAATAGTTTAAAGTTTTGACAGAAAGGGGTCAAAGGTCATTACAAACCAGCTTGGTGTCAATAATCTTATGGGTAACATGGGTTGTACACAGATTGACCTCTAATGACCCCTACATGACCTTTGACCTTTTTCTGTCAACTGTTTAAAGATGTCTGAAGGGTCACATATCAAAACAAGGTTCATGGCTCCTTTCCTTCTTGGTGATGTCAAGAACTTGTTGATACCCCCTCGTATATCTGTGTGAGCTGGGTGGCCTTTACCGTCTATGGTGCGCACACAGTGAGGACACACGGTGGGCCGTTTCCCGTCCGTTGAACACGTTCAGGGGACTTTTGGCCGAAAAGCCGAAGCGTCGCGGCACATTAGAGACGAGATATCTCAGTAAGTGTGCTGCAGAGCACCACTGTCAAATTGTTAGATTGGACGAAACAGCGTAAATATTAAAGCTGTTATCGGTTTTGGCCAATGAAAAGGATTGTATCAACATTTGTTTGGATAATTGTATCAAAGACATTCATAGATAAGTATTTCTGGTTGGACGAAGCAACGTAAAAACTAAAAAGGTTATACAATAGTGGTTCAATAAAAGCATCGTTAATCAATATTATTGTGAAGGAAATAATTCTCAAATTTCCTTAAAATTGATAATTTGAAAGTTAAAGGTAGATGTTATGATCGCTGGCCCGATTTTCAACTTGATATTTACTATTTTACATGAAAGGTCATCCTTAAAATTGTCGCATTCCAAAGTTGGAGTTGCATCTCCAATGGTTCTTATTTTAGAAGCACAAGGTCACATGAAATTTGCCCATTGAGTAGTACACAAACTGGCAGGTGGTTATCCACCTTTGGCAGTAATTACATTTTAGCCTATTATTTCTAAATTGAACATTTCTGGCCCCTAAGATTTTACAGACATAATGAGAATAATAAGGTTTCAAAAAAATCATAGCCAAAAAAAGGTAATCGGAACATACACCTTTAAATGTTACATGAGGTATTTTGATACCATTTTTTTTTATTACAAACAATGATGTTTAAGATATAAGAAAAATAATTCTTAACATGATTCAATTCTATATTCTGTATTATACACATTACATACAAAACTTGACAGTATTTTCGCATTAGGTTTCTCGATTTTCTTGGTATGTACACGCTCGTAAAGGGTGTCATTAACCTAATACGAGATTCCCTTAAAACACATTTTCAAAAAATGTGCAACAATTTACCATTGCCTATGGGCGATTTTATCATGTCGGCCATTTTGGATTTTACAAGCGTCCTTTTACTTGGCATTTTTAACGTCCAAGATATCGTAAAGCTGGCGATTTGATAATGTTCAATTAGCTTTCAATGTAATACATGTATCATTATAATTATTATGTTGCTGTATTATGTGTTGCAGCTATGTATGTTATTTTAAATAATGAATATGTTACCCTAAAAATGTAACTAAAGACAATTTCTTCGCTACTGACTTTTTATTTTGTTGCTACTGTCATTTGAATGTCGTCTAATCAGGCTATTTAAAATCTGCGTCATTAAAAATACCTTTAACAACCGAACATCCGATTTGAATCATTTAAACACCAAAATGTGTGGTCATCTCTAATAATATCAAATAATGTTATGCTAATAATGTGTTGGCCAATACTAATTTGGACAAAGTATCGTTGGGTCGAAACATTAATTGGACGAAGACAAAATATGATTGGACAAAATTATGTTGAGCAAAAGATCATTGGACGAAATGTATTTGGACAAATATGAGGAATTTCCGGTGAGGGGTAGGGGAGAACGGGGTAAGATGAGCCATTTTCACACTTTGCCCTATTGTGCAGATATTAAAAGACAGACCTTCAAACTTAGTGTTGCAAGTAAAACTTTAGAGTGTTAACTTACTTAGTATAACATAATAATTGAACCAATTGCTATTGTTTATTCATGGGAGATGCTTGAAAAAAGTTGGCAAAGTGACTTGCCCCTGACTATGGGTAAGTTGAGCCACCAGTGTGGGTAAGTTGAGCCACCACAATAATCAATGGGACATTTGAAATCAGAAAATAAGTTTCAGAAATGTTTATTCATGGTAAAAGTGAAATATACTCATAATTGTTAATACTTTGATCCAAACTGGACTTTTAAAACACTTCCCCACAATTTTCGTACTAAATATTGACAAATTTTATTTTATCATGGCTATTTCCTATGCTCAACTTACCCCGTGAAAAATTGCTCATCTTACCCCGCGACGGTCAACTTGTGAAAAAATACCCCGCCCCCCCCCCCCCCCCCTCCCTACTGAAGCTTAATGACATTTTCAACATGTTACTAAATTTAAGTGCACATGTCACCCTTTTAGCACAAAAAGATGCACCAATACAATCTATACACTTCTAAGAAAGAAACCACGTAAACCATTTTTTTCACAAATTTACTCAGATGTGTCCAAAATCAACTGTCTAGCTCAATTTTCTTACCATGTGTGCACACGATGCAAGGTTGTCACCAGAGAGGTTTGAGAGATGTCATCTAACAATAGAGGGCAGTTTACAATTAGGAATGTCAATAGTTTCAGCTAGTTTCCATAATACAGGGGGTGGCTCAACTTACCCAGTGGCTCAACTTACCCCGTTCTCCCCTACTACGACAGTTATTTTCCAATAAGCTAGGGGTCTCAAGACGTCACTGTGCCACTTGTGTACAAGACAGTACAAACGTACAAAACACCGCCATCCGGAACGATTTCCCTACCAGCGATTTTCGATGTTAAATTGAAGCAGGACTGATTCTTGTACAATTTCGACCCAGCTTGGGAAGAATCACCACGTACAAGCTGCACGACAAGCTGTCGTAATCCTCAATCAAAATCGAAGGAATGAAGGTATAGGTTTACTAATAATGTCAAGTACATGTTTAAGCTTAATTATTGTAAACCTTTCCGGTAAAACTTTTGACCTTGAACAAAATAGACTAGTGATTTATATTGGACTATGCTTCTTCAAATTTAACTTCTCGTTGTGAGATACCATCCCGGATACCATCAGCTTAATTTTCTTTATACAGCCCGTCTCGTGTTTAGCATGTTGTATTCAGCTCTAGTCAATGTAGGCCTAGGCCTATACGTACATAAAAAGGTGGGGATTTCCATGTTAGAAATGCCGCGCCAGCACCGATGTCTTACGGACAATCTCGGACTGCATTATTTTCAATATTTTTAAAGCCTGACCTTGGCTTTGAATAACCATGCAATATGTTAACTATAAATACTACAATTTATGTACATGTAGCTGATTACATTTCAAAATGGCCTTATATTAGTTTTTAAATGCATTGTTTTTTGTATTCCCAGTTCACATTTGCAGATATCTTATGTTCGCTACCATGCTAGACCGTATGGGAATGAAACTGAAGCCGTTTGCCTGCAAATATCACAATCATAGAATCTTCAGTAGCTTTGACAGATATAAGATACATCAACGGCGTCATGGACGGCAGACACATACAATTTGGTTGGAAGGTTTATCCATCAGGTGGCGATACTATAGACCTCCCGCTCGGTTAGATGAAAATATTGGACATGAACGAGTTGATACGAAGGAGAAACCATACCAATGTTCATACTGGGATATGAGTTTTTCTCAGTTTAGTCAACAATATATTCATGAAAGGATTCATACCAAAGAGAAACCATATCAATGTTCATACTGTAATAAGAGTTTCTCTCGATCGGATGGTAAGACCCGTCATGAAAGGATTCATACCAAAGAGAAACCATACCAATGTTTATACTGTGATAAGAGTTTTACAACTTCAAGTACCAGAGTCAACCATGAAAGGATTCATACCAAGGAGAAACCATACCAATGTTCGCACTGTGACAAGAGTTTTTCTCAGTTTGGTCACAAAACCAGACATGAAAAGATTCATACTAAAGAGAAACCATACCAATGTTCATACTGTGATAATAGTTTTTCTCAGTTTAGTCAAATAAACATTCATGAAAGGATTCATACTACATGTAAAGAGAAACCATACAAATGTTCTTACTGTTATAAGAGTTTCTCTCAGTTTGGTCAAAAAATATTCATGAAAGGATTCATACCAAAGAGAAACCATACCAATGTTCATACTGTGATAAGAGTTTTTCTCAGTTTAGTCAAAAAAATATTCATGAAAGGATTCATACCAAAGAAAAACCATACCAATGTTCATACTGTGATAAGAGTTTTTCTCAGTTTAGTCAAATAAACATTCATGAAAGGATTCATACTAAAGAGAAACCATACAAATGTTCATACTGTTATAAGAGTTTCTCTCAGTTTGGTCAAAAAAATATTCATGAAAGGATTCATACCAAAGAGAAACCATACCAATGTTCATACTGTGATAAGAGTTTTTCTCAGTTTAGTCAAATAAATATTCATGAAAGGATTCATACCAAAGAGAAACCATATCAATGTTCATACTGTAATAAGAGTTTCTCTCGATCGGATGGTAAGACCCGTCATGAAAGGATTCATACCAAAGAGAAACCATACCAATGTTCATACTGTTATAAGAGTTTTACTACTTCAAGTACCAGACTCAACCATGAAAGGATTCATACCAAGGAGAAACCATACCAATGTTCGCACTGTGACAAGAGTTTTTCTCAGGTTGGTCATAAAACCAGACATGAAAGGATTCATACCAAAGAGAAACCATACCAATATTAGAGTTTCTCTTCTTCAGAGTTTCTTAAAATCAGGTCACAAGACCGATCATGAAAGGATTCAGACTGAATAGAAACCATACCAATGTTCATACTGTGTGTGGAGAGTTTAATTTTCTGAAGCGGGTGGTAAATAGACGTACATGTGATGATTCATACCAAAGAGATAGGCCTACCATACCGGGTGTCTACTAACCTAAGACCTCAGAACTATACATCTAAGACCTAAGACCTATACATCTGAGACCTAAGACCCCAACACTAAGACCCCTCCTAAAGGGGCACTAAGAGATCCTTCACAGAGGGAGCCCTCAATTTTTTTTCAGAAGTTGGGGTTTTTCACATAAACTTAGTTTTTGGGTCTTAGGCCTTAGGTCTAGGTCTTAGGTTAGTAGACACCCCTACCATACCAATATCCATACTGTGATAAGAGTTTTTATCGTTCAGGTGGTAATACTGATTGAAAGGATTTATACCACAGAGAAACCATACCAATGTTTATTCCGGGAAAGTGGTGTATCTTGGTTTTTTCATATTTAGGTGGGGGCAAAATAACTAAATCGCAACTATT
Source organism: Ophiura sarsii (assembly GCA_035610835.1). Classification (NCBI taxonomy): domain Eukaryota; kingdom Metazoa; phylum Echinodermata; class Ophiuroidea; order Amphilepidida; family Ophiuridae; genus Ophiura; species Ophiura sarsii. Next base: position 47,552,251 of record CM069446.1, read on the forward strand.
AATATCAAATCGAGGCAGCATTTCTTTATTTTTTGTAAGGTTAGGCGACACACAACAACAAATCTGCCTCAATGTTTACAGTTTTTAAACATAACATTATTTAACCATCTATAGGTCTACCAGCGGCTCTTAAAGGCATATTATGTGATCTTTTCTAGAGAGCGCCCTCTATTCATTTCTTTTTAGAAAGTAGATTTTCTTGCAGATTTACATTTCTGATCATAAATCATATATACATACATTCCAAGTTACAGAGCGATACGATTCCTAATTACCTCAAAATCATGGTTTTAGAGTGAATTTAGAGTAAAAATAATAAACTGTCGGATAATCCGACAGTTTATTTTCACTCTAAAATCATGATTTTGAAGTAATTAAGAATCGTATCGCCCTGTAACTTGGAATGTATGTACGATTTATGATCAGAAATGTAAATCTGCAAGAAAATCTTCTTTCAATTTTTTTTTCGATGTTGAGGGCGTTCCCTGGAAAGATCACATAATATACCTTTAACCTGGGGGTCGTTTGGGTTTTTCCAGGGGATCATGAAGGGGTTATTAATACAGCTTTTTGGTGAACCATTTCAATATTTCGTTCTAAAAGGCCAATGAAACGGATTGTATTAACATTTTATTTGGATAATTTTATCTAAGACATTCATAAATAGGAATTCCTGATTGGACGAGTCACTAGACATTCTAGCTCTCAAGTGCTCTCCACCAATGCTAATGATTGTTTGAGTCGCGCTTCATGAAGTTGATGGTGTTTTATTTGTATTCAATTGCCGTCGTTCAATTAAAAAAAACATTGATTAACGCTTTACAGCGAATACAAATAAATGAATTAGTTATGATCAAATTCATTTATGGCCTGAATGTATTAATAACTACGTGTTGACGCTTACCGTGGGAACAAAATGCGATGCCGGTCGGTCAGTTGTAGGAGGTAAACGAATCACGCGAGCATTTAGACAAGTTCATTTTACTAGGGCTATTGCACCGTGTTTGAAGAGTCATTTGAAAGGGTGAAAGATTCTTTGTATTGACTTTTGATTCGTTTTGAGTCAAGTTTGAAGCCACCGTAGACCAGCAAAGTTGAGAAGATACCCAGGGCCTGGACTGGCACACTGTGTTATAGGGAGTAAACCCTAAACACACTGCACTGCCAGTTGGCTCGAGTCCTCAGCGTAAGCAGCCGGCCGGCAATATACATTTTCCCGTCGTGGATTTGTGTCGCATATAAAAGTGTAGCGGGAATCGCTTATTGTAGAGGTTTTGGACGTATTTAATTATTAAATAATTGCAAGCGGTCCCTGGGAAAAACCAAGCACATTCTAAGTACTGTGCTTGATATGTACTTGGCCAAAAGTGCGATATTTGGAACAAGGACAAGCACCATTTAAGCACATTCTAAGCACTGTGCTTGGATTATACTTATTTTCCTTTTTCTAAGCACTATTTAAGCCCTGTGCTTAGAATGTGCTTAAATGGTGCTTATCCTTGTTCCAAATCTCGCACTTTTGGCCAAGTACATATCAAGCACAGTTTAAGCAAAATTCCAAGCACACTAAAAGCACTGTGCTTAGATTGTACTTATTCCGTAATGGCAAGCACAGTCTAAGCACTCACCAATGACAATCCAATCTATGTATGCTTGGATCGTGCTTCTTGGACAAGTACATTTCAAGCACTCGTTGACCTCTAGCTGACCTTTACCTTTGTAAGCAATGACATGCTCCACACACATGATTGTTGTATGACACAGGTATGTTTGACTCTCAAGCTCCCATAATAACAGGTTAATTGTATGTTCAGAATTCATCCATAGATCTTAAAACATAGGCTTATATCCATCCAGACTTTGATCAACATGATCAAGTATGCAGTCTAAATCTATACATGTTGCATCTGCATGTAAAAAAGAATGCTATATACATGTACATGTATAGGCACGTATAATAAATATAATACTCATTTGTCAAATCCCTAGGAATATTCCTTAATACTTACACAGTTGTTGAAGTGTTCTGAAATGCCTACACATTTGAAACTAACAGTGTCCCATATAAATCCATTGCAAATCTGGTCAAATTAGTTGACAATCTCCAGTCAAAATCATGAAAAACTCCCAGCACTTTATACCATGAACATAGTTGTTACAACTGGTGTCTTTGAAAATGGCAGTTAAAATCTCCCAGCATGCAGCTTGAACAAACATGTCAAACACAATGGATAGACAAAAAGGTTTGACCCTTAGCAATCATAGGTTAGACAAGTATCATCCAAGTACATTTTGGAAACATAAACCCATACAAGCATGGTCCAAGCACACATGTTATGTTATGATTTTTGTTTAAGTCCTAGACAAGTCCTATCCAAGTATAAACTGAGCACAATCCAAGCACACCTATTTCTATCATTTCAAAACCAAGCACTTTTTAAGCATACCAAAAGTATACTACAAGTATACATCCCATACACTTGCAACGTAAATGTTGCCAATAAGTACTATCTAAGTACAGTTCAAGCACAACCAAGCATATTCCAAGCATAAAACTAAAACCAGTGAAGCACTATCTAAGTACCTAGGTAGTGTGCTTGATTTGTGCTTGTCATCAACCAAGTACACATAAAGCACAATATAAGTACTAAGCACAGCACGAGTGTGCTTAGATTTTACCAGGGGTTGCAATACCCTTAAGACCTATTTTGTTACGACGCGGATTGTGTACATTCATGCGCGCCTGTAATTTGGTCTTAAGTGATTAACCTACGCCATCTTTTGTCTGAACGCATGGTACGCTGTGAGGAAAACTCGAAGAGCTGTGTAGAAAAACATCGAACATTTGGTAGAAATTGGACGTTTTTGATTAACATCCTTTCATTGTAAGTACTATACTGCCCTACCATGACAAAAGGAAGTAATGGACACTTTTTTTCAAAATGGGTTTTTCTATACTAAATGATAGAAATAATATTGATACACAATTCTATCATAGCAGGAACCCTCAAAATTTCTTAATTAATGAGTAATTAGCATATCAAAAAGGAAGCATGTTCACTTTTTACCAAATAAACCACGACAAAAGGAAGTAATGGATAACAGAAGATACAAGATACAAGGCAAATCATGTTTTTTTTGTGTAAGAGCCTTGCAAAGTGATGAGTGGTGTTCTGCTAATGTTATATCAGTTTAATGTCACATTTAATGTACATTTTTGAATATTTTGCAGAATTTTTTTACAAAAACATGTTTTGCCTTATAGCTCTAAACTTTCCTGTTGTCCATTACTCCTTTTTGTCATGGTAAGGCAGTATAGATGTATATAGAACATTCTTGGACCATTATGAATCATGTATTCTGTAAATTGAGCGATTTCTACGCGTTTTCGTGGCCAAGATAGGTGCGAGATTTTTATATATGAGTTCCGTAACTTTTAACAGTGTATGAATAGGGCATTCATTTCTAATATTCATCATTTTAACATCGCATTTTTGAGACCCCAAATTTCTCGTTTTGATTGTGTCAAATTATTTCAAAAAGTCGATTGTTAGTGATAGTAGGTCGTCTAACGTTGTGTGTGACCAAAAACTAGCCCTGATTTTCATGTTTGGAAGGATTTTTGGCAGTTTTTAAAATGTTGATATTCGAAATTATCGGGACTTGTGTGTGTATCGGTACCTCTGCTTGCAATCAATTTAGTAGCGTGTCATTTCAAGCGACATCTGTCGGAGCGTTTTTTGATGTTCGGAAGCGGGTTTTAAAACTGCGCGCTATGCCGTTTGATGTTTACTTTTATAAAATGCATTCTGGATGTTACAGTGTATCCCAAAAATATTATGCTTGGTAAAATAACGCTGTATTATGCGGTATCAAATTGCATATAATAGTTGGTGTGAGTACTTTGTTCGTAGAAAGAATTGAATGCATTTGTGATGACATTCATTCATTGATTGTGTTTCTGGGAATTTCAGTTGCACTTTTCTGAACATTAAATTATTGTTGATGATTTTTAGGATTGTTACATGAAATCAGCCGTTCCCAAAACGTCATGCCTAAATTTTGGATTGGACTAATTGTTAGTCTATTTTGATTGATATACCAGTGCACACAAATATTTTATGAATGTAAATGGAGTCATTGTTTTATGGACAAGTGATTACTCTATAACAAAATTGTCACACTATCATGATTCAGTGCTGGATTGTGTAAACATGTAAATTGAGGCCTTTGTATGGTACGTAGGAGCGATTAGTAAATTTGTTTATTATTCATTCTTAAACAACCTGTGTTAGGAGTGCCGTGTATAACTTGAGATGCTTTATCTTTTTGAATATCACAGCTATCTAATTCAGTATTTTTTGGGTAGGCTTTTTGTGACAAAATTCCTAGCTTCCTTATCGCGTTGATATAGAAACCAAACCATCCGAGATGATTCATGATCACTGTAGCTTAAATACTGGGAACTTGCATGGCAAATTATTGTACTTTAGTACTTGTGTGTTGGACAGAACAGGTGACCCAGGTGTTAGATTACTATGATGATGTGTATATAAACTGCTCACAAAAAGTATCGAAACTCTTAGAAATGATCCAACATATAACGGCACGAAAGGATATGCATTAATCGAAGCAAATAACCAAGTGCATAATTTTGTTTTGCGTATTTTGACACCTCGATCGATGAGATACGATGTTGCGGAGCGGAGTTATTGTCATTTCAATGGTCGTTGATCAAGTTTCAGAAGTGACAATCATCCTATAGAAAGAGGTTTACATTACTGTTTACAATTATCAGATTCGTGCTTTTCAATAGGGAAGAGTGTCACTTTTGAAACTGGACCCACGATCATTGAAATGACAATAACTCCGCTCCGCAACATCATATCTCAACGATCGAGGTGTCAAAATACGCAGAACAAAATTATGCACGTGGTTATTTGCTTCGATTGATGCATACCCTGTCGAGCCGTTATGTATTGGATCATTTCTAAGTGTTGCGATACTTTTTGTGAGCAGTTTATATTTGTATGCTAGAGTTAAATAGGTATTCCAATATTCCTGAATACTTTCGATGGTAATGATTTTAATCATTCAAAATTGCTTATAATATTGAGGGTTGTCATGTACACAAAGTGTGATGCCCTGATTGTGCTGCGGAATAGTCGGCATGTTTGTTTTTATTGGTTAGACCGTTTTGGAGACTTATTGCATTGTGTAAAATGTAATCTGCTGATTTTGTGTTGTAGTTGTTTTTTTAGTGACCAAAACTCGTGCTCAGTCAAAACACTTAGCGAATTTTTGATTTCTCACATTTTTTTCATATTCAATGAAAAAATACTAAGTCGATTTTTGGAATATTTTCAATTTCCATATATTCCAATGTGTTGTTCTGTAAAACACTTAGAAAGTTTTGGAGGATCAAAATTTGTGTTTTGGTAAAACACTTAGAAAGTTTTGGAGGATCAAAATTTGTGTTTTTGGTAAAACACTTAGAAAGTTTTGGAGGATCAAAATTTGTGTTTTTGGTAAATTTAAGTTAAAATTAGTATCGTGTCATATATATCAAATTGTCCTTGAAATAGGAAAAAGGGAACAATTCGAACTAAATGTGTCCTCGTTTTTGCGCAATTTTAGAAAGTGATATGGTATAAAAGGGGTGTTTTTAAAGACAAAACGTCCTCGGTTTTGCTCAAAAGAGGGGGTCATTCATGCGTTAACCTCTGTATACGAAGAGAAACCACCGGGAAGGCAAGGCACGGCACGCACGGCATGGCATGACACTACATGGTATGGCATGAATGACATGACCTGACATGACACGACACGACACGACACATTGTAAAGGGCGGTTGATGACGTCATCAAGGCCCGGTGAGGAGGTGGCACCCGGTGAGGACACGGTGTGAATGGTAAGCAGGAACTGTGTGAGGACGGTGAGCCCGGTACCAGGCCGGTGAGGATCCGGTATAAACCTGGTATAGAACGGTATGGACCCGATGACACACAGAAACAAATGCGACCGTTGAATTGTTTTGCTGATTGTTCACCGTGTTGGACTCTGTTGTTTTCTATTAGACGGTAAGAGGCCGCCCATACAGCTCACACGGATATTATAAGCGAGTGACATGCGTTGTGATCATACGCTATGTATACGTTGAGCATAGTTTCTCACATTGGTTGTAGGTATCTTCTTAAGCTCCGTACATGGCCGAACAGCTGATGAATAATCAACCTACACCCAACGTGCGAAACGTTCACGCAGCGAATGCTGATCGTGG